>CM051234.1:639472573-640072573 GCA_027917425.1 Gastrophryne carolinensis
TCAATAAATGATTCATTTGCCTATTTAAAGTGTTTCTATTGTTTTAACTGTTACAACCTCTCTCCTATCCATCTCTCAATGAGAGGGCGTGGCCTAATTCAACAAATGTCCCTCTTTCCCACCCTGAAAAGTTGGTAGGTATGCAGTACGTCAAAACTGTCTGAAGGAGGGGGTGGATACACGCCAAAAATCAGCCCCTTGATTTTACTAGCCCTGGCCAGCCCATGAGCTGCTGAACTCGGCCCCTAATGTACTTCCCAGCTGGTCAATGAGTACTGAAGCATTGCAGGGACAGCTCATGGGCAGAGTGAGTTGGCTGGGGTAAGTAAAGCCCATTTCACCGGAGGACCCAGGATAACGGGATTGTTGGTCTGCATGGGGTTAAACCGGACCTTCCCTGAATAAGAGCCTATTTTATATGTTTCCAGATTGCACACATTCAAAATCATCCTATTTGCATCTACTGCAGCCTTTAAACATTTAAGATGGCGGCCCCTGGAGTATCAGGCTGCCTGCAGACAGGAAGTGTCTTCTGACTGTACAGCTCTGCATTTTGGGATTTCTGTCCTTTTCCTGACCCCAGCTCTGCTCTATCTGTGCAAATTTCAGCTATAACTCCGCCCCCTGCCCTTTTGCCCCCCTCCTCTCAGTATGTGATGCTACTGAGCCAAGATGGCAGCGCCCATATCCTAGAGTCCTGAACAGAGTTGCAGCTCAGCGGGGGGAAAGAATAAAAAGTGACTAAAAAACTTTTTTAGAGGCTGGGAAATATTTTAAGGGTTTGGGCTTTTCGTTAAATGATGCTGAAGGTCCGGTTTAGAGCAAAGTGGGGCACCGGCAGTCGAGATGCCTCCCCTGCACAGGGAACGTGCATTTTGGGGAAAATGGGGTTGTTCTGGTTTAATTTAGACAGACAATATCAGGATACTTAGAGCAACATCCTCTTTGTATGTTGTAGGCAGGGTTGGACTGGAGCACCTAGGACCCAACAGAGAAAATAATTCTTGGGGTCCACCAGAGGAAATCATTTTTGGGGTCACCAGAGGAAATCATTCTTGGGGTCACCAGAGGAATTCATTCTTGGGGTCACCAGAGGAAATCATTCTTGGGGCCACCAGAGGAAATCATTCTTGGGGCCACCAGAGGAAATCATTCTTGGGACCCACCAGAGGAAATCCTTCTTGGAGCCACCAGAGGAAATCATTCTTGGGACCCACCAGAGGAAATCATTCTTGGGGCCACCAGAGGAAATCATTCTTGGGGCCACCAGAGGAAATAATTATTGGGACCCACCAGAGGAAATCCTTCTTGGAGCACCAGAGGAAATCATTCTTGGGACCTGTAGCGATAACCCTTATCGCCGGAGGGCTTCACCGCCCGAGACGTCCTTTTCCCAATGGTGAGAGGTGCTGCTGGAATTCCAGAGTCGTCCGTGAGGAACCAGGAACAGCCCTTACAAGGGCTAGGGAATTGTAATATAGCGTTTCCCCCAATAAGAGACAGAACTCAGTATTGAGGGTGAAGGTGAAGTGGACTTTATTAGTGCCACTCTAGGCCTTATATACACAAGTCTCCATTGCATGACACACACACCGACCAATAGCAGCAGGGCACACAATCCCTCAACTCTGCCGGTGACGCAATCAGCAATACAATAGACGTCTGTAATACACTCAATCCGAACAATGCCATTGTCTGTGACGTAATCAATCAATACAATGGCAGTCAGAACAATGAATAACGTAATCAATCAATACAATGGCAGTCAGAACAATGAATAACGTAATCAATCAATACACTGGCAGTCTGTAACATGCTTAAGAAAAGGAAAGTAATGAACCTGTGTAAAGTCCAAAAGGGGCAGAGAGTCTGTCACAGGACCCACCAGAGGAAATCATTCTTGGAGCCACCACAGGAAATCATGCTTGGGACCCACCAGAAGAAATCATTCTTGGGGCCACCAGAGGAAATCATTCTTGGGGTCACCAGAGGAAATCATTCTTGGGGCCACAACAGGAAATCATTCTTGGGGCCACCAGAGGAAATCATTCTTGGGGTCACCAGAGGAAATCATTCTTGGGGCCACAACAGGAAATCATTCTTGGGGCCACCAGAGGAAATCATTCTTGGGGTCACCAGAGGAAATCATTCTTGGGGTCACCAGAGGAAATCATTCTTGGGGCCACCAGAGGAAATCCTTCTTGGAGCCACCAGAGGAAATCATTCTGGGGACCCACCAGAGGAAATCATTCTTGGGGCCACCAGAGGAAATCATTCTTGGGACCCACCAGAGGAAATCATACTTGGGACCCACCAGAGGAAATCATTCTTGGAGCCACCACAGGAAATCATGCTTGGGGCCACCAGAGGAAATCATACTTGGGACCCACCAGAGGAAATCATTCTTGGAGCCACCACAGGAAATCATGCTTTGGACCCACCAGAAGAAATCATTCTTGGGCCCACCAGAGGAAATCATTCTTGGGGTCACCAGAGGAAATCATTCTTGGGGTCACCAGAGGAAATCATTCTTGGGGCCACAAGAGGAAATCATTCTTGGGGCCACCAGAGGAAATCATTCTTGGGGTCACCAGAGGAAATCATTCTTGGGGTCACCAGAGGAAATCATTCTTGGGGCCACCAGAGGAAATCATTCTTGGGGCTACCAGAGGAAATCCTTCTTGGAGCCACCAGAGGAAATCATTCTTGGGACTCACCAGAGGAAATCATTCTTGGGGCCACCAGAGGAAATCATACTTGGGACCCACCAGAGGAAATCATTCTTGGAGCCACCATAGGAAATCATGCTTGGGACCCACCAGAGGAAATCATTCTTGGGGCCACCAGAGGAAATCATTCTTGGGGCCACCAGAGGAAATCATTCTTGGGGTCACCAGAGGAAATCATTCTTGGGGCCACAAGAGGAAATCATTCTTGGGGCCACCAGAGGAAATCATTCTTGGGGCCACCAGAGGAAATCTTTCTTGGGGGCCACCAGAGGAAATCATTCTTGGGGCCACCAGAGGAAATCCTTCTTGGGGTCACCAGAGGAAATCATTCTTGGGGCCACCAGAGGAAATCATTCTTGGGACCCACCAGAGGAAATCATTCTTGGGGTCACCAGAGGAAATCATTCTTGGGGTCACCAGAGGAAATCATTCTTGGGGCCACAACAGGAAATCATTCTTGGGGCCACCAGAGGAAATCATTCTTGGGGTCACCAGAGGAAATCATTCTTGGGGCCACAACAGGAAATCATTCTTGGGGCCACCAGAGGAAATCATTCTTGGGGTCACCAGAGGAAATCATTCTTGGGGTCACCAGAGGAAATCATTCTTGGGGCCACCAGAGGAAATCCTTCTTGGAGCCACCAGAGGAAATCATTCTGGGGACCCACCAGAGGAAATCATTCTTGGGGCCACCAGAGGAAATCATTCTTGGGACCCACCAGAGGAAATCATACTTGGGACCCACCAGAGGAAATCATTCTTGGAGCCACCACAGGAAATCATGCTTGGGGCCACCAGAGGAAATCATTCTTGGGGTCACCAGAGGAAATCATTCTTGGGGCCACCAGAGGAAATCCTTCTTGGAGCCACCAGAGGAAATCATTCTGGGGACCCACCAGAGGAAATCATTCTTGGGGCCACCAGAGGAAATCATTCTTGGGACCCACCAGAGGAAATCATACTTGGGACCCACCAGAGGAAATCATTCTTGGAGCCACCACAGGAAATCATGCTTGGGGCCACCAGAGGAAATCATACTTGGGACCCACCAGAGGAAATCATTCTTGGAGCCACCACAGGAAATCATGCTTTGGACCCACCAGAAGAAATCATTCTTGGGCCCACCAGAGGAAATCATTCTTGGGGTCACCAGAGGAAATCATTCTTGGGGTCACCAGAGGAAATCATTCTTGGGGCCACAAGAGGAAATCATTCTTGGGGCCACCAGAGGAAATCATTCTTGGGGTCACCAGAGGAAATCATTCTTGGGGTCACCAGAGGAAATCATTCTTGGGGCCACCAGAGGAAATCATTCTTGGGGCTACCAGAGGAAATCCTTCTTGGAGCCACCAGAGGAAATCATTCTTGGGACTCACCAGAGGAAATCATTCTTGGGGCCACCAGAGGAAATCATACTTGGGACCCACCAGAGGAAATCATTCTTGGAGCCACCACAGGAAATCATGCTTGGGACCCACCAGAGGAAATCATTCTTGGGGCCACCAGAGGAAATCATTCTTGGGGCCACCAGAGGAAATCATTCTTGGGGTCACCAGAGGAAATCATTCTTGGGGCCACAAGAGGAAATCATTCTTGGGGCCACCAGAGGAAATCTTTCTTGGGGCCACCAGAGGAAATCTTTCTTGGGGGCCACCAGAGGAAATCATTCTTGGGGCCACCAGAGGAAATCCTTCTTGGGGTCACCAGAGGAAATCATTCTTGGGGCCACCAGAGGAAATCATTCTTGGGGCCACCAGAGGAAATCATTCTTGGGGTCACCAGAGGAAATCATTCTTGGGGCCACAAGAGGAAATCATTCTTGGGGCCACCAGAGGAAATCATTCTTGGGGCCACCAGAGGAAATCTTTCTTGGGGGCCACCAGAGGAAATCATTCTTGGGGCCACCAGAGGAAATCCTTCTTGGGGTCACCAGAGGAAATCATTCTTGGGGCCACCAGAGGAAATCATTCTTGGGACCCACCAGAGGAAATCATTCTTGGGGTCACCAAAGGAAATCATTCTTGGGACCCACCAGAGGAAATCATTCTTGGGACCCACCAGAGGAAATCATTCTTGGGACCCACCAGAGGAAATCATTCTTGGGGCCACCAGAGGAAATCATTCTTGGGGCCACCAGAGGAAATCATTCTTGGGGCCACCAGAGGAAATCATTCTTGGGGTCACCAGAGGAAATCATTCTTGGGGTCACCAGAGGAAATCATTCTTGGGGCCCACCAGAGCAAATTATTCTTGGGGTCCAATAGAGCAAATTATTCTTGGGGTCCAATAGAGCAAATTATTCTTGGGGTCCAATAGAGCAAATTATTCTTGGGGTGGGCAAATTATTCTTGGGGTCCAATAGAGCAAATATTCTTGGGGTCCAATAGAGGGAATCATTCTTGGGACCCACCATAGGGAATCATTTTTGGGGTTCACCAGAGGGGGTCATTCTGGGGTCCCACCTGTCAACTAAAACTCAGTGAGAGTAGGGGAAGTCATGGTCTAGCGGTAAGGAAGTGTCCTTGTGCCTGGAGGACTGCAGGTTCGATTTCTCGCCAAGCTCGTGTGCACTGCTTGTGTTGGTCTCTAAATGCGGAAAAAGCGTGTGTGTGTGTGTGTGTGTGTGTGTGTGTGTGTGTGTGTGTGCGCGCGCGCAAGCATACAGTGGCTATATATGTCCAAAAAGTGTTAATAACCAAATAACAAATGTAACTGATAAAATAAACTCCCAGAACCCATCAAACAAACCAAAGTCTTGCTCCAAGATTGTCTGTACTGTCCTAATGTTTTTTCCTGGGTTATTATTTGGAGACCACTGGGGGATCCTCCAATCCTCTCGCAGCCAGTTAACACTGGGTACAAAATAACATACTTACCGGTCAGTATTCTGCACATCCAGCGAAAAAGGAAGGTTGGTCTTTACAATTTCCTCTTTAGACTTGTACTGCAGGGAGACCTGTCCTGTAGCTCCAGCCTCTGCCTTAAATGTATATACAGAAATCACAGCCACAGTCAATATATATATATATATATATATTTTATGTTTATACATATATATATATATATATATATATATATATATATATATATAAATATAATCATGTAACACTCAACAAATAGCTTCTATTTTACAGATAATAATAAGGCATTTCATTTTGAATATTGGCTCAATGTTGGAAACAAACAGCATTTGAGTCAAATGTTTTTATGGTTATGTTACAAGCATTGTGGTGTTTATCATGTCTTCAAGCGGAACAAAACCCACCAGCGGCCGGCCTGGAAACAGAAAGATTCCAGGGTCGGCCGCTGACTTTTACCATGGGGCATCCCAAATTGCTGTGTGAATCCCCCCAGAACTCCTCAAATAGATCCATCGCTGTGATGATGCTGTGATGATGTCATTCAGCAAATGTCTCTCATTGTTGTCAATGGGGGGGAGCGTGCACTGCCTCATCCACAGCAAGTCAATGAGAGCTGTTTGCGGAATGACAGTCACGGCAGGTGGCTCTCATTGAGGGAGAGCTTGTACATGCACCGCTGGAACGAGGAAGAGGTGAGTGAATAGCAACATTCTGGGGGGGGGGGGGTTCCCACAGCGAGGCATACCAATTCGGGATGTCATCGAGGAAATAAATTAAAACCCGGGAAAGTCAAATTCCTGGGGTTTGTTCCCCCTTAAACCCCCTCTCCAGACACACAAGTTCATTCAACCTTACCCCCCCCCCCCATGGGAATTGTGCAACATGTGCCATTTCATGAGCAAAGCTAAATCTCAGATTATCTGTAAATGCCTGATGTATTCTAAGTAATGCCGCTGGCTTCACTTTCATTTCTGGGTAATGGAAGGGCATTTAATGGCGCAGCTTTATCAGTCATGAGTAAGACAGCTGCAGGACCACTGTGGCTTGTCATGCTCGCTCACGCTGAGAGCAGTAAGGGACAGAGAGGCTCTTACATCACTTTTTTTATGTAGTCCTGGAGGACATTTTCCGCATCATTAAAGTGATTGAACACACAATCAAAAAACAAACAAAACATTACTCACCTTTTGTCCTGCACAGCTGATCGGTCATAGTCTGGTGATCAGCAACGCACGTGATTGCTTCCAACGCTGCCCAGTGCACGAACTCCCAAGCACTGTTCACAAGCACTTCCATGTCTGGCTCAGGCCCTGCTGCTATCAGTCCCTTTAACTACAATGGAGGGGCGTGTCAGGTGTCGGCACACTTCTTCCATTGCAATGAATAGAAAGAGCATGACAGCGGGTTGCGAGTCGGTCGCGGCATCATGTAGAGCTGGGGCTGCAGTTTGGGCTAGGATCCAGCGATCAGGTTCGTTGCCGGACTAGGACCGATCAGCTGCAGGGCTGCTCAATCACTGCGATTAATTACAATCATCTTTTAAGGGATTCACCCAAAAAACCAAATGGGTATCTGCCTTTTGTCTGCCCCGACCCCCACCCACAGCAGATCGTTCTAACTCTGGCGTCCAGCAACTCTGGATCGAATCACCAGTCACCAGCACTTCTGTGTTGGGCTTACACCACCCCCGGCCAGATTGAGGCCTGATACGCCCCCTCCAAAGGGTGTGGCAGTGCCACCGTGACTGAGGGGCGTGAGCCTGACACATATGTGCCGGTGATGGGAGTTCGGGCGCTGACGGCATGGGACTAAAGTCAAATCCAGTCGGCCGATTCAGCTGTGGCGGGTGCTCTTTAGTTTTTTTTTTGTTTGGGCAGTCAAACCCTTTCATGTATTCTTAAATAATGTTTCAGACCCCCCGTTAAGTCTTAAAGTGGACCAAACTCCTGGTAACGTGGCACTAGTGTCTAAAAGACTACAAGGCCAAGTTACAGCATTTCCCGGGGGTATCCCAAATTTTGGATGCCCCTCTTCAGTGATACTCCGCTGGTTGCCCATATACTCACCCTGGGATTACATTCCACAGTGCATGTGTGAGCTTCCAGCGGCATCCCCGGCACTCCTTTATCTGGTGTGCGCAGCAGAGGGGAGCCGCCAGCAGGAGGCGCCCAGCAATCTGTTCCATTCAAAAATCACTGTTGGGCATAATTGGGCACAGCAGTGAGTTATAATTGGAGGAGAGCCTGCGCATGCACTGTGGCGAGGTGAGTAAACAGCGGATCCCGGGAGTTTAACACACACAGAGGCTCATTTCTAATCGGGATTCCCCTGTAATGCAGGTCAAAACCCATGTAAGTGAAAAACTTGTGTTTTGGTCCACTTTAAAATATCCATATGCAAAGCTAAAGATTTCCTTTAACAAAGCAATGTCATTTTAGAAGGGAAGAATTTTTTGCTGTATTTCAGTTTAACGTGTGTACAATACATAAAGCTAGAGTGGCCAGAGCAAGAACAACCCCACTAATAACCTGTTTTTAGAAGTGAACTTTAATAAAGTGGACCAAAACCAAGGATTTTGACTATCCTGGGTTTTGGTCCTTTCCCCCAGGGCACCGCGATCAGGGGTGCCCCGCTATGTGATATGTCCCAGATCGCATAGCGCAACTGACCTCTTCCCGGTCCTACTCCACATGTGCAGCTGCTCGTCCAATCAGCGCGCTCAGAGCTGCTGACGTCACGTCGTCTAAGGCCGCATCCCCAGCTTACCTCTAACAGGGAGGCCCGCGGCGGCCATTCACAAATGCCTGGCGCGGGCACGTGCTCTGCTAGAGGGATAGCAGGGATGCTGCCGCGGCTCGCGCATGCGCCGTTGGCCCGGGAAGCAAGGTAAGTGTATGGGGCGACCTGGGGGATTTCACACAGCCGGGCATCACGATTTTGGATGCCCCAGGGGAAGGGAAATGATTGGCCTGGGAATCCCTATCGCGTTGAGTTTTGGTCCACTTTAACCTTTTCCTTATTTAACTTCATAATTACAATTCTACCTAAAATATGACACTTACTGATACATTCATATCCTCAGCTTTTTAGAATTGTATCAGCGAAGGGAAGAAGCCACTGATCGTAAAATAAGGTGGAGGTTACTGCAGGTCACTGTTCGTCAGGCTACAAATAGGTTATTTAGGAAATGTTATTTTCCATGTTGTGTTAAAAGTCGAACCCCCCCGTGATTTCGACTATCCTCATTTGTGATGCCCCGCTGTGTTAAACCCCCAGATCACCCAATACAACTTACCTTTTCCCAGTCCAATGGCACATGTGTGAGCTCTTGTAAAACCAGAGCTGTTTTCCGTAGTGCACGCATCACCACCCCAGCCTATCCGAATAGCTGGGACGGGAGCACACGCACAGCACGCACATGCAGGGGATGCGGTTGCTCTTGCTCTCCATTGTAAACTATCGGAGATGTTTGCTGAATTACATGTGCACGGTAAGCGGCTCTGATTGGACGAGAGCCTGCGCAAGCGCGGTTAGACCGGGGGAGCAGGACATCCTAATTTGGGATGCACTGGGGGGAGTGTGGGAAGGCCAGCGGCCGGCCCAGGAATCTTTTAGCCCTGCATTTTGTTCCGCTTTATGGGGAGCTCTAAGCTTTAAATGCAGATAATATACTATAATATTTTTCCACTCTAAAATTACATTATTCTCTTAAAGGGGACCACTAGCTTTACACACAGCCCTAATCCCTTAAAGTTATACTAAAGGTGAGCGCCCGATTGTCTCAGGCTACACATTGCACTGTCCTGAACTTCAATCTGTTTTCAAGAAGACCCTGTAGTTCCTAAGATATCTTTAAAAGTATTAGAGCATTGGGGGTTCATAGAAAAAAAACAGTGGGTGTGGCAACAGCAATGTGAAGTAAGCACACTGTGAAAAGTCTGAGAAGAGAGAGGAGGGCGGGGTTTCAGAGCTGCAGAAAGGCAGCCAATCAGGACGCCTGGGCAGTGAGTGGAGGGTGTTTCTGTTCCTGGTCCACTGAAGGTTGAATGAAGGACCAGGGCATCGGGGTGGGGACTGAAAGCTGAATGTGAAAGTGACAGGAAGTGAATGAGGAAGTGAGAGACAGAGGAGGAAGCACAGCGCTGCAGCCACTCAATGAAAGGTAAGCTACTGATATTTTTTTTTTAACTTTTGACAAACACTTTAAATTGAGGCTCAGCTAAATGACACAAATAGAAAACACAACTCACCTTCCCCTTCAGCTGAGCATAGACAATTAATCTCTGACCCTGGGAGATGGCAGTTGGGACCTCAGACAGAACAGTGGCCTCCATGCCTGGAGGAAGGGTCAGTGTCAGGGAGATGTCCTTCACGCTCGGCTGTAAGGCGCAGCTAAGCGCCCGCAGAACCTGATGAGGTTAAAGAAAACCAGGAGGCCTTTAATGTCCAGAATGTCTTGTATCTAAATACATAAAGCGGATGAAAATATACAAAGCCCATGTTAATCCCTCTAGATGGCACATGCATACCTCCCAACTGTCCCTGAGGACTGTCCCTCTTTGCTCTCATTTGTCCCTCTTGTGTTTTTATTGTTGTAACTGTTACATCCTCTCTCTTACCCATCAATCAATGAGGGGGCGTGGCTTATTTTTAACAATTGTCCCTTTTTCTGCACCCTCACAGAGCCTGCCAGTTTTGAGCTGTGGTGGGTGGCTGCCGTGCCAATGATAAGCATGCTAAAGGGCTTACATATGTAACACCTAACAGTATCAATGCTACAAAGGAGACAAACTTCACAGAGGCCTCTACATTACACAGCACAATGCACACATCACATTGCACTGTAAGCTATCTGTAAGCTATCTACGTTCCAATTGTAAACACATGACTGCTTTACAATAGAAACAATTAAAATAAATCGGCTACTCCTTTGCTGTAACAATGTAAAACAATGTAACTAAGCAGGGAGCCGACAGGCTTTTCAGAATGACTCATCTTGTTTGGTATATTCTCAGCAGAATGAAGAGACAGCCCATCCCAATATTTCAACCTCCCATCTCAATATAATGCTCTCTGAGCTCTGTCGCCTCTGAACATTCATGATGCGCGCACTTGACCGCACCCATTCAAGTCTGGCAGACTCAGTTAACTGCACAGAGCCAGGGCAGAGCCACGCATGCCCCATGGGCTCAAGGATAAGCTTAGACTGGCCCACCAGATTACCAGAGAATCCCATAGTTGGCCCCTTCTGAACTGAAGGGCCCTTCGGGGGAACCTGAAATCTAATAAGGATGTTTTACTATGTGACAGTAATTATTATACTGTTCATTTTTCTATGACAGGAGCAGTGGAAAATGCTGGATGTGGCTGTTCTATGGCAGTTGAGCATAGGTTAGCCACTCACTCACAATAAAGCTGGACCTAAAGTCTCTGTGCATAATGTCACGGATTTCTCAATGGAGAAATCCTCTTTTAAAGAGTGACCAGAAATAAGAGAACTGCGAGACAGAGAGACTATGAATATGCAGCAAACAACCAGTAAACAACACACACATCAAACAGGCTGCTGTACATATATTTACATGTGGAGTCAGAGTGCATACATACAAGATACAGGTTCAGGTTCAGATTCAGATGTCCAAAGACAGAGTCCAGGTAGACAGTTCAGAAGACAGATTCAATGCTGATCCACTAGCTGAATGGGTGGATCAGCTTATATAGCCCAGGAAGTCACTGGTGCTGACTAACTGCCTCTGCAAGAGATGGTGGAATATAGCAGGGAGAAGTCCAGAGAAAGGAGCCAGCCAAAACAGTATTGAACAGCTGTGGAGGAACTCCAGACTTGACACATAAGCCCTAAAAATAAGCCAGTAACATTTGCATGAAACTAAAAGTGGGCCCCCAGAGCTGGTTCTCCTGGTGGGCCAGCCTCAGACCCCCCCCCCCCCCCCCAAGTCTGACACTGATCAAAGAGTCAGGTTTATGGCTATTCCAGGGTGTCTCACAAAGCTCCACTGTGGGAGGTTAAGCCACACACAGTAGATAGAGGCAGGCTGCAAGGATTGATGGGTAACGTTATCTGTCCTTGCATGGTGTACTGTGCAAATACTTTCCATTTTAGGAAAGCTCCTCTTTTCCTTTACCTTGAGTAGAGTTTTTTTTGGTCTCTCCCCTATATTAAGCCTAACATGGGTCTCTCCACATACTGGCTTGCGACTTTTGGTCTGCTTTAATAAAACTTAAAAAAAAAATTCACAACAAAGCACTATTTACATACCTCCGTAGCGGAGCTGCTGTTTCAAAAAAAAAAGTGGACGCACATCCGCAGCCCCACAGCTCCTGTATCCAACCCCAGGGTCCCCAGGGTGGGGTGTATGCAGGCTGATTTAGGCATTTCTGGGGTGTGTTGGATTAACTTTTTCGTTTGTCTTCAACAAGGGCTGGATTTGAAGATTCACAGTTGGGATCCTAATTATTCTATTACTGGGCAGCAGAGGTACACTGGGCCAGATCTTGGGCAGGGCCTGAGGGGCTCATGCCCAGGGCCTCGGCCTGTTGCTATAACTAGAGGGTCTCCAGCCCTAGTACTGGAATTTCTGGTTGAAAGCAGTGTTTACACAAAGAGACAGGTGAAACCTTGAATATCCATGGGCTCTGGCAAGATGTCCACATTGAATATTCACTTGGGCAGGCGGGCAGACGCAGGCTCAGAGAGGGGTGTGTAGGTCTGTGTCTCCGCCCCCATATGCCGATGACAGCACTGGATCCCAGGCTCCACATTACTTCAGCCGGCTCTGGAGTTACCATATACAGCACTTAAACTAGTTTGACCCCTTAACTAGGGGACATTTGGATTTGGGATGCCTGTAAGCGTAAACCCCTCGGATTCTGGTATACTCACATACATGTGTGGCCCTGCCCGCTGTGCTTGTTCACACTGCAAACTCAAACTGAGATGCCCCTAGTACAAGGAGTCCTCAAGGTTCTGTGGCAGGGTGTGGACATGTTTTGGTCCTATTCAGTGGGTGTAGGGTCAGATTAAGTGCAGTGGAGGTCCCTGGGGCCAAAATCTGATGGAGGCCGCAGATACAGTATTTTTTTTTCCTTTAAAATAATAATCCAGCCAAGTAACTGATTGGTGGTTGTCTGGCACCGGCCTACTTACAAAGGTTGGTGGAGGCCCTCTTTGCAGGGCAAGTGGAGGAGGCATCGGGGCATGCCCCCCTCATAATCCGGCCCTTAAAGTGTTGGAGAAACTGTACAACAGATTAACAGCTTAGTCTATGCTAGGATGACTTTTGCTATGTTTTATTCTAGTTTGCAGCTATTGCAGGTTATGACACTAGATGGCACTGTTACCAATGCGCAACTGTATTTTTCTACTGTATTGTTATTTCCTGCAGATCAAGCTGTAATCTATCACTGCAAGGTCTTCTCTTCCTGTCTTGTTGTTTTTCCAAAGCCACCATGTAAGGTGACATTCTCGTACTGCATTCATACTTGAGTAAAGCTTGTTCCTGTTATACCACTATTGTCTATCTGGATTACAACTCCGCTGCACCCAGCACCCACACTATGACAGGGTGTGTACCAATTATTCTATTTGGTTGGCAGCCAATTACTTGTATTTAGACAGAAGTATAAAATTAATAGCATCCATGTAGCATGTAAGACCAGATGTCATATCTTGGCCACATCTCTGTGGATTCTCTGTAAAGCAGGCACACGCCACATATCAATCCAGGCTTCACACTTACCTTGTGCTTTATACTGTCAAAGTCAGAAATAAAGTCAAATGTTCCACCCCCGGCCTGCGCCATGCCTTTAATGAGTAATGCGGAGGCCCCCTCACCGATTCCAAATGTGGAACACCTGTCAAGGAGGAACATCAACTGTTAACACTGTCAAATGCCATTGGCCCCTTTGGCTCTATGTTGCAGTGATATAGTTCCAGTTTTGACTACGAGTGAAATCTAGGTACATTTAAATACCCAACCTCGGAGCATTATAATTTGGGAAAGCAGACAAGGTATGTATATTTTGGGTAACCGGTGGGGATCCACGCATGTGGGGAATTCCCAAATTGGCATGTCCCAAGAGTACAGCCATAATCCCATATAACACGTGTTGTGTTTGGGCGGGTTGGGAGCTGGTCGCCAATAACTTACTTGTGGTCATCTGATGCTTTTTGCCGGCGGATTGTGGACCTAACTTCCAGAATTGTACTGTTGGGGGTGGTAACTGGTATAGATTTATATTAGGGAGAGAGGGGACCAGCAGTGGCGTGCTTAACCACCACTCAACCAATGCAACTGCATGGGTCCCCCCCCGTCAGGGGCCCCCCAGCTCTGCAGAGCGCACATTAGAAGCAGTCGCATCTTACTGTTTATACAAAAACTGTCTTTGATTCAGGCCTCCAAGCATAGGGGCCCAAACAATGATGACCCCGCCCTGTGGACCAGCAGTCATTTTTGACAGCCGGTCCACTTTTAAGTAGACCAAAACCTGTCTTTGCCAGCCCTGAAGTCTAAAAGTCTGCAGGCTAGTGGATTCCCTATCTCTGGGGAATCAGAATGTGGGATGCCCCACTGTGTGACACCACCCAGGATTGGCGCACAGAAAACAGGATTACAAGCTGCTCCCCGCTTTATATGCCAGGCCCTGTGAACAATAAAGAGTTCTATTCCCTGCGATAATATATACAGCATAGAGTGCTGATTGAATGAAATCCTGCACATGTGCCATGGGATTGCTTGCATGGTGGGTATGCCAGCGAAGCCAAGGGGGTTTCACACAGTAGGCCATCCAACATTGGCTGGCACAAGGGAAGGCCGCGACCTTGGGAGGAGGGGTGGTGGCCGATGAGCAGAGCTCTTTGCTCTCCTGCACACACTTATGTTTACGGGCAGTTCCTGGTTGTTGCGGCCAGGTCGGTGGGCGTCTATGGGCCGCGTCCATTGTATTGGGTGCCTACCATATGGGGCACACCCACCGACCAGCGCGCAACAACCAGGAACTGCCCGTAGACATATGTGTGTGAGAGAGCGAAGGCGGCGACGGGAACCAGCGTACAACAACTGGTAAGTGTGTGTAAGTGTGTTTGTTTGTCAGGGGAACAGAAGCGGCCCATCTGCTGCCTTATTATTGTCTAGCTTTGGGTGAAGGGAGTGGAGTATGCCCCTCACTGCCTGTAATGTAGGGATGCCCCTCACTGCCTGTAATGTAGGGATGCCCCTCACTGCCTGTAATGTAGGAATGCCCCTCACTGCCTGTAATGTAGGAATGCCCCTCACTGCCTGTAATGTAGGAATGCCCCTCACTGCCTGTAATGTAGGAATGCCCCTCACTGCCTGTAATGTAGGAATGCCCCTCACTGCCTGTAATGTAGGGATTCCCCTCACTGCCTGTAATGTAGGGATGCCCCTCACTGCCTGTAATGGGAGATGTTGCACACTGCTCCCAATGTGGGATGCCCCTAACTGGCTGTAATGGGGTGATTCTGCACACTGTCTGTAATGGGGTAATTTAGAGGGGGGATATACTATACTGGGCCAAGAAAAGTACAGCAGGGCCGGTGTGCCCCAAAAATTCCTGGGCCGTTTTTTAGCCCCAGCCCTCCCCTGTGCACGCCCACGTTGCAGTCTGTAGGTAAGCGTGTTGATGTACATAGTCATTATTCCCTATGGGTATCTTGGCCGAGATTTGCTCAGAGCCGCACACTTCTGGCTGCTGGAACCTGCAGCACCCCAAATCAGAGTGGCCACTGGACCGGAAGAAGGTAATGGAAGCCCCTCAGACTGCCCTGATCCGAGGTCTGTAGGGAAAGCCTAAGTGAATGTAACCGGGTTAGAAGCTGGGGGGAGGGGGGGGGGGGTGGATTTATTATTACCGGTGGTTGTTGGCGTTTTTCAGAACTTCTGCAATCACTTGCTTTGTGTTTTTGACACCTCCCTGAGTGAGGACGAAGAGCTATGAAGATAAATAAAAGACACACAAAAAAAGAATATATCAATCATTGCATGTACCCAGAACATTACCTCTAGGAGATATGTATAAGGAATACAAAAGTTTTTTATTCCTGTCTTTTAGTCGACAACCCTAATGCTGGCTCTACACTGTTTGAAACAACACCCTTGTAGGCATCCCGCACGGGCTAATACTGGCTATAGTCTATAAGTATAAAAGGAAGTGAAACATAAGACACGACTTCGGTGGCACTTATTAGAGATTTTTTTTTTTTTACACTTACACTCTTCCTGTATTTTATTGCTGTGCAAATGAAACCAATTCTGTATGTAAGATACAGATTGTCAACTGGTTTATGCCTCCCCTGCGTGGGATGCTTCGCCTTGACTGTGATGTTGATTATGGAGTTTATTCATCAAGGGATAGCGGCAGGTAGCGCCTCGTAGCGGCAGGCAGCGTCTGGTGAACGTCGGGCGCTGTACGCAAAACCACATTTATGAAGGCGATTATGCTGAGCGACTCTAACAGCGCCATGTAGCGTCACATGTATTATCATAGGCGGCTCAGCGTATAGTGCCAGCGCTCTAGCTTCGCTACCTATCGCTGTCCCATACATTTCATTGGCCGCTCCTTTTCTTTTCTTTTAACAGGGTTTTTTTTGTTTAAATGTTTTTTTCTCTCAAATCATTGTGTGACCTCTCCTGGCCTAGAAAGAGTCATTTTTGAAAACTTTTGTGATTTTTTATATTTTTATGCAGAATTGTCATTACAGGTCTGGCATTAAAGTATTGACGTCACAGTGTTATAACAATGTCATTCCATGTGTTTTTGCTTTGTTACTGGTGGTTATGTGTTCAAAAACAGACTTTAATCTCACAGTGTCTGGCGCTCTATGCTACAGCGGCCATCTTTAGAGCCCTGACGCTGTGTGTGTAGTTTTTTTGTTAAATATGGTGTGGTGCGCCAAGTGCGAGACCTGGTGCACTGAGCTGGTGCTACCTCTCACTCTCTGCAGCTTTATACTGTTAGAGCGCCCAACACACATCACATTCATCAATGCCCGTCCAGGTTACTAGAGAGACCACAACGCAGTGCCCAATATCCGCTTACAGCGTCTACTAGTGGTCGCTCTAAGCGCTGCTATACAGACGCTCATCTGGCAACACCTGGCATCAGTAGTGAATCAGCCTCCACATGTGTTTACATGTGTTCGTATTTGCTTGTATTTTAAGGTTTTTATTAAGTCTTGTATCATGTGTTGTGGAATAAAGTTATTAATTAATCAGTGGGTTGGTGCGCCTCCCTTTTGATATATGTTTGGTCTAAATATCATTTTGAGTGAAGCCAGAGATTCTCGCCAGCTCTGACCAAGCAAGAAATGCTCGGGCACAAAAACCCGATCTTGCCCAAAAATCTCCATCAGAAACACTCCTTGAAGCACACGAGTTTGCACTTCTTGCTGGGATTTTTTTTTTAAATATTCTTTATTTAAATTTTCAACATATAAGCTATATAATTCAGGGACAGGGTAGGACAGTTCAGGGTTGTCTGAGGTCAAGGGTCTTACATTTTCACATACAACAGATATAGGTCAAGTTCGGATCATTGTTTCACATTCAAAACTATAACAGCATAACATCACATTGCTGCCTGGGCTCTCGTCCAAGGCTAAACAGCATTCTAGTGTAAGGATCGTCAAATGCTGAGGGAGAGCGAGTGCTTGATAGCTGCTCTTCCTATCTGCCCTTTACTACATTGTCCCAACCTGCCGCCCTGTTTTCCCTTCTATGCGGTGCTCTGGATTATGGTTTTCGGAACAACCCTAACTTTGGGTAAGGATAGGGTGCTGGGGGGGGGGGGGGGGAATGGGACAACTTGCTGGTATTTTATGTGATTTCTCTCACAGAACGAAAAACAAGTTGCTCCAGAATAAATGACGCCGAGTCGAAAAAGGGGAAAATGGACAACTTTTTTTTTGCCTAAAACTGTGCCCTATAATGTGTAAAATTATAGTTTCATATGCCATTTCATGAAGTTCAAGGACACCAGGGTAAAAACAGGGGCGTAGCTAGAGCAGGGGGGCACCTGCCCCGGGTACAGCAGGTCAGGGGGGGGCCAAAGGGGGGCCTGCGGACAGGTGGGGGTGCCATTTCGAATCTTTGCCCTGGGTGCCAGAAAGCCTAGCTACTCCTCTGGTTAAACCCAAGTTGAAAGCCTTCTCTATTAGGTCTTCACCATAATGCCCAAGGACATTAGCTCTAGGAAACATTTCGCAGTATTACTTACCTGTCGGGGGTGCTCGGCTCTCATGCCCGTCTTGTAGATCTTGACCAGGGGTTGAAGAATTTCTGTTCCTCCAAAGTTGCCGTCCATTGCGTTCATCTTCTTCAATGCCTCCTCCATGGAGCTCTGGGTGTACTCCACACTCTCCCTGTGAAAGACAAAATATACACCAGAGAGGCACCGACCTGCCGAAAGAGCCTCATCTACCAGCTTGTTATACTCACGGGAAAAAAGCCTCAAAATAGGAGCCAAACCCATAGACATTGAAGTAACACCCGAGGGGTAACTTCTTCAAGAATGTACGCAGAATCCCCTGTAGGGACAATCGTGAGAATCAGAGTGAATGGAAAATAGTGTCTCTATTTACAGTGGAGAAAACCTGGCATTTTGACAACCCCCGGGTTTTGTTCTGTATCCTGGGGCATCCAGTTTTGTGAAACCCCCCAGCAGTAGTGGTGGACTGGGGCCAAAATTCAGCATAGAATTGTACCAGCACCCGGCCTGCCCATGTCCAGCCATTGGCATCTCTGCTGCTTACTGCCCAGTCACCCAGAGCTGAGGCTATATCATTAGGGGGAGGACATGGGCTGGGGGTTGCTTGGCTCAAAGGCTGAGGCTATATCATTAGGGTGAGGACATGGGCTGGGGGTTGCTTGGCTCCAAGGCTGAGGCTATATCATTAGGGTGAGGACATGGGCTGGGGGTTGCTTGGCTCCAAGGCTGAGGCTATATAATTAGGGTGAGGACATGGGCTGGGGGTTGCTTGGCTCCAAGGCTGAGGCTATATCATTAGGGTGAGGACATGGGCTGGGGTTGCTTGGCTCCAAGGCTGAGGCTATATCATTAGGGGGAGAACATGGGCTGGGGGTTGCTTGGCTCCAAGACTGAGGCTATATCATTAGGGGGAGGACATGGGCTGGGGTTGCTTGGCTCCAAGACTGAGGCTATATCATTAGGGTGAGGACATTGGCTGGGGTTGCTTGGCTCCAAGACTGAGGTTATATCATTAGGGTGAGGACATGGGCTGGGGTTGCTTGGCTCCAAGGCTGAGGCTATATCATTAGGGGGAGGACATGGGCTGGGGGTTGCTTGGCTCCAAGACTAAGGCTATATCATTAGGGGGAGGACATGGGCTGGGGGTTGCTTGGGTGAGAGGGTAAAATGGGGAAGGGGATTGAGGGCTGGGATTGAATGGGAGTGTTAGTAAGGATAGCATCCTAGCCTGTCCCAAAGCAGTGCGGCCCACCGGCATTTGCCAGTGTCTCCCTATGGCCAGTCCACCCCTGCACCCCCCAGATCACCCAGTACAACTCATCTCTTCCTGGTTCAATGGCACATGCGCTGGCTCTCGTCCAATCAGAGCCGTTTACCTTGCCTATGTAAGTCGACAAACCGCTCTGATGGGCATCAAATGGTTATGATGGCGCGTGCTCCAACCCCAGCCTATCTGAATGGTAACACCAATGTAAACAATCAGAGGCATTTGGCGAATTACATAAGCATGGCAAACAGCTCTGATTGAACGAGAGCCCGCGCATGTTCCATTGGACCGTGAGGTGAGTAAATACTAGTGACCTGGGGGGATTCACACAGCAGGGCATCCCAATTCGGGATGCCACAGGGGGGAGGGCAGGGGCTGGCCCTAGGTTTTGTTCCATTTTAAAGAGATGACCCTGGTTAAACTTAGAAATATTCAATACTTATCTTTTATTCCTAGGAGCAGCCATCTGGCCGCACTGGGTTTTGTTACACTTTAAAGAGACTTCTCAGGGTATTCGAGCATGCTGATTGGATGAGAGGCCGCACTGCAGGTCCAGAAAAGTTTGATGGGGCGACCTGAGGGGTTTCACACAGCGGGGCACCCTGGGGGCAAGGACCAAAACCCAGGATAGTCAAAATCCTGGGTTTTGGTCCAATTTAAAATGTATGAAATGAACTAAATTTTTATCATCTTTTTAAACAAATCATACTGGGGGAAAGGTATAAATGGCAACACATCGGGTTGGGGTACTGATCAGTCTGCAGCCTCGCTGTGCACCACATGGATCTTGAGTACCACCAGAGATACTCATACCACTGGTCGGGAACCCTTGGCTCTAAGTAAAGCAGTTTTCTTTGCTTCACTTTATGGGTGGTGGAAGAGCGTGTCATGGCAGGATATGCTGTGGTCAGAGACAGCTACAGGTCCACTGTGGCTTGCAGTGCTCACTCCCACTGAGAGTGCCAAGGTGCCATTAGACTACTTTTTGCCAGGTTCTGGAGAAATGAAACTCAAGTAGGGACAAACTTTGGAGCCCTGCTACAGCTTCTACTTTGCGCTGCAGGAAATAGGAGGAGAGACTGCTGCCTTATTATTGCCTTAGACCAGTTTACAGTCCCTTTAAAAGAATTGCTCATGAAATATGCACAGATCTAAAGATAACCTAAAATATGCAAATGCCATTCAAAAGGTGTCTTTGTTGTTGCGTGTTCTCTTTGCTTTCTGGCTGTGACCTTGTTGTAGGGATTAGGCTACAACGGTGGTGACCAGACTGGAAGTCCATCCAATCAGAGGTGGACTGGACATAGGGTCTACTGGGCAAAATTCCGGCAGGCCGGCACCTTGGAAGGCCACGGATGGCAAGCGACGGATACGGGAGGCGGCCGAGCACTGGACAATAATAGGTCTCACCAGGGTCGGCTCCAGGTTTATGTGGGCCCTTGGGCGGCATGAGCTCAGTGGGCCCCTTTGGGGTGAAGAGTAGCGTTACATCACAGAGGGACATCCCAAATCTGGATGCCCCCTAAGGATCATGCTATTTGGACCTTCAAACCTGACCTTGAATTGTTTATTACTTTCCTGGAACCCATGAATGCACTGTGGGGTGCCCCTGTTTGTGAAAGAACCCCCCTGGTTTGGCAGTTAACTCAAACAGGGGCATCCCAAATTGAGAGCGGACCAAAACTCAGGGGTGGAATTTCTTGTATAGTGGGGATGCCAGCGATCCCAGGGGGTTTCACACAGTGGGGTATCACAGATTGGGATGCTCCAGGAATAGGAAATCAGCTGGGGTGGGCAACTTAAAAGCAGAGCAAAACCCAGCACTTCCTCCCCCTATTCCCCCCCGCCATTCGAGGAGATGTGGGCACCGGCTGTGGCAGTGCCCCCCTCCTGGAGCTGCCCCGCCTTGCCAGGTGTTGACGCCGGCCCTGGGGCTCATGCATGTTTTGCTGCTTACCGGCGAACTCCCCAGTTGCTGCGACGGTTATTCTGGGCAGTCGGTGGCCCGGAACTAGGCAGCAGAAACCAGAGAGTGTTGGTAAGCGTCAAAGTGGCATGTGTAACAGCAGCAGCAGCAAGCATAATCTGGTTACCCTGCAGCCCACTGCTTTATTATGGTCCAGCTTTCTGGCAGGGGGCGGGGATGCCACACACTGCTGGTACTAAGGGATGCTGCCTACCGGCTGTAATGGGGGGTGCCGCCTACCGGCTGTAATGGGGGGTGCCACCTACCGGCTGTAAAGGGGGGTGCCACCTACCGGCTGTAATGGGGGGTGCCACCTACCGGCTGTAATGGGGGGTGCCGCCTACCGGCTGTAATGGGGGGTGCCGCCTACCGGCTGTAATGGGGGGTGCCGCCTACCGGCTGTAATGGGGGGTGCCGCCTACCGCCTGTAATGGGGGGGTGCCGCCTACCGGCTGTAATGGGGGGTGACGCCTACCGGCTGTAAAGGGGGGTGCCGCCTACCGGCTGGGTGCCAGAAAGCCTAGCTACTCCTCTGGTTAAACCCAAGTTGAAAGCCTTCTCTATTAGGTCTTCACCATAATGCCCAAGGACATTAGCTCTAGGAAACATTTCGCAGTATTACTTACCTGTCGGGGGTGCTCGGCTCTCATGCCCGTCTTGTAGATCTTGACCAGGGGTTGAAGAATTTCTGTTCCTCCAAAGTTGCCGTCCATTGCGTTCATCTTCTTCAATGCCTCCTCCATGGAGCTCTGGGTGTACTCCACACTCTCCCTGTGAAAGACAAAATATACACCAGAGAGGCACCGACCTGCCGAAAGAGCCTCATCTACCAGCTTGTTATACTCACGGGAAAAAAGCCTCAAAATAGGAGCCAAACCCATAGACATTGAAGTAACACCCGAGGGGTAACTTCTTCAAGAATGTACGCAGAATCCCCTGTAGGGACAATCGTGAGAATCAGAGTGAATGGAAAATAGTGTCTCTATTTACAGTGGAGAAAACCTGGCATTTTGACAACCCCCGGGTTTTGTTCTGTATCCTGGGGCATCCAGTTTTGTGAAACCCCCCAGCAGTAGTGGTGGACTGGGGCCAAAATTCAGCATAGAATTGTACCAGCACCCGGCCTGCCCATGTCCAGCCATTGGCATCTCTGCTGCTTACTGCCCAGTCACCCAGAGCTGAGGCTATATCATTAGGGGGAGGACATGGGCTGGGGGTTGCTTGGCTCAAAGGCTGAGGCTATATCATTAGGGTGAGGACATGGGCTGGGGGTTGCTTGGCTCCAAGGCTGAGGCTATATCATTAGGGTGAGGACATGGGCTGGGGGTTGCTTGGCTCCAAGGCTGAGGCTATATAATTAGGGTGAGGACATGGGCTGGGGGTTGCTTGGCTCCAAGGCTGAGGCTATATCATTAGGGTGAGGACATGGGCTGGGGTTGCTTGGCTCCAAGACTGAGGCTATATCATTAGGGTGAGGACATTGGCTGGGGTTGCTTGGCTCCAAGACTGAGGTTATATCATTAGGGTGAGGACATGGGCTGGGGTTGCTTGGCTCCAAGGCTGAGGCTATATCATTAGGGGGAGGACATGGGCTGGGGGTTGCTTGGCTCCAAGACTAAGGCTATATCATTAGGGGGAGGACATGGGCTGGGGGTTGCTTGGGTGAGAGGGTAAAATGGGGAAGGGGATTGAGGGCTGGGATTGAATGGGAGTGTTAGTAAGGATAGCATCCTAGCCTGTCCCAAAGCAGTGCGGCCCACCGGCATTTGCCAGTGTCTCCCTATGGCCAGTCCACCCCTGCACCCCCCAGATCACCCAGTACAACTCATCTCTTCCTGGTTCAATGGCACATGCGCTGGCTCTCGTCCAATCAGAGCCGTTTACCTTGCCTATGTAAGTCGACAAACCGCTCTGATGGGCATCAAATGGTTATGATGGCGCGTGCTCCAACCCCAGCCTATCTGAATGGTAACACCAATGTAAACAATCAGAGGCATTTGGCGAATTACATAAGCATGGCAAACAGCTCTGATTGAACGAGAGCCCGCGCATGTTCCATTGGACCGTGAGGTGAGTAAATACTAGTGACCTGGGGGGATTCACACAGCAGGGCATCCCAATTCGGGATGCCACAGGGGGGAGGGCAGGGGCTGGCCCTAGGTTTTGTTCCATTTTAAAGAGATGACCCTGGTTAAACTTAGAAATATTCAATACTTATCTTTTATTCCTAGGAGCAGCCATCTGGCCGCACTGGGTTTTGTTACACTTTAAAGAGACTTCTCAGGGTATTCGAGCATGCTGATTGGATGAGAGGCCGCACTGCAGGTCCAGAAAAGTTTGATGGGGCGACCTGAGGGGTTTCACACAGCGGGGCACCCTGGGGGCAAGGACCAAAACCCAGGATAGTCAAAATCCTGGGTTTTGGTCCAATTTAAAATGTATGAAATGAACTAAATTTTTATCATCTTTTTAAACAAATCATACTGGGGGAAAGGTATAAATGGCAACACATCGGGTTGGGGTACTGATCAGTCTGCAGCCTCGCTGTGCACCACATGGATCTTGAGTACCACCAGAGATACTCATACCACTGGTCGGGAACCCTTGGCTCTAAGTAAAGCAGTTTTCTTTGCTTCACTTTATGGGTGGTGGAAGAGCGTGTCATGGCAGGATATGCTGTGGTCAGAGACAGCTACAGGTCCACTGTGGCTTGCAGTGCTCACTCCCACTGAGAGTGCCAAGGTGCCATTAGACTACTTTTTGCCAGGTTCTGGAGAAATGAAACTCAAGTAGGGACAAACTTTGGAGCCCTGCTACAGCTTCTACTTTGCGCTGCAGGAAATAGGAGGAGAGACTGCTGCCTTATTATTGCCTTAGACCAGTTTACAGTCCCTTTAAAAGAATTGCTCATGAAATATGCACAGATCTAAAGATAACCTAAAATATGCAAATGCCATTCAAAAGGTGTCTTTGTTGTTGCGTGTTCTCTTTGCTTTCTGGCTGTGACCTTGTTGTAGGGATTAGGCTACAACGGTGGTGACCAGACTGGAAGTCCATCCAATCAGAGGTGGACTGGACACAGGGTCTACTGGGCAAAATTCCGGCAGGCCGGCACCTTGGAAGGCCACGGATGGCAAGCGACGGATACGGGAGGCGGCCGAGCACTGGACAATAATAGGTCTCACCAGGGTCGGCTCCAGGTTTATGTGGGCCCTTGGGCGGCATGAGCTCAGTGGGCCCCTTTGGGGTGAAGAGTAGCGTTACATCACAGAGGGACATCCCAAATCTGGATGCCCCCTAAGGATCATGCTATTTGGACCTTCAAACCTGACCTTGAATTGTTTATTACTTTCCTGGAACCCATGAATGCACTGTGGGGTGCCCCTGTTTGTGAAAGAACCCCCCTGGTTTGGCAGTTAACTCAAACAGGGGCATCCCAAATTGAGAGCGGACCAAAACTCAGGGGTGGAATTTCTTGTATAGTGGGGATGCCAGCGATCCCAGGGGGTTTCACACAGTGGGGTATCACAGATTGGGATGCTCCAGGAATAGGAAATCAGCTGGGGTGGGCAACTTAAAAGCAGAGCAAAACCCAGCACTTCCTCCCCCTATTCCCCCCCGCCATTCGAGGAGATGTGGGCACCGGCTGTGGCAGTGCCCCCCTCCTGGAGCTGCCCCGCCTTGCCAGGTGTTGACGCCGGCCCTGGGGCTCATGCATGTTTTGCTGCTTACCGGCGAACTCCCCAGTTGCTGCGACGGTTATTCTGGGCAGTCGGTGGCCCGGAACTAGGCAGCAGAAACCAGAGAGTGTTGGTAAGCGTCAAAGTGGCATGTGTAACAGCAGCAGCAGCAAGCATAATCTGGTTACCCTGCAGCCCACTGCTTTATTATGGTCCAGCTTTCTGGCAGGGGGCGGGGATGCCACACACTGCTGGTACTAAGGGATGCTGCCTACCGGCTGTAATGGGGGGTGCCGCCTACCGGCTGTAATGGGGGGTGCCACCTACCGGCTGTAAAGGGGGGTGCCACCTACCGGCTGTAATGGGGGGTGCCACCTACCGGCTGTAATGGGGGGTGCCGCCTACCGGCTGTAATGGGGGGTGCCGCCTACCGGCTGTAATGGGGGGTGCCGCCTACCGGCTGTAATGGGGGGTGCCGCCTACCGCCTGTAATGGGGGGGTGCCGCCTACCGGCTGTAATGGGGGGTGACGCCTACCGGCTGTAAAGGGGGGTGCCGCCTACCGGCTGTAATGGGGGGTGCCACCTACCGGCTGTAAAGGGGGGTGCCGCCTACCGGCTGTAATGGGGGGTGCCGCCTACCGGCTGTAATGGGGGGTGCCGCCTACCGGCTGTAATGGGGGGTGCCGCCTACCGGCTGTAATGGGGGGTGCCGCCTACCGGCTGTAATGGGGGGTGCCGCCTACCGGCTGTAATGGGGGGTGCCGCCTACCGGCTGTAATGGGGGGTGCCGCCTACCGGCTGTAATGGGGTGTGCCGCCTACCGGCAGTAATGGGGGGGTGCCGCCTACCGGCTGTAATGGGGGGTGACGCCTACCGGCTGTAATGGGAGATGCGGCCTACCGGCTGTAATGGGGGGGTGCCGCCTACCGGCTGTAATGGGGGGTGACGCCTACCGGCTGTAATGGGAGATGCGGCCTACTGGCTGTAATAGGGGATACCGCTCACTGTCTGTAACGGGGCAATTCTGCACTCTCTGTAATGGACCAGGAACAGTACAGTAGGAACCCCAGTCTACCCCTGCATCCAATGCAAAAGCCACTAACCTCTAGGATTAGGTTTTGGAGATGGGGGCAATTTACTCACCCTAGCAATATGAATGCACAGCTTGTCATAGTTCATGTCATAATCTGCTGGACACCTCATGCTGCCAGAGCAGTCCACAAGGAAGATAAACTCTGGGCTGCCCCGTTCCTGCCCCACTGGGAAATTAGGATAGAAATTCAACATGGCAGCTGGCTCGGCCATAATAGACCCTAGTGAACAAAGAGGGAAAGAAAACCGTCATAGCTTCACATATGGAGACCTTCTCTATCTACTTTACTTTGAGATACCTGAGAACTGCAAAGTAACCAGGGACGGATTATGTGCCCATAAGCCACCAAGCACTGGCAGCTCAATGCAGGGAACTGTTTTCTGCTGGACCAGCCGGGCGACTACACTACCCCCCACCCAGAATGGCAAAGCAGGAGTTCCCGAGCAGCACGCACCCGCACAAGGGGGGCACAAGGGACTCCATCTGACCTTCCAGTAAGTAGGCGGGTGCCAGACAACCACCAATCAGTTACTTGGCTGGAAAATTATTTTAAAGGGAAAAAAATACTGTATCTGGGGCCTCCACCAGATTGTGTGCCCAGGGGCCTCCACCGCACTTAATCTGGCCCTGACAGTACCCTATAAATCACAATATTTATCTAGAATAGTCTAAGAGGGTTTCACAGCCTATTTTCATGAAGTACCACTTCCCGTTTTTGCAATTATCTCAAGTACCAACTCTACCACCACTAATAGAAACTTCCCCGGGACGGTGGAGGTATTATACTGGCCAAACAATGCCAACTCTTCTGCCAGCAATTCATAATCCCAAGATGCTCCTCTGCTTCACTCCACCTGGCACATCCTATTGGAGGAGTAGCTTGTCTTCATGTCCCCCAACTTTAAAGTGGACCAAAACCCACAGAGGTCGGCCCTATCTATAAGATTCCAATGCGCTTGATTCCCTGCCCCTGGGGTATCCAAAATCGTGATGCCCCGCTGTGTGAACCCCCCCAGGTAGCCCAGAAACTCACCTTCTTTACCGGTCCAACGGCACATGTGTGAGAAGCTGACTCATCTCTGGCCTATGCCCACACAAGGCATTTGTAAATGGCCTCCTCCCTGTTGGAGGGTAGTGACAAGTCTAGTGACAAGTCTTAAAGTGGACCAAAACCCAGAATTTTCACTATACCGGGGTTTGGTCATTGCCCCTGGGGCACCCCGATGCAGGATGTCCCCCTATGTGAGACCCCTCTTGGTCGCCAACTGCAACTCACCTTTCCCTGGTCCTACAGCACATGCGTGGCCTCCCGTCCAATCAGCGCACTCAACTGCGCTGATGTGAAGTCTTAGCAGCCGAGACTAGCAAGCGCGCAGGCGGACGCATCCTCGCTACCCTCTAACAGGAAGTGTGCCTGCGGCGGCCATTCACAAATGCCTGACGCGGAATGGCGAGGAGCAGCCGCTGCTTGTGCATGCACAGTTGGACCGAGGGAGAAGATGAGTTTCCGGGCGGCCTGGGGGGTTTTACACAGCGGGGTATCCTGAGTCTGGATGTCCCAGGGGGAGGGAATCAAATGGCCCTGGAATTTTATATATTCCAGAACTGTTGGGCTTTTGGGTTTTTGTCCGCTTCAAAGAAGACTTATTCATTAAAGAAAAATAAAATAAAAACAAAGTAACAGAAAGTAGGTAAAAGGTGTCCGCTACTCAAAGCACACTCTCTGCCATAAAATGAGCCCCCTTAAAGCAGACCTTCACCCTGAATAAGAGCCTATCTTATATGTTTCCCACACCCTGTACATACAGATTGCCCACATTAATCCGGACCTTCACCCTGAATAAGAGCCTATCTTATATGTTTCCCACACCCTGTACATACAGATTGCCCACATTAATCCGGACCTTCACCCTGAATAAGAGCCTATCTTATATGTTTCCCACACCCTGTACATACAGATTGCCCGCATTAAATATCATCCTATCTGCACCTATTGCGTTATCTGTGCTTTTTAACATCCAAGATGGCGGCCCATGGAATTTCAGCCTGCCTGCAGACAGGACGTGTCTTCTGACTATGCTGCTCTGCATTCTGGGATTGCTGACCTTTTCCTGACCCAGCTCTGCTTTGTCTTTGCGAAGCACAGCTATAACCCGCACCTCTGCACTTCCCCCCTCTCCTCAGTATGTGATGCTTCTGAGGCAAGATGGCGGTGCCCGTATCCTAAAGTCCTGAACAGAGTTGCAGCCCAGTGGGGGAAAGAATAATAAATAAGTGACTAAAACCTTAAAATATATTAATTTTAGATGCTGGGGAATAGTTTTTTAAAGGGTTTGGGCTTTTCATTAGATTATGCTGAAGGTCCGGTTTAAAAGCCAATCTGATGAAACCTGAACTGGGCAGGTGCAGCATTTCCAACCTGGCCTAAACCAAAGTAAAAAAAATATATTGCCAGTTGAAAGAGAGAGAGGTGTGGTGGGCAATAGCGCCCCCCCTGGATGATGCACCCTGTGCATCTTTACCATCTGTACGCCTCAAAGGCCGCCTATGAGCACCGATTATCTAATTTCTTTTCGTTCTTTTTAAATAACTTTTTATTGAAAATATATATATATATATATATACACACACACACACACACACGTACGTTTGGTATATCTGATATAACAGATCATAGACATCCTTATATAAACCAATTTGTGCACATAAACTCATAATTCAAATTCTATATTCTAATTATAAAGCATAAAGGCTTATGTCATAAAAACTAGACACAGTACATCTTATCAATTTCATTAACTCAAACCCCTTCTCACACATTAATTCAAGTTTAAAAAAGACCCAAGCATAAATCATAACAAAGCAATCGTCATAACACAACCTTATAATAATAAAAGGTTAGAATCAAAATCGGAAGGTAAGAAATTTTCTATCCATGGAGCCCAAACCTCTGGAAATCCCTCAAGGTTCCCAATATTAATTGCTGACAGTTTTTCCATGGCCAAAATATTAACTCGGTTGATAAACTCACTAAAACTTAAATCTTGTGATTTCCAGGCACTAGCAAGTAATCTAGCTTCTATACGGTCAACTGCAGGTACTGTCACCTGATAAAGCCGGTCCCGATTCCTGCGCTGTGCCGGTAGATCCAAGCCCCGCCTCCACGACGATGCAGAGTTTGTTCACTTCTGTATAGTAAGCCAGTAACTGAAAATCACTCTCAATTGAGTATCCCTCCACCAGCGACACCTACAAGAACAACAAGGACATATTCAAGAGGAACATCAGAACTTTTCTCTCTGAACCCTCCCCCCCTCCCCTCCTCTTTGTCTCTTGGATGTCGGCATTATCTAAAACGGCGACATCTGTCAGCATTCCTGGCCCCTTTGCGGTCCCAGAGTGAAGGCTGCACGCGTTAGCCGTGCTCTCCCTTCGCTGCCCGTCTTCAAATCTTACGAGATTTGCGCTCAGTATCATTGCAGCCTACTGCGCATGTGTGAGATTGGAGGGGCGGCGAAGTGCATGACGGGACAGACAGGTCATTTTTAAATTGTTATTGGAGGGGCAGGGGGGGCCGAGCAAGCCATGTTTGGGGAGTTTTTATTAACTCCCCAATACCAATACCTCCAATGTTCCTCTCTAAAGTGGACCAAAACCCAGGATTTGGACCCGATTGGGGATGCCCCGCTGTGTGAAACCCCCCAGATTGCCAAAGACAACTCACCTCTTCCCGAGCCTACGGCACATGTGCGGATGCTCGTTCAATCAGCGCGCTCGGGGCCGCTGACTTCACGCCGTCTAAGCCTTTGTCTAAGGCCAGCGGCTCCGAGCACACTGGCGGGTGCATCCCCCGCCAGGGAGCGTGTCCGCGACGGCCATTCACAAATGCCTGGTGCTGCCACGCGTCCTGCTAGAGGGATAGCGGGGATGCGGCAACAACTCGCGCGAATGTGCCATTGGGCCGGGATTCATGGTAAGTGTATGGGGGGGGGGGGGTTTCACACGATGGGGCAATCAGAGATTGGATGCCCTGGGGGTGAGGGAATCAATCGGCCTGGCAATCTATAAGACCGTTGTGGGTTTTGGTCCACTTTAAAGTCGACCAACAGTCAAAAATGAATTATATCAGACCAACACAACAAACAGTGCTCATAAGCATCCCTCCCCAGGCAATTTAGATTGCTGCACATAAAAATAATCTAACCTTTTTCTAATGCCTGCCAGGGTTTTAAAAATAAGATGGCTGCTCATGGGCTTGCAGACCGCCTGCAAACAGGAAGTGCTGCTGGGCTTCCTGTTACTTTGCATTTCAGTTATGTCAGTTGGGAGAGAAAGCTCCAAAATGGCCGCTACCTTTCTTTTCCAACTTTGCCAGGCTGTTGGTCCGGTTTAAGCTGCTTGGCTGTCCTGGACCGTTCTCTGTGCTAGGCTCCTCAGAGGGGTGCACACCGCCATCTGCTGCATCCTTATTTGGGGTACTCTGCTGTGTGATACCTTGCAGATCGGCCCAAAAAAACCCTCAATGTTCCTCCGACTGCATTTTAGAGGCCCGTGGTGGCATTCCCGGCTCGAGTTTCAGACTAGAGGTAAGCCGGGATGCAGGCCGCAGGATTGTCAGCTGGTACATGTGAGATGCGACCATTCGAACCGAACCAAACCATAGCCATCTACCTTAGACTTTCTGCTCTGTCTCTGGATGTGCCCTGGCCCAGTTACCCAGATTGCAAGGGACCGGGCCACCTTGTAGATTTTGAGGCCTGGTTAGTATTTAGCGGCTCTGTCTACTAGACTTTCCCTGGCTGTGTTTTCTGGGTTGACGTTCCCTGGCCCAGTTACCCACTTCTGCCAGGGACCGGGACACCTCGTAGATTTTGGGGCCTGGTTAGTATTTAGTGGCTCTGCCTATTGTACTTTCCCTAGCTGTGTTTTCTGTGTTGACGTGCCCTGACCGGGACACCTCGTAGATTTTGTGATCTGGTTACTATTTAGTGGCTCTGCCTATTGGACTCCAGCACCTGACCCCTAGCTGGTCTCTGTGTAGAAGTGTTGGGGACACCTTTGGGATCCTGTTAGAGTAAGTGCTTTATGTGGATTTGTGGAGCTAGAATGAGAGCCAGCGGAAAGTGCAAAGCAGGCCTCCAGGTCTTTGGATGCTTTTCCTTCCTAACACTGAGACTAGGCTTTTCAGTGGCCTTAGGGACCTACAGGGGGAGTAAAGGCCTAGGTGCTCGAGGAGAAAAGCACCAGATCTTGAGCTGAAGGACAGGGAGACAAACTTGGTGCTTCAGTGGCACGAGTGTGCCACACATGTATATTGGAAAACACCTGTGGAAGTTGGAAGAAGTGTATCAGAAACCGCTGTAACGGCTGCATATGTGGCTCTCCAATAAATAAAGTGAGGTTCTTAAAGTGGACCAAAACCCACCGCGATCGGCCCGGAAATCTATAAGATTCCTGGGTCGATCGACTCCCTCCCCCTAGGGCATCCAAAATCCAGATGCCCCGCTGTGTGAAGCCCCCCCCAGGTCGCCCCATACAGTTACCTTGTTTTCCGGTCCAACGGCACATTCGCAAGTCGCATCCTCGCTATCCCTCTAGCAGGGGGCGTGCCCGCACCAGGCATTCAGCGATCTGGGGGGTTTCACGTAGCCGGGCACCCCCGATCGGGGTGCCCCGGGGGAAAGGACCAAAACCCAGGATTGTCATAATCCTGGGTTTTGGTCCACTTTAAAGAGAGGTCTTGTGCCACTGTACCCTGTCTGTGAATAAATAGTACAGCATCCCAGCCTCACACTTGCACCCACAAGACAACCTGGGGTCCCGGCCTAGCGGGAGTGCATGTCGGCAAAACACCACTGCAGCAAGTATCACAAGGTAAGCTATACAACAATGAATCGTCCTTATACAGTAACTGCAGGAAAAAGCTTCAACACCAAATACACTTACCATAGCTCTGGTTTTATCCTCACTGGTGTATCGGAGAGGAGTGATGTCACAGTTGGACTCGATCTTGGAAATCCCATATGTGGACTGAAAGTGAACGTTCAGACTAAGGGTGTACAGGAACTCCATAACTGGCACCTGAGCATGTGTTGCTGGTACACTGACATCATGATCTGTAAGGTGAAGAATGGTAAATATATCATACTCCAGATGGATTTAAGAATAATCTTGGGTCATAACTTTTGTTTGCTGGGAAGGCTTTACCAAACAATTCTGGTGCCAAACGATTAGACCTGATGCAGTGCATCTGGTGGGTCCAAGGATGGGGGGGGGGGGGGGGAATTACTATGGATCAGGACCCGATTTCTCCTTAAATTTTGAGTTCTATGCTGGACCTCAGGAATCTGCCCATGCATTCAGCTTGTGGCTAGGGTGAACGGTGGCCCAGTAATTCCCAGTACGGAATTGAAGTCTGGCTGTATGAGAGAGCTCTTTCAAGTTCTCCAGTTATGTGGTCTTCCAACCAGGGGGTTGGACTGATTCCACTTAGTCTGACAAGGGCGTTTGGGAAGCCAGAAGGAGGCCTTTGAAATAGGGACTGGATAGTGTATGGATATTTTCTTGGGCAACTGACAACTGTCACCTCAGTCAAATGGGCGCTCCTCTTATTGGAAAGGCTTTTGTTACCAATGTCTTTGGTCTAGTGCAGTTTGGTCCAGCTGGAGGCAAAGCGGGGAAGGTGTCACCACCTGCCCAAGTCAGTTGAGCAGGTAGTGGCACCATGCATTAATTTCCTTTACATTTAAAGGTTCAAATTCATTTTTAAATCAGTGCACTGATTTAAGAAACCTTAATTTATCTCTACTGAAATAAATACGCAGTATTTATACAGTCCTTATTTTAGGGAGATTTTAAGGAACGTTTATTGAATCAAGGCCTATATTTTAGAATAGGACATTTGTTCAATTAATTGAAAAGGAGTTTTAAAAAAAAATACTTTCCCTAATGCCTGCAGCATCTGGCAAGGCTGATCGCTTATCATTATACTCACGTGTTTGCCCCAACTCAGAATGGACGACTATCGGCAGTCCCAGTATGGTGCTTATTGGGAGGCTTTGCACAGTGGGGCATCCCAAAAGGAGATAGTAAGGAAAGAAAAGTGTTGCACAGCACTCCTTCAATAGGAAATGCCATTACCAGGTAACATTGCGCCACTAGGGTCACCATGGGAATGCGCTGGCTTCCGGGGGCAGATATATATATATATATATATATATATATATATATATATATACATATTTTTTAACCCTTGCAGTGACTGAGCATCAGGGGAGGCAATTTTGTTTATGACTCTTTATTATCAATTTAATTACCGTACTCCTTGTGATTGCCAATCGACTGTACATTCCTGTACTGTAAATGTGCAATGCTGGGTTTCCTGTCCCCCAGTGCAATGCCACGCTTCAACATTCTTCCCTTCGGCAAATCAAAGAAAATCACCCGCCTGGTTGGGATTTTTGTCCCCTAGGATGTATATTTAAACCCCCTATTTTACCATTCAGTACTTTTATGCAGCTCATTAGACTGTTTTTGTGACAGCTAATTATTTTAAAGCTCAACAAAACCCGAGATTTTGATTATACAGATGGGGCGGGAGCACGTGCATAGCCCTAAGACGCGGGGTTGTTCCAGCTTGCACTCTTAATCAGGGCTGTTTGCTGAACTACATAGGCACGGCAAACAGATCTTATTGGATGAGAGCCCGCACTTGAGCCATTTGACCAGGGAGAGTTAATACTGCGATTTCACACAGTGGGGATTCGGGGGGGGGGGGGGGGGCAGGGGAAAGGCCGGTCAGTGCAGGGCTTTTGTTCCAGAAAGCAACATTAATTTTAAATAAACCCAGGGTTTGTACTCATACCTTTCGGAGTGCATCTGGGGTTGAGGACGGCTGGCAACACAAAACGAACTGCTCCATCTGCCTCCACTGGCAGCTCTTGAACATACTTGAGGGTGATCTCAGCCTCCTCACCAGGAGGAAGGTTCCCAACGCTGCAGCTAAAGATGTCTGCTGACCTCATATCATAACCAAACTGGAATCCCTGCTGACCCCGGCTGATGGCCTCAATGTAGATTTTGTAAGCCTGGAATACAGAAGCCCACCAGTCATTTATGATAACAACTCTGATAACAAAATTGTTTATTTTAGCTTCGCATGGGGTAGTCTTGAGTTTACCTGTATAGTCAAAATCCTCCCCCCTTGGGCCTTACTTATATTTTTTTTTATATTCAGATGCCATACACCCCCCCAACCTGTTCTTTGCGGAGCATGAGGGTGACCTAATTTTGAAGCCTCCTGTCTGTAATTAATTTCCCCAGAATGAAGTGGTACATGGCTAAGCTGCTTACCTGATCTTCTGCCATCCACTCTTTTCCTTAAGCCTGATTCTGAGGTTCCTCACTCTGGTCCTTTTATAGTGGCCCCGTCCCCAAACCCCTTGCAGCCGAATTCTGCAAGTCCTAGCTAAAAGGATAGGGCCCCTTATGATAAGATTTAACGGGCCCCTCATGATAGGACTTAACACTGTTGCTTTAAGAAGATTTAGCTATAAGTAAAAGAATATGCTTTAATTCTGTGTGAAATGCTGTTTTAGATCCTCATCCCCCCCACTGCTCACAAAATGTGCCTAATCACGATGACCTTGTGCAGCTCTGTCTATGCAAACTTCTTCTTGATTTGTTACTGTACTAAGGAAGTCCTCCCTAAGCGGTGGTTTACGAGGAGTGCTTGACCACCCCCATGAGTTATGTTTTCCTGCTGACACTGTTGAACTCTAGTTCTTTCTGAAACTACTGAACTCTAGTTGTACCCCTACTCTTGCAAGGGTGGGGGCTAGCTCACTCTTTTCACTGTATAAGTATCCTGTGACAAGACAAAAAAGCTGAGAGATTGTATAACGACAGCTGTTTGCCTTGTTTCATTGCTCGTTGTACGCTCTCCGATCTAGATCGTGGTTACGCTGCTGAAGGACGATCACAAGGGGTCTAGGGCGTCTGGGGCCGCAAACCCAGGGATAGAAGCAAATACCCCAACAGTTTCTGGTGGAGAATGCGGGCACCTACCGTACTCCTAGGTAAGGGAATTTTACTTTCCTTACTTAGCAAGACGTAGGTGCCGCGGTCCTGAGTTGGGGCAGGGATACGAGACCGAGAGTCTCGGGTTAGAAGCACGCTATAGAAATAATAAAGAGAAGTCAGAAAATTTACTTGTGATCCTCCTTTGTGCCGTAGCCACAATTTATGTTTTGCTTTGTCTTATCTGTCTGCATAAAGTACTAAGTTTATTTGTTTGTGTGACTAAACAAGTGTGAAGGTAAGCACACTTCAGGTCACTTATATAGAAGTATAAGTTGCTGCTATTATGGGAGGACAGGAGAGTAAGACTCCGTTAGTGGGAAAACTTGTACCCAATATATTGAGAGACTTACAGGAGGAAGTTATTTCACTTTATCATTTGTAGATAATATGGCAGGGTGGACCAAGGTATGGCCAGTGCTAGTCCATTTCCCAGAGATGGAGCAAATGATACTTTTCACCTCGATATGATTAAAGGTCTCTGTCTCAGAGATGTGTCAGCTTTCCCATGGTATGGCAGAGACCCCCAGTGGGATAGAGCCTACATGGAAACCTGTGGCAGGAAATGGCTAGAGATTGCCCCTTACTGGTACCCCCGCAGAAACAAGAATCCACTAACTAGGAAACCTAGAGTTAGTGATAAAACCGTTAATGCCCAACATAGAGCAGAGAATGGTAGATCTAAAACCAAGAAGAAACCAATGCCAGACCATAATACTGCACCAAACACTCCCCCTCCTCCTCCTTATAGCAACTATATAAAGCCCAAAGGCATTAAGGTAGTGAGTTATTACCCCTCTTTAGATGAAACCGTAGGGATAATAACTGCCCTAGGGAATAGAGACCTCAAGTCCCCGGGAGAAAAGCCAAGACAGGATCCAATAGTGAGTACAGTAGACACCACAGATTCTGATGAGGATAGTGTTGAATTGTACCAGGACTCGCTACCAGTATTGGAGGGAAAGAAGGAAAAGAGCTTTTTAGGCTCAAAAAGAAACACACAAGACCAGTGACTAGGGATATAAAAGCAGACATAGAATCCTGTGATGGAGAGGGAACCACAACTATTTTTCCATTCCTCACCGCAGGAAATGTGATAGTTAAGACCCCCTTGGACTTAAAAGAAATAGACCATATTGTGAAGCATTGTCCTAAACCACAGTCTGCTCCAGGAGGAGCGATTAATTATCTGAAAAGGGCCACTAGAGGGAGGCAATACACGCAGGAAGACATGAAGTTAATAATTGACAGGATAACAGGAGAAGGCACAGGATGGAACTGGGACAAAGTACCAACTATATCAACCCTCCTTGACGCCTCAGTACCACCCACTACCTACCACAGAGGATGGGGTGAACAAAATGTGGACAGAGCTTCAGAAGCATTTTCATGATGTTTTTAAAGCTAAAGGCTTTAAAAAACTTACCCAAACACCTTGGCGGTTCCATTCTTCTTATTTTTGTGGTTCCTAAATATAACCAAAACCACTTAATGTCCATCTGTATTGATTTATTAAAACATGCCTTTTCGTATTTAGCAAAACGTAATGTATGTTAGAAATAGAAATGAGTCATTTTAGAATGTTAAAATATTTATTTTGTGAACAATATATAATTTTTTAAAAAATTTGTTGCCTATTAAAAATGTTTAAAATGTTTTTAAATTAAAAAAAACTATTTACAATCTGGAGCCAGGACCAAGGGCACTAATCATCTTCTTCAGTTGGCCCCAACGTCGCCTGTATGGCCTGCAGCTCGGCCACCAACTCAAGGATCCTTTTTTTCTTTTCTTCCACTGTTTGCGGTGGGATCCCTGTAACCAATAGAGAATTAAACATAAATAGTACTACCAGACCGGTTTGTAGGCTGCGGATTGATTGTTTGTTAGTCAAATTCAGCGGAATACATCACATATGTCATTATTCATCGTAATTAAGGTAAGGAATTTAGCACAGGTAACTATTCTAAGTGCTTAACCCAGACCTTCAACATGATTATCTTTAAAGCAACAACTATTTCCAAATGATTTGCCCCCATATCATATTTGGAATACTTAAATTTTTGGAACATAAATTATTATTCTTTCCACCACTGTGCTGCAACCCTGAATTTGGGATACGTGCGCCGCCATTTGGACTCAGAAGCCGAACACTTACTGAGGAGAGGAGAGTGGGATAAGGTCCAGGGGAGCAGCTTATAGTTGTGCTTTGCTAATACCGACCAGAGCTGGGGTCAGGGAAAGGTCAGCAGTCCCAGAATGCAGGGCAGCACATTCATGTTTGCATGATGCCTGTAAAGATGGCGCCTTCCCTAAGCCGCCATCTTTGATTTTTAATGGCTCATAACATGCAGTAGATGCAGGTCGGATTATTGTGTATGTGAGAAATCAATATGTCCAGGTTGTGGGAAACATATAAGCTTATTCAGAGTGAAGGTCCTCTTTAAGCTAAGGAAGTTCCCACAGGAAAGTGTTAACTACCCATTGGCTACGCCTTTATTTATCTGTGTGTTATTGGCAACTAACACAGAAGTCACAATAATGGCATGCCTACTTACTTGGTTGGTGGCCGACAGATGGCTGGTTGGGGCCAACAGGATGTCCTTGGTCCTGGCTCTGGTGTGAAGAAGACCCTGGAGAAACATGGGAAATAGGGTTAGTTTTATTGTCTGAGTCACTATTCCCCAAATATCTGGGTCCCACTCTGGCTGACATCACTCACCTTCGCCAGGGTCATCCTCAAGCATCTCTGCTGCCTCCTCTCCCACTACCTCACCCGCTTCCGAAGCATCTAGAAATACAGAATAAAGGACTAATTATTGTCTGATCTTGCATGTATATAATTGTGCATATACATGAAGAGTGACATACCAGAGGCTTCCGCATGCATGGCAGGGTATGACTCCGTGCCCACGCGGTTCCGCCCCTCCTCTGTTGTAAGGTCCAGGGGCTGGTCTGATGAACCAACAGAGGAGGGGTAGGTCCGTCGCCCTGGAGACCCACCACCTTCACTTCCAGCTGCAGATTCATGCAGCACTGGTCACCCGAATGCGGGAATCCATTTCCAACACTAAGGCAGAAATGTCATTATAAATAAAGGCCTAACTTCTGACTTTTTAACATATACCATGCAATCGCTATGTACTTACTTGGGAAATGGATCCCGCAAAACCTCCGCACCCGAGCCATGTGCAGCCGTTTGAGGTCCGACCAATGCTGCATAATCTGCGTGTGGGTGAAGGTGGTGCTGGTGACCCGCTGGATTTCGTTGATGATCTCCAGGGCGATGGCGCGTTTTTCAAAATAATTGGGCACGAAGTCATACCTGCGCAAGCATGGTCTGAAAAACATAATTTAAACACAGCATTTAGTTTAACACACCTAGGCATATGTGTTAAAGCAGAATTTGAAAAGTTAATGGCATTAACACACACGTTTATAGTCCAAGTCAATATTTGCTTTGGCCTTAAGAGTTGTTTGGCACGTGTGTGGTGTGCCTTTGCTTTAGAATGTATTTGGGAAACATTAAGATCATCCAAACTTGTTCCAAGCGCATCCTTAACATGTAGTCCATCATTTAGTATTTGCTTAAAAGGCAGAGAAAGGCACTTACCAGCATGATGATCTCTTCTTGTTGACGGGTGAAGATAGTGGGCGCCATCTTTATGCTTCTTCAAGGCAGCAGATAAGTCAAACTCCAGCGGTTTCCTGGTTCCGCACGAACGTACGTCCGTACGATCGCGTAGGCGAGCGCATAGGCGTCAGACGCTGTGCGCCTTATTTAAAGGTCCCTGCACCCAAACCTAATTTCTCTTTGTCTTTTGCACGAAAATGGCTCCCAAAAAGATCCCTGCTAAACGCACCAAGGCAAGCCAGTCCCTGCACCCAAACCTAATTTCTCTTTGTCTTTTGCACGAAAATGGCTCCCAAAAAGATCCCTGCTAAACGCACCAAGGCAAGCCAGGCCGCTGAGGGACCCAAAACCAGGTCCCAACAAGGAGCAAAGAAGGGTCAGCCAAGCAAGGTAATTAGCAGCTCTGCACCACCAAGAGACACTGTACCCGCAAGCTCCAAAAAAAAGGGCCACAAAGGCACGTGCCCCTGCGGCCCCCAAAACAACTAAAAGGAGCCGCAGCCCATCCAGGCGCACAACCCCAGCACGGGCAAGCCCAAGAAGCCCCAGCCCATCAAGGCGCAGAACCCCAGCACGGGCCAGCACCAGGGCCCGCAGCCCAGCCAGCCGCAGAACGCCAGCACGGGCGAGCCCAAGAAGCCCCAGCCCATCAAGGCGCAGAACCCCAGCACGGGCCAGCACCAGGGCCCGCAGCCCAGCCAGCCACAGAACACCAGCACGGCCAAGCCCAAGAAGCCCCAGCACATCAAGGCGCAGAACCCCAGCACGGACCAGCACCAGGGCCCGCAGCCCAGCCAGCCGCAGAATGCCAGCACGGGCCAGCACCAGGGCCCGCAGCCCTTCCTGGGACAGAAGTCCACGACCAGGGCCAAGCAGGGCACTTAGCCCCCCAAGAGGGCCAAGAAAGGCCATCTTTCAACCGCATTTGGTTGCAACATCTACACCTGGAAGTTCTGTGGCCAGCCACGCAAGAACACCCAGCCCCTTGCCCAGTCCAGCCCAGTCATTGGTAAGCCAACAATCTCTGCATTCCCCAACCCACCACAAGTCCATAATGTCCCCACATGTGTCTGCACACATGGAGGAGCCCCAAACCCAAACAGCTGGCCGCACATTGCGTCGCGGACAGTTGTGTGGGCGTTTCTCCCATAGCCAAAATATGGCATTGGCTAGTGGCCTAACATTAGTCTATGATGAGCTATATGGGAGGAAATCCAAATTCACAACCAAGCAGCGAAAAATGGAAATGTTGGAAGAACTCAAACGCCAAGTAAATGCAGCAGGGGAAGAGAAGAAAGATGTGGCCCAAATCCAACGGAAAATCTCGGATCTGAAATATGCTGTACGCCAAAAAGAAATCAAAAGGCATAATTATAGGTAAATAAATGATCTAGTAAAATGTCATTGTTAGGATGTATGCTAATTTTCAAATTGTAATATCCTACTTTTACTTTACAGCATGAAAACTGGAGGGGGGTATCCCACAAAATTGGAGTTCACACCTGCTGAGGAAATGGTGCTGGGCCTTCTCCATCCATTTGCGGTCGGTGGCCATGCAGCCCTAAGGGACACAGACTCACCGACCCGTACAGAAGGTGAGTAACCTTCATATGCATGTTTCCCTTGTGGGTTGCTTAATTAACTTGATAAAGGTAACAGTTGACGCTATGCCCCTCTGCTGTGGCTTGTTTTTGCTAGCGCTAATGTGCATGGTGGTGTCATATTTGTGTACATTTTGGCCAAACAGATTTGGCCCGATACATTATTTTAATTCTTCAAGACCAAAAATTATGCTTGGAAACACGATTTAAATTAAGCCAAGTCATAAATGTAGACTCAAACACAAAACACACATCAATAGGGATGTGTGGGACATTGGGTGTGTGAGTTGTGTTTGACGCCAAAGATAGAAATAAGAGGCCCAAACAGATCTGAACTAAAGAATGTTAGGGCAACTCGATTTGTGGCCAATGCTAGTTGGATGCTGACTGTGTCCACTTCCTAACTTGGAACTGAGGTCACTTAGCAGTTAAACCAATCCATTGCACAGATCTCCAACTGAGGGTAATGCAATAATTTTGCACGTTGCTGTAGAAATAATTAATATTAGCCAATGTATTTGTTTTACTTTGCTAAAGCAAACATTGATTACGTGTGGGTTAACCTGGTTTCCCTTGTCTCTTGTTTAGCCCAGCATCAGACCACAGCAAGTGTGGACTCCCCCCCCCCCCAGTTTGAATATGCCTTTGACTTCTGTACAGCATCGGAGTCCAGATCCGAGTTTTCTGGTAAGTTTCTTGTGTTTATTAACTGAAACAAAGTGAAGAAGCATGTTTTAAAATGTTTTGGATTAAATGAAGAACCCAAACTTATTTGTTGTTTTTTTTCTGCCCCTATAGACCCACACAATCATGGAAGAGATCCAGGACATGGAGGAAGATGGAACCATGCTGGGCCCATCCGAAGACCTCCCCCTGGGTCAGAATCTGCAAATGTCCCAAAATGTATCTCTGTCAATTCCGCAGCAGCAGAGTGAACCCGCATCCATTGAGCATGCAGATGGGGCACAGCATGCTGAGACTGAGGTTACAGTCCCCAGGCTTCCCTCTGCTGTTGAGGAATTGCAAAGTATGCCTGTTGCTGTTGAGGGCCCCAGACCACGAGGCAGGGCCCACCCAAGAGCCAGGGTAATTGTGCGGTGCACTCCCTTGCGCCGCACAATTACCCTGGGGAGGCAGAATGCCCTGGTTGATCTATGGCACGAGGAGAGGAGAGCATTTGAGGCACGCCATCAACATCTGCATGAGGCAAGGCATGCCCAGATGGACACCCTCAATGCTACCTTACAGGCCATGCTGAGTGAGCTTCGGACCCACAACAGCAACATGGTCAATGCAACTAATGCAAGCCAGGCATCCATGGGTGAATTGCTCAATATGCAGAGAAACATTTTGGAGCAGTTGCAGATTACCAATGCAACCCTCGCCCAGGGTAGCTCCCAGCCACATGGCCCTCCACCCGGGTTTTTTGGGTATCCACCTTATTAAGGCAACCTCTCCTTGATTGTGTGCCACATCTTTTAGATTTCCCCCCACTGTATTTACTTGGCGTTTGAGTTTTTCCAACATACTATTTGGGTTTGAGCTGCAGGTTGTGTTAAGGATTTGCTCACATATAGCTCATTAGATTTGGGAGTTAGGCCAGTAGACAATGCCATATTGGAATGGTGAGTGTAGGTGGCCTTTAACATGGGCCACTTATGGCTTTACATTTATTTGGGGTTTTTTGACTCCTCCGGTTTGCAGACATGTTTGGGTGACATTATGGGCAGGCCAAATTAGCCATGGCCACAGGCACTATTAATGACTGGACTGGGATGGGCATGGGACTGGCTGTCCTTGTTTGGGTGTGCCACAGAGTTCCAGGTGTAGATGTTTTTTTTTTTTATGGATACAAACCCTGTCTTGATTTGTTTATAACCACAATTGAATGCTGACTGTGTAATTTGTTGTTAAACATTTTGTTATGCTTTTTGTGGTCAGACTAAAAGAAATATTTTCAAAAATTCAAAAAACTTGTTTGTTTTGATTACAAATAACATTGTACCTCACCTTTGACTAAAAAAAACACAGTATACGTTAACATGGTTTACAAGGGGAATTAAAAGCAAAGGAAACATTAGGAACCACAGTAGAACTATTTAAAGGCATACAAATGAACATTTAATGGCACACAATTGACAACAAAGGCAACCAAAAAAAAAAAAGGCAACCAACAAATAATGTTAAACCCTTGTCCTTGAAGCAGCATGGGGGCTGCGTGCGCAGACATTTTTCACTGAGGTTGGCCTGACTGTTGCCCTGGGTGTTATCTTATGACGTGAGATTTAACCATTTATTTTCTCTCTGCTGGCACTTGCATTTATATCATATATTGTTATTGTCTGCACTTTAAAGTCTTATTGGTATGGGTTTCCCTGTGCAATATTAGGTAGTGTTTTAGGTTTATGTGTTTTTCATGTATTTGCACTTTATATATTGATATTATTTTATTGTATATTCACTGTTTTTGCACATATTTTTGCCATATATATTATTAATATTTTTGTAGTATTGGTTTCATGAATTTGCACATATATTTACATGTGGTTAGGATTTTTTGTGCCGGCACAAAAAGGATGGGTTATGACTACTCTAGGATAATTAATATTATTCACCCATAGGGCAGTTATTTAAGCGGCCCTTAGGGGCCATATACATTGATATAGATACATTTGGCCATACTGGTTGTTTTTAAATTTGTCTTGTGGTGTATGTATTTTAATTTTTTGTTTTTTTGTACTAATAAAATCATTAATATATACTGTTGATTGTAGTGGTGCTTCCTTTGGGAGATTGGTGTGTTCTTTGCACGCCCACTCCAAATTATTGTGGATTGCATTTTATATGGGTGAGCACACAGTTGTATACATTTTGTAGGAAGATTTGGGGCGGTGCACCCTTTGTTAGTAAACAAATAATGTTAGTTATGAAAAATGCTGCCCAATCAAATTGGCACGCACAGATTGTCCCGATTCACTGGTTGTGCCCACATAATTCTCTGCTTCCTCTTCAATGGGTGTAGAGGGCAGAACATCAACATATCGGGGGACACGTTCTTGGAGGGCAAAATTATGCAGAACTGCACACGCCATTATAATGTCAATAACCTTCTTAGTGTCATATTGAAGGGCGCCCCTGGTATGGTCCAAACACCTAAAACGGGTCTTCAAAAGGCCAAAGGCCCTCTCGACCACAGCCCTGGTTTTGCGGTGCTCACGGTTGTAGGCTTCTTGAGCGGCATCCTGGGGCCGCAACACAGGCATCATGAGCCAAGGTAGAAGAGTAACCTGAGTCCCCTTAAGAAGAGAAAGAGAAAATACAATTAAGCAATGAAAGCCAGAAAACAAAGCTAATTTACTTTAAAACAAAAATCCATTAAAATAAAAATTAACAGGGCACATTATCCAAATAATTAGGGGAAGACATGTGGTGAAAAGAAACATAATATGCTTAAAGTCAACAAAGACTGGTAACACATCTGCTAGGTCAAGGGTGCTATTAAATATGGGTATATTTAAGGGCTCAGAAATGTGTCAATTATGATGCTGCTGAGGGGACACACACAAATAACACTAAACACGAGTATGTCAGTTACAGAATAATATTCCAAATGGAGCCGAAACTGGGATAAACTTTGGCACAATCTGGTAGAGCAGAGATTTGTAAACATGGGAATTACACACATCGCCAAAAAAGATACAACTTCAAAGTCAGGAAACCGCTTGTTTGTTTGGGCAAGAATAATGAAAGATGTTGCAACAGTTGCAAAATGTGGGGTCAGATCTCAAGAAAACGTTCAAGAGGAAAAACATATATTATTAAAGTGGACCGTCACCCAGTGTTGATGGGCCCGGGAATCTATAATATTTCCTGACCGATCACCTCCCTCACCGCGGGACATCCCGTCTCCCGCGTGCCCCTCTAGGCGTGCACACGCACTGTCAGAGGGGCGCGCGGGAGGTGGCGGCGGATGCGCTGTGTTGTCACCCGCTGTCACCCGCTTGTGTCAAAGAAAAGTCAAAGAAAAGAGCAAGTGCCAAAAATTAAACACACTTACCAAGCAGCCATGCACCAGAAAATTCACCAGCCTCAAATCGCCGATACAAACCAGATCGCCTAAGAATATAGGAATCGTGCGAAGAGCCAGGGTAGCCGGCAATGACACTCAAAAAACGCACGTCAGGCCCAACCACTGCCTGGACATTAAGGGAGTGTCCCATTTTCCGATTCCTAAAGAGAAAACATAAAAAAAAAGGGTCAACACATAAGGGCACAACACATTTGGCAGCAAAAACTGGCCTGCACACAAATGACAGATCTAAGTTGTACGGCCAAACAAACCACAAAAATAAAGAGGAATGAAACACTATTGTCATCAGTAATAGGAGGCAAACTTGAGCCGAGGATAAAAACTATAAGGGGATCAATCCACATAGGGATTAGTATGAGAAGGGAAGATTGCACAGAGGGATATGTAAGCTAATGGAATAAGAAACATATGGATGAATAATCAGAGGGAATATTACACATTGGAATCAATAATAGGATGGTTTATGCTAAACAACTCTAAAAAAGAGCCACAAATATCTACCTGTATATGTACTCGTCGGCTGCACGAGGGCCACATGTGTACAATCAATTGCACCAATTACATTGGGCATGTCGGCAATATTAAAAAAAACAAGCTTAATGGCGTTTCTGGCTACCATATCATCAGGGAAATAAATATATTTCTGAGTTATGGCAGCCATGCCTTCCAAAAATTTGGATAGTGCGCGGCTCAGCGTAGGCTGGGAAAACCCCACAGAGAGGGCACCCAGCCTCTGGAACGAGCCGTTCGCCAAAAATTGCAGGCAGCCAAGCATCTTGGTCATACCTGAAATTGCTTGCCCCTTCCTTGTGGTGCGGGCTAACCATGGCCGCAGCTCACTATATAATTTATGGAGGGAAGCGCGATTAAGCCTGGTCAGCTTGAACAGCTCAATGTCATTCATGCCATCGATGTGCATGCGACGACGCAGAGGCAATCTTCCCTCAGACATCCGGATCAAATTGATGCCAAAAAGCATTAGAGCTTGATGTTCCTCGAACTCACTCCTATCCATGCTACTCCCGAGGCCAAAAAGCTGCCGGATAAGATTTCGGGAATCAACCCTTAAATGTGCCTAGAAACACTTGGCAATCAGCTCTCTGAATTGATCACAAGCCCATGTCATGAACATTAGGACTGATCGCAAAAAATACGATTTGGACGGGAAATATACAATAACTAACGGAAATAATACAATTGACGGCCGAAGATCGAAAGAGCATATATGTCTATGCCCGAACGTTCGTGCGAATACGAAATGGCCAAAAAAAAGGGAAAAAATGACTAACACCCACCCAAACTTCCGATTCCCAATCCGAAATTAATTAACTTTTGCATTTAGAATCGACCCTATTGTCTTGGAAGCGCAGAAAATCCCTTTCAAGTCAGCACAGGCTGCGGAACTAATAGCTTTGACTAGAGCCTGCCAATTGTTTAAAGGGCAAGATGTAAATATTCATACGGATAGTCGTTATGCACACGGGATTACCCACGATTTAGCAAAAATCTGGGAAAGGAGAGGGTGCATTACAGCAGATGGGAAACCCATATCACATAGTACCCTAGTTCAAGACCTACTGAGGGCCCTTCAAGAACCGAGAAAAGTTGCTGTCATACACTGTAGGGCACATATGCAAGAACAAACAGATGTTGCTAGAGGAAACGCACTAGCTGATAGGATAGCTAAAGAAGTAGCACAGACACCTGACCCCGAACCAGTGCCAGAACCCAGCCCTGCAGAAACAGATCTACTCCTGCCTTTAGGACAAATGAATTACACCATCTCTATGCTCCAGTAACGTGCACCAGCAGCGGAGATAGAGGCATGGGAAGAAAGGGGTGCACAGAGAACCGAAGACGGTCTCTTGTGCAAAGAAGGGAAGCCCTGCATCCCTGTAAATAGTGCACCTCTGTTCATAGCTCAGTACCACAGGGTAGGACATAGAGGCTGGAGACAGACTTTCACAGAACTAAGTAAGGATTTTTTTTACTTTTCGGGGTCCTGAGGTAGTACTCAGATATGTTAGCAATTGCATAGAATGTGTAAGGAACAACCCAAATATCCCGAATAAACCTAAGCATGATTTCGTTTACCCAACAACGCCATTCACGCATCTCCAGGTAGATTTTTCACACATTCCTAAGACTGGTAACAGCAGGAATACATGTTAGTAATTGTAGACATGTTTTCTAGATGGGTAAAATGTTTTCACACTACAAAAGAAGATGCTAAAACAGTAGGCAAAAATCCTGATCAGAGAAATAATACCACGTTTTGGGTGCCCAATAGCTTTCCAGTCAGACAATGGGCCAGCATTCGTGTCAAAGATATGGCAGGATTTGGTTAACAAACTCAGAATAGAATGGAGATTTCACATTCCCTACCACCCACAGAGCTCTGGATTTGTAGAAAGAATGAATAGGATAATAAAAGATAAACTTAGAAAAGCTACAGGAGGTAATTTTGTTAATTGGAAAGAAAAGTTGCCTGCCATATTGGCTGAAATCAGGATGACTCAGAATAAGGTGACTGGACTGTCCCCTTATGAAATACTAATGGGAAGACTATTTCCCTTACCCTGGAATAGGCCCCCAAAGCTAGGTAATGAAGAAGCTGGGAAAGAGGTTTCCCAGGATGAATATGTGAGGGAATTGATTGATACTCTTGATGCAAATGAGCAAAAAGTCTCTCGGACCTCTCCTTCTCTTTCACAAAAACCATTCCATAACTTGAAGGTGGGAGATCGCGTGGTGATTAGAGTCTTGAATCCCACAAGAAAGTCTGATTTCCCTTTTGGACCAGAGACCAGAGCGACAGCCATCACCAGGACAGCCGTGCTGGTGGAAGGACATCCCTCCTGGATCCACGCATCCAGAGTGAAGAAGATACCTGAGCTCGCTCCACTGCCTGACCAGAATGAAGTATCAGACGCTCTACCAAGAGAGCCACAGTCAGATGTCTCACCAAGGAGACAACAAGAAGCTGGAATTAGACCCCCAGCAGGAGAAGGGTCCGAAGAAGGGCTCGTGGATCGTGAGATGGTTTTATGGCTCAGATCACTTTTGGACTGCGATGATACTGTCCTTTCTGATAGTAACTGTGATCTGGTTCATAACACATTGTGAATATGAATGAGAAATGCTTGGTCCTTTGCAAGGTATGTGTTGGGATAAGAATGGCTCTCCAGACCCGGCTCAAGGGAATGCCAGGACTCACGAGAGAAGAGAGACAGGCACCCACCATACTCAATTCTTAATGCTTAAGTTTAAATATGCTTATGCTAGACAATAAGGCTTTGAGAAATGTTGGATATGTAGCAAACTCCACCCCTCCTCCTCAAGAATTCCTCTGATTGCTGTACCTGTGAATCTTACTGATCTTTTGAGAAATAATAGCCTAGTTAGATGGGAGAAGACAAATGGGCCCCAAATCCAAGAAGTAGACTATCACATCCTAGCTAGAACACACACCCCCGATTGGTGTTTCTTGTTGGGTCAAGAAGAAGTAAGAGGGAAAGGGAATGGTTGTTGCCATAGTGAGATTAATGTAACTGATATAAATGCTATTGAATCAGGGGGTGATTCGGCCGTAACAGGAACGAATGCCACCCTGGTGGAGGAAATAGAGAAGTTGACGTGGGTATATGGTAAAACTGATTTTAGTGGCCTTGTCTTCAAGATAGTTGGAGCAAGTTTCAATAAGACCAGTCAACAAAGCCTGGCAGAAGAAGGGTTGGTCTTAGGTAATAATATGTTTATCTGTTGTGGGAAAACGTGTTACCCGTGGTTCCCTAGCAAACCCATGGGATGGTGTCACCTAGCCAACCCGATTCCTGCGATGGGAGTAGCAGGGGAAGGTTATGAGATGGAGGACAGTCCTCACGCTAAATATCCTTTGAAATCCCTGAATAGGTTAAAGAAAAGTTTGGACAGGGAGATCTTCCTAGAAAGTGACATGGCATGGACATGGTTTCCCTTGTGGTCAGGGTGGGGTATAGATATGATGAAGAGGCTGAATAATTATACCTGGCTAATGAACAAAGTAATGGGTAACAATGCTGATGACATAGAAAAGTACTCAGGAGCACTCAGGACTAAGGTAGAGATGCATGACTTAGCCATAGAAAGTATGAGTGCTGCACTGACAAGTCTCTGTGAAATGACTGAGGACTATGAGTGTTGCACTTGAATCCACAATACCAGCCTAGAAGTACCTGATTATTATGAGGTTATCAAAGGACAAAGGGAGAGGTAAGAAAAGTACAGGAAAAGATTAGGAAATTTGCGCAAGACTGGTTTCCCTTTAGGGACTGGGGAAACTGGACAGGCCCCTTCAAGTGGGTCAAGGGTATGTTGGTTAACTTTGTGGCAATCTGTCTGTTGTGACTGTTTATCTATATAATGTTAAAAATTTTAATGTGCATGATGGCCAGATGCAGGGATGCTGGGAATTCTCAGTATATGACTTATCTAAAGAATAGGCCTAGAACTATTTACCATGAAGCCCGAGCTAAAGGAGATTATGCTGACGAATCAGTGTAAACAATGATTCGAAGAAGGGATTAAAAGGATAGGGCCCCTTATGATAAGATTTAACGGGCCCCTCATGATAGGACTTAACACTGTTGCTTTAAGAAGATTTAGCTATAAGTAAAAGAATATGCTTTAATTCTGTGTGAAATGCTGTTTTAGATCCTCATCCCCCCACTGCTCACAGAATGTGTCTAATCACGATGACCTTGTGCAGCTCTGTCTATGCAAACTTCTTCTTGATTTGTTACTGTACTAAGGAAGTCCTCCTTAAGCGGTGGTTTACGAGGAGTGCTTGACCACCCCATGAGTTATGTTTTCCTGCTGACACTATTGAACTCTAGTTCTTGCTGAAACTGCTGAACTCTAGTTGTACCCCTACTCTTGCAAGGGTGGGGGCTAGCTCTTTTTACTGTATAATATCCTGTGACAAGACAATAAAGCTGTGAGATGTGTGTATAACGACAGCTGTTTGCCTTGTTTCATTGCTCGTTGTACGCTAGATCGTGGTTACGCTGCTGAAGGACGATCACAAGGGGCCTAGGGCGTCTGGGGCCCCAAACCCAGGGATAGAAGCAAATACCCCAACACTAGCCAGCAGAGGTCACCTGCCCACATGCAAAATGGCGTCATCGTCCCAGCTGGACACCACTCGCCAGCCTCCAAAAAAAAACAAATACTTACCTGTCCTACACCACCATAGTCTGTCCTTAAAGTAATATAGCCTCAGCATTGAAGTGCAGATGTTGCACAATGCATGCGGCTTAGTGGGGATATCACGGGCCAGTTATGGGCTGAATGGGGGATAGTAAAATCAAAAGCTAATTTTTGGTCCAGTCTATCACGGTCTCTTTTCTCGTATCTCTAAACACTAATACCACCTTCATGTGGTGCTGCAGACACGACTGCCGGGACAGTGGCCCCTAATACTGAGTACCTTCCCCCATCATTAACCCTAGTACATTTATAATGTATGTACCTGTTAAAGTGTCCCAAAACCCAGGACTATCCTGGGTTTATTTCCTAGCTCCTGCCCCCCCCCCCCAACTGGATTACTGTGCTGTATGAAACCCTCCAGGTCGCCTAGTAAACTCAACTTTCCCCGGTACTATGGTGCATGTATGGCCTTTCGTCCAATCGGCGCGCTCCACTGCACGTCAAAATTGATAAGACTTAGCTAAGACTTGGATAAGGGCTGAGTCTAGCCGAGAAGAGCTGAGTGCGATGGTGGCCACATCCCCGCTGCCCTCAAACAGGATGCGTGCCCGTGCCGGCCATTCACAGATGCATGGCACAGGCCTGCTCTTCATGCGCCAATGGATTGGTGAGAAGTTTTGCAGGGGACTTGAGGGGTTTTACACAGCGGGGCATCCCTAGTCTGCATGCCCAGGGGGAAGGGAATCAGGCAGCTGTGGAGTTTTATAGACTCCAGGGTCCGCTTTTAGTTTGCTTTAAACTAAATCTGATTCTGATCAATCTGATTTGAATTCTGATTTAACAAGGCAAACAAGGTCCTCATTACCTGCTTCTTCTCCTGCATGTCAGCTATGATTTTTTTCCCCTTTACCATGGCCTCAAAACTGTAGACAGCGGTGTCTTCATCCATGGGAAAGACAAAAGCTGCTTCCACCGCCTTCTCCTCCGTGTTCTTATACTTGAGAATCGCTGATACATCGGCCACAAAGCCTTTCACATGGACGTCCACCCAGATGCTCTGCACAGGAACTGGAGACACAACAACACTTAATATATACATTTACTTGACTTTTTTTTTTTTGTAATGCTTTTTTTTTCAAAAAATTTTTGATACAGTTAGTACAGAGACAAATGAATGAATAAGTACAATATTGCGGATTTACAGAGCCATCTTGCATATACAGAACCATTTGATATATAAGTGCATGGGCTTGAAGCGAGATAAGCCGTGCCATCTCGTAACCATGTTTAGTTCTCCATCCAGACCTGTGTCAGCCCCCCATGGGAACCAAATGTTTAGTGCCCGCGGTAGGCCTCCAACCAGCGGAGGGAGGACTGCCTTGAAAACCAACTGAGACCTTCTTATCACGATCAGTCCAACATGAGTTGTAAAGAAGAAAGAAAGAGTGAAGAAGAGAAAAGGGGGGGTAGGGAGGGAAGGGAGGGGGGTTACCAGGGGAGCCCGCTCTCCAGATTGCCTCACCGAGCCATCGTTTGGACCGCCCCAACTCTCCGTTTTATATCACGTAAATACTACCATTGGCATGAGGCAAACATGGTTGCAGATTGATCTTAAGGACCTGGAGGGACTGACGCTATCATCTGCTTGAATCTGTCTCTCCCCCTAAAGAGAAACCATGGCGTCCACATCTGCAAGAACTGTGTACTTGACTCTTCATAAACAACACTACAATCACATTTGAAAATATTACTTGGATACACACAGGCCAACCCCATTGTTCTCAATAGCCCACTTGTCGATGGCTACAGCATGACATTGCTGCGGGAATATGAAGCGAGATGAAGAAAATCACCCTATTATGGGCATTTTCGCTGGGATTTTTATTGGAGGGGCATCACTGATTTCCAGGTTGGTGGTCACTGTAGGGTGTACGGCTGCTTTAAAAACAAACAAGAGATTCACGGATGGATATAGGAGGGCGTGGGTGCGCTGGGGGGGGTGGCGCCGGACATGGGTCAATGTGAATGAGTACCGTTGGCCCGTGGACGGCGTGGCCTACTCTGGCTCCCGTGGCTGGCTCTGGGGTGGGCGGGGGGGGGGCTTGGATGTGGATGGATGACCTGGTGGGGGTGGAGGGGGGCGACGCGTCCTGCTGATGAACGATGGCAGACTACGGTGGCTTTTTGCGGTTGGCGGGGCCAGGGGATGGGAGCTTCCCGGTCTCCCGAAGCCGTCTTGCCCTCAGCTGGAGGGGAGCTGGCGGGAGGGGGTTGGGAACCTATTGTTGGTAACTGTTATGCATACAAAGATGTTTTTCTGCTCAGGTTAATGTTTAATGTTATTATTGAATGGTGAAGATGTTTACCGGAGGCTTGGGACTTTGGAGAAGTGGACTCCCATAGTGTGTGTATAAGATAGAAGCATCTCCTTGCTCGCGGCTATGGCTTTCCACTTCCCCCCAGTAGGCCAGAACGCTCGTCTCTTATAAAGAGGACCAAAGGAGCGTTATTGCTAACGTTAGCATTAGCATTTAGTACTTGTTCGTTTCTTATTGTTATCTGTTTCTGTAGTCTTCCCCCTTATTTAGAGACCCCTAGTGTCACAACCCCTCCTTATCTCCCTCTCCCTGGTCCATCTTCCCTATTCCCCCAAGTAGCGCGTGGACAATGGCAGAGTTGGTGGTCGGCTCATTTAATGTTAAAGGGCTAAATGTCCCGGAGAAAAGGTCACAAGTGTTATATGATATGCATAAACACAAGGTTGCCATTCTGCTTCTCCAGGAGACGCACTTTAAAGAGGGACATATTCCGAACATTAAAAACAGATATTATCCTACCTGGCATCATGCACCTAATCCCAATATTAAAGCAACAGGGGTTTCGATTGCCATCCATAAGTCTCTTCCCCACAAGACCATAGAGGTCAGGACGGACCCCAACGGGCGATTTATATTTCTTAAAGTGGAACTGTATATGAAAATATACACCATAGCGAATATTTATGCCCCTAACACTGACCAGGTGGGCTTTTGTGTAAGAGTTCTGAGGATGTTGGAGGGGTTCTCGGAAGGCACTTTGCTAGTGGGAGGGGACTTTAATATCTCCATGCAGCCTGAGTTGGACTCCTCCTCCGGGGTGTCGGCAGTGTCCCTAAGTAAACGAAACAAGCTGAAAAAAGTGCTGGCTGACATGCAGTTGGTGGAATCGTGGCGGGCCCTGCATGGATGAGACAGAGACTTTACGTTCTTCTCTTCTGCTAAATAATCTTATAGCAGAATAGATTATTTATACTTGAGTCATCATGCCATGGATTGGGCTCCGCAAGCGCGGATCGGCCAGATCGTGTGGTCAGACCATGCGCCGATATTCCTTTCTGTGTGCCTACCCGGGCTCTACCCAAGGTGCTGGAATTGGAAGCTCAATAATAATTTGCTTGGGGACGCTGTCTGCATGTCGGGGGTTCGAGAAACGATCTAAGACTTCCTGAAGAATCATGCACAAGACCCTACACCCCTTCCATATCAATGGGAGGCCTTGAAATGTGTAGTGAGGGGAGAGTTCATTAAGCACGGGACCAGGTTGAAAAAGCAGCGAGCCACCTCAATCCGGGATACTATACAGCTCATTCAATCCTTGGAACGGGACCATAAAAGGAACCCAACAAACGGTTTGCTCCTCGACTTGTTGAAGGCTAGGGAGAAGCTACAGGGATTATATAGTCAGGCGTACCTAAGGTTTAGGGAACGTCAGAAGGCCATCTATTACGAATCAGCCGACAAAAGTGGGAGGCTACTAGCCAGGGCGCTACACCCTAGAAACGCGACCACTTATGTACCCAATATCAGGGGATCACAGGGGCATATGACTATGGTGCCTTCCCAGATAGTAGACGCGTTCAGGGGCTACTACCAATCCTTATATAATTTAAGGCAGGACCAGATCACCCCGATATCTGCAGACCCCCCGGAAGATGTAGTTAAATATGTACACGATACCTCTCTTCCCCACATTCCTAAGGAGGAAGCGGAGGCATTAGAGGAGCCTTTTTCGGTGCACGAGGTGGCCAAGGCAATTAGAGAGACGCCGCAAGGTAAAAGCCCGGGGGCGGATGGCTACACCCCCAAATTTTATAAGCAGCTGGCTCCCGAGCTACTTCCCTTCCTGGTCAGAGTGATTAATTCCATAGGCCCTAAATGTGGGTTCCCGGGGCAGTCTCTAGAGGCCATTATTACGGTCCTACCCAAGCCAGGGAAGGACCCCTCTTTGTGTAGCAGTTACAGGCCAATATCACTAATTAATGTAGATATTAAACTATACGCTAAAATTATATCTTCTAGGCTCCAGCCGTTACTTCCGGGAGTGATAAACCTGGACCAGGTGGGGTTTGTGCCGGGGCAGGAGGCACGGGACAACACCAATAAGGTGTTAAACCTGATTGCATATGCAAACTCCAACAAGTTACCTGCGTGCCTGTTATCATGCGATGCAGAGAAGGCATTCGATAGAGTAGATTGGATGTTTCTTAAGGCCTCTCTCCAGCAGGTTGGTGTTGGTCCGTCCCTCCTGTCCAGGATATTGGCGCTATACTCCGGGCCTACGGCAAGGGTAAGGGTGAATGGTCTCCTCTCATCGGCCTTTAAGGTTAATAATGGTACACGGCAAGGTTGCCCGCTCTCCCCATTGCTATATGTTATTACAATGGAGCATCTAGCGGTGGCCATACGGCAGAATCCTGATATTAGGGGCGTGGTAGTGGGGGACCGTGAATACAAGGCCTCCTTGTACGCTGACGACCTACTGCTGCATTTGGGAGCCCCTTTGACCTCCTTTCCAGTGGCCCTCAAGGAATTTGAGACCTTCGGGCGTGTGAGTAATTTTAAAATTAATTACTCGAAGTCGGAGGCTCTGAATGTCTCCCTCTCGCAGCAGATGGTAAGACAGTTGGAATCCGACTTTCCATTTAAATGGCAGCCCCACTCCATAAAATACCTCGGCGTCCAGGTGCCTGCTGACCTGTCCCGTCTATACGAACTTAACTACTCCCCCCTGCTCTTGAAGACGTTGAGTGAGCTGACTGCGTATAATAATAGGCAATTCTCATGGTTCGGGAGGATTAATGTTTTAAAAATGGATATTCTCCCCAAATTCCTCTATTTTTTTCGAACGATCCCCATATATTTACCCAGCTGATTTAGTACGCTTACTAGGCTTAAACCAAACGGTGGGGCGGGGCTTCCCGATCTGAAAACATACCATGCAGCAGCCATGACTCTCCGCATCCTGGACTGGGCCGAAAGAGGGGAGAAAAAACAGTGGGTAGAGCTAGAGAAGGCACTGTCTCCTGTTAACCCAGTCTCTCTGCCGTGGGGTGGCTCTCTCCCCAAACAACGGAGAGATACCCTCCCATTTTTGGCGGGGCAATTCCTGAGGGTGTGGGACAACCTGACTAGGCGGGGAGAGGTGATTCATAGGCCCGGTCCTTTGACCCCACTTTTTGATAATTACTCCTTCGCTCTGGGCGTGCGGGCCAGGGGTTTCCTGGCGTGGGAGGCGTCATCTAATGTTACTATAGGAGACATTATGGCCTCGGGCAGGTTCCCCACGTTGGAAGAGATGAGGCAGAGCGCACCGGGTCGGCGTATCTCGTGGCTCCTGTATAATCAGTTGAGTGCCTTTATAAAATCCCAGAACCTAGCGGATCGGGGCGTTAGGCCTTTAACGCAGTTAGAGCATACGCTGACTCGAGCCCCCCCGGATAAACTCTCGACCCCATGTGCAGCACAGGAACGGAATTATAAGGTTTTGACCCGGTGGTATAGATGCCCGGCGGATATTCATAAATACAATAAGTCCAGCTCTGATAGGTGTTGGCGGTGCTCGAAAGAGCTTGGCACCATGTTACATATCTGGTGGGGTTGCCCTACTGTTGGGAACCTCTGGGAGAAGGTCGTGTCAACCTATAACTCCATTATGGGGGAGTCGGTGCAGAACACCCCGCAGTTGGCGTTGTTGTCTCTGCTTCCTGGGTCCATTTCTAGGAACAAAAAGGGGATCTTGCGACACTTCATCACAGCAATGAGAACAGTCATTCCAAGACATTGGAGGTCTGCGGTCCTGCCGACGTTCGTGGAATGGGCCCAGGAGGTTGAGAGCATACGCAGAATGGAGGAGATGATTATGGAGGCCAGGGGCATGCGGGAGGCGCACACGCGGACATGGGCGGCGTGGATTGACTACAGAGATAATCGCCTACCCTCTGAAGCACCATAGACGGTGATTGGCCACGCACTCCTGCTTCCCTTACCCTAATGCCCCCTTTCCCCCTTGTTCCTCCTTCCCCTTCCTAGAGTCTCTTTAGTTCTTTATCTAATCTCTTCTTTATCTCTATTTCCTTCTTCGTTATCGCTGAAGGTCTGCAGGGGACAAGGTAAGCTTTACCCGCTCCCGCCCGCATCATTCCTGCTCTGATGTGATCGGACGGTCTGCAGCTGAGCAGCCCACTGGACCCTCAGACTGGCCCCATGGGAGGACCGGAGCTTTCAGCTAAAGGCTAGGCTGGCGAGATTATTTGTACCTATGGGATTAGAGTACGGCTTGAAACACCGCGGTGTGGAGCTGGGGGTCGGGTGGGAGGCCGCGATGGGCGGGAGGGGGCGGTGGTTGATTTCGTTTTGAACGATTACTGTTCTTGATGTGTAATAGTTGAACCTGCAGTCCGACATGCCTATGTTAGATTATCATTCTTGTCATTGTTATCTTGCTATGTCTTAATGTACACTGTTAACCCTGAAAACTTGAATAAACTTATATTATACAAAAAAAAACAAACAAGAGAAGATCGCAAAGGCTTTAAAGCTTGGTGAATCTAGCTGGTACGCCACCTCCATCACCCTTCCAATAGTCCACAATAGTTAGTGGTAGGCGGTGGGGAGACATCATGGTTATTGGTGTTATTATGTGATTTATTCTGATGTGTAGATTTGACTATTGGTCATTGTCATTGATAATTATATGTGATCACAATGTGCAATGTGTCATTTTTTTTTTTTGTTTAATCTGTTTTTATTGAAGAAAATTGAATAAAAGAAGGAACATAGACACACGCAGGGTGTCATACAACAAACCGGAAGAAATAACAAAAAGAAGAAAAAAAAACAAAAGGAAAACAACATTGTATCTTTCAATTAAATATTACATCAGCTCCATCCCTTGTCATAGCGTTTCATTTATGTCTGCGTAGCTATTCACTGCCAACGCACTGTTTCTGTTTATCAAAGAGGATGTAACTAAGTACAGCAGAGATCAGAACGCAAGACAGAGTAGAGAAAGACTACCCATAGAGATGAGAGAGAGAAGGGTGAGGAAGAGAGGAGAAGAGAAGTTAGAAGGAAAGTGGGGAAGGTAGAAGGATGGGAGGAAAGATGGGGAAGGGAAGAGGGGGGGACGTGTCCTCGGCTGAACCAAATATATAACTTCTGTTTTGTCTCTATGATCCAGCCTCGTGACTGCCAAAATATGGTCGAGCGATTGTCTCTGCCACCGGGGTCACTGGATTATTGTCTGGAAACGGTCTCGAAGGTCAATCCAGCAAGCCCAAGTCGTGGCGTACTTTTCTGCCAGACCCTTATCGCTAAGGATGAGCTCCTCCATACGTCTAATACGTTCCAGCTCCACGACTCATTCTGCTAGGGGGGGGAGGCTTCACGGGTCTTCCAATGTCTGGGTATTACAGCCCGCGCTGCCGTTAGGAAGTGCCTGAGCAGTCCTTTTTTGTATTGCGATATAGAGTCTTCCACTAAGGAGAGGAGGGTTAATTGGGGTGAGTTGTTCACAATGATGCCCGTCGCCTCTGCGTATAATGTGTCATTTTTGAACGCATCCTACTTTTGGTAGGTTTAGTTGAATTGACTCATGTTTTCTGGGTTGCACTGGCACTTTATATTGCAATGGCTTAGTTGAGGTGGTTTATAAATTAGCACAAGCACTTTATGTATAGACAGGGCCGGATTATGAGAGGGGCGCAAGGGGCACGTGCCCGGGGCCTCCACCACTTGCCCTGCAAAGAGGGTCTCCACCAACCCTTGGGCTACGGTCTGGTCCAGAAGGCTTTTCAGTCTTTGGCTGTGGGACCGGCAACAAAGCTATTGGCAGCAGTGGGCGCGCCGGGGCAAGCCAAAGCCACCACAGGGCAGGAGGGAGAGTCTAGAGCAGCAAAGACGCTGCCAGCAATGCTACAGTATGGCAAAGCAGCAGTTCCTGAGCAGCACGCACCCGCACAAGGGACTTGATCTAACACTGCAGTAAGTGGGCGGGTGCCAGACAACCACCAATCAGTTACTTGGCTGGACTATTATATTAAAAGGAAAAAAACAATTATGTATCTGGGGCACAGGGGCCTTTACCCCACTTAAACCGGACCTTCACCATGATTTAATGAAAAGCCCAAACTCTTAAAAAACTGTTCCCAAGCATCTAAAATTAATATATTTTACGTTTTTAGTCACTAACTTACTATTCTTTCCCCCACTGGGCTGCAACTCTGTTCAGGAATTTAGGATACGGGCGCCGCCATCTTGACTCAGAAGCATCACACTTACTGAGGAGAGGAGAGTGGGATAAGGTACAGGGCGGCGGGTTATAGCTGTGCTTTGCTCAGACAGAGCAGAGCTGGGGTCAGGTAAAGGTCAGCAGTCCCAGAATGCAGAGCAGCACAGTCAGGAGGCACTTCCTGTTTGCAGGCTGCCTGATAAGATGGCGGCTTCCATAAGCCGCCATATTGGATGTTTAAAGGCTCATAACATGCAGTAGATGCAGGTAGGATGATTTTTAATGTGAGCAATCTGTATGTACAGGGTGGGGGAATCATATAAGATGTGCTCTTATTCAGAGTGAAGGTCCGCTTTAATCCGACCGTGTGTATAGGTGCAATATTATTTAATTGGGATCCGGATCATAGGTAGGGATTTTATTTCCAGGTGGTGACCACATTGTTTTGATATTGGTGGATTGATATATGCTACACATACATTATTTCCCCCCACCGCCTACCCCTCTGTTTATGTTGTGAGTCTGTCCAGTGTGTGTTTGTATTGGTGTATTTTAATGGTTTTTAATGTGTCATGTTGTATGTTATTAGCAGTATCTGTGAATCAAATGTTTAATGTTAATTGATTTATTTGTTGGAGTGCCTCCCTATACAATTTTGGTCTTTAATATACACACAATAGTTAGAGAGGATTTTTGGATTAGATTTAATTTGGGGTTTGGATTATCCCCATTATAGTTTTGGCGGGTCTAGGGATATGATTCTATCAGAATATGTAACGGAGGCCAGCCACATTGCAGCGGGAGCAGGTCAGAGGACAGGGGCGTACACACTATAGAGGCAGTACAGACACCTGCCCCCGGGCCAGTCAAACAGGGGGGCCCGGCGCAAGCTGCCTCCACTGTCTTCGTAGTATACAATCCCTGTGCATACCTACCCAATCCATGCCACCTGCTTCCTCCTTGCTGGCCGCTCCCTAGTCACCGATGCGATCTGTGCGCCTCCACTTTGAGTCTCTGTGTCTGCCACCGGGAGGGGGGGGGGGGTCTGCACTGCGCTGATGGGGGCCCCGTGGTTGGGGCCCTGCAATGGGGCCCAACAGGGGTATGTACGCCACGGGTCAGGGATTAAGATTTGATGTATCTTGAGTTTATGTAGATGTTTAAACTGAATGTAAGTGTAACCTAAACTTAAATAGGTAAAAAAGGACCACCATACTGGTTTGATTCTAGGTATATGAAAATGTAATTTATCTATTTCTTAGACCAAACATTGCCACTGGTTGTACAGTTTTTCACAAAACAAACTGCAGAATTGACATCTCAGGAAAAGAAAAAATTAATATTTAGGCCGACATGAAAATGTAGCCACCCAAAATTTTTTCATAGCTTTTGGATTAAGTAGGTGTTTTTCTGTTGTAGATGTCACTGTTGCCTTGTTAATATCGCCCACACTGTACTGTATTTTTATTTAATTGTTATTCCTAGATACTACTATAAATAGCTGGCTGGTATCCTGTGTATTACTCCTTGTTCATTACTTAGATTCTAATTTAGGCACTGTAGGGTATTGGTCCCCTTCAAAACAAATAGAAGATAAGCTGGTGAATCTAACTGGTAAGCCACATGGGGGGGGGGCACCCCTTCCAATAGCCTGCAACAGTTGGGAGGGACCTAGGGATTATCCCTATATTGATTTTTGCAGGTTTTGTGATTAGTGTTGGACGAATGCCCTAAATTTTGGGCTTCGTACCAACACAGACATCAGCCCGAACTCCATGTCAGTGTTCAACATTCGAGCCAACACTAAAGTTGGCGGATGTGCTTCTGAGCCACACATTCTGCAATGGGGAGGGGAGGGGGATTCTGTCACACAGTCTGCTATGGGTTGATGGGGGGGGGGTTCTGTCCCACAGTCTGCTATGGGTTGATGGGGGGGGGGTCTGTCCCACAGTCTGCTATGGGGTGATGGGGGGGGGGGGTTCTGTCCCACAGTCTGCTATGGGGGTGATGGGGGTTCTGTCCCACAGTCTGCTATGGGGTGATGGGGGGGTTCTGTCCCACAGTCTGCTATGGGGTGATGGGGGGGGTTCTGTCCCACAGTCTGCTATGGGGTGATGGGGGGGTTCTGTCCCACAGTCTGCTATGGGGTGATGGGGGGGTTCTGTCCCACAGTCTGCTATGGGGTGATGGGGGGTTCTGTCCCACAGTCTGCTATGGGGTGATGGGGGGTTCTGTCCCACAGTCTGCTATGGGGTGATGGGGGTTCTGTCCCACAGTCTGCTATGGGGATGATGGGGGGTTCTGTCCCACAGTCTGCTATGGGGTGATGGGGGGTTCTGTCCCACAGTCTGCTATGGGGTGACGGGGGGTTCTGTCCCACAGTCTGCTATGGGGTGACGGGGGGTTCTGTCCCACAGTCTGCTATGGGGTGACGGGGGGTTCTGTCCCACAGTCTGCTATGGGGTGATGGGGGGTTCTGTCCCACAGTCTGCTATGGGGTGATGGGGGGTTCTGTCCCACAGTCTGCTGTGGGGTGATAGGGGGGCTCTTTCACAGACTGCTATGGGGTGATGGGGTGATTCTGTCACACAGTCTGCTATGGGGTGATGGGGGGGTTCTGTCCCACAGTCAGCTATGGGGATGATGGGGGTTCTGTCCCACAGTCTGCTATGGGGTGATGGGGGTTCTGTCCCACAGTCTGCTATGGGGTGATGGGGGGTTCTGTCCCACAGTCTGCTATGGGGTGATGGGGGGTTCTGTCCCACAGTCTGCTATGGGGTGACGGGGGGTTCTGTCTAACAGTCTGCTATGGGGTGATGGGGGGTTCTGTCCCACAGTCTGCTGTGGGGTGATAGGGGGGCTCTTTCACAGACTGCTATGGGGTGATGGGTGATTCTGTCACACAGTCTGCTATGGGGTGATGGGGGGGTTCTGTCCCACAGTCTGCTATGGGGATGATGGGGGTTCTGTCCCACAGTCTGCTATGGGGATGATGGTGGTTCTGTCCCACAGTCTGCTATGGGGATGATGGGGGTTCTGTCCCACAGTCTGCTATGGGGATGATGGGGGTTCTGTCCCACAGTCTGCTATGGGGTGATAGGGGGGCTTTGTCACAGTCTGCTATGGGGTGATAGGGAGGCTCTGTCCCACAGTCTGCTGTGGGGATGATGGGGGTTCTGTCCCACAGTCTGCTGTGGGGTGATAGGGGGGCTCTGTCACAGTCTGCTATGGGGTGATGGGGGCTTCTGTCCCACAGTCTGCTATGGGGATGATGGGGGTTCTGTCCCACAGTCTGCTATGGGGATGATGGGGGGTTCTGTCCCACAGTCTGCTATGGGGATGATGGGGGTTCTGTCCCACAGTCTGCTATGGGGTGATAGGGAGGCTCTGTCCCACAGTCTGCTGTGGGGATGATGGGGGCTCTGTCGCAGTCTGCTATGGGGTGATGGGGGGGTTCTGTCCCACAGTCTGCTATGGGGTGATGGGGGGGTTCTGTCCCACAGTCTGCTATGGGGATGATGGTGGTTGTTCTGCCACACAGCCTGCTATGGGGTGATGGGGGGATTCTGTCACACAGCCTGCTATGGGGTGAAGGGGGGGGGGGATTCTGACACAGTCTGCTATGGGGTGATGGGGGGATTCTGTCACACAGCCTGCTATGGGGTGAAGGGGGGGGGGATTCTGACACAGTCTGCTATGGGGTGATGGGGGGTTCTGCCCACAGTCTGCTGTGGGGGATAGAGGGGCTCTGTCACAGTCTGCTATGGGGTGATGGGGTGATTCTGTCACACAGTTTGCTATGGGGTGACGGGGGCTCTGTCCCACAGTCTGCTATGGGGATGATGGGGGTTCTGTCCCACAGTCTGCTATGGGGATGATGGGGGTTCTGTCCCACAGTCTGCTATGGGGTGATAGGGGGGGCTTTGTCACAGTCTGCTATGGGGTGATAGGGAGGCTCTGTCCCACAGTCTGCTGTGGGGATGATGGGGGTTCTGTCCCACAGTCTGCTGTGGGGTGATAGGGGGGCTCTGTCACAGTCTGCTATGGGGTGATGGGGGCTTCTGTCCCACAGTCTGCTATGGGGATGATGGGGGTTCTGTCCCACAGTCTGCTATGGGGATGATGGGGGTTCTGTCCCACAGTCTGCTATGGGGATGATGGGGGTTCTGTCCCACAGTCTGCTATGGGGTGATAGGGAGGCTCTGTCCCACAGTCTGCTGTGGGGATGATGGGGGCTCTGTCGCAGTCTGCTATGGGGTGATGGGGGGGTTCTGTCCCACAGTCTGCTATGGGGTGATGGGGGGGTTCTGTCCCACAGTCTGCTATGGGGATGATGGTGGTTGTTCTGCCACACAGCCTGCTATGGGGTGATGGGGGGATTCTGTCACACAGCCTGCTATGGGGTGAAGGGGGGGGGATTCTGACACAGTCTGCTATGGGGTGATGGGGGGATTCTGTCACACAGCCTGCTATGGGGTGAAGGGGGGGGGGGGATTCTGACACAGTCTGCTATGGGGTGATGGGGGGATTCTGTCACACAGCCTGCTATGGGGTGAAGGGGGGGGGGATTCTGACACAGTCTGCTATGGGGTGATGGGGGGTTCTGCCCACAGTCTGCTGTGGGGGATAGAGGGGCTCTGTCACAGTCTGCTATGGGGTGATGGGGTGATTCTGTCACACAGTTTGCTATGGGGTGACGGGGGCTCTGTCCCACAGTCTGCTATGGGGATGATGGGGGTTCTGTCCCACAGTCTGCTATGGGGATGATGGGGGTTCTGTCCCACAGTCTGCTATGGGGTGATAGGGGGGCTTTGTCACAGTCTGCTATGGGGTGATAGGGAGGCTCTGTCCCACAGTCTGCTGTGGGGATGATGGGGGTTCTGTCCCACAGTCTGCTGTGGGGTGATAGGGGGGGCTCTGTCACAGTCTGCTATGGGGTGATGGGGGCTTCTGTCCCACAGTCTGCTATGGGGATGATGGGGGGTTCTGTCCCACAGTCTGCTATGGGGATGATGGGGGTTCTGTCCCACAGTCTGCTATGGGGATGATGGGGGTTCTGTCCCACAGTCTGCTATGGGGTGATAGGGAGGCTCTGTCCCACAGTCTGCTGTGGGGATGATGGGGGCTCTGTCGCAGTCTGCTATGGGGTGATGGGGGGGTTCTGTCCCACAGTCTGCTATGGGGTGATGGGGGGGTTCTGTCCCACAGTCTGCTATGGGGATGATGGTGGTTGTTCTGCCACACAGCCTGCTATGGGGTGATGGGGGGATTCTGTCACACAGCCTGCTATGGGGTGAAGGGGGGGGGGGATTCTGACACAGTCTGCTATGGGGTGATGGGGGGATTCTGTCACACAGCCTGCTATGGGGTGAAGGGGGGGGGGATTCTGACACAGTCTGCTATGGGGTGATGGGGGGATTCTGTCACACAGCCTGCTATGGGGTGAAGGGGGGGGGGATTCTGACACAGTCTGCTATGGGGTGATGGGGGGTTCTGCCCACAGTCTGCTGTGGGGGATAGAGGGGCTCTGTCACAGTCTGCTATGGGGTGATGGGGTGATTCTGTCACACAGTTTGCTATGGGGTGACGGGGGCTCTGTCCCACAGTCTGCTATGGGGATGATGGTGGTTGTTCTGCCACACAGCCTGCTATGGGGTGATGGGGGGATTCTGTCACACAGCCTGCTATGGGGTGAAGGGGGGGGGGGGTTCTGTCCCACAGTCTGCTATGGGGATGATGGGGGTTCTGCCCACAGTCTGCTATGGGGATGATGGGGGTTCTGTCCACAGTCTGCTATGGGGATGATGGGGGTTCTGCCCACAGTCTGCTATGGGGATGATGGGGCGATTCTGTCCCACAGTCTGCTATGGGGATGATGGGGGGGGGGTTATGTCCCACAGTCTGCTATAGGGATGATGGGGGTTCTGTCACATGACATAGTCTGTTATAGGGGGGCTTTTTTTTTTTTTTTTTTTTTTTAATAAAGGATACATATTAGTATTGTCCCTACTCCATTTTGTGCAGGGCAATCGCCCTGGTATTACCCCCAATTTGCCCTCCAACATCTGCAAAAAAGATATATATTTTACACTAGTGGTGCATGGTTGGTAACATGTGAAGCATGTGAGAGAATATATACAAAATCTGCCCTAGAAGGGACCAGAAATGATAAAAAATTAGGACCTTCATTAGATTAGTGTCACAGAGCAGAAGCCAGGAACGTCAACCTAGAATAGCAGAAGATAAGCCACAACATCTATCTTATGAATAACCCCTGTTCATTATCTGGATTCTGATTTAGGACATTCCTGTAGAAATTTTATGGACGAGCATCATTGATCTCCAGGGTGAAGAGACTGACGCAGCCAGCATCCAGAAACCTAGATTAAACTTGGCAAATAATCAGAGATGAGTGAAACTCTTAAAAATTTTATTCAGATAATTCACCGAATTTCCCCAAGAAAAAAAATTGTTAAAAATGTAGTGCCTGGAGATGTTTTCTCTGATATCCTGTCGCTTGGGTCAGTGGCAGGCATTTGGCGGCTGGCACTGACAGCGCGCCTGGCTTCCTCTGCATCTGTGCTGCTGTGTGTACTGTACTCAGGTCCGGATTATGAGGGGGGTCCAAGGGGAGTGCACCCCGGGGCCTCCACCACTTGCCCTGCAAAGGGGGCCTCCACCACTTGCCCTGCAAAGGGGGCCTCCACCAACATTTTGGTTATGGTCTGGTCCAGGAGGCTTTTCAGTCTTTGGCCTGATGGGCTGCAGGGCCAGCAACAAAGCTATCAGCGGCAGTGGGGTCCCCGCGCTTGGGCAAGCCTTTCTTTTGTTTTTGCAAACTTGCAGCCAAAGCCACCACAGGGCAGGACGGAGAGTCTAGAGAACCAAAGCCGCCGTCAGCAACGCTACAGTGATGGGTGCAGAGCTGTCACTGCACATAAGCCACCAAGCACAGCCGCCAGATTCAATCCCTGCCCCCTTAGTCTCCCTCTCAGCCCCCTGTACCCACAAGCCAAGGAACCCCAGCCCCCCAATGCTATAGCCCCGGCATCATGGTTGTGGGGATCCTGTACCCAGCCCCACTGTACCCACAAGCCAAGGACCCCAGCCCCCAATGCTATAGTCCCAGCATCATGGTTGTGGGGATCCTGTACCCAGCCCCACTGTACCCACAAGCCAAGGACCCCAGCCCCCAATGCTATAGTCCCAGCATCATGGTTGTGGGGATCCTGTACCCAGCCCCACTGTACCCACAAGTCAAGGAACCCCAGCCCCTAATGCTATAGCCCCAGCATCATGGTTGTGGGGATCCTATACCCAGATCCACTGTACCCACAAGCCAAGGAACCCCAGCCCCCAATGCTATAGCCCCGGCATCATGGTTGTGGGGATCCTGTACACAGCCCCACTGTAACCACAAGCCAAGGAACCCCAGCCCCTAATGCTATAGCCCCGGCATCATGGTTGTGGGGATCCTGTACCCAGATCCACTGTACCCACAAGCCAAGGAACCCCAGCCCCCAATGCTATAGCCCCGGCATCATGGTTGTGGGGATCCTGTACCCAGCCCCACTGTACCCACAAGCCACAGAACCCCAGCCCCCAATGCTATAGCCCGGCATCCTGGTTGTGGGGATCCTGTACCCAGATCCACTGTGCCCACAAGCCAAGGAACCCCAGCCCCCAATGCTATAGCCCTGGCATCATGGTTGTGGGGATCCTGTACCCAGCCCCACTGTACCCACAAGCCAAGAAACCCCAGCCCCCAATGCTATAGCCCCGGCATCATGGTTGTGGGGATCCTGTACCCAGCCCCACTGTACCCACAAGCCAAGGAACCCCAGCCCCCAATGCTATAGCCCCGGCATCATGGTTGTGGGGATCCTGTACCCAGCCCCACTGTACCCACAAGCCAAGGAACCCCAGCCCCCAATGCTATAGCCCTGGCATCATGGTTGAGGGGCCTTAGCAGGGATGTCAGGGGCTGGCCAGCAGCTGGTAAAATCCAGGGCTGATTTTTGGCCCCAGTCTGCCACTGCTTGTAGTCCTATATTCTATATTTCAAATAGCTCAAATTCAAATAGACTGGGCCCTAGGAATATCACTTACTGTCGTCAGTCTAGTGAATATAAGTTAATATAAGTACCAGTAGTTAGTAAAATAGTTACTTCGGTAGTTAAAATGTATTTAGTTATATACTACAGCAGGCAGTTAAACTGAACCTTCAGCATCATTAATGAAAAGCCCAAACCCTTAAACTATTCACCAGCATCTAAAATTAATATATTTAAGTTTTTAGTACCTTACTTATTATTCTTTCCCCCACTGGGCTGCAACGCTGTTCAGGAATCTAGGATACGGGCGCCGCCATCTTGCCTCAGAAGTATCACATACTGAGGAGAGGAGAGGGGGGAAGTGCAGGGAGCGGGTTATAGACAAAGCAGCATAGTCAGAAGACACTTCCTGTCTGCAGGCAGCCTGAGACCCCCATGTGCCGCCATCTTGGAGGTTTAAAAGCTCAGGAAATGCAGTAGATACAGGTAGGATGATTTTTAATGTGAGAAATCTGTATGTACGGAGGGGTGGAAACATAAGATAGGCTCTTACTTAGAATAAAGGTCCGGTTTAATGGTAATGACACGTGCCTGTCGCCCCCACCTTCTGTAAGATTCCGTATGAATGACGCATGTCTGATGCCATGTTTGGTCTGGCAGGAACCAGAGGTTGTACAAGTTTAGGACCCCTATTAGATTAGTGTTGTTAGAAGTGATGTTACCAAATCACCTTTCAGGCTTATACGAGTTCTATCATTTCAGATCAATAAGCATCTCTTTCTATAGCAGATGTCTCGACCCTGTTGGAAACCCGCGCCCACGCTGCTGCGCAATCGAAAAAGAGAAGTCTGAAGTGGTGACTTTAGATGTAGCAGGTGTGTAACTGGAAAGCGAGGTCATTGAATGCATCGAAATGTTATATGCAAAGCAACAAAAATGTTATATGCAAAGCAACAAAACGTTGTGTGGAACCAACATTAGCTTACAGTTACCTGCACCTTCTTCAGTAAAGAATTATTATTACTAGTGTAGTGTTTATTTATATAGCGCCATCATCTTCAGTATTGCTTTACAAGGTATTATTACAGGTAAAACATATAGTACAGGGAACAATACAAACTAGATGCTATGAGGTTGAAACCAAGTGTTGTGACCACAGGTGACAATAGGCGAGAGAGGTAGAGCTTGGGTTGGGCTGCAAGTGCCATTTGAAGGTTATAGGTTCTATGCTTGTCTGAAGAAGTGAGTTTTGGGGGCACTTTTAAAGGGTTGGAGTGATGGAGAGTGACGGATTGAGCGGGGGAGTGCATACCAGAGAAGTGGGGAGGCACAGGAGAGGTCTTGAAGGAGGGAGTGTAAGGAGGTAACCAGGGAGGAGGACAGGAAAATGTCAGAGGCAGAGCGGAGGTTGCGCTTGGGTTGGTATCGCTGCATCAGAGATGAAATGTAGGGGGGGGCCTGGTTAGGGAGAGCTTTGTAGGTAAGTGTTAGAAGTTTGAACTGAGGGGGGCAGCACTGGAGAAGCGAGAGGAGGATGAGGTGAGCAGCAGAAATTAGAATAGTTTGAAGGGGAGCCAGTCTGTTGGCAAACCACAGAGGAGAGTGTTACAGTAGTCCACCAGGGTGTGCACTAGCATTTTAGTGGAATCAGGTGAGAGGAAGGGATGGATGCGGGAGACGGCAGGAGGTGGCTAGGGAGTGAATGTGAGGAAGAGGCGGAGCTAGGGAGTGACTGAGATGAAGGGGTGGGGTCAGAAGATGACAGGAGGCGGGGCTAGGGAGTGAATGCGAGGTGTGAATAAGAGAGAGGGGTCCAGAATGACGCCCAGGCACCGAGCTTGATGAGTTGCAGTTATTGTAAGATTATTTACAGAAGGTAGGATGTGCTTATCCAGTCAATATATAGCAGTCAAGAGGTGCTAGAGGGGTGTGACCACACACACTAAGCAAAAAAGAAAGTTAACCCTCTGCACACTCATACTATTGAAAAACCTAGCTAACACTTGTTAAGAACATGGACTATTAGTTAACATAGATTGCAATGAATGTAAAAGTGAGGTAGCCACGTCAAGGCCGTCCAATTAGTGCCCCGTCCCTAACATTACGGGGAGGCCGATTCATTAATAGCGCCAGGTAGCGACAAATGAGCGCCAGTAGTGTGATTTTCACAGCGCCAGCTAGTATTCGCTGTGCTTGGCCGGGGTTTGCTTGTTGACAGCGACTCAGTCGGTGTGCGGTAATGTTGAATACGGGGTTAGGGGTCGATGTTTCACAGGTTCTGCGTTGTATGGGTGCGCCTGACAGCGAATGGCCAGAGCGAACGGCTTGCTGCAGATTCATTAACAAATCACGCTCAAAAATTTCTCGCGCTGTGAATTCCTTGTTTAAACCCCAGAGCGTTGGCGGCGATGTGTGTAAAGTAGCTTTTAACCCCCAAACAACCATTTTTTTAAATGTAAAAATTATACAAGTTTTTCTAAACATTTTGTAATATGAATACATTAATATCAGACCTGTAATATCAATTCTGCACATATTTTTTATTTTTTTTTTACCTTAAAAAAAATATCTAACATTGCCGTAGTGGTCACAGAATTTTTGACAGTTAAAAAAAAAAAAAAAAAAAAACATAAACTCAATTAATTATGAATATTTAAAGATTGCTCCATTGAAATGCATTGAAGAGCGCCAGGGAGCGACAGGTCATACCTGGCGCAGTGATGGGATTAGTAGCGGCGCTGTTCATTGCAGTCGGCTACATGATGAATCCCGCGCTAGCTGACGCTCTCGCCGGCGCTAGCCTCATTTAGCGTGATAAATGCGTCACTGTGACCGCCGCCGGGCGTACTTGAGTCGGTAGCCGCCGTTAGCTGTCGGTACCTGGCGCTCGTCAGACACTACCTGGCGCTAGCCCTTGATAAATAAGGCCCTAAGTTTAAAAGTTTGTGCAGACATTGCTACTTCTTTACTTGTGTGTGCACAAGCAATGCAATACATGAATCAGCCTGTCTAAAGACATTGCAATAACTTAACTTGCTTGAACACACACAATGAAAAATACTTTACTTGCCTGCACAGTGTTACAGTTCAAAAAGAGGGTTTAGGTAGAGGCCAATTGGACTCCCTGTTACATTGGGAGATTATTTACAGAGACTGTGGTGTTAGAGAGGGGAGGGGAGGGGAGTGAGATGGTGGGAAAATGACCAGTTCTGTTTTGTCCATGTTCAGTTTAACCCTTTTGTTGCCAAGCACGTAACACCTACGTGCTGGCTTGGCTGGGCCTTAAGTGCCAAGCCCGTAGGTGTTACGTGCTTGACTTTGATCGCTTCTAGTTTAAAAAATAAAAATAAAAAATACTCACCTGACCCCTTGTTGGATCCGGCCGGGTCTCCCCTTTAATTTGGTGCCATCCGATCCCCCGTGGGGGGTCGGATGGCTCCAGGAGAGCCCCCGGAATAGGCCGCCCCCCCCCCCCGCTTCTGCAGCAGCAGCTGCTAACTGTAAAAAAAAAAAAAAATAAAAATGACATTCACTTACCTCCATGTGCGCTGGCTCCCGCTGTCCCTCCTCTTCACCTGGGGGGCCTCCGATCCCCCCCCAGGACTTACCGATCTTCAGGAGAGAGCCTGAGAGGCTCTCTCCCCTTTGATCCTCGATGGCGGCCGCCATCTTGCCGCTAAGCCCCGCCCCCTTGGGGGCGGGGCTTATGACGTCATCCCGGCCCCCGATATCTGGCTTCACCCTTCTCAACTTCTCAGATGCCGGTGATCGGCACAGGGTAAGGAGGTGGCAGGAGATCCTCTGATCTCCTGCCTCCTCCTTCTCCTGTACCGATCACCGGCATCTGTCAGCTGAGCGGCGAGGGACAAGAGCTTGCAATCGAAGGTAAGTACAGTAAAAAAAAATTATTTTTTTTTAATAAAATACTTTTTTTTATTGTGTGGTGTTTTTTTTTTTACAGTTAACCCTTTGTGAGCTGGTAAGGGGTCCATGAGACCCCTTATACCAGTTCACATGGCTGGGGGGGTGGCATTGCCATTAACCCCCGCACCCCCATTACCTGCCTCCCCAAAGGCCAGGGGGGGGGCAGAAGAGCCCGGGCCCACATAGGCTATGTGGGCTCGTAGGCTGCAGGGTGGGGGGGCCACCAAAGCTGGCCCCCCCACTCTGTGCCTACAAGCCCCCATAGCTGGTCCCGGGCTGGTTACTTTGGGTAAGGGGGACCCCACGTCATTTTTTTTTTTGGATTTTTAAGGGTTTTTAACCCTTAAAAATCCAAAAAAAAATGGGGTCCCCCTCCCCGGGAAGGGGGACCCTATGTCATTTTTTTTTTTTTAATTAACCATTTGTCATCCAGCAGCTATAAAAGGCTTCTGGGCAGGAAAGGGTGTCTACCTATACATATGTGGTATCGCTGTAAGCGGGAGAAATTGGGGTTTCTCACGCAATAAGATTTTATTGACAAACTTACATTTTTTATTACAAAAAAACTCTACAAATTGTAAAAAAATATATTTTTTTTATTTTTTTTCACACATTTCACCCAAAAATGTTGAGAATACACCTAAAAAACACAAACAAGACATTTCATGTTAAAGCCCAGACTCTGTTGAAAAAAACAATATATAATTTTCCTGGGAAATCCCTGGAAAGCCTTTCGAAAATGACAGTTGAACATGTGTAGCGCAAAACAGTCAAACTCAGTCTGGCAACAGGGAGTGGCAAATGCTGCAGGTAGGCTGGCAGCGAAAGGGTTAAGGGAGCGAGATGTCAAGAAGGAAGAGATGGCTGTTAGGAAGGTGAGAGGAGTGAGGAGAGATTTGGGCCAGAGAGGTAGATCTAAGTGTCATCAGCATAAAAGTGATATTGGAAGCCCAGCGAAGTTATTAGTTGTCCAAGAACAGAAGTGTATATTGAAAAAGTAGTGGTCCTAGGACTGAGCCTTGTGGTCACCAACAAACAGAGGACGGGCAGAGGAAGTTGTGTTAGAGTAAGGTACACTAAATGTGCGATGAGAGAGATAGGAGGAGATCCGAGACCGAGCCGAGACCTTGGATTCCAAGAGAAGAAAGAATATTGAGAAGCATATGAATTATGAATCCTAAAAGAAAAAAGTAGAGATTGAAAAAAGACACATCTAATTATTATCTTGAAGATGCAGCCTTGCAACATGCACACAAAAGTCTATTGTTCTGTAGGACAATTTACCCTTTGAAAGAGGAAACTGCAGAACAGGAATCTTCAAAACCTGGGGGAACATGACTGATTTGGGATGCCCCGATGTGTGAAAACCCCCTGGAACCGCCTTATACTCCCCTCGAGCTTTGATCCCACAACGCATGTGCAGGCTTGCAGTTGCCACTGCAGCATGTTCCCTGCGTACAGCCTGTCACGGACCGGGTGCAGCGGACTCGGGTGTGGATCCGCTCTAACTGTGGAACCGATGGCGGGTACCGTGTCAGGGGAGCGGAGTCTAAGAGGCCACCGGTATTCACCAGAGCCCACCGCAAGGCAGGTTGGTCTTGTGCGGCGAGTGACCCCCAGGTCGCTACCCCCTAACAGCGGCCCAGTCCCACAGTCAGCCGAGGTTCAGTGAGGTACACAAGTGGCAGGCAAAAGGCGTAGTAAGTACAGGCAGAGATCGGGGCTGGCAGCACAGGTTCGCAGTAAAGGTGAGTAGCCGAGGTCGGGGCAGGCAGCAAAGGTTCAGAGTCGGGAACAGGCAGAGGTCGGTACACGGGTGAGCAATCCAAGAATGTCTGACTTTCAACAAGCATGGAGAGACCAAGATCCGGCACTGAAGGAAGGAAGTGCCTGTTTAAATAGGGGAAGATGATGCAGGATTGGATGACATAAACACCAATCAGTGCTGTAAAGGCCCTTTAAATCTCAGGGATCCTGTGCGCTCGCCCTCTAGTGGACGGAGACTTGTGCGCATGCAAGGAGGAAGCACTGGGGGAAGGGCGGCAGCTGGAAGCAGCCCCGAGGGAAGATGGATGACGGCTGCATGCAGCCATGGAGGTAGGTGAAATGCTGTGAGACGGGCGTGCAGCGCTCGCCCTAACACAGCCAAAACAGGGTCGATTTGGGATGCCCTGCTGTGTGTATCCTTATACTTACCTTGAGCCTTGATTCCATAACACATGCAAGGGCCTGCGGCTGCTTTCTGGCTGCCACTGTAGCGTGCTCCCTGTGTACAACCAAATATTATTATACCACTGCACATTTAGGAAAGGAAACCAAATCATTCATAAATGGGTGATTCGGCTCACGGAAGCTCAGCTACGACAGCATTTCAAGAAGAACCAGCACTCCAGTCTTTGTTAAATCGACCAAGTGATGTATTAAAGATGAACATCTGAAGCCATCCAGTTTGGGATGCTCCAAGACCCGCCGAGTTCAACTCCTTGGGGCTTTCCGAACTGGGATGCCGAGTGACAGCGAGCGTGCTGATTAGCTGAGCGCGCCACTTGGTTAATCATCGCACTTGCTCTTGCCCTGTGGGAGCAGAAGGAAGGTTAGTGAAACAGGGTGACCTGGGGGGTACCCCAATTTAGGATGCCACTGCACAGCAGAACAACACACAGGAAAGTGAAATTCCTGTGTGTTCCTCTTTAAGGCATATGAGCATGCATATACACAGTCCAACGTTTCGGAGCACGGCATAAAGCAATGATTAAATGAGAACTCGGGAACCGTCGGGGCCGGGGCCTTTAACCAGAGATGCCTCAAGAACAAAAGACCTATTGGCAAGATAGTAAAAATCCTGGGGGGATAGGTAGACTTTAGGGCAGCAGCCCAATCGAAACAGCTCTATTATTGTTGAGTTAGGTTAATGATTGTGCACTTACCTGGCTTCTTGGCAAGCACACTTATGAGGCCACAACAAGGAGGCAACCACAGCAGCATGTCTACAGCTTTTCTGCAGAAAGAGAGGACAAGACATGTTTTACCAACACAACAACATGACCTTAATTAAAAAAAATATATATATATATATAAAACATCCTCCCTGGTCGAGGGTGGCCCGCTGTGTGAAACCTCCCAGGTCGCCTGAACAAGGCTCGGATCTGCCGACGTCATCCCGTCTAAGGGGGTTATTCATCAAGGGATAGCCCCAGGTAGCGCCTCGTAGCTGCAGGCAGCGTTTGGTGAATGCCGGGAGCTGTACGCAAAACCACGTTTATGAAAGCAAATCTGGTGAGCGACTCTAACAGCACCATGTAGCGTCACATGTATTATTACAGGCGGCTCAGTGTATAGCGCCGGTGCTCTAGCTTCCAGAGCGCCAGGTATTACCTTTCGCTCAGTGTCGCTCTCCCATACATTGCAATGGCCATTCATTTGCTTGTGTTTAAACAGCGTGTTTGACATTTTTTTTGTTTGTTTTGCTCCAATCATTGTGTGACCTCTCCTGGCTGCAAACAAACACTTTTACACATTTTCAGGTCTTTTTATATTTTTATGTAGAATTGTCATTACAGGTCTGGCACTAAAGTGTTATTGTCACAATGTTACAACAATGTGATTCCATGTGTTTTCGCTTTGTTACTGGTGGATATGTGTTCAAAAACAGACTATAATCACACAGCGTCTGGCGCTCTATGCTACAGCGCCCAGATTTAGAGCGCCGACGCTGTGTGTGTCTAGTGTTTTGTTAAAGCGGACCTTCACTCTGAATAAGAGTCTATCTTAAATGTTTCCCACAACCCGTACATACCTTTAAACATCCAAGATGGCGGATTATGGAACATCAGGCAGCCTGCAAACAGGAAGTGCCTTCTGACTGTGCTGCTCTGCATTCTGGGACTGCTGACTTTTCCTGACCCCAGCTCTGCTCTGTCTGAGCAAAGCACAGCTAAAACCCGCCACTGTAATTTATCCCACTCTCCTCTCCTCAGTAAGTGTGATGCTTCTGATTCAAGATGGCGGCGCTCGTATACTAAAGTCCTGAACAGAGTTGCAGCCCAGCGGGGGAAAGAATAATAAGTAAGTGACTAAAAACTTAAAATATATTAATTTTATATGCTGGGGAATAATTTTTTAATGGTTTGGGCTTTTCAATAAATCATGGTGAAGGTTCGGTTTAAGTATGGTGTTGAGCGCTGAGAGTCGGACGCAATGAGCTGGCGCTACCTCTCGCTCGCTGCAGCAATGTACTGGTGCATGGATGCCCCTGGGGAAGGCCAGCGTCCGAACAAATCCCTGGGTGGCTGCTGGCATTTCCCTGGAGCATCCCAAATCGGGATACCCTGTGGTGTAAAATCCCGCTGGGTTGCCACAAAACTCACCTTTGCATCTGAGTTTTGAGGAGCCCTGGAGGGGCACCCTGATTTGGGATGGCCCTGGGGGAAGGCCAGCATCTGCCCCTGGTTTTGATCTACTTTAAAGTGGAACAAATCTCTGAGTGGCCGCTGGCATTTCCCCGGGGCATCCCAAATCACTCCGTGAAATCCCCCTGGATCGCCACAAAACTCACCTTTGCAGCCACATCCCCAGCATCTATGTGCCTTATGCAGGGCATTAATATGCATGAACGAGAGCCAGCGCATTTGCCGCGTCACCGGGTATGTGGGGGCATCCCAATTCAGGATCAAAACCCCGGCCAGTTCAACTTTATAATAAAGTGTGTGCTGACATTACAGCAGTATATATAAAAAAAAAAGCTTGAAAGTGCTTTTGTGTCGGTTATGAACATCAAAAACGTTTTTCCCGGCCATGGTGCACCCTTGTGACCTCAGCTGATGATAGGCTGGGAAGCCCCCTGGGGGCGGGGCTCAGCAGGGAAAGCACCAGACATCTCTCAATATGATGCCCCCGAGCCGCAGACGCTCTGTGCGGTCTACTGAGCGCCTGGGAAAAACACAGCGACATTAACATCATGATCAGGGCATGAAACTTTCACTTTTACATAGTTAATACGGCTTAAAAAAGACATATGTCCATCAAGTTTAACCAAGGGTGTTGGGGAAGTTATGTTTTTATTTTATTTTATAGGGAAAGCTATTTATTTTATTTTATTGTTTTTTTATTGATATTTTCTTCTAAATAAGCATCTAATCCTTTTTTGAAGCTGTCAGCGGTTGATGCTGTAACAAGCTTCTGTGGGAGGCTATTCCATAGATTTATAGTTCTTATGGTAAAAAACTAAAGCAATGTGACAAGTCTCTTTCTCATTTTAAAGCGGAACAAAACTCTGGCTGGCCACTTTCTTCCGCTTGGGGCATCCCAAATCAGAATGCCCCACTATGTGAACTTCTCCCCACAGGTCTTCGCAAAACTCTTTACTCTGTCTCCCATGGCGACTGCATCCTCGGCATCCCTTGGACAGAGGTATTTTGACTATCCTGGGTTTTGGTCCTTGCCTCTGGGGCACCCCGATCGGAGGTGCCCCACTGTTTGAAACCCCCCATGTCATCCAATCTCATTTGCAGCCCTCTGGTCCAATCAGCACACTCGGATCTGCACCCGCCCCTTTGTCTAAGAGTTTGTCTAAGGTGAGCGGATCAGAGCGCACTGGTGGCCGCATCCCCCGCTACCCTCTAACGGGGAGCATGCTCGCACCGGCCATTCACAAATGCCTGGCACAGGCACGCGCCCTGCTAAAAAGATAGCGAGGATGAGGCCGCTGCTCGCGAATGTGCCGCTGGAGCAGGAAAGAAGGTGAGTTTTCGTGCGACCTGGGGGGTTTCACACAGCGGGTTATCCCGATTCTGGATGTCCCGGGGGGGGGGGGATCAGGCATCCCTGGAATCTTATAGACTGCGTTTTGGTCCACTTTAAGGGAAGGTGGGGATGCTGTAAAACTTTAAAGATGCACAAAAGCTGCACGGCCCTGGGTTTTTTTTAGACGCTAGTCTGCCCCCCGAGGCATCCATAGTCGGGATGCCCCGCTGTGGGAACCGCTGTGGGTAAACTCAACTTCCTCAAGCTCACACAGCACTGTCCTCACCAGTGGCGGCAGCCAAGGCTTCCCTGTAGCTGTGGAGCGCTCCCCACGGTACAGGAAACTGGGGGTGCAGCCAGCAGGCTGGTCATTCTAGAGATCAGACAACCTTGACCACATCCCCATCTTCCCTCTAGTCTGAGCCATGCTCCCACCCCTAGCTGATCATATAACGGGGCATCCTAAAACAGGAAGACTGCAGGGCTGGCTGCTGCAGGTTTTAATCCACTTTAAAGCAGAACAAAACCTGGAATTTTGACTATTCTGCGTTTTGGTCCTTGCCCCCGATCGGGGATGCCCCGCTTTGTGAAACCCCCCAGGTCGTAAGAACAAAATCACCTTTTCCCGGTCCTACGACACATGCAAAGCCCTCTCGTCCAATCATCGCGCTCAGATCTGATCAAGCTGGTTTAATACGAGCGGATCCGAGCGCATTGGCACCGCATCCCCCGCTTTCCTCTAACAGGGAGTGTGTCTGCACCGGCCATTAACAAATGCCTGACATGGCCATGCTCCCTGCTAGAGGGATAGCGGGGATGCGGCCGCTGCTTGCACATGCGCCGTGGGACCGGGAAAGAAGGTGAGATTTCGGACGACCTGTGGGGGGTTTCACACAGCGGGGCATCCCGATCGGGGATCCTGGGGGCAAGGCCCAGAACCCAGGAGATATATTACAGCCTATCTCTTCTCCATCCCAGGGGGCATGACCTAATATAACAATTGTCCCTCTTTCCTACCCTGAAAAGTTGGTATATATGCTTAAACCGGACCTTCAGTATGATTTATTGAAAAGCCCAAACACTTAAAAAACAATTACCCAGCATTTAAAATTAATATATTTTAAATTTTTAGTCACTTATTATTCTCTTTCTCCCGCTGGGCTGCAACTCTGTTAAGGACTTTAGGTATACGGTCGCCGCCATCTTGACTCAGCAGCATCACACTTACTGAGGAGAGGAGAGCGGGATAAAGTGCAGGGGGCGGGTTATAGCTGTGCTTTGCTCAGACAGAACCGAGCTGGGGTCAGGAAAAGGTCAGCAATCCCAGAATGCAGAGCAGGACAGTCAGAAGACACTTCCTGTTTGCAGGATGCCTGATGCTCCATGAGCCGCCATCTTGGATGTTTAAAGGCTCATAACATGCAGTAGATGCAGGTAGGATGATTTTTAATGTGGGCAATCTGTATGTACAGGGTGTGGGAAACATACAAGATAGACTCTTATTCAGGGTGAAGGTCCGGATTAATGTGAGCAATCTGTATGTACAGGGTGTGAGAAACATATAAGATAGGCTTTTATTCAGGGTGAAGGTCCGGATTAATGTGAGCAATCTGTATGTACAGGGTGTGGGAAACATACAAGATAGGCTCTTATTCTGGGTGAAGGTCCGGATTACTGTGGGCAATCTGTATGTACAGGGTGGGGGAAACATACAAGATAGGCTCTTATTCAGGGTGAAGGTCCGGAATAATGTGAGCAATCTGTATGTACAGGGTGTGGGAAACATATAAGATAGGCTCTTATTCTGGGTGAAGGTCCGGATTACTGTGGGCAATCTGTATGTACAGGGTGGGGGAAACATACAAGATAGGCTCTTATTCAGGGTGAAGGTCCGGAATAATGTGAGCAATCTGTATGTACAGGGTGTGGGAAACATATAAGATAGGCTCTTATTCTGGGTGAAGGTCCGGATTACTGTGGGCAATCTGTATGTACAGGGTGGGGGAAACATATAAGATCTTATTCAGGGCAAAGGTCCGGATTAATGTGGGCAATCTGTATGTACAGGGTGGAGGAAACATATAAGATAGGCTCTTATTCAGGGTGAAGGTCCGCTTTAAAGGGACAGTCCAGGCAATAATAAGGCAGCATGAGTACTCACCCAGGTCAGGACAGATCCTCAGCAGATGGGAGCTAGAGATGTCTCTGGCAGCAGCTGAGCTCCTCCTTCTTTATAGCAGTCACAGGAGGTGGGGTTTTATTTTTTTTTGGTTTCAAAGCCGACCCATCTTCTCATAGTGAGGATTAATTAAGATGTAGGTCTAGTAATCTAATAATGTGTGATAGTTGATCCCCTTCTTCTATGTATCTCTTGCTAGTATACACTGTACATTGTTACTAACAACAAGTAACAAGAAGTGAACAATAATTAAAGCCAACTCACTTCCTTCCTTTCACATGCTATTGAAGGAGAAACCTGAAATCAAATGGGATCTCAGGCTTAGAGAGAAAGAAAGAGAGCGCCATCTAGTGGCCATTTCTTCTTAGCCAGACGCGGCTTCAGAGCAGAGAAACTTGTGATTTTGACATTGCTCAGCCGGGGATGCGGATCACAATTCGGGATGCCCCAAGGAGTGGAACTCTTATGACCATGGAGTCTTTTAAACTCCAGGGCTGTTGTTCCTCTTTAATGTGAAGCTACATCAGAGAAAGGACCCCCAACCAAAAAAAAAGGTTCCCTGTAATGTTACCACAGGTAGAATCTGATATGTAAATGTGGTGCAGAATGTAAGCTCTTCTCCTTCTGTATCCTCCATTATACCCTAATAGATTGTAAGCTCTTCTCCTTCTGTATCCTCCCTTATACCCTAATAGGTTGTAACTTTTTATTATGTAAAATCAAGCAATCATATACAATATATACAAAGTTACAATAATAAATAAATAAAATAAAATAAATAATAACTAAACAAAAAGAAAAACAGGCCTAAACAATTCGGCATATAATATGTCATATCCATAATACTATATACAACCTAACACTATACATTACAATTCAGCAGGAAGACTAAGAGACCCCGTCACCTGTGCATGCAGCCATTCTTCAAAAATCTGTCGTTGTTATAAAAATCTATGGGTGATAAGAGATAGGAAAGCCCACCCAGAGGGAAGTCGTGAGGACTAAGGAGGCCTGATGTTCCTCCACGCCTTCATCCAGGCCCCCCATTCCCACCTGTCCCTCTCAAGCACCCGGATCATGCAGGATGTCATGCACCACCACCGGGACAGGGAGGACTTTTTTCCTAATGCAGAGCTGACACCGTGCATTCCACGTGAAATAGCAGATCACTAGACTAACTAGATATAAAGTGTCCAAACAAAAATCCCCTCTGTTCTTGAATGCCCCGTACACCCAATCAGCATAGGAAAGCTGGGAGAAGAAGGGGGCACCGAGGGCCAACCCCACCTGTTTACACACATCTACATTAAAGGGACACCGGAGCAGGAAGTGGTCCATAGTCTCCACCTCATCCCGACACTCCTCACGGAGACAAATTATCTCTGGCAGGCTGCGACTCCTCTGGATCCCCCTAAGGTAGAGTTTTCCTTGGAAGGAGAGCCAGGCTATATCCTGGTATTTCAAAGGAATTCTTGAGGAGTTAATAAGCCTCAAACCCTCCCTCATGATAGTGCCTGGGCAATCCCTGAGGGACAATGGCTCATAAAAAGCCAGACCCAGGACCCGACTCACCAGAAGCTTCCTCGGAGTAGATCTCATGTCCTCTGCTGTCAATTGCCATTGCCGAAGTATTTTCAAGCACGGGGCAACATAGGCCGGGAGCTGAGCCTGAGGAACTCGAGGGCTTTTCATCCGGCCACCATTCTCCCAGTCTCGCAGGAAGGGCTTAAACCAGGACTGGAAAATACTCACCCAGCCAGGCAGGCTCTCTGCCAACATGCTTCCAAAATTATGTTTCAGAAACAAGAGAGAGAAAAACACTACTGGGTTGACCATCCCTAGGCCACCCTCCCGCCTGGATAGGTAGGTGACATTTCTTTTTACCAGGTTCATGCGGTTTCCCCATAACACCTGGAAAAACACGCTGTAGACCCTGGTGTAGAGAGATACTGGCAAAACACAGACGAAGCTGACGTATAAAAAGATGGGGATCAGGTAGGTCTTGATAAGGTCAACCCTGAGAGACATTTTCCAGCTCTTCCAGACTGCAACCTTGGCAATCACAGATACATCATCAGCGTAAGCAATAACCTTCAAAGGAGGCTCACCAGGCACACCCAGAGGAACCCCACATAAAATGCTGCTCTCGACTCTCCTTATAAAGGGATCGATCGCAAACACATACAGTAGGGGACTCAGAGGGCATCCCTGTCGCACACCGGAGCAAACTTCAAAAGGCCTTCCAACCCAACCATTAACAAGAGGGAAGCTCTCAGCCCCTTCATACAGGGTTTGTAGCCAATTAATGAACCGCCCGGCAGGCTGTACTTATCAAGAAGCAGCCATAGGTACTCATGATTGACCCTATCAAAAGCCTTTGCCTAATCTAATGGCAACAAGTATTTTCCCCAGCCTGCAGCCCTGCACCGCTCCAAGGCTTCCCGGACAGCTAAAACCGCTGGGAAGGTGCTTCTACCTTGGATGGAGCAGTGCTGATGACGGGAAAGCAGTTGCTCCGCTACTGACGACACGCCCCAGAACAAAATCTTTGCCAGTATCTTTCTGTCGACATTGGGAAGGCTGATGGGGCGCCAGTTAATCATCAAAGAGTCCTTACCTATTGACAGAAGGATCACGGCCGAGCACCTCATGGAGGGAGAGAGGGGCAGGATGGTCTTAAAACATTTATAAAATTCGACTTTTTCATGGCAAGGTGATCATTTGCACTTACCACCTCATTAGCCGTGACCGGCTCTGTCAAGCTAGTGATAGAAAGGTCCAGGAAACTCACCATCCTTGCCCGATTAAGAACCTTTCTGCCCAGGAGGTCAGCATAAAAGGACCTAATAATCTCCAGGATCCCAGATTTAGATCTAACCAGGGATCCTGTGCTATCCTTCAGACCAAGGACAGTCTTGAGAGCTGCAGCCTGTCTGCAATTGTGATAGGGATCGGGCGAGTGATATTTCCCATAATCCCTTTCCAGAACCAGAGAAGCATGCCGGTCATACTGACACTTCCTGAGGAGAAGCTTGACTTCAGAGATTGCCCCTTGATCTCCACCATTAGAGACAAGGATGTTAAGTTTCCTCCGCAAGCGCTGGTAGGCAATGTAGGCAATATTTATCAAGCTGTTTTCTCTTTCCTAGACCTCTGAAAAGCCCAGCAATTCTAATTTTGGTCAGCTCCCACCACTCAGACCTGCTGCTAAAATCCTTAATGGAAACCTGTGCCTGAAAAAAAATCCTCAAAGGATTGTCTTACCCCCTCCTCCTCAAGGAGAGCCGAATTCATCCTCCAGATGCCCCTTCCGCTAGGGGATGCATCAGAGGCATTCAAGATCATCGTTAGTAAAGGGTGATCAGAGAACTCGACAGCCTGCAGCCGCGGAGGCTGAGAAGCCGAGCCCTTCTTCAAAATAAAACCTGTCTATCCTACTCTGACTGCTACCTCGCTGAAAAGTGAAGCCCGTGAGGTCCGGGGAGTGCTTAATCTGCACATCCTCCAGACCTGCCTCTCTAACCATGCTATTCAAAAAGAGACTATCGCAGCCCAGCTTGCCTTTGAAGCCTCTCCTGTCCATGGGCCTAGTCACGGTGTTAAAATCACCTCCAAAGACTACTGGCCGGGCTGTAAAAAGGAACGGCTTGATCTTTGTAAAGAGGCATTTCCTGTCCCACTTAGTTTGGGGTCCATAGATATTAATTAGGCACAGGTCCTGCCCCTTCACAATGACGTCCAAGACCATGCACCTCCTGATCTCCACCTCAATGACTCGCCGGTAAGTTACCATGTCGGTTTTAAAAAGCACCGCCACTCCGCTGTAAGGCTCGGCCACAAGAGACCAAAAAGAGGGTCCGTGCCTCCACTCCCGCTTCAGAGCGTGAATGTCGGCCAGACTGGCCAATCTGGTCTCCTGCAAAAACTAAATGGCAGCATCAAACTGGCTGAGAAAAAATAAGGCCATAAAACGATTTAATTCTGGCAACATTAATGGTTGCCACCTTTATCGGAGCGGGAACTGCCATCAGAGTCATTCGGGAGAATGTCTCTTAGCCTTCCCTCTGGCCTCACTATCTGAACCTAAATGCTTAGTGGAGGAGACTGGTGCTTCCTCCTCCATATCTGAGGCCTCGGAATTGAAAGAAGAAATTTCTATATGAGTCCTCAGAGAGCGCCTCAAACCGGTTGGAGAGCTGCACCTCACTGCTCTCCCCCGGCTCCGGGGAAGCTAGCCTATAAGCCAGGTAATCCTGATCCTTGGGGGAGAGTCCAGACCCCGCTCTCTTGGGGTCTGAATTCCCACCCTGCTCAGAAGGGGGTGCAGGATCAGGATCACCTAGCCCCAGCCTGCGAGGTCTTAAAACAGGGGCCACGATTACTGGGACCCCGTTGGTACATGCAGTGCCAGCCCCCTGGGCCGCCTCAGCTATTATATTGCTTGGTCTTAAAGGATACTAACTTGGGGGCAGACCTTAGGGTCACCTGAAGATGGCACCCAGGGGCCTCAGGAGCCCCCAGCTGAGTGGGGGGAGGGACTGCAGACGGGGCAGCATGGGAACGTTCTTCCTCCTCCAGCCGCAGCATTTCCTGTACCACTTCCTTGTCCAGGTTGTGCCAGGCCTTAGGACACTGACTATAAGGGTGGCCGAGCTGGTTACATAGATTACATAGGATTGTATTGCAGTCCTTAGCCAAGTGTCCCAAGCCCTGGCACAACGAGCACCTAAGAAGCGAGCAGGAGGAGCTGAAGTGACCCTTGGCCCCACATTTATGGCAAACCTTGGGCTGACCAGGATAATAGATGGTCAGCCAGTCACGGCCAATATAGGCAGAAGATGGCAAGTGGGTGATCTGGTTGCCATTCCTGCGGAGCCTCAGGGTCACTGACCAGCCCCCAGTCCAGATGTCCCGATCATCCAGGATCTTTTTCAGGGGAGTGAGAACATCACCATACCGCTTTAGCCAGACGGTCAAATCAGAGGGGGGAATGGACTCATTTCTAACTAGGATGGTGATGTTTTTTTACGAGCTGCTGCCTGGAGACCTGGATGGGAGTTAACCCCTTCCAGGCAGGACTTTGCTTTTGCAGCTCGTACCGCTCCCAAAACAAGTCCATCCCGTCTGGTCTAACAAAGCTCAAGTCATGTTCTGCACTCCCCACTGGACTAATTAGGGCAAAAATGTCTGCGGCTGCGAATCCCATACCCAAGATGAGATCCACCACCGCCCGCCGGGTGATAACTGTCCCCTCCCCCTCCCACCTAAGCTGGACCAGGTTTCGCCTATTAAAGCCAATGGCAGGGGCATTGGCCTCACTGGGCACAGACATCCTCTCACCAGTAGCTCCACTCCCATTTCTGGCCACCTCGGCATAGGACACAGGGGGCTGCACCGCTAAATAAAGTGCAGAGCAGGACGCTTCACAGCAGGGGCTCCAGCATTTAGTGGTACAGTCTTAGGCAGATTAGAGTCTATATGAGGGGCAGACCCAGGAAGATTAAGTGGAGAGCTGGAGGCCTTCTCCACAGCAACAGCAGCACCAACAGCAACAGCAGTACCAACAGCAGTAGTCACAACCTCTGGGGAGCAGCAGTCAACAGTTACAATAGACAGGCCAGCAGCAGTGACCGGAGGCAGAGTAGTAACAGGCAAAAGGGGCAGTCCAGCAGGGGCCATAGGAGGCAGATGGGCATCAGACACAGAAGACAGGGCAGCAGTGATAGGGGGCAGACTGGGAGCAGATACAGGGAGCAGGCTGGCAACAGCAGCAGTGATATGGGGCAGACTGGCAGCAGACATAGACACAGGATGCAAACTGGAAGGAGATGCAGAGGGCAGGCTGGCAGCAGCATCAGTGATAGGGGGCAGGCTGGCAGCAGATACAAGGGGCAGGCTGGGGGCAGATACAGGGGGCAGGCTGGCAATAGCAGCAGTGATATGGGGCAAACTGGGGCAGATACAGGGGGCAGGCTGGCAACAGCAGCAGTGATATGGGGAAGGCTGGGGGCAGATACAGGGGGCAGGCTGGCAGCAGATACAGGGGGCAGGCTGGGGGCAGATACATGGGGCAGGCTGGCAGCAGATACAGGGGGCAGGCTGGCAGCAGCAGCAGTGATAGGGGGCAGGCCGGCAGCAGATACAGGGGGCAGGCTGGGGGCAGATACACGGGGCAGGCTGGCAGCAGCAGTGATAGGGGGCAGGCTGGCAGCTGCAGTGATAGGGGGCAGGCTGGGGGCAGATACAGGGGGCAGGCCAGCAGCAGCAGCAGTGATAGGGGGCAGGCTGGCAGCAGATACAGGAGGCAGGCTGGGGGCAGATACAGGGGGCAGGCTGGCAGCAGCAGCAGCAGTGATAGGGGGCAGGCTGGCAGCAGATACAGGGGGCAGGCTGGCAGCAGATACAGGGGGCAGGCTGGCAGCAGATACAGGGGGCAGGCTGGCAGCAGATACAGGGGGCAGGCTGGCAGCAGACATAGACACAGGGGGCAAACTGGAAGGAGATGCAGAGGGCAGGCTGGCAGCAGACACACCAGAGGATGTTGAAACATTTGAAGCCCTACCAGCCAGACCCAATCCTGTGGGTGAATCACCCATGGTCCGGTGCCCACCAAGTTCAGCAAGCCCCGGGCCCAGGATAGGTGCCAGGATGACAGTTGAGGCTGGCGCTACCTCATCCTTTCCAGGACAAGGTGCACCAAAACCTCCCTTGCCCCCTGACACAGCACTATCAGTGCCCTCCACAGGATGGGTAACTATGGGAGCTTCACACTGAGCAGGCATCTGTTCCTTACATACCTGCTGGTGGTTGCCCTCTGGCAGCTCTCCTCCACTGCACACCAACGCTGCAAGCACCTGACAAGCTGCTCCAGGCAAGAGTGTTATGGATGCTGGTTCCGGGGTTCCCAGCTCTGCCACTGCTGCAGCCTGAGGTGGAGGCATAGCTGATAATTCCTCCATAGGTGTCTCCTCCACATGGTCATCCTGGCCTGGTTAGAGCACTGCATGCTTTTAAAGTGGACCAACACCCTCCCATGATCTGCCCGGGTATCTATAAGATTCCCGGACCGATCAACTCCCTCACTGCGGGGCACCCCAAAATCCCTACCTGCTCCTCGATCCAGCGGCGCCCGCCGCCACCCCCCGCGCGCCCCTCTAGCAGGACACGCACCCGCGCCGGGCGTTTGTGAATGGCCGGCGCGCGCCCTGTAAGAGTGACGCGCGGGAGGCGGCGGCGGCGGGCGCGCTCTCTTGTCCGTCGCTGCCTCCCGCTTTTCCGCCGGTGGGGACTGGCTGCAGCGGTCACGTGGGAGCGGGGAGAGGTTTCTGGGGGGTTTCACACAGCGGGGCACCCCCATCGGGGTGCCCCACCGAAGTGGACCAAGTGGACCAAAACACAGGTGTTGGTCCACTTTAAATCGCTGTTCATTCTTATACTTCTCCTGGAAGGCCCCGCTGTTTTCCTTCATGGAAGTAACTATTTTTTCCTGTTCCTTTACTCTGGACTCAATTTCAGCCAGTTCTGCCTTCCCAGAGTGGCGATCCGACCCCCGTGCCTTGCTGATATGCACGCGCTTTTTCTTCAATACCATCTACTAGTTTAGACAGCTTTTCTTCCTCCTTCGCCACAGCTAAGATGTTGGTGCATACACGATTGCGAAAAGCCGATAAGCTCTCACCGGGCTGGGACACTGTGGTGGAACTAGTGCCGCTGGTGGAAGCAGTCCCGGGATCCGGAGGTTTAATACTCCTCCGGGGGTAACGGCGAGACTCACCCCCGGAATCCTCCATCTTGCCTAGGATAGGGCTCCCAGCAAGGCCTCTGGCTTCACAGCTCTCCAGCTGCAGGTAATCAGAGAGGAACTACTCACAACAGGAGGTGACCGCACCCTCCTGATTACCCTAATAGACTGTAAGCTCTTCTCCTTCTGTATATTCCCTTATACCCTAACAGATTGTAAGCTCCTCTCCTCCTGTATCCTCCCTTATACCCTAATAGATTGTAAGTTCTTCTCCCTCTGTATCCTCCCCTATACCCTAATAGATTGTAAGCTCTTCTCCTTCTGTATCCTCCCTTATACCCTAATAGGCTGTAAGCTCTTCTACTTATGTATCCTCCTTTATACCCTAATAGAGTGTAAGCTCTTCTCCTCCTGTATCCTCCCTTATACCCTAATAGATTGTAAGTTCTTCTCCTTCTGTATCCTCCCTTATACCCCAATAGAGTGTAAGCTCTTCTACTTCTGTTTCTTCCCTTATACCCTAATAGATTGTAAGCTCTTATCCTCCTGTATCCTCCATTATACCCTAATAGAATGTAAGCTCTTCTCTTTCTGTATTCTCCCCTGTACCCTAATAGATTGTAAGCTCTTCTCCTTCTGTTTCCTCCCTATCATGCGTTGCTATGGGGCATGGTCATAGTAACTTACCCTTCTGGCTTATTCTGTTTAAATCTCGAGGTCAAAGTACTAATCAGGGAAGTTGGCAGTTCTCCAGCAAATAGGAGGGTGGACTTTGCTGTGTCTACAGCAGCCTGGCCCGGCCTCCGTCTCCCTATCCTCATCCACCCTTTTGCACCTCCCTCTATCCGGGCCCTGGAAGAGAAGAAGGATTTCACTGGGAAAACTCAGCAGCTCCCAGAACTGCAGAACACCACAGGTGGGTGTCGGGATTCCCATCTTCTGTATCCTCCCTTATACCCTAAAAGACTGCAAGCTCTTCTCCTTCTGTATCTTCCCATATACTCTAATAGATTGTAAGCTCTTCTCCTCCTGTATCCTCCCTTATACCCTAATAGATTATAAGCTCTTCTCCTTCTGTATCCTCCCTTATACCCTAATAGATTATAAGCTCTTCTCCTTCTGTATCCTCCTTTATACCCTAATAGAGTGTAAGCTCTTCTCCTCCTGTATCCTCCCTCATACCCTAATAGATTGGAAGCTCTTCTCCTCCTGTATCCTCCCTTATACCCTAATAGATTATAAGCTCTTCTCCTTCTGTATCCTCCTTTATACCCTAATAGAGTGTAAGCTCTTCTCCTTCTGTATCCTCCCTTATACCCTAATAGATTATAAGCTCTTCTTCTTCTGTAGTCTCCCTTATACCCTATTAGATTGTAAGCTCTTCTCCTCCTGTATCCTCCCTCATACCCTAATAGATTGGAAGCTCTTCTCCTCCTGTATCCTCCCTTATACCCTAATAGATTGGAAGCTTGTCTCTCTTCACAATTGCGTCCCAGGTATGGTCAGGCACAACCACAGTGGCTGCTCACCCCATGCTGCCTCCCCTGGGTGGATTTTCTCTGCAGGTTCTCTACTGAGCCAATAACGGCATATCTTATTGCAGTATCACCTGAGAAAGTGATACGTTGGCACAGGGGGTCCGATTCTTCAAGTAATGAATGATCAGATCCTCTGCTGAGCTGTGACAGGTCCTCTTGTTCTTTAAACAGGCTGCAGTTATTTCCCCTGGCAGAGATCAGCGCCAACCATCACATGTAGAAAGCGCTCCTCCCTAATTTGTGAAACTTTAACCCTTAGGCGGATTCCAGTGTGCAGTGTAATATTTTATGTTATGCTGATTGGTGTGCGACCATTCCCTGACTGGCAGACAGGCACAAGGAGCTGACACTCTAATGTCTTTCTCCCACTATTATTATGATACATGTGTATAGCTCTGACATATTCTATAACGCTGTAGATAAAGAATATAGAGCCACCTTTGTGGTGTTAAAGTGGACCAAAACCTACAGTGATTGTTCAATTGATTTACTCCCCCCGGGGCATCCAAAATCGGGATGCCCCGCTGTGTGAACCCCCCAGGTCGCCCCATACACTTACGTGTACACTGACGCATGTACAAGCCGCATCCCCGCTATCCCTCCAGCAGGACGCGTGCCCGTGGCAGGCATTTGTGAATGGCCGGTGCACAACGAATGGCCCTGTTAGAGTGAAGCGGGGGATGCGGCCGCCAGTGCGCTTGTAGCCGCTCGCCTTAGACGCCGTGACGTCAGCGGCCCCAAGCGCGCTGATTGAACGAGTGGCCGCACATGCGCCGTAGGACCGGGAAGAGGTGAGTTGGCTTTGGTGATCTGGGGGTTTCACACAGTGGGGCACCCCGATCGGTGTAGTCAAAATCCTGGGTTTTGTTCTACTTTAAGCATTAATTTCACTGGGCACAAGCCGCCAAACTCAAGCTCTACCAATGGTGATTCTGCACCTTTTTGTCTCCACCCCTGATCCTTAGACTATAAGCTCACAAGGGCTCTCCTTCCTATTGTCTCTTGTTATCACAGTTGGTTTGAACTTTGTAGCATCTAGTTTACAATATTTCCTGTACAGTATGTTTTATCTTGTCTGTAATTATACCTTCGTACAGCGCTACTGAAGAAGGTGCCGATATATAGACAATAATAATAAGCTATGAATGGGCTGTGCGTGTTCACAGTCGTGGAAGGGAGGCAGCGTGGTCGTGGCTGAGGGCTGAAGGGGAGGCACTGGGTGGCCTTAAGGAGGATGTGAGGGGCAGGCCATCGTCCAAGATGTTGGCCACCATTCGCTGATGATGGCAAGGGGAAGGAGAGGAAGAGAGGCTAACCTAGGGCAAACACTGGATGTTCAAAGATAAAGAACTAAAGTGAAACCCGGCGGTCGGCATGACCGGGAAGTCTCCTTTAAACAATATTTAACCTGCTTTTTAAAGTGGACCAAACCCAGGATTTCGACTATCCTGGGTTTTGGTCCTTTCTGCCGGGGCACCCCGATCGGGGGTGCCCCACTGTGTGAAACCCCCAGGTTGCCAAAATCAACTCACCTCTTCCCGGTCCTACGGTGAATGTCCGGCCGCTCGTCCAATCAGCACGCTCGGATCCGCTGATGTCACGTCGATTAAGCCCTCTTATTTCCAGAGCTCTCTTCATTGCTCTCTATGTTTCCATTATAACCCTCCCTCTCTCTGGCTTTCACATTATCTCCATCTCTCCTTACTTTACATCTCTCCCTCTTTCATTCTCTCTATACATTTCTATTGTTTTCTGAGGAGTGATTGTATGTGAGCGTTTGGGGTGTTGCATCCTGAATTCTTGCACATGGCACCTCTTAAAGTGCACCAAAACCCAGGATTTTGACTATCTTGGGTTTTGGACTTTGCCCCCCGGGCACCCCGATCGGGGACGCCTCGCTGCGTGAAACCTCCCAGATCGCTGAAACCAACTCACCTCTTCCTGGTCCTACGGCACATGCATGGCCGCTCACGTCACGTTGTTTAAGCCTTTGTGTAAGGCCAGCAGCTTGCGGGATCCCCCGCTTTGTGAAACCCCCCAGGTCGCCCATACACTTACCTTGTCTCCCAGTCCAACGGCTACCCTCTAACAGGGAGTGTGCTTGTACCGGCAATTCACAAATGCCTGGCACGGGCATGCATCCTGCTAGAGGAATAGCGCCAATATGGCCGCAGCTCGCGTATGCGCCATTAGACTGGGAAACAAGGTAAGTGTATGGGCGACCTGGGGGGTTTCACAAAGGGGGGCATCCCGATTTTGGATGCCCCAGGGGGAGCGAATCGACCAGCCTGGGAATCTATAATATTCACTGTGGGTTTTGGTCCACTTTAACCTAAGGCCGGCCCTGGTCACAGGAGAGTGGGAGTGGATGCCAGTTGTCAGTGTAAACCACCATGGAGACATGCAGGCCTTCCCCAAGGGTCTTCCCCAGGGAGGGTAGGTTAAGGTTAATAATCCCGACACAAAGGTACAACAGCTTTGGAAGTGTAGTAATTTCAAAGTTTTTAATTCAAAATAAACACAGCAATTCCATTGCAGTACAAGGGCCCCTCGCAGGGCAATGTCATTTCCGCATAGGAATGCACACAGAGGAGCAGTAGGGTGCCAACCCACTGTAAGGAGGCCACTCAATTTGGCTTCTCGTGGCCATAGGAAGACCAGATCTGCGTAAAGTAGTCTCAGCAGGCAGGGGAGGTAAAGGCAGAGAGGCATAGAGACCTATCCTGAACATAGTCTTCAAGAAGGCTTCTAGGACAGACAGTGCTTTGTTAGCTGCCCAAGCTCTAGCCTGGACCTTTTAGCTGTGCAGCCCGGATCCTTATCACTCCCGTGCAGACCTTCTCTCATTTGTGTTTACCTCCTTCGCAGTCAACATGGTCTAGCTGTCTGACATCCCTTTTTATCCCCATTCAGCTCCTCCCCTGTTGCCACCAGCAGCCTGTTAGAGCCCTATGATACTAGACAACTATGTTACTACCAACAGCTTATCTGACTCATCGTGCCATTGCAAAACAACTTGCTGCCTAGTCTGAGAATAAATATTCATTTCTTATCCTATTCTGCCATCCAGTGGCCTAACCGTGTAACTACACTCAGGTTTATTTTCTTCTCCAACTGAACCTAAAGGAGCACTATCACGAAATTGTATAATATTAAAAACCCATATAAAAACGTTTACTAATGAGAGGAGGGGTCACTTATACACCTGAACTGAATAAAACTCCCGCCAAGCTTGTAGTTTTCTTCTTTTGGTAGGAATAACATCCAGGGGTGACAGGTTTAGTGTATTAGGGGTGACAGAACCTGTCACCCGATTTCCTCTTCCTTACATTAATAAAAATAAGAAACAAGCCTGGCTGGATATTTCTTGATGCCGGGTGTATAAGTGACCCCTCCTCCCGCCACCCAGCATATCTATATGGATTTTTATTATTGGGCCATTTTTTCGCGCTAGTGCTGCTTTAAACCAAGTTCTATTCTTCCACTATTCCCGTGTCCTTATTTCCAATGGGGGGATTTTTATTGTCCCTACCTCAGTCACAAGTGGGTCACAGCTTGTAATTCAGTAATGTGCGTAGTAATTGGCCAACCTAAATGACATGACTATATGCTGTGCGCATACTATGTAGAAATATATTTGTTCAGGATCACAATTTACTGATTATTTATATGTTTTTTTGTTTTAGGCTTTGCCAATCAGCTTGTGACATCTGTATATTCGACGCATTGACCTGCAGACCTCATTTGTGACCATGTCGTTTCTTGGAAGCATCTCTGGAGCTTTGAAGGAGCTCCCCCGCCATCGTTTGCCGCTGCTCTGTGCCACCGGCCTGGGTGTCACCGCTGTCGCCGCCTGGATATGGTGGAGGAATAGGCGTTGGGAGCTGCGGCAGGTTGGTACAGTGTCGCAGCTCCTCATTTACCCCATCAAGTCTTGCCGCCCTATCTCCCTTCAAGATGCTGAGTGTCTGGAGCTCGGCCTGAGACATGGAGAAGTAGCAGATCGCCACTGGCTTGTGGTGACTGAGGAAGGTCAGATGGTGACGGGCCGGCAGGAGCCGCAGATTGTCCGCATATCTGTGACCCGACTCGGTGACTCTCTCAGTCTGGAGGCTCCAGGAAAAGAGAAGATTTCGGTGCCCTTGTCTCTACCAAAGACCAATAAGGTGATGGACTGCAGGGTCTTTGGAAATGACATCCAAGGTCGGGACTGTGGGGACGAAGTGTCCCAATGGCTGACATCCTACTTTCAAAGCAGCCAGGCTTATCGATTGGTGCACTTCGAGCCCGGGGTCATGAAGCCACGCAGGTCCAAGGATGCAAAGAAAGTATTCCGTGACAAAGACAAGATTGCCTATCCTGATGCCAGTCCCATCATGCTACTTTCCGAGACCTCCCTAGAGGAGCTGAACAAACGCTTGGAGAAGCCTGTCACATTGGGTAATTTCAGGCCCTGCATTGTGGTGTCTGACTGCGAGGCCTTTGCAGAGGACGGCTGGGAGGATGTGAAAGTGGGCTCCACGAAATTAAAGAGGGTCATGGCCTGTGGCCGCTGCCTCTTGACCACGGTGGACCCAAATACAGGCATCATGAGCCGCAGGGAACCTCTGGAAACCCTGCGCACCTTCCGCCAGTGCGACCCTTCCCTGGACAAACTCTACAATAACGCCCCTCTCTTTGGCCAGTACTATGGAGTGGAGCAAACTGGGAAACTGCGAGTGGGGGATCCAGTCTACATCAGGGTCCGCAAGGGTTGAGATGATTTTCATCCAAGACTCAAAAAGGCTTTCTAAATCCCCAATAAATAAATCTGTTCTTTATCGCCACTAATCAGAATCAGTATTTCTAATCCTCCGACCTGAGACATTTTTATATATACACTGTACGCCTGACCACAAGAAGTTATTGTATGATCTATGGATGCTGACATCGTTACCTTTCCTGAATAACATCTCAAGGGGTCTGCAGTAATGCGCTCCTCAATGGATTCCTGCAGCATGAGCCCAATAATCATCTCATTGAATGGACGAATGTATTGAATTGAATGTGCCAAGATCAAACTAAGGACTGGATTTATCTTTCAACGATAGTTTTTATTGCGAGAATAAAGATCATACATTACAAGCCAACATCCAATACTTTTTGTACATAAGGTAAAACATAGACATTAAGATATGCAAAGTATATGAGAAAAGAATACCTCTGTGGAACAACCATGGCAAGCAAACAATAGAACCACCCCCGACTACCCACCCCCAGCATCCCTCCATTCGTTTGCCCTGCTGCCCAACCAGGCCACAGGGACGAATCTCTGTGGCCCAGGGAGGGTGGGGGGAAAGGACGAGTTCTCATTGACTCACGTGATACTGAGGGGGGAGGACTTGAGACGTGGGGCGAAGGGTAGGACGAAAGGAAAAGCCAATGAGAGAGAAAAGAAAGAAAACAGAAGAGAAGAGAGAGAAAAGGAAATGGCTTCCAGGCCTTGACCAAACCAAATAGCGGTCAAGTTAGCACTCTAAATCGTCAGAAGATCATGGTAAAAATGTCTCGGCTGGAAGTGGGCAATCCATCCCTCCCAAGTAGCTAGGAAGGGAGCAAAATCTCCTTGCATGGAGGGAGAAGAACATAATCTCATCCCGTTGCAATATGTTTTATGAGCTCGAACTGGGCCTTTGAGCAGCCTGGAGGTTTCAGATTAAGCAGGGCCAATCGCACTAAGGGGGACAGCTGCAGCCCGGTGGCCTTCCTTATGACATAAAATGAGCCCCTAAAACAATCCGGGGATAGGATTGGCAAAATCTATGTACCCTGTCCGGGACTCTATGGACTGGATTTATATTGAAGGCTGGAGACCGAATCACACTAATCAACATATGCTAAACATTTAAGCTCTGTCCCTAATCAGGGCACAGTGGCCATAGAGAGCAAAGGGTAAATTCCTGGTGTACCGTGCTGTTTTAGGGGTGACTGAGCTGGCACCTTACCCAGTCCTGAGCTGGAATTCACTGAATACTCTTCTCCACAGCCAGTCAACACCCCTCCACAGCCCTTTGCCTTGCAAGTCTCCCCCAGCCCCTCCACCCATAACTTGCCCCATTGTTTCTCCCAGCCTAGACACCTCAGCCCAGGCAATGCTATAGCCATTGCATTATGAATGTGGGGGCCATACCAATTTTTGCCATAGTATCTGTCCCTACAATACTAAAGCTTCAGTAGTGCCTCTTTAAAGTGGACCAAAATCCAGGCTTTTGACTATCCTGGGTTTTGGTCCTTGCCCCCAGGGCACCCCGATCATAGGTGCCCCGCTGTGGGAAACCCGCCAGGTCGCCTGAGCAAATTCATCTCTTCCCAGTCCTATGGCCCATGCGCGGCCGCTCGTCCAAACAGCGAGCTCGATACACTCGAGCCCCTTCGTCCAGGGGCTTGTCTAATGCGAGCGGATCCGAACGTGCTGGCAGCCGTATCCCCCGCTATCTATTAACAGCGAGTGTGCCTGCACTAGCCATTCACAAATGCCGGGCATGCGCTCTGCTAAAGGGATAGCGGGGACGCGCCCGCTGCTCACGCATGCACCGTTGGAGCGGGAACTAAGGTGAGTGTTCGGGCCACCTTGGGGGTTTCACACAGTGGAGCACCCCGGGGCGAGTATCCCAAACATGTGGGTTTAGGTTTTGGTCCTCTTTAAGAGTGGCTATATCCACCCCTGACAAAAGAGAAATGTCAAGCAGCACCATCAATTTATATCTACACTCGGTGGTGCACACTGGACTGGGAAATTAGCAAGCGCTGGCCTTAGATGAAGGCTTAGACGACGTAACATCAGCGGCTCTGAGCGCGCTGATTGGATGAGCGGCCGCACATGTGCCATAGGAACAGGAAGAGGTGAGTTGTGCTCTGCGATCTGGGGGGTTTCACACACCCCCAATCGAGGTGCCCTGGGGTAAAGGATAGCCAAAATCCTGGGTTTTGGTCCACTTTATAATAGTTACATATTCCTTTTGCTGTAGGGCGATGTGGCTCACTCGGTGGTGGCCCAGTTTTCTAAGAAAACTGAGTTTTGCCCCACCCAGGCCCCTTGTACCCAACACCTTTTGAGATTACCGATTGGCTGGCTCAAAGGTGCCAGGTGATGCATTGCCAGCCAGGTGCCTGTGGAGTGCGCAACCTCCTATGTGGTTGCCTGGACAATCCCTTTAATTTTCGCAGGTGTTTAATGATAGCTGTTCTTTAAGCACAAAAGAATGATTTTGGTACTAGCAGAATTCTAAAAATGATTAGGACTATGATCAGAATATAGACTGTGATTAAACAACCTAGAAAACCATATTCAATATGCTTTTGGCAGCTCCACGTGTGATCATTTCGTCTCATTTAATAATAAGTGCCAGCCTACCTAGAGACCATGTCACCCCCTGTTGCCAGGCTATTTCTCATCATTTTGCACTATACATGTTTAAACCGGACCCTTAATAAGAGCATATTTATATCCCCCATCCTTTACATACAGATTGCCCATCATCCTACCTGCATCTACTGTGTTTTCTGAGCCTTTAAACATCCAAGATGGTGGTTCATGGAGTATCAGGCTGCCTGCAGACAGGAAGTGTCTTCTGAATATGCCGCTCTGCATTCTGGGATTGCTGTCCTTTTTCTGACCCCAGCTCAGCTGTCTGTGCAAAGCAAGTACCCCCTGCACTTCCCCCCTCCTCTCCTCTCCTCTCCTCAGTATACTTCTGGGTCAAGATGGCGGCACCCGTATCCTAGAGTCCTGAACAGAGTTGCAGCCCAGTGGGGGAAAGAATAATAAATTAATAAAAACTTAAAATGTATTAATTTTAGATGCTGGGAAATAGTTTATAGAGGGTTTGGGCTTTTCATTAAATGATGCTGAAGGTCTGGTTTAGCTTGTGATTTTTGAAGGACTGTCCAGGGATTTCCCAGGAAAATTATATATTGTTTTTTTCAGCAGAGTTTTGGCTTTAACATAAAATGTCTTGTTTTTTCAGTGCTTTCACAGGACTGGTTAAGGGGGCCAGACTGCTCTACCCCTAAAATATTTTCTAACCACACGCACTCCGCCCCCCCCCCATCTATTTATTCCCCCCCCCCATGCCCCAATGAATACTTTCAGAAACATAGCTCTCGCTGGAATTAGTTTTAGTACAAAAATTGGCCACAGCTAACAATTTTCTAAAAGATACCATTGCCAACTGTAAGCGGGCAAACAATCAGCAGTGATGGACAACGGTTTTGAACGGCAAAAACGGCTTTTATTCAGCAAAGTTCAGTAGATAGTCCAAAAGATTGCAGCATAAATGCAGTAAGCAAAAAGGGTTACTTCACCAACCAAATAGTCCTGGGCTGGGTACTCCAGCAAGCTGATCAATTCCAGTCCACTTTACAGGGCGTTTCAGCCCTCTGCTCAATGTCCAGTGCTATCCTTCACCACGGTGCAGCTCAGCCTGGGCTCACTCCAACAGGCTGGTCATAGACAAAGGAAAGGCCGTGTGCTCTCTTCTTATACAGGCTTCTCCTGTAATCAGCGTGCACACTTGTGGAGGCCTTAGAACATGTAACAACCTGTTAGGGAATTGGGGAAGTGACCTGGGTCCTGAGAACCCGGCCCGGATTGTGCTTTATACAGCCAAGCAGGGGAGAAATAGACATGTTGATACAATTTACCACACAACATAAAATCTTCTCCAAATGAATATCTATAACTAGAACCCCCAGCTTTCTTTGCATTATTTAATGTGAGGGGCAAAAAACATTGAGCCCATGTAGGCCAAAAATTACATTGCCGCTCACTGCTCCTGCCACAGCCCAGCCAGGAGCTACCATGGCTTCCCCACTACAAAACATCAACATGTCCAATAATCAAAGCCAGGCAGGCGATCCCACCTGCCAGCTTCCATATATGACTTAGAATAAACCTGTTCCGAATACCCCCCTCCTCTTCTCCAGAAGTAACCAAGAAACAACTGCACCTCACAAAATGCAAAGGGAACAGCCATAACTAGGTCAGCGATGATCCCCTTGTCGCTGTCTAGCCACCAAAATTCAAATGCCACACTAATTTTTTCATGTAATGCCAACACAAACATATCACACCCCACGTCCATGAGATGTACCCCATCCTTCCTAAAAACATCTCTTTCCCCTCCAACTCGACCTCTTCCCCTCCAATTCTGGCCCTTCTATCGGCCTAGTGGATAGATGTGTAGGGCTGTTTTGGGGGGGTAATGGTAAACACCCCACTCAAGACAGGCTATGGCGCTAACCTGTTGGTAAGTCACTCACTGACACAGTCAAGTATAACAATACTATGAACTTTATGTAGTAAAGGTTAACTTGGCAATAGAAATGGATCATACATAGTATAACACAATGAAAGGCCCAGCTGGGGCTTTAGTTAGTCTGTGCACATATACCCAGATATATATAGTCTATAGCTAAATACCTCCAGAAGAAAGTCGGCACAGGATGAAAGCTGCAGGGGCCCCTAATATTGACTCGAAGAGATGATTCACTCTTGACATGCAGGAGTCGATGATCAGATATGCAGCAGCAGTCAAAGCTCTCCACAGGGCACACAGGAGCCGGACACACAGGTCAGCAGGCAGATAGCAAGAAGTTCAGGAGCAGCTACCGATGATCCCCCATGTGGCACCATCAGCTGGACATGCAGGTGAACAGTGTAGTAGTCTGTAAAGTGATCCAGACTCCACTGTGAAGCTGTGTATGCAGGTGATAGCAGAACAGCTCCTGGCAGCAAGCCGTGTGCTCAGTTCTCTTCTCATACAGGAAGGCTGTCCTGTATTTATAGTCCTTGATACATCCCGAACAGGGATACAAACCCCAACTAGCAGGGGCAGGAAATGTACTATCCCCTCGATTCAAAGAGCAAAAGTTAATTGATTTCGGATCGAGATTCGTAAGTTTGGGTGGGTGTTAGTCATTTTTTCCTGTTTTTTTGGCCATTTCCGACTCGCACGAGCCTACGTACGAATTCGTATATGCTCTTACGATCATCGGAAGTTCGTTCCTAAATTTTAGGATCAAAACGTAAAACTTAGGATCAAAACGTAAAACTTCGGATGTGTTTAGGTGTGATTCAGAGAGCAGATTTCCAACCTTTAAATCCGTTTTAAAAGAAAGCCACTGCCGACACCTTTTAGCAGTCGGATTGCTGTTCTTGAACAGGTTTTTTGGCTATGTGGAGGAGTCTGCGCGTCTTGAGCTCCAATGAACTGCATGTATCAGCATGGCCGAGGCCATAAATTGTATGGCAATGCATACCTGATTCAATACATTTCATGTATGCCTTATAAAAGCATTTTAATGTGGACCTTAATTAGTCCTTTGCATGTAAACCTTTATTTTGCAATACATCCATATATTTGCGTTAATTAAAGAAACTTATGTCCTTTGTTATTTATTTTTAAATTGATGTACTAGAATAATATTTTTAGATTGAATTTATTGGTGTAGTTGTTTGCTTTGTTTAATTATTTTAGCTCATCTTTGGTCAGATGCATCACACTTACTGAGGAGAGGAGAGCGGGATAAAGTGCAGGATGTGGGTTACTGCTGTATTTTGCACAGACACAGCAGAGCTGGGGGCACGGAAAGGTCAGAAATCAAAGAATGCAGAGCAACACAGTCACAAGGCCCTTTCTGTTTGCAGGCTGCCCGATAATACCTGACCCGCCATCTTGGCTGTTTCTAGACTCATAACATGCAGAAGTTGCTGGGTGTTTTTTTATATTTGAGAGTAATCTATATGGAGAGGGTGTGGGTAACCACACACAAAATTTTAAGTTGTACCATTTGAAGCCAAAATATTAAAATTAAATCCACAAGTAAAAAATGCAAGTTAACTAAAAATTAAACAAAGTAAGATTTACTTATGCAAATGCATTCATTAATGGTTGGTTACTACAAAATGAATGAAATAAAGAAAAATAAAAGACCAAATATTTAGAATGCACTTTAATGAGGTAAGTTTGTAGTGCGCAGCCGCAAGATCAGAAGGATTTACGTCCAGACAAAAAAGGAAAAAGGGCAAAACCAATGTTGCAACCTGAGAAATGAAACGGAAAATTCAGGATGGAAACTGACATAGGTCTGATTCCCGAACTGCCATACGAACGGACGTACATTTTAGGATAGAAACGTATTTGCTTATAGAATCACTCGCAAGTTCATACGAACGCACGAGCGTACGGGAAAAATAGGATGATCGGCACCAAAATCCAAGCTGTTACATGTTTCTTTGAATCGACCCTTATCAGTAGCTAGAGAGAGAGTGATCTATGATCTATAGCAGGCCTGTAATGTTCCAGTTACAACTCTGTGGTAACTGAGCATTTCCCTACAGATGAATGTCTAGCTATCCACAGTACTCCAAGGGGACGTGAGTCTGCCAAATGAAAATTTTAATCAGAAGGTTAACAAAACCGAATGACAAAAAACAAACCACCCCCCTTCCTTCTAAATCAAAGGAGAGCATCCATCTGCTGCAGGCGAATGTATAACCAATACTTTCCCGACTCCCACCTCCCGATCCTTTGTACCATTTTTCGATACATTCTCAACTGTGCTGCCTCAGTACCTGCCCCCAGGGCCAGATTATCAGGGGGCACAAGGGGCTCGTGCCCTGGGGCTTTCACCACTTGCTCTGCAAAGGGGGCCTCCATCAACCTTTGGGTTATGGTCTGGTCCAGAAGGTTTTTCAGTCTTTGGCCTGACAGTCCGCGGGGCTGGCAACAAAGCTATCGGCGGCAAACCTGCAGCCAAAGCCACCACAGGGCAGGATGGAGCCAAAGCCACCACAGGGCAGGATGGAGTCTAGAGCAGCAAAGCTGCCATCAGCAATGCTACAGTGATGGGTGCAGAGCTGTCACTGCACATAAGCCACCAAGCACAGCCGCTGGCAGCTCAATGCAGGGAACTGTTTTCTGCTGAACCAGCCGGGCGACTACACTACCCCCCACCAGAATGGCAAAGCAGGAGTTCCCGAGCAGCACGCACCCACACAAGGGTGGCACAAGGGACTCGATCTGATGTTCCAGTAAGTGGGAGGGTGCCTGACAACCACCAATCATTTACTTGGTTGGACTATTAGGAAAAAAAAAATAATGTATCTGGGGCCTCCACTATATTTTGTGCCCAGGGGTCTCCACCACACTTAATTCCGTTCCTGACCGCCCCTATTCTAAAAGAGTATGTTCCGTAATCCTCAGGACATAACCCGAGAAACAAACATTTGTAGAACACGGCCCCAAACTGGAGACACGACAGGGCCGTCCCAGCCTCATGAATCAAAAAACTCCCCCTAATACTGGCCTGATTTCCATAAATTCCTTTACTGCCCTTACTGGACATGACACACATCCCTCTAATGAACACAAAGGGATAATTGTTCCCCTCCCCATTTGATCTGTCTTTGATCTTCTTATCCGCAGCTTCACCAGGTTTAACTGAAGCTCCACATCATCCCACAACAGGCCGCCCTGGGAACGAGTATTCTGACTCACCAGTTCCCCTATCTACAGGGCCCCATAAAAGGCTAGAGAAAACGCAGCTGTAAACAATTTTAAAGTGGACCAAAACCCAGGATTTTGACTATCCTGGGTTTTGGTCCTTTCCCCCGGGACACCCTGATCAGGGGGTGCCTTGCTGTGTGAAACCCCCCAGATCGCTGATCGCAACTCACCTCTTCCCGGTCCTACTGCGCATGAGCGGCCACTCGTCCAATCAGTGCGCTCGGAGCAGCTGACGTTGCGCTGTCTAAGGCATCGTCTAAGGCCAGCGGCTCCGATCGCCCTGGCGGCCGCATTCCCCGCTTACCTCTAATAGGGAACGTGCCCTGCTAGAGGGATTGCAGAGATGCGGCTGCTGCTCGCACATGCGATGTTGGACTGGGAAGCAAGGTATGGGGGGTTTCACACAGCAGGGCATCCCGATTTTGGATGCTCTGGGGGATTCCGGGCCCGATCGCGCTGGGTAGAGTAAATTTTGCCATTTTTCACTGCTCCTGCTTCACTCTAATCCCAGATAATGGCGTCTGTTTTACCTGTAAAGCTCCACCTCCTCCATTTATTGCCAATGTTGTGTATTGCAATGATGTCATTGCCACACCTATGCAATGATTGGTCGTCTGCCTTGTTACACGGAGGGACAGCAAAAAAGAACAGCGTTCCAAAATATTTTGAAAAGCAACAATTTCCATTTCTAGTTCTACACCCAAGAAGGGAGAATCTGAAGGGGCTTTGGCCAAATGCATTGCACAATTTCAGTGGGTTTTGGTCCGCTTTAACTCAAAAAACAAAGAACAAATTCCCCCAAGCTGGCCTAGAACCCTCTTTAGGATCTCCCAGGTCACCGGCTTACGATGGTCTGTTGTCCTGTGCCATCCGTTCAGAGCCTGTCTTACAACAAATGATTTTGTAAAGTCTCTCCACCCCGATAATTTGCACAAAAAGGCCAAGGCTGACAGGTTTTTTTTATCACTGGACGCTGGGGACTCGTATTGTTCAAAAAGCTCCCCAATGTACTACAAAATAGTTTCGGAGGCAGGCAGCCCAGCTTCCCTTTCCATGATAAACCACCGCTGTGACGTCTTGACAAAGCTGGACCAAGTGGAAGGCGCCAGGGATCTTCTCACCTGCTCCCATTGCCATTGTCATATGATCCTCCACAGCCACGTAGAGCGCGACTCCCCGACTGAGTTGGCATCCGGGACCCGATCTCGTACTGTTTCGTTCCCCCCGGAATCTATAAGATTGCCGGGCCGATTAATTCCCTCCCCCCGGGAATGCCCACGCTATCCCCCTAGCAAGTTGCCTGCCTGCGCCAGGCATTTGTGAATGGCTGGCGCAGGCCTGCTCCCTGTTAGAGGGCAGCGGGGGATGTGGCCACCAGCACGCTGAAGGGGCTTGAGCGGATCAGAGCACGCGCATGGGTTTAGATGGGCTGCCAGGGTAATACTATAAAAATTTTGGGAAAATGTCAGCACCACAGCTTACTAAATGGTTCATGAGCATTGATAAAAGTAATACCGAAGAACAACAAAGTGAAATCCCATCAGATTATGGACCAATATCACTTACTAATATAGATAGGAACCAAACTCCTTCTCACCTTCTTGGACTGTCCTTCTGAGTACATACTGTACATTGCCATAGCAGGAGAGATATAGTTTTGCCAGAAATATGTACTTTCATTTTGAAGTCTGTGACCTCCTTGTCAAATCTTTGTTAGGTAATGTATCTTGGAGAATGAACAGGTAGGGGTGCTACCAAGCAATGTTTTTCTGAAGGTGCCATCTTGTTGTCAGTGGTTGTATTAGGGACTGTTGCCCCCAGGTTGTCATCCTGAGACAGAAAAGTATTTTTTTGAGGTTCTTGCTGATTCTTACTGCTGCTTAGCTTCTTCTTCACACAGTAATAATATGGGCAGGGCCTGGCCCACTCACACTTGGCCATTGTATTATTTTACAGTGGACCAGAACCACTGAATGCCTGGTGCACAGACCTACTCATGGCTGGCCTCAGCAACAGGGGATGATCAACAACAATGGAGAAGGTGGCCCGAAACGAAGGGCAGTTGATGGAAGCTCAGAAGATGGTGGCATTAGAGAATGCAACAAGGACTAGAGGATAATTGGCGTCTATAGGGAAGACAATAAGGACTGGTGGGTGATTGGTGGCTATAGGGAAGGCAATAAGGACTGGAGGGCGATTGGTGGCTATAGGGAAGGCAATAAGGACTGGAGGGCGATTGGCAGCTATAGGGAAGGCAATAAGGACTAGAGGATGATTGGTGGCTATAGGGAAGGCAATAAGGACTGGAGGGCGATTGGCGGCTATAGGGAAGGCAATAAGGACTAGAGGATGATTGGTGGCTATAGGGAAGGCAAGAAGGACTGGAGGGTGATTGGTGGCTATAGGGAAGGCAATAAGAACTGGCGGATGATTGGTGGCTATAGGGAAGGCAATTAGAACTGGAGGATGATTGGTGGCTATAGGGAAGGCAATAAGGACTGGAGGGCGATTGGCGGCTATAGGGAAGGCAATAAGGACTAGAGGATGATTGGTGGCTATAGGGAAGGCAAGAAGGACTGGAGGGTGATGGGTGGCTATAGGGAAGGCAATAAGAACTGGCAGATGATTGGTGGCTATAGGGAAGGCAATAAGTACTGGAGGATGATTGGTGGCTATAGGGAAGGCAATAAGGACTGGAGGATGATTGGTGGCTATAGGGAAGACAATTAGGACTGGAGGGTGATTGGTGGCTATAGGGAAGGCAATAAGGACTGAAGGGTGATTGGTGGCTATAAGGAAGGCAATAAGGACGGGAGGATGATTGGTGGCTATAGGGAAGGCAATAAGGACTAGAGGGTGATTGGTGGCTATAGGGAAGGCAATAAGGACTGGATGATGATTAGTGGCTATAGGGAAGGCAATAAGGACTGGCGGATGATTGGTAGCTATAGGGAAGGCAATAAGGACGGGAGGATGATTAGTGGCTATAGGGAAGGCAATAAGGACGGGAGGATGATTAGTGGCTATAGGGAAGGCAATAAGGACGGGAGGGTGACTGGTGGCTATAGGGAAGGCAATAAGGACGGGAGGGTGATTGGTGGCTATAGGGAAGGCAATAAGGACTGAAGGGTGATTGGTTGCTATAGGGAAGGCAATAAGGACGGGAGGGTGATTGGTGGCTATAGGGAAGGCAATAAGGACTGGAGGGTGACTGGTGGCTATAGGGAAGGAAATAAGGATGGGAGGATGATTGGTGGATATAGGGAAGGCAATAAGGACTGGAGGGTGATTGGTGGCTATAGGGATGGGAATAAGGATGGGAGGGTGATTGGTGACTATAGGGAAGGCAATAAGTACTGGAGGGTGATTGGTGGCTATAGGGAAGGCAATAAGGACTGGAGGATGATTGGTGGCTATAGGGAAGGCAATAAGGATGGGAGGATGATTAGTGGCTATAGGGAAGGCAATAAGGACTGGAGGGTGATTAGTGGCTATAGGGAAGGCAATAAGGACTGAAGGGTGATTGGTGGCTATAAGGAAGGCAATAAGGACTGGAGGATGATTGGTGGCTATAGGGAAGGCAATAAGGACTGGAGGGTGATTGGTGGCTATAGGGAAGGCAATATGGACTGGAGGATGATTGGTGGCTATAGGGAAGGCAATAAGGACTGGAGGGTGATTGGTGGCTATAGGGAAGGCAATAAGGATGGGAGGGCAATTGGTGGCTGTAGGGAAGGCAATAAGGACTGGAGGCCGATCAGCAGCAGGAGATGACCCATTTGTGGCAACAGAGCTGAAAGGTGACATCATGTGACTCACTACTTTGTGGCCCACTAAGACTCTTTTACTCAAGGGCCCACACAAACCTGGAGCCGGCCCTGAATATGGGCATGGCTCAAGTCAGCAGTTGCGACAGTTTAGCATGAGGTGTGTCTTTAATGAAGTGACTGGTGTAGGCGTCTTCATTTTGTCTATGCAAACATTGCCTCTGATGACCAAGCCTGGGTCAAGGATGATGGAGCCTCATTTAGTCTATTTCATCTGCCAGCGTACCTTGTGAATTGGAAGAAAGTCTTTGCCCAGCAGTAGCAAGATTTTGGCGTTGGAGGGGGTATTTCTTCGGCTATTAACCTCAGGTGCTTGTGATGTCGACCAGTCTCTAGTGCAGGAATCTTTTCTCTGTTGGATGGTATTTGGTTGCACTTCAGAAGTGTAGGCAAAGATAGTTCGATATTGCCTTGGGCACAAGCTAATATGAGTCCACTGGGTCTTCCAGATCCAAAGATTTCAGTGACGCCGCTACAGGTACCTAAAGTGTAAGAGTAAGCCTCACCATTCAGGTTGAAAAAGTTTAAAAGTTCTGATCTTGGAAGCGATCGATTTCTCTGATCAGCCAGGATGGCATACACATTTAGAGTCTTTTCTGGTATACCTTGACTTTTATATTTCAAATTATTTATTTACATTTTACAATAACAAGGCAACTTATTGCCATTTGAGCAAGTGTTCCTCATACATGAGACATAACCTTCATATGGATTTACAGCAACCAATAAAGACTAACAACTGTTCCTTTTTTGAATAATATTGTCTGTCGTCATATTTTTAGTATTTGCTGATCATTTAACAAATAACATATTGCAAACAATTAAAAATATTTAAAGGAAACAGAAAGTAACTGAAGAGACCAGATAAAGTGAGAGCAGAAGAGAAGGGGAGGGAGAGGGAAGGCCTTTCGAGTGGGCAATTCCAGACATATATTAGTCTGCAGGTTACAGATAGCTAAGACTATAAGGATCTAGCGCAGGGCAGGAATATTCAATCCATGGTGTCCAAACTTTTATAAATGTTTATTGCTGTCTCTTGGTATGCTAGTTAATTTCTCTCTGCCTTTTCCCCAGGCATAAGCTTTGGCCTGCTTTGCTGCTAATAGGATGTACACCATAAGTCTATGCTGGGATTTAGTGATCCCATTTTGTGATAACATGCATAAGAGCTACCCATGGATCCCTTCGCAGATCTGTCCTGTGAGAATCCGTATAAGGCCGAGCACCCCAGACCAAAATCCTCTCTTTGACCAAGTCCACCAAGTGTGTACAACTGTACCCTCCTCCTGACAGCCTCTAAAGCAGTCACTGGGAAATCCTGGCACCACCCTGGCTATTCGGGTAGGAACAAGGTACCACCGGAGTAAGACCTTATATGATGATTCAAAGGAGGTTACATTCATAGAACTCCTGCTTATTGTCACCCAAATGTCAGACATTCCTTGTTTGTTTTAACTGTTCTTAGATCTTCCTCCCACTGTGCAACATATTTATGGTTTTATGGTTTTCAAAGTTATAAATTGCTGAAATGTATAGCTCTTGACCCTGAGCTATAACCCTGAAGACATGTATGTTCAAGTGGTTTCATGATTTCTTCATTTAGCTTGTGCTTTAGGAGACCAGTGATCCAGTGCTTAAAGGAGTACTAACGCGAAAAAAAGGCCCAACAATAAAAATCTATATAAATATGCTGGATGACGGGAGGACAGATCACTTATACATCTGACATCAAGAAATATTCAGCCAGGCTTGTTTCTTTTATTTTATTGGAAGGAAAAGGACATAGACTAAACCTGTCACCACTGGATTTTGTTCCTACTATGAGAGAATAAACCACAAGCTTGGCGGGAGTTTTATTCAGTTTGGGTGTATAAGTGACCCCTCCTCTCATTAACCAATGTGTTTATATGGATTTTTAACATTACAGAATTTCGCGATAGTGCTCCTTTAAGTTGAAGATATCTATAATGTTCGTGGAGCGTTATATGGTACCACTCCCTAAAAATTCCAATTATACCATTCCCTGGTTGCCTATCAGAGTGTAAGTGGTGCGGGGCTTTGCTCATATAGATGAAGTGCCTGCACATGGTCTTCCCTATCGCACTTGATAGGTATTTTACAGTCCTTGGCTATATATTCTGTGGAAGCACAATATGTGAAACATACCCCAAATTGCTTTAAAAGTTTTTTGTGCTGTTGGAGTGGTTTCTTTCTGAAGACGATGCACTTCTTCAGAGGATGTGGCAATTTGCAAATAGGGCACTGGCGGTTAGGGTTTTGTATATTTTGCCCTAGATTGCCCTTGTCAGAAGATGATGAAGGTGTAGGAAGAACATCAGTCTTTTTCACTGAACTGTCAAATGCAAGAGAACATGAACCAGGGCCACTAGGTTCACTAAAGGAAAAGCTTGTATCATTCTTAGTTTCTGCAATGTCTCTGATAAACTCACAGAAGTAGGAAAATGAAAGGAAAGGAGTGTCATGCCTGGAGTTCCTCCTTAGCCTTCGCCTGTTTCTCTGTAGTATGCAGCCTGACCACCAGGTGGTGCAGTCCTGCAGAGCTCCTGTAGATCAGCCAGCACCTGTGTTAATTAGCTGCTGGCCTTTATATGCTGAGTGTTGTTGTTTGCTTGTTTCTCACAATAAACACATTGTGTTTGCTGCACAATCCCAGTCTCTCTGCCTTGCAGTACTGTAATTATTGGTCATTGTTATTAGTGGATATCTCCCATGAGATATCCGTGACAGAATGCTGAGCCCCCATATAAAGACCATAAGAGACTGTAAGGCTGAGTTGGCTTGGTGTGCTGAGGATATGCAGGGTCCTAGTGCCAGCCTTAGAATTTTTCTGCATTTGCCTTCTAGCTTTAGTTTGCCACAGCCTGTATTGGGGCCCAACCTTGTTTAGTAGTTTGGGGCCCAGTTCTTGTCTGTCTAGTATTTGTCTCTCCTGTGTTTCCCTTTCCCAAGTCTGCAACCAGCACGGGATTACATGGGGCCTGTGCATCTTCACCTTCAGAAGCTCTGCTGAAGAAGTAGGTGGATTACGGGCTCCTCGAGTTCAAGGTCCCCTACGCCTCTGGGTAATCGCTAGTTTGCCTCCCTGGTGTCGCAGGCGGTTGTCTGTCTGTTTGCGTGTGTAGTCAGCTTTAGCCCCCAAAATGTCCAGAAGAGCATTTGTTGCTATGGACTCTGACCGTCCTACGGTTCCCACAGACGGATATATCTTTGTGCCTCCACCTCGCTTTAAAGAGCTCATCTTGGCCACTTACCCCCAGTTCCTTCAGGCTGTCGCAAAGTTACAGCTGGAGCCTTATATTCAGCAGTCTCCTATGACAACCTTGAGTCATCAGGTGGCTTACTTCCTGTTTGAGGATGAGCTGTTTTTCTGGGCTGAAGCCTGGTTAAATCATAGCAAACATCTCAGTGAAAATGTGGTTGAATTCTTGCTATTCATAGCTTCTTCCTACTTAAATATTCCTGAGACAGTGTTTGCTGGCCATGACCTGACTACAGTATTTGCAGCCCAGAAATCAAAAATTCCAGCCCAATCTGACCTGTCGGTGCGGTCTGTCCAATCTGACCTGTCGGTGCGGTCTGTCCAATCTGACCTGTCGGTGCAGTCTGTCCAATCTGCCGGGTTTGATTGCCCGTCTGCCGAGTCTGCCGGGTTTGATCGCCCGCCTGCCGGGTTTGATCGCCCGCCTGCCGAGTCTGCCGAGTTTGACCGCCCTATCCAAAGTTACCCGTCTGCCGAGTTTGATCGCCCTGCCGGGTCTGCTGGGTTTGATCGCTCTGCTGAAAGTGACCTCTGTGCCGAGTTTGATCGCCTGTCTGCCGAGTTTGATCGCCCGTTTGCTGAGTCTGCCGGGTTTGATCGCCCGTCTGCCGGGTTTGATCGCCCCCGCCATTATTTTGGGGGGACTTCTATGTCTGCCAAGTCTTCACCTGCTTCGGGCTTTATCCCCATCCTGTGGAGCAGTTATTTAAAGGCGTTCGGTGCCCGCCTGGTTGGGGGGAGGATACTGTCATGCCTGGAGTTCCTCCTTAGCCTTCGCCTGTTTCTCTGTAGTATGCAGCCTGACCACCAGGTGGTGCTGTCCTGCAGAGCTCCTGGAGATCAGCCAGCACCTGTGTTAATTAGCTGCTGGCCTTTATATGCTGAGTCTGGAATGTAGTCAGTGCTCAGCATTTTACTCTGTCATCGCATAGTCCCTTGTGCGCTCAAGAGTGTCTACTGATTGCACTTCGCTTAAACTGACACTGTCTATTCCTGCCATTTTTTGGGCCTTTTCTGCCCACTGGTGAGCTGCCTCTGACTCCATCTCTACCCTCTGATGAGCTTCCTCTGACTCCATCTCTGGCCTGTGGCGAGCTGCCTCTGTCTTAATCTCTGCCCTCTGGTGAGCTGTCTCTGACTTCATCTCTGCCCTCTGACAAGCTGCCTCTGACTCCATCTCTGCTCTCTGGCGAGCTGCCTCTGACTCCATCTCTGCTCTCTGGTGAGCTGCCTCTGGCTCCTTTTGGACCACCTCTGAATTCATATCTGCTTTCCTTTGTGCAAACATTACTTTTAGTTTTGGCCACCTCTGCCACTATGAGACGCTGACTGTTGAATAATTAGATGAACGTGATTTAGATGATCACTTCGAACTTTTAGAATGACTGGTTGCATTGGAGATGTGAGATACAGTTTCCTGGGGTTGGGCAATATACAGTTTTGATTTCACAGATTAAACAGTCTCTTTCAGAGTTAAGTTGATTAAACTTTCCAACTCTTTAATGAATGGTCTGAATTAATTCTTTGTAAAATGGTAATGTATTTTTGACTTGAGAAATTGATCTGATCCACTTGATTGCAGAATATACTGTGGTAATCTCTAATAGAAGCACAGAAATAGGTGTAAATTGCTATATGAGTTCTTATGACAGCTGCTGCGCTGTGGCTTCCCAAAGCTGCTAAAAATACACACAGGCTGGATGTACTCCAGGCAGAGCTAGGCTTGCTTTTATTTGGGCTGCCGTAAACATACACATATGCTGCTGCACCCTATAGCGCAATAGCTATGCTGTGTATGAGGCTGCTGGACAATCTTAGCAGATGAATAAACAGTATTTTTACTATTGTGAATCACCAAATGCCAGCAATGTGGATCCTGGAGACAGCTTCACCGTGCATGCTTGTGGGTTTGTATCGGATGTGTAATTACTCCATAAGGATTGGCAGATAGCTTACTCGGTTGATGAGGCACATGAAAAAGTTCCTGAAGAGCTTTATTTTCAGTATCAGTACAGTATCTTGCAATAAACACTTCTTCTGGCAGGAATATTGTAATGTGCTCTCATAACAGCAGGAATCTTGTGATGTCTGCTCAATACAGCAGGTAAGAAGACTGTAACTGCTAGAGGGAAGCAGCATATGTGCACTGCCTGAATGCAACACTGAAATGGCTGAGGGACAGAAGAAGGCAGGAGCTGCTTGCACCACAGCTAGACTACTGGGCTCAGGAGGGGACAAAAACAATTAAAAGTGAATTATGGCAGGTGTCTTTCATTGGACAAGAGGCCGCCCATGGGCTGTTAGAGCCTGGAAAGATGAGTTGTAGTGGGCGAACTGGGGGGTTTCACACTGCCACACACAATTTGGGATGCACCAGGGGCGCGGAATAATACTCGGGAATTGGAAACCCCTGCTGCTGGATCCAACACAAAGGTCAGCATTTTTTTTCTTTTCAATGGGGGCAAATGCCAGCTGGCACATGCATTTTGGGTTGCTGGCAATAAAAGGGTTAAAGAGGACCAAACCTCTCCAATCCTGGTTTAAAAGTCTCTAGGGATGGGTAAGAGTTGTCCCAAGGGGCATTCCAAATTTTCTTGTTCCCCTGTTTGGGCCCAGTAGTGCTGACTGTAGGTTTATATGATTTAGGTGGCCCCTTGGTCTATAGTAGTGTTTCCCAACCCTCTCCTAAACAGCCACCACCAGATCTCCACATAGCTCTGTGTGAGCACGAATTGCTTCACATATGCATCTGTGTGGATATCTGCCAAACATGACCTGCTGGTGGCTCTGAAGAAGAGGGTTGGGGGAACACTGGGTCATAGAGTGTCTAAAAAACTCCAGGGCTGGGTGAAAGCTCTCTTGAGGCATGACAGTTTGGGATGTCCCAGTGAGTGAAACCCACAGGCTCAATCACACAGTGCATACATTGGCATTTGATGACATCCCTGGCATTCCTCCTGATACATGCACCCCCATTAGCTTATTTGAATTGTCTGGCGGTGGTTTCTCACAGCAGAAGGGAGGGGTGTGTGTGAGGGATCCACCAATCCATTAATTTAGAATAGATTTTCAGAAATTAATATGCAGGGCAATCTATGTTAATAGGACCCTGCGCATGCTCTGTGCTGCTGTGGGGGTGTAGAGGTAATTGGGATGCTCCTGTAGAGTTGACCACATCCGAGGAGGGAGTGTAAAAATCCTGTGCTTTAAAGTGGACCAACACCCAGGATTTTAACTATCCTGGGTTTTGGTCCACTTCCGCGGGGCACCCCGATCCCCGCTGTGTGAAACCCCCCAGAAGGGCAGAAAAAACTCACCTCACCCCGCTCCTACGGCACATGCACGGGCCTCGTCCAATCAGCGCGCTCAGAGCCGCTGTGGTATGCACATACAAGGGACGGACAACCACAGCGGCTCCGAGCATGCTGGTGGCCGCATCTTGCGCTTCCCTCTAACAGGGAGCGCGCCCGTTCCGGCCATTCACAAACGGCCTGCGCGGGCGCGCGCCCTGCTAGAGAGAAGCGGGAGATGCGGCCCGCGCATGCGCCGTTGGAACGGGAGTAAGGTAAGGTGAATGGGGTGTCTTAGGGGGTTTCACACAGCGGGGCATCCCGATTTCGAATGCCCCGCAGGGAGGGATATGATCGGCCCGGGAATTTTATAGATCAGCCTGGGTGTTGGTCCACTTCAAAGTGGAACAAAACCCAGGATTTTGACTATCCCAGGTCTTGTTTCGTGCCCCGGGGGCATCCCAAATTGGGGTGTCCTGTTGTGTAAAACCCCACAGGACGGCCAGTACAAGGCACCTCTTCCTGGTCCAATGGAGCATGTGTGGGCTCTCGTCTAATCAGAGCCAGTTACCGTGATGATGTTATTCGGCAAACAGCTCTGATTAGCTTCAATGGGAAGTGAGAGCAGACACACCCCCAGCTGCACGCTTCCACCCCAGCCTATGTAAATGGCTAGGCCGGGAGCACGGACACCACCCAAAGATGCAAGGGATGCAGCCACTCCCGCCCCTCATTGAAAACAATCAAAGAATACTGGGCCCTAGACCGGCCCAAACAGTCCCTAAATTATACTGCACACCAAAAAATTCTATGATATATAAAAAGTAAAAAATTTATTAAATCTTCCCTAGAACAACAAAAAACATCACAGGACTAGATTAAAAAACATATACACAAAAATTGAGGAAAAGGGTTTATCCTATTATGAGCTATCAAGAGAATGAATATAATTATATAGTGCTTAATGCATAAAAATATACCATGTGAAATACATATTCCATACCTCAAATTGGCTAGATATGCAGGCGTATTGGAGTGAGAAAGTGAATATACATAAGATAAAAAGTGAAGAAAATTAAAAAATAAATAAAAGTGAAGAAAAGATTAAAGCAAGAAAAAGTGCACAGAGTGCCTATGTGATAGTAGTGCACTGTGAGAAAGAATAAGTGCTGTGGTATTAAGGCCACAGTATACACATGCAAAAACTAGTATTGTGCAAACAGTATATACGCCAGCATAACAGCCGAAGGTAAATAGTAACAATTAATCTAACAATGTAAACATCACCACATCCAGGAGCTCAGGAACCCAAAGCCGCAACTAGCCACCGACGCGTTGCGTGGCCTTATGCCACTTCGCCAGGGTGAATAGTAAGAAGTATTCACCCTGGCGAAGTGGCATACGGCCACGCAACGCGTCGGTGGCTAGTTGCGGCTTTGGGTTCCTGAGCTCCTGGATGTGGTGATGTTTACATTGTTAGATTAATTGTTACTATTTACCTTCGGCTGTTATGCTGGCGTATATACTGTTTGCACAATACTAGTTTTTGCATGTGTATACTGTGGCCTTAATACCACAGCACTTATTCTTTCTCACAGTGCACTACTATCACATAGGCACTCTGTGCACTTTTTCTTGCTTTAATCTTTTCTTCACTTTTATTTATTTTTTAATTTTCTTCACTTTTTATCTTATGTATATTCACTTTCTCACTCCAATACGCCTGCATATCTAGCCAATTTGAGGTATGGAATATGTATTTCACATGGTATATTTTTATGCATTAAGCACTATATAATTATATTCATTCTCTTGATAGCTCATAATAGGATAAACCCTTTTCCTCAATTTTTGTGTATATGTTTTTTAATCTAGTCCTGTGATGTTTTTTGTTGTTCTAGGGAAGATTTAATAAATTTTTTACTTTTTATATATCATAGAATTTTTTGGTGTGCAGTATAATTTAGGGACTGTTTGGGCCGGTCTAGGGCCCAGTATTCTTTGATGTTTCATGGGTTGGTGTCCCCATTTTACTAGCACCCTTTGATAATCATAAGTATATTTCAGTTGTGCAGACCCCCACCAACTTTCCTCCCCTCTGGTTTTTTCATTGAAAACAATAGGAGCAGTTTGCCAAATGACATCATCACAGCAAACGGCTTGGATGAAAGCCAGGGCATGCGTCAGTGGGGAAAAGGTAAGCTTTATTGGCAGTCTGGGGGACTTCACACAGTGGGGCATCCTGATTCGGATGCCCCAAGGGCAGCCTCCCTAAGTTTTGTTCTGCTTTAAGAGTGATTTTCTTGTCAAAATGCAAAATAAAACATCTGTGTTGGGCAGCTTATAAAATAAATGTAGGGATGCCAACAGAAACTGCAATACTTAAAGCGGACCAACAGTCAAAAATGATTTAAACCAGACCAACCCAACAAACGGTGCCCATATGCATCTACCCCCCCCCCCCCCTCCCTTCCAGGGTAATTTAGATTGCTGCACATAGAAATTCATTTACTTTTTTCTAATTCCTGCTGTAGTAAATTTTAGAAACAAAATGGTGGCTCATGCATTTACAGGCCACCTGCAAACAGGAAGTGCAGCTAGGCTTCCTGTTACTGTGCAGTTGTCAGTTGAATCCAAAATGGCCGCTGCCTTTCTTTTCCAACTGTGCCAGGCTGCTGGTCTGGTTTAAACCGGACCTTCAGCATGATTTATTGAAAAGCCCAAACTCTTAAAAAATGATTCCCAAGCATCTAAAACTAATACATTTTAAGTTGTTAGTCACTTACTTATTATTCTTTCCCCACTGCGCTGCAACTCTGTTCAGGACTCTAGGATACGGGCGCCGCCATCTTGACTCAGAAGCATCACACTTACTGAGGAGAGGAGATAAAGTACAGGGGGGCGGGGTTATAGCTGTACTTTGCTCAGACAGAGCAGAGCTGGGGTCAGGAAAAGGTCAGCAATCCCAGAATGCAGAGCAGCACAGTCAGAAGGAACTTCCTGTTTGCAGGCTGCCTGATGTCCCATGAGGCGCCATCTTGGATATTTAAAGGTTCATAACATGCAATAGATGCAGGTAGGATGATTTTTAATGTGAGCAATCTGTATGTACAGGGTGTGGGAAACATATAAGATAGACTCTTATTCAGAGTGAAGGTCCGGATTAATGTGGGCAATCTGTATGTACAGGGGGGGAAACATATAAGATAGACTCTTATTCAGAGTGAAGGTCCGCTTTAAAGTGGACCAGCAGTCAAAAATGAAATAAATCAGACCAACACAACAAACAGTGCTCATATGCTTCCCACTCCAGTGCAATTTAGATTGCTACCTATTCAAAATAATTTACCTTTTTCTAACGCCTCCTGGGATGAATTTTAAAAACAAGATGGCTACTCGTGGGCTTGCAGGCCACCTGCAAACAGGAAGTCATGCTGGGCTTCCTGTTACTGTGCATTTCAGTAATGTCAGTTGGGAGAGGAAGCTCCAAAATGGCTTCTACCTTTCTTTTCCAACTGTGCCAGGCTATTGGTCTGGTTTAAAGGAGGTGTATCGATAAATCCATATAAACATGACGGCTAATGAGAGGAAGGGTCTCTTATACACCTGAACAGAATAAAACTCCCGCCAAGCTTGTGGTTTCTTCTCCTGGTTGGAATAACATCCAGAGGGTGCCATATTTGATTGATTCAGGCATGACCGAGTCTGGAGAAAAGTGAAAAGCCTGGTGGGATATTTCTGAATGGCAGGTGTATAAGTGACCCCTCCTCCTCTTATCCAGCATATTTATATGGATCTTTATTATTGGGCCGTTTTTTCGTCATAGTCCTTCTTTAACGTTCCACAATTTTACTTTCCTGGCCTTTTCTTCATGATGGCATACTGAGCTTCAGTTGTTCTGCCCTTTACTATGACTCTATGAAGGGGTATTCTTTATGGTGTCACTCTAAGGACCAAAACCATCCCTGAAGTCTATGATTCCCTCTCCCCCGGGTACCCCAAACTGGGATGCCTGGTATATGAAACCCTCCATTCGCCTGCGTTTCTTACCTTTCCAACAAGCCAATGGCACCTGGATGGCCAGGGGCAGCAGCACTCACATCTTATTCGGCTGTGTGTGGCCCACCTGCCGCAACTATATGGCCGTGCATGGCTGCATACAGCTGTAGGATGCAAGTGATGGTGCGCGCCGCTGATGTGTAGCTCCTAAGTTTTCTTGAAAAGTATTAAAGCATTGGATTCAGATTCACTGTAAGCACACTGTGATGAATGTGAGAGGAGGGCAGGGTTTCAGAGCTGCAGAGAGAGGCAGTCAAGACATCTGGGCAGGGAGTGCGGGGTGTTTCCTTTCTTGGTCAACTGAAGGGTGATGGACCAGATCAGCGGGATGGGGACTGAAAGCTGAACGAGGGAGTGATTTTCTTTACTAAGGAGACAGACTGAGGAGGAAGCACAGCACTGGAGCAACGCAATGAAAGGTAAGCTACCGATATTTATTTTTAACTTTTGACTTGCCAAACACTTCAATATACACAGCTAAGAAAGCTGATTGGGGGAGAACTTGCACATGCATCGTTGGAATGATAGGGAGGTATACTCAGCATTCCCTGAGCTTCAAATTTGAGACGTCTCTTTGAGGAACCAAAGAGAAAGTGAAACTCCAGGGTTTTGTTTACTTTTTTGTTGTCAGGGTTTAAACCGATCCTTAAATTGCTCCCCCTGATTGATGTCATTGTTGTGTTCTATTCTCGGGCTTTTATATCATCGGGATGCACCCCTAGGGGTAACCATTTTTACAGATTATGAAAGGAGAATATTTTAGGGGCAGTCATGGTGGTTAAGGAGGTGACCTTGTCACCGGTAGGTTGCAGGTTTGATTCCCAGTTGGGAATCATGGCTGCTGTGCTCTTGAGCAAGGCACCTAATCCCCCACCCCCAAACTGCTCCTTTTTTCACCATAGTAACAATAGACTCAAACATGATACAGAAGAACAATCAACAAATATTCTTTTTTCCCATTGCATGGCACGGCCTGCTTCACAAAGTCCTTACGTCTGGGTTATTCCGCCACAAGGTGGCACAGTGCACTGCAGAAGAGTTGTGGCTCCTCCCAGTACCATATAAAAACCGGAATCACCATAGACTTATACAGTTTTTTCTCTGCAGTGATTCTGTGAAGATAGAAGATGGCTCTCTATATTGCGCAGGTGAGCGGGGCAACCAAGCCTGCGGCCCTGCATGTCTATTTCCCCCCTGTTTCGCACGTATCGCGTCATCCTTCCGCGGCCCGCCCCTCAAGGTTTCTCTGCCGGCGCCATTTTGCTTCTGCTGCGCGTCTGGGGCCCTTCTTATCCTGGAGCTACAGCAGTGATGCTTGTCTGCTGTTGCTTTCCTCCTGTGATCTGGCGGCTGGTGTCCTTGCCCTACTTGGTCTGTAAGTCCCCTTCGGGGGATACTTATGTGTCTATATTTATGTCTTTCAGGCGGGACAACTGTGGGTTGTGGTTTCTCCCGGTCCTCTCCCTTATCACCCCTCATCTTCCCAAAACTTTATTATATGCAACCTTTCAGTTTCTGTAGCCATTTAGCCTCACAGATGTCCAGACCTAAAAGGATGCCACCGCCAGCCGCGCATGCGGCATGGATTTGCCAGCAAGGTAAGCATATCGAGGGCGACTGGCAGAGTTTCCCACCATTATAGACTATAGGTCCAGTTCAGGTGCACTTTTAACAGCTGTTTAAAGTGCACAAACCACACAAAAATGTACAAATAGTTGTCATCACCTTTAAGAACAAATAAAACCCATATAAATGTGGATGGACCATCACATATCCTGTTCTAATATAAATAGCATCATAAGCAATGTATACACGCAATATAACACCAGGGTTAATATAAATATAAAAATAAATATAAATAGATATAGAAATTGTGGGTCTTTAAAGTGGACCATAACCCAGGATTCTGACTATCCTGGCCTTTGGTCCTTTCCCCCGGGGGCATCCCCATCGCTGTGTGAAACCCGCCAGATCACCAATGCCAACTCACCTTTTCCCGATCCTACGGTGCATGTGCGTCTGCTTGTCCAATCCGCGCGTTCGGAGCCGCTGATGTCACGTCGTCTAAGCTTTCATCTAAGGCCGAGCAGGCTGGCTGCCGCATCCCCCGCTTCCCTCTAACAGGGAGCGTGTCCGCCCCGGGCATTCATAAATGCCTGACGCGGGCACGCGCCCTGCTCGAGGGATAGCGGGGATGTGGCCGCAGCTCGCATATGCGCTGTTAGACCGGGAAACAAGGTAAGTGTATGGGGCGACCTGGGGGGTTTCGCACAGCGGGGCATCCCAATTTTGGATGCCCCTGGGGGAGGGAATCGATCGGCTCGGGAATCTGGGTTTTGGTCCACTTTAAATCGGAAAAAAAACAAGCGTGGCCAGCCCTAACAGTTCCTCTTTAATAGCTTACCATTATGCGCTCCCATTTGCGCTCCCATTATAAGACATCATAGCCATTTGCTGAATGACATAGGCACGGCAAATGGCTCCTATTGGATGATAGCCCACACATGTGTTGTTGGACCGGGGAAATTAAGCTGTTACGGGCAAACTGGGGGTTTCACACAGCGGGGCATCCCATAGCAGGAGCAAGGGGGAGGTTGTTCCATCCTTTTTCTTTTTAAAGTCAATAGTTACCTTAAAAAAAAAAAAGAGGGGCACATTCTTCAGAGTGACAAAACTTCTTTATCATGAGAACCTTAAATCCATGGAATTGGTCGAAGCAACAGCTGACAGCTTTAACCAAAAAGGATTAGAGGCTTTGTTTTTTTAAGAAGATAATAACCTCAGGTGAAGAAGCTTGTGGAGGGGGAAGAATATCGGTGTTCCTCACATAGGGGCAGATTGAGGAGAGAAAGCAAGAGTGAGAGGGCAAGGTTACTTTCCCGAGCTATGTGTAGGTATAAGTCGATAGATCCCTTCCAAAAAAATATAGGGACACTCACTTCTTCTGAAGATAGAAATAAAGATTCAATCTTTAGGAGCACCCATCCGTCTTTACCATAAGAACTATAAATCTGTGGAACTGATTGACCACAGCATCAGCTGACAGCTTCAAATAATAGATTTGAGCCTATTTTTTAATTGCTGTTCTTCACATAGGGGCAAATTGTGGAGAGGAAACAAAAGCGGGGGGTGTTGGTGGAGGTTGTTCTTCCCCAGCTGTGGGTAGGTATTCTTTTCTAAAGCCGATAGATCCCTCCGAAAAAAGAAGGGGCACTCCCTTCTTCTGGAGAAAAAATAATATTCAATTCTGACCTTTAATCACTTATTGGGGTCAGTTCAGAGCCAAGTGGGAATTCTCACTTCTTTTTAAAGAAAGAAAACTACCATTGATAGCCATTGACTTCTATTGACTACTGGGTGTAAATTTTCACCTGGCTCTCAATCAGCCTCAAGGTAGACAGTTTTCTCTCCTAAAAAGGGAAGTGACAATTCTCACCTGGCTCTGAATCGACCCTATTGACGCAGATCTGCATGTTACACCTCAAAGAGGGAGAAATGAAAGCCACAAGGAAAAGGGAGACAGTGGCTTTGATTCATCAAGAGTTGGAAAGATTTCTCATGGTAGTAAAAAATGTATTTCATGAGAAAAAAGCCTGAGATGGCAAGCATGTCATTTGACTTTCAATGGGCACCAGTTCATAGAAAGGACACTTTGAGGCTGATTTATTAATAGAGACATGTAGCGACAGTTGAGCGACTGTAGCGGTATTTTCACAGCGCCCGCTAGTAGTCGCTGTGCTTGGCCGTTGTTCGGTTGTTGATAGCGACTCAGTCGGTTTGCCGTAATGTTGAATATTGGGTGAGGAGTCGCTATTTGACAGGTTCCGCGATGTATGGGAGTGCATGATAGCGACTGGTCAGAGCGACCGGCTTCCACCATATTCATCAAAAAATCACGCTCAAAATATTCTCGCGCTGTGAAATGCATGGCGGCGATGTGTTAAAAGTCGTTTTTTAACCCCCAAACCACCATATTTTTGGAAACCAAAAAAAAACAAGTTTAAATAATTTAGTAATATGAATACATTAATATCAGACCTGTAATATCAATTCTGTACAATTTTTTTTTTTCCTTTAAAAAAATTATCTAAAATGGCAGAAGTGGTCACAGAATTTTTCACAATTTTTAACAATTAATTATTAATATTTAAATATTGTTCTATTGAAATGCATTGGAGAGCGCCAGGTAGCGAGAGGTCATACCTGTCGCTGTTCAAGGTCGGACGCTGGTGCTGTGGGCTGAGGCTGGAATAATGATGAATGAGTCGCTATATGGCGCTATCTCAGTCGCTAAGCAGGATCGGCTTGATAAATGTGTGATTGTGGTGGGGAGCCGGCGCTCTCGTGGCGGGGCCCGTCATTACCGGCCGCTCACCAGTCGCTACCTGTCGCTATTCCTTCATAAATAAGGGCCTTTGACTATGGAAAGGGTGCAGAGGAGAACGACCAAACTAATAAAGAGGAATGAAGGATCTTAGCTGTGAAGAAATATTACGAGGGGGGACATGAATAACTTGTATAAATATATACATGGGCAATACAAAAAATATGGGAGAACACTATTTCAGATAAAATCCTCTCTAAAGACAAGGGGGCGCTACCTTCGACTGGAAAAAAAAAAATTATCTCCAGAGGCAACAATCATTTTTTACCATAAGAACTATAAATCTGTGGAATAGCCTCCCACTGAAGCTTGTTACAGCAACAACAGCTGACAGCTTCAATAAAGGATTAGATGCCTATTTAGAAGAAAGTAAAATTAACAGTTATTATACGGTGTTATCGGTAAAAATAAAAATAGATTATAGAACCCCAACTCCCTTGGTTGAACTTGATGGATGTTTCAATGTTGCTGAATCACCAGATAGGAAGACAATGAAAGTCAATGGCACTTTTTTACTACAATGCAAAAGGTTAAAAGTTAACTACTTTTCTCAGGATTAAATTGTGCCATTGCCTTTTATTGTCTTCCTAACTGGTGATTCATCAACGGTGACGTTCTCATGTATTTTTCCCATTAAATGAATATTTTACTACTACCTCTATCACCACCACCACCACCACCACCACTTACTACTACTACTACTACTATTTACTACTACTACTACTATTTACTACTACTACTACTACTACTACTATTTACTACTACTACTACTACTACTACTACCATTTACTACTACTACTACTACCATTTACTACTACTACTACTACCATTTACTACTACTATTTACTACTACTACTACTATTTACTACTACTACTACTACTACCATTTACTACTACTACTACTACCATTTACTACTACTACTACCATTTACTACTACTACCATTTACTACTACTACCACTACCACCACCACCACCACCACCACTACCACAGGGACAGTTGCAAGGTATGCTAAATTAACCATAAATCTGTGGTCACAGCAGCAACAGCTGACATCTTTAAAAAATAATAACCCTGCCATTACTGGTATTTACATGCCCAGTAACATTTTCCTCTCCTCCGTGGTTGAACTTGACAGACAGAGCTTAATGACAATGATGACGGGCAGGCTGATTCATTACTAGCGCCAGCAGATGAGCGTCTGTACAGAGACACTAAGAGCAACCGCTAGTATATGCTGTGATCGGCTATTGGGCGCTGTAACAGAGCATCTCAGTCGCTGTAGTAACCTGGCCGGCATTGATGAATGAGATGTATGTTGGGTGTTCTAACACCAGTACAGCGTTGCAGGGAGCGAGAGGTCGCACAAGCTCAGTGCGACCGACTCTCAGCGACTCACACCATATTCAACAAAAAAACAGACACACACAGCATCGGCGCTCTGGATCTGGGTGCTATAGCATAGAGCGCCAGACGCTGTGTGATTAAAGTCTGTTTTTGAACACATATCCACCAGTAACAAAGCGAAAACATGGAATGACACTGTGACATTAATACTTAAGTGCCAGACCTGTAATGACAATTCTGCATAAAAATATAAAAAATCAAAAATGTTTTCAGAAATGACTTTTTTCTAGGCCGGGAGACGTCACACATTGAATTGAGAGAAAAAAAAAATATTAAAAACAAAAAACCCTGTTTAACCCTTTAAGTGCCAGCCTACCTGCAGCATTTCCCACTCCCTGTTGCCAGAGCATTTTTCACTATTTTGCGCTCCCCATGTTCAACTGTAATTTTTGAAGGGATTTTCTGGGATTTCCCATAAAAATTACATATTGTTTTTTTCAGCAGAATCTGGGCTTTAACATCATATCTTGTAGTTTTATCATAATTATTTTGGGCAAAATATGTGAAAGAAAATAAAAATACACAAGTTTTTACATTTTGCAGTGTTTTTTTTTAATCGAAAATAAAGGTTTTTCAATAAAAACATATTGAGAGTAAAAGCCCCATTTCTCCCGGTTACAACGGTACCACACATGTATTAGTAGACACCCTTTCCTGCCCAGGAGACCCCAGAAACTGCAAAGAGCGCTAGAGGAGATTTTCAGATAAAATACAAATACTTTGCGCTCCTCGCAGTTTTTCAAAAAATACAACCCTTTACATTTGAAATACCCCCCACAAACTATATATTTTTGGAAAGTGCACAATTCAAGGTTTCTAAGCATACTAGGCTTGTTGGCGTGGGTCCATTGGTTTGAACTCTATTGATTGGCAGAATCTCTGGTTCCAAAGGATTTCGCTAAAAAAAAAAGCAAAAAGCAGATTCAAAACCATATTTTCCTATAAAAACAATAAGCAAGCAAGAAGTAACGCAGTAAATCTGAAAGCACAACATCTGCTGAACAAAATAATACCCCACATGCATAGGTACGTTGAAGTGTAGAGTTGCCAAACACCCCAAAGTCAAGCATGCGTTTGAGGGTAATTTTACTTGAAAAAATCAGCGGCGCACACAAAGTGCGCACCTTGCAGTTTCTCCAAATTTACAACCCTTTACATTTGAAATACCCCCCACAAACTATATATTTTTGGAAAGTACATACCTCAAGGTTTCTAAGCCTACTGGGCTTGTTGACGTCGGCGACTTTCTTCGCAATCTATTGATTGGCAGAATCTCTGGTTCCAAAGGATTTCGCTAAAAAAATAAGCAAAAAGCAGATTGAAAAACATTTTTTCCTATAAAAACAATAAGCAAGCAAGAAGTAACGCAGTAAATCTGAAAGCACAACGGCTGCTGAACAAAACAATACCCCACATGCATAGGTACTTTGAAGTGTAGAGTTGCCAAACACCCCAAAGTCAAGCATGCGTTTGAGGGTAATTTTACTTGAAAAAATCAGCGGCGCACACAAAGTGCGCACCTTGCAGTTTCTCCAAATTTACAACCCTTTACATTTGAAATACCCCCCACAAACTATATATTTTTGGAAAGTACATACCTCAAGGTTTCTAAGCCTACTGGGCTTGTTGACGTCGGCGACTTTCTTCGCAATCTATTGATTGGCAGAATCTCTGGTTCCAAAGGATTTCGCTAAAAAAATAAGCAAAAAGCAGATTGAAAAACATTTTTTCCTATAAAAACAATAAGCAAGCAAGAAGTAACGCAGTAAATCTGAAAGCACAACGGCTGCTGAACAAAACAATACCCCACATGCATAGGTACTTTGAAGTGTAGAGTTGCCAAACACCCCAAAGTCAAGCATGCGTTTGAGGGTAATTTTACTTGAAAAAATCAGCGGCGCACACAAAGTGCGCACCTTGCAGTTTCTCCAAATTTACAACCCTTTACATTTGAAATACCCCCCACAAACTATATATTTTTGAAAAGTACATACCTCAAGGTTTCTAAGCCTACTGGGCTTGTTGACGTCGGCGACTTTCTTCGCAATCTATTGATTGGCAGAATCTCTGGTTCCAAAGGATTTCGCTAAAAAAATAAGCAAAAAGCAGATTGAAAAACATTTTTTCCTATAAAAACAATAAGCAAGCAAGAAGTAACGCAGTAAATCTGAAAGCACAACGGCTGCTGAACAAAACAATACCCCACATGCATAGGTACTTTGAAGTGTAGAGTTGCCAAACACCCCAAAGTCAAGCATGCGTTTGAGGGTAATTTTACTTGAAAAAATCAGCGGCGCACACAAAGTGCGCACCTTGCAGTTTCTCCAAATTTACAACCCTTTACATTTGAAATACCCCCCACAAACTATATATTTTTGGAAAGTACATACCTCAAGGTTTCTAAGCCTACTGGGCTTGTTGACGTCGGCGACTTTCTTCGCAATCTATTGATTGGCAGAATCTCTGGTTCCAAAGGATTTCGCTAAAAAAATAAGCAAAAAGCAGATTGAAAAACATTTTTTCCTATAAAAACAATAAGCAAGCAAGAAGTAACGCAGTAAATCTGAAAGCACAACGGCTGCTGAACAAAACAATACCCCACATGCATAGGTACTTTGAAGTGTAGAGTTGCCAAACACCCCAAAGTCAAGCATGCGTTTGAGGGTAATTTTACTTGAAAAAATCAGCGGCGCACACAAAGTGCGCACCTTGCAGTTTCTCCAAAATTACAACCCTTTACATTTGAAATACCCCCCACAAACTATATATTTTTGGAAAGTACATACCTCAAGGTTTCTAAGCCTACTGGGCTTGTTGACGTCGGCGACTTTCTTCGCAATCTATTGATTGGCAGAATCTCTGGTTCCAAAGGATTTCGCTAAAAAAATAAGCAAAAAGCAGATTGAAAAACATTTTTTCCTATAAAAACAATAAGCAAGCAAGAAGTAACGCAGTAAATCTGAAAGCACAACGGCTGCTGAACAAAACAATACCCCACATGCATAGGTACTTTGAAGTGTAGAGTTGCCAAACACCCCAAAGTCAAGCATGCGTTTGAGGGTAATTTTACTTGAAAAAATCAGCGGCGCACACAAAGTGCGCACCTTGCAGTTTCTCCAAATTTACAACCCTTTACATTTGAAATACCCCCCACAAACTATATATTTTTGAAAAGTACATACCTCAAGGTTTCTAAGCCTACTGGGCTTGTTGACGTCGGCGACTTTCTTCGCAATCTATTGATTGGCAGAATCTCTGGTTCCAAAGGATTTCGCTAAAAAAATAAGCAAAAAGCAGATTGAAAAACATTTTTTCCTATAAAAACAATAAGCAAGCAAGAAGTAACGCAGTAAATCTGAAAGCACAACGGCTGCTGAACAAAACAATACCCCACATGCATAGGTACTTTGAAGTGTAGAGTTGCCAAACACCCCAAAGTCAAGCATGCGTTTGAGGGTAATTTTACTTGAAAAAATCAGCGGCGCACACAAAGTGCGCACCTTGCAGTTTCTCCAAATTTACAACCCTTTACATTTGAAATACCCCCCACAAACTATATATTTTTGGAAAGTACATACCTCAAGGTTTCTAAGCCTACTGGGCTTGTTGACGTCGGCGACTTTCTTCGCAATCTATTGATTGGCAGAATCTCTGGTTCCAAAGGATTTCGCTAAAAAAAAAAAGCAAAAAGCAGATTCAAAACCATATTTTCCTATAAAAACAATAAGCAAGCAAGAAGTAACGCAGTAAATCTGAAAGCACAACATCTGCTGAACAAAATAATACCCCACATGCATAGGTACTTTGAAGGGTACAGTTACCAATCACCCAAAACTAACACATGCGCTATGGAAAAACAAAACAATTTCTTACCTGTTCTAAGAAGTGCAAGTAGGATACTGTAGCTGTGCCATCAGATTATAGGATACTGTAGCTGTGCCATCTTATAGGATACTGTAGCTGTGTCATCAAATTATAGGATACTGTAGCTGTGTCATCAGACTATAAGATCAGTGCAGTGATCAATGACCAATATTAGGAATCAAGGACCTGAAATTGGTCACATTTTATCATCACTTGCCACAAGTAACCAGCTGCTCCTGCTCCACCATTTCCCTTCGGATTAGCAACAGCGAAAAGAAACTAAAAGAAAATAAAATATAATGGCAACACAAAATACCTAAGAAACCTAATCCTAAAAGGGGCCTACCTACCAAAAAAAAAAAAATGCATTGCTCAATAATTTAGTTGAGTATGGTATACCTCAAAACAATCTTCGAGGCATAACCCGGGTTGGCTGGGACAGGTCGGGCAATAATACCGCACATCTCTTCTAATGCCACGCTTCCTACAAACCCTACAAGCTCTCTGGGGATACCGCTTTTTACCAACTTCGGGAAGCAACTTTATAAAGTGCTTCCCTACTAATCTGGCCTGGTTGTCATTGGTAGGCAGATCTGGTTCTTCCGCAGTATCCCCAAACAACAAAGCAGGGAGTAACTGCTGCTGGTATTTTATGTACGATAAATTGGAGCCTGGCACTGCTGCCTTGAAGGCAACAAAGCTGTTGTAGGTTGCCATTTGGACCAAATGGATAGCAACTTTAGTGTACCAGGCTCGAGTTTTTCGGGTGGCGTTGTAATAAGTTAATATTTGGTCCGTTTTATCAACGCCACCCATGAATTTATTATAATCGGTTATGCAACGTGGCTTTTGGGAAGGGGCTCGGGGACCACGTTGCCTTACATTCACAACTGACTCATCGTGGAGTGTTGTCAGAAGGAATACATTTTTTTTGCCCATGTATTTCATGGCCAGGACCTCATCGCTTCTTAGAGCATAAGACTCCCCCCTTTTTAATTTTTTTTCAAGTAGTGGCCTGGGCAATCCTTTGCGTTTAGGGTTGATGGTGCCGCAGGCCGGGGTATCCAACGAATAAAGGGCGCGAAATAAGGGGATGCTGGTATAGAAGTTGTCCACATATAAGTGGTAACCTCTACCCAACAATGGAGTCATGAGGTCCCAAACGATCTTTCCACTTATTGACAAATCAAGGGGACAACCAGGGGGGTCCAGATAGGTGTCCTTTCCTTCATAGATTCGAAAATATTTGATGTAGCCGGTCACACTATCGCATAATTGGTAAAATTTAATCCCGTAGCGGGCACGCTTGCTAGGGATATATTGCCGAAAAACAATGCGCCCTTTGAAAAGCAGTAGTGACTCGTCAATTGATAATTTTTGGCCGGGGGTGTACACTACTGCGAAGCGATCTGACAGGCTGTTGAGCAGGGGCCGTAATTTATGCAGCCTGTCGTGACCGGGCTCACCACGGGGAATAGAAGTGGAATTGTCGTTAAAATGCAGAAACCGCAGTAAAATTTGGTAGCGGTTTCTGGACATTACGGCCGGAAATAATGGAGTTGCCAATATGGTTTGGGTATCCCAGTAGGAGGAAATACTAAATTTTTTTAGGATACCCATTGCTAGAGTGAGCCCCCAAAATTTCTTTATCTCACTCAAATTTGTGGGATGCCATGCCTGAGCTCGGGCGTGCCTCTGCTGGGGGTTTTGCGCTAAGACCTGCTCGGCATACAGATTGGTATAGAAGACCATATCCAGTAGGATGGCTTCTGTGAGGAACAATTTGAAAAAGTCAATGACACCAAAATTTGTGGTGTCTACATTGACCCCGGGGACCGAATCAAAAGGGTGAATTTCGGGGGAAATATTATTAGGAGGCCTCCACGCAGACGCTCCTTCACCAGCTGCAGCACTCGATGCCTCATCCTGCACTACACTCGCCTGAAGCGTGGCCTCACTTTGTGCGGTACTATCCCTTCTACGGTGGCTACTACTGGTAGCACTGCGCGGCTGTGTTTCCTCAGTAGAGTATACACTGTTTGACTCGCTATCTGATGGGAAGAACTCAGACCCTGACTCACTAAAATCTTCCGAGTCAGACGCCATCAGGTAAGCCGCAGCTTCCTGTGCAGTGTACCGCTTACCAGCCCTACCCCAATGCAAACAAAAATCTAAAAAAAAAGGCTAAAACTAAAGGCTAAAACTAAAGGCTAAAACTAAAGGCTAAAACTAAAGACAAATTACAAAAAAATACAATACAATAAAACAAAGCAAAAAAACAGACAAAAAATGAAACAAAAAAATACAATACAATAAAACAAAGCAAAAAAAACAGACAAAAATAGAAATAAAAGTGTATAGTTACAACCCGATGAGAAGTGGTGGAGTCAGGAGCAGCAGGTCACGGGATCCCAGCTAGGCTCCCAAAAGGAGGGGCGGGGGCTAGGCTCCCAAAAGGAGGGGCGGGGGCTAGGCTCCCAAAAGGAGGGGCGGGGGCTAGGCTCCCAAAAGGAGGGGCGGGGGCTAGGCTCCCAAAAGGAGGGGCGGGGGCTAGGCTCCCAAAAGGAGGGGCGGGGGCTAGGCTCCCAAAAGGAGGGGCGTGGGCTAGGCTCCCAAAAGGAGGGGCGGGGGCTAGGCTCCCAAAAGGAGGGGCGGGGGCTAGGCTCCTAAAAGGGCAAGCGAAAGGTCCAAACGACGAAACAAATGCAGAAGATCTCAGCGAACAACCTAAGAGAAAAAGTTAAGATTAGGGAGTGTTTAGGACGCATGCATGGACAACAGCCGCACTATGCTATACCTAGAGCGGTGGTAAGGTAAGGTAAGTTTTACTGGCAATCGAGGGGATTCACTCTGACCACCGGCACACGCACGCACCCACCCACCAGCAGATCTCTGACCGCCGGCACCCACACACGCGCGACCGCAGATCTGACCGCCGGCACCCACACACGCGCGACCGCAGATCTGACCGCCGGCACCCACACACGTGCGACCGCAGATCTGACCGCCGGCACCCACACACGCGCGACCGCAGATCTGACCGCCGGCACCCACACACGCGCGACCGCAGATCTGACCGCCGGCACCCACACACGCGCGACCGCAGATCTGACCGCCGGCACGCACAGATCTGACCCCAGATCTGACCGCCGGCACACACAGATCTGACCCCAGATCTGACCGCCGGCACACACAGATCTGACCCCAGATCTGACCGCCGGCACACACAGATCTGACCCCAGATCTGACCGCCGGCACACACAGATCTGACCCCAGATCTGACCGCCGGCACACACAGATCTGACCCCAGATCTGACCGCCGGCACACACAGATCTGGGGTCAGATCTGACCGCCGGCACACACAGATCTGACCCCAGATCTGACCGCCGGCACACACAGATCTGACCCCAGATCTGACCGCCGGCACACACAGATCTGACCCCAGATCTGACCGCCGGCACACACAGATCTGACCCCAGATCTGACCGCCGGCACACACAGATCTGACCCCAGATCTGACCGCCGGCACACACAGATCTGACCCCAGATCTGACCGCCGGCACACACAGATCTGACCCCAGATCTGACCGCCGGCACACACAGATCTGACCCCAGATCTGACCGCCGGCACACACAGATCTGACCCCAGATCTGACCGCCGGCACACACAGATCTGACCCCAGATCTGACCGCCGGCACACACAGATCTGACCCCAGATCTGACCGCCGGCACACACAGATCTGGGGTCAGATCTGACCGCCGGCACACACAGATCTGGGGTCAGATCTGACCGCCGGCACACACAGATCTGGGGTCAGATCTGACCGCCGGCACACACAGATCTGGGGTCAGATCTGACCGCCGGCACACACAGATCTGACCCCAGATCTGACCGCCGGCACACACAGATCTGACCCCAGATCTGACCGCCGGCACACACAGATCTGACCCCAGATCTGACCGCCGGCACACACAGATCTGACCCCAGATCTGACCGCCGGCACACACAGATCTGGGGTCAGATCTGACCGCCGGCACACACAGATCTGGGGTCAGATCTGACCGCCGGCACACACAGATCTGACCCCAGATCTGACCGCCGGCACACACAGATCTGACCCCAGATCTGACCGCCGGCACACACAGATCTGACCCCAGATCTGACCGCCGGCACACACAGATCTGACCCCAGATCTGACCGCCGGCACACACAGATCTGACCCCAGATCTGACCGCAGGCACACACAGATCTGACCCCAGATCTGACCGCCGGCACACACAGATCTGGGGTCAGATCTGACCGCCGGCACACACAGATCTGGGGTCAGATCTGACCGCCGGCACACACAGATCTGACCCCAGATCTGACCGCCGGCACACACAGATCTGACCCCAGATCTGACCGCCGGCACACACAGATCTGACCCCAGATCTGACCGCCGGCACACACAGATCTGGGGTCAGATCTGACCGCCGGCACACACAGATCTGGGGTCAGATCTGACCGCCGGCACACACAGATCTGACCCCAGATCTGACCGCCGGCACACACAGATCTGACCCCAGATCTGACCGCCGGCACACACAGATCTGACCCCAGATCTGACCGCCGGCACACACAGATCTGACCCCAGATCTGACCGCCGGCACACACAGATCTGACCCCAGATCTGACCGCCGGCACACACAGATCTGACCCCAGATCTGACCGCCGGCACACACAGATCTGGGGTCAGATCTGACCGCCGGCACACACAGATCTGACCCCAGATCTGACCGCCGGCACACACAGATCTGACCCCAGATCTGACCGCCGGCACACACAGATCTGACCCCAGATCTGACCGCCGGCACACACAGATCTGACCGCCGGCACACACAGATCTGACCCCAGATCTGACCGCCGGCACACACAGATCTGACCCCAGATCTGACCGCCGGCACACACAGATCTGACCCCAGATCTGACCGCCGGCACACACAGATCTGACCCCAGATCTGACCGCCGGCACACACAGATCTGACCCCAGATCTGACCGCCGGCACACACAGATCTGACCCCAGATCTGACCGCCGGCACACACAGATCTGGGGTCAGATCTGACCGCCGGCACACACAGATCTGGGGTCAGATCTGACCGCCGGCACACACAGATCTGACCGCCGGCACACACAGATCTGACCCCAGATCTGACCACCGGCACACACAGATCTGACCCCAGATCTGACCGCCGGCACACACAGATCTGACCCCAGATCTGACCGCCGGCACACACAGATCTGACCCCAGATCTGACCGCCGGCACACACAGATCTGACCCCAGATCTGACCGCCGGCACACACAGATCTGACCCCAGATCTGACCGCCGGCACACACAGATCTGGGGTCAGATCTGACCGCCGGCACACACAGATCTGGGGTCAGATCTGACCGCCGGCACACACAGATCTGGGGTCAGATCTGACCGCCGGCACACACAGATCTGACCCCAGATCTGACCGCCGGCACACACAGATCTGTGGTCAGATCTGACCGCCGGCACACACAGATCTGGGGTCAGATCTGACCGCCGGCACACACAGATCTGACCCCAGATCTGACCGCCGGCACACACAGATCTGACCCCAGATCTGACCGCCGGCACACACAGATCTGACCCCAGATCTGACCGCCGGCACACACAGATCTGACCCCAGATCTGATGGATGGATGGATGGGTGGCAGGGGCAGGCTGGAGATAGGTGCGGATGGATGGATGGATGGATGGATGGATGGGTGGCAGGGGCAGGCTGGAGATAGGTGCGGATGGATGGATGGATGGGTGGCAGGGGCAGGCTGGAGATAGGTGCGGATGGATGGATGGATAGGTGGCAGGCGCAGGCTGGAGATAGGTGCGGATGGATGGCGGATGGATGGATGGATGGATGGATGGGTGGCAGGGGCAGGCTGGAGATAGGTGCGGATGGATGGATGGATAGGTGGCAGGCGCAGGCTGGAGATAGGTGCGGATGGATGGCGGATGGATGGATGGATGGATGGGTGGCAGGGGCAGGCTGGAGATAGGTGCGGATGGATGGATGGATAGGTGGCAGGCGCAGGCTGGAGATAGGTGCGGATGGATGGCGGATGGATGGATGGATGGATGGGTGGCAGGGGCAGGCTGGAGATAGGTGCGGATGGATGGATGGATAGGTGGCAGGCGCAGGCTGGAGATAGGTGCGGATGGATGGCGGATGGATGGATGGATAGGTGGCAGGGGCAGGCTGGAGATAGGTGCGGATGGATGGATGGATGGGTGGCAGGCGCAGGCTGGAGATAGGTGCGGATTGATGGATGGATGGATGGGTGGCAGGGTGGGGATAGATGCGCAAATGAGTCCAGTCAGGCCCCCGAGGAACTTTGACAGCCAGCTGATCGGGGGGGGGGGGGGGGGGGATCGGATCGGGGGATCGGATCGGGGGTGCTGGCGGATCGGCGACCGTGACCCCCGAACCCCCCGCCCCCCCCCCGATCAGCTAGCTTGGGTGTGCGAGGGCGGACAACGGCCGATTGGACCGGCCTGTCAGTCCGCCCCTGCCGATCAGGGTACAGCCACCCCCCCCAACCCCCCCAACCCCCCCCAACAAAAAATCACAGACCCCACACACTCCCCCACACCCCCACCCACACACACACACACACACCTACCTCGAGCCGGCGAACAAAGAGGAGACCGCAAGTCCGCAAGTTCTTTTTATAGAGGTGGCGCCGGCTGATGACAACAGCCGTGCGCCCCTCTTCGGATTGGTCCACCGACGATCTGGTGACTGGGGTGAGGTCAGGGTCACCTCCAGGTGACCCCCCCATGTCTCTTCTACGCTGTGGAGGCGGGATCCAGGCTGTCTTCATCCGTCGATCGTCAGGAGGTGAGTTACAGTGCAGCCCGTAACACCTACGTGCTTGGCACTTAACGCCCAGCCAAGCCAGCACGTAGGTGTTACGGGCTTGGCAACTAAAGGGTTAAACATAAGAAAAGGAACGTCCATTGAAATGTATGGGAGAGCGACAGGTAGAACGACAGGTAATACACTCTGGAAGCCAGAGCGCCGACGCTATACTCTGAGCCGCCTGTAATGATAAATCGTACGCTATATGTCGCTCACCAGAATCGCCTTCATAAATGTGGTTTTGCGTACAGCGCCCGGCGTTCACCAGACGCTTCCTGTCGCTACGAGGCGCTACCTGGCGCTATCCCTTGATGAATAAACCGCATAGACAATGATGTAAGTCTGATTGGTCTATACCTGTCATGTATACTGTTGCGCAGTTAGTGTGTCCGTCCTCCTCTGCAGTGTGTGTGCATGGTGCACAGGTATATCTGGGATTATCGTGATGGGAGGAGGCAAGAAGGAAGGAACCCGGATGTAGCGATAACCCTTATCGCCGGAGGGCTTCACCGCCCGAGACGTCCTTTCCCAATGGTGAGAGGTGCTGCTGGAATTCCAGAGTCGTCCGTGAGGAAACAGGAACAGCCCTTACAAGGGCTAGTGAACTGTAATATAGCGTTTCCCCCAATAAGAGACAGAACTCAGTATTGAGGGTGAAGGTGAAGTGTTTTTATTAGTGCCACTCTAGGCCTTATATACACAAGTCTCCATGCAATGGGACCTCCCCCGTGGACCTCATGACAAATACACAGACCAACTCTGCCGGTGACGTAATCAGCAAAACAATAGGCGTCTGTAATACACTCAATCAGAACAATGCCATTGCCTGTGACGTAATCAATTAACACAAAGGCAGTTTATAATACAATCCAAACTCCAATGACCTAATTAAGAAAAGGCCAGTGAATGGCCCGGTGGGCAACTGAATAGCGATGACATCCAAAAGACAGCGTCTGTCACAATGCCCCCTTTTTGTGGAACACCCGGCAGACCCGGATTGACCCTGTTCGGGTTAACGTGGGGCTGTCCGGACTCTTGTTATGGGCAGAGTTCTGTGTAAGGACAAGTCTGCACATAGTGAGTAACCGGACTAAACATTGACGTGGGCTGTACATAGGAATCGGTCATGGGTGGGGTCCAAACACTGGGATATTGTGGCGTTGGTGAGTTCAGCACCAAAGTCCTTGGTTGGATGTGTGCACAGGTGCTTTGCTTTCTTATAGCTGGCCCAAGTTTCAATCTCTTTCCATGGAAGCTGATCGGAGAATCCACAATTTTCTGCACATCTACATCATCGTAAAAGTAGACAAAACCATAACCCTTAGAAACGCCAGAGGCATCCCTAATAATTTTGACATTCTTTACAGCGCCATACTTTGAAAAAACATCCTTAATTTCAGGCTGATTAATCCGACGGCCAATGCCCCCAACAAAAATAGTGTTTGGCATAAGTTTCCCTTCTGGAAGGACGTAACCTGACGGCTGATCCTCTTCTTGACTTCGTGTAACAGACATGACGTGATGCAGACGAAACCCCTGGGTCTCCCCGACCAGTGGGCTGGAGTCGGCAGCTCGGGCTGGAGACCGGGTTGTAACAGGGTTGACGCTGGCTGGTCCAGAGGTAGCGTAGGCAGAAGTCATTGGTCCTAGATCATTTCCCAATAGTACTTCTGCTGGTAAGTTGTCCATAAGTCCCACCTGTACCCTGCCGGATCCAGCGCCCCAGTCAAGATGTACTCGGGCGGTGGGGAGTCGAAACACAGCTCCTCCCGCCACCCTTACTGCAACGGTGTGTCCGGTGCGGTCTTTGTTCTTGACCAAATGAGGTTGGAGCAAGGTAAGTGTGGCTCCGGTGTCGCGTAATCCTTGTGCGGTGCGCCCATTGACTCGTACCTCCTGGCAATGGTGCTGTCGGTTGTCTTGGATGGCCGCTTGTACGGGATCAGCTTCATACAGTACCCCCAGATACTCTTCCGAACTGCTCTCAGCTTCCAAACAGTGTGCCACAGGAGTACGGGAGGTGGAAGGTTGCTTTTGCCCCCACGTGTTTCGGGGAGGCTCTAGGGCGCAATCACTGCGATAATGTCCCCATTGTTTGCAACGATGGCACTGAACTGTGGAGAGGTTCGGTTGCTGCGCTGGCCTATGTGGCCCAGAGTCACGAGTTGGCGCTGAAGCCACAGGTGCTTGAAATTTGATGGGAGGTTGTGGTTTTGGAGCGGACTGTTCTGTCCGGCGAGCATCAGTGTACTCGTCGGCTAGACGAGCAGCGTCAGGTAGCGTTAGAGGCCTCCGGTCACGTACCCACTCTCTTAGCTCTGGTGGCAGGGCATTGAGAAAATGTTCTAGTAAAAACAACTGTAGTACATCCTCAGCGGTCGTGGCTTTGCATCCAGTGACCCAGTGTGATGCTGTACGATGGAGCCGACATGCCCACTCCGTGTAAGAATCCCCTCCCTTCTTTTGGGATTCCCGAAATCGTCGCCTGTAGGCTTCCGGGGTGACAGCGTACCGGGCTAACAAAGCCTCCTTTACCAGATGGTAGTGTGGTAAGTCCGCATCAGGGATGGCCCGGAAAGCATCGTTAGCTTTCCCAGATAGTTTCCCTGATAATATGGTGACCCATTCCTCCGTGGGTACCCGGTGTAAAGCGCACTGCCGTTCAAAATCGGCCAAAAATCCGTCAATCTCGTCGTCACTTTCCTGGAAGGACTTAAATGCTGCAAATGGAATCTTTCTCCCCCCAGTGTAACTGAGGCTGAGAGGCTGCTGGGTTGAAAGTCGCCGATCTTCCCTTCGCTTACTGGCCTCTGCCTCCGCTGCGGCGAAGACTCGGTCGATCAGTTCCTGTGATGGATTCGGGCCATAGACCGACAATCTGTTCCGAACCGCTTGAACGAGAGCAGCGTCTTCATCGATCTCTATATTGGTTTCGGTCCTCACTGCTGCACGATCCATTTCGATCAGCTCGGCTATCAGTTCCTGATGTGGGCGGTTGCTAGCTGACCTTCCCCGGCTCTCGAGTAGATCCTTCAGGGTCAGCCTTTTCAACTTGTCATACTGACTCTCCATCAGGGTAGCACTCTCTCTGGGTAGAAAGGACCATCCGACCGCTTGCCACCAATTGTAGCGATAACCCTTATCGCCGGAGGGCTTCACCGCCCGAGACGTCCTTTCCCAATGGTGAGAGGTGCTGCTGGAATTCCAGAGTCGTCCGTGAGGAAACAGGAACAGCCCTTACAAGGGCTAGTGAACTGTAATATAGCGTTTCCCCCAATAAGAGACAGAACTCAGTATTGAGGGTGAAGGTGAAGTGTTTTTATTAGTGCCACTCTAGGCCTTATATACACAAGTCTCCATGCAATGGGACCTCCCCCGTGGACCTCATGACAAATACACAGACCAACTCTGCCGGTGACGTAATCAGCAAAACAATAGGCGTCTGTAATACACTCAATCAGAACAATGCCATTGCCTGTGACGTAATCAATTAACACAAAGGCAGTTTATAATACAATCCAAACTCCAATGACCTAATTAAGAAAAGGCCAGTGAATGGCCCGGTGGGCAACTGAATAGCGATGACATCCAAAAGACAGCGTCTGTCACACCGGACACTTATCTGCTTCCTGATCACCAGCTGACATAGGGGCAGGGAAACAACCTGCTATGCAGGAAACAGCACCCTACAGTGAGAGGCTTCATTTACCATGTTTAGCATATTACTTTAATCCAGGGCAGAAATCCCCTATAGTCATACCTCCCGAGAGTCCCTGATTTGAAGGGACTATCGCTCTTTTGAATCTATGTCCCCTCTCGTTGTTCTCATTTGCCCCTCTTTGAGGCGTAACATGCAGATCTGTACCAATAAATGATTAAATTGCCTATTCAAAGTGTTTATATTGTTGTAACTGTTACATCATATCTCCTATCCATCAATCAATGAGGGATGCGGCTTAATTTAACAATTGTCCCGCTTTTCTACAATGAAAAGTTGGGAGGCATACCAATAGTAGCCCAGGAGCTACAGGTGAAGTGTGGACCACCGCTAGACCAGAGCACTTAAATCAGAATTAAACTCGTGATTTTGGGTATCCTTAATTTTGTTCCCGGACCCAGGGGCAACCCATTTGCGGATGCCCCACTGTGTGAAGCCTTCCCATATCACCCAAAAAACTTCCCCAGCAGCATTTGTGTGTATGTTGGCGTGTGTATATACACATGTATATGTGTATGTATATGTATGCACACAGCTACACAGACATATACGTATAGTTTGTGTTTTTCAGCCTAGCTACCCCCCTGTTCTGTATACCTCTCCTTATGTCTCCCCCCTCCTACCTGCCGGCCATATAACCCCCTGCATGCACACATGGTCAGCTGGGATGACTTTCTCCCCTTATAAAACTCCCCAGGATAAACAAAGTAATGGTGTAAAGGTTATCAGAATAAATCACCCAACAATGGAAAGCAGAGACAGGGCCCATCTCCTGTTCCTGCCCTCCCCCCTTCCATGAAATGTCATCCTTATCCCTCCTCCCTTTGGAATCCCAGGACAGATGGGGAATATCATATGGACCAACTTTCAGGTACCCAAAATCAAATCCCAGATGCACCAATCAAACAGTGGGTGACTCCAATCGCTCTGCCCAATAGGAGGCGTCAGAAGCTGACCCCTGGTTAGAGGGAATAAGGTGAGCATCAGAATGTCGAGTCTTGCCATCAGTAGTGACACACGCTCCATTTGAACATCTAAGGAGGAGACCAAGAACCGTTGGTCAATGGGGGATGTGTGAGGACTGACAGACAATTGATTTAAACCGCAGCCCAGACAGACTCTTAAAGTGGACCAACACCCTGGATTTTCACTATCCTGGGTGTTGGTCCACTTCCGTGGGGCACCCCGATCGCTGTGTGAAACCCCCCAGAAAGCCCCAAAATCTCACCTGACCTCGCTCCCACGTGACTCACTCCACCAATCACCGCCGACGGACTAGCGAGGTCCGTCGATGGACAAGGTGAGAGATCCGCAGCCGCCTCTCGTGCATCCCTCTTACAGGGAGCACGCCCGCGCCGGCCATTCACAATCGGCCGTCGCGGGTGCGCGCCCTGCTAGAGGGATGGGCGAGAGGCGGCGGCCCGTGCATGCGCCGTTGGAACGAGGAAAAGGTAGGATTTGCGGGCGTCCCCCGATCGCCCCCCCCCCCCCCCGATCGGGGTGCCTTGCAGGCAGGGAGCTGATCGGCCCGGGAATCTTATAGATTCCCGGGCCGATCAGAGGTGGGTGTTGGTCCACTTTAAGTATTCTTCCCCCTTTTTATTTGTATTGCTAGCTATTTATTTGTACACTATTTTCCTCATTGTTTTGTGCTTTTCTGTTTTATTTAAATACATTCTGAAAATACAGCAGAGGGTGACTGCTGCTCTGAATTAAGGATCTAAAAAAGCTCATACTAGTTCTGAAGAGCCTGGTTACATTACTTGACTAGGATGATTGATTGCCCCCTGCCTGGAAGTGGTTGTGGGTCGATCGATTTGTTCGATCTGATTGTGTTGTGGGTGGTTTAGATAGTGGAGAACACAAGCATAGTTGGAATTTTTCTTTTCTTTGCTATATGTACAGTATTAGATATACAGAAAATGGGGATGCCCCACAACCCCAATGAAACAATGCCAAAGATTCACTATTGCACTCACCCAGTATCAAGAATAAATCTATTTTATTATTGCAAATTCATTATACAATTATAGCAACAGACACACAATATTTAAAAAACATGTAACACAAGACACAACTAAAAACTGCCACCAGGGGGCGCTGTTATACCATTCTGCTGTGGATCCAGCAATGTCTATATACATCTAACTTTAAATATCCCCAACAATATTAAAGAAAAAATATATATTTATTCATATCAAAATAGAAAGTGCTAAGTGCATTGTGCATCAATCCCAAACACAACCGTGTCAATAAAGTCCTATAAGGAGTAAACCGTAAGGAGACAAAAGCCAAAGTAAAACAGGTGCTACTTATCTTATGGCTGGATACCAACAGCAGAAAATGCGACCCCCCGCCTAGCCCACGCGTTCCGAGACAAATAGTCTCTCCCTCAAGGCAGAGTGTGCAGCTGCACTCTTGATATTGTCCCCCCCCGCATATCGCCCTGGAATGAAACCCACTTGTACTCTGTCTATCCAAATAGGGGGTGAATAGATAATCTTTCAGCTAAAACTTTAGTAAACACCGTGCCATCCAGATTTAACAATGAGATAGGCCTAAAGTTTGACCACAAAGAGTGGTCCGAATCAGGTTTTGGAATCATGCTAATTGAAGCTAAAAGGGTCTCCTTTAAAAAGTAACTATTAGACCTAATCTCATTAAAACCCACTAGCAATCTTGGAATCAAGATGTCACCAAACCTCTTATATTACCCTCTGGAGAACCCGTCAGGGCCAGGTCTTTTGTTGATGGAATAATCTGACCAGAGGCCAAATAGATTTGCTGCAACTGTGGCCGATTCATTAACAGCGGCAGGTAGCGACAGTTGAGCGACTGCAGTGGCATTTTCAGAGCGCCCGCTAGTAGTCGCTGTGCTTGGCCATTGTTCGGTAGTTGATAGCGACTCAGTCGGTTTGCCGTAATGTTGAATATTGGGTGAGGAGTCGCTATTTGACAGGTTCCGCGCTGTATGGGAGCGCATGATAGCGACTGGTCAGAGCGACCGGCTTCCACCATATTCATTAACAAATCACGCTCAAAAAATTATCGCGCTGTGAAATGCATGTTTAAACCCCAGAGCGCTGGCGGCGATGGGTTAAAAGTAGTTTTTTAACCCCCAAACAACCATATTTTTGGAAACCAAAAAAAACAAGTTTTTAAAATAATTTTGTAATATGAATACATTAATATCAGACCTGTATAAATTTTTTTTTTTTTTTACCTTAAAAAAATTATTAAAAATGGCAGAAGTGGTCACAGAATTTTTCACATTTAAAAAAAAATAATAAAAAAATAATAACAATTAATTATTAATATTTAAAGATTGTTCCATTGAAATGCATTGGAGAGCGCCAGGTAGCGAGAGGTCATACCTGTCGTTCAAGGTCAGACGGTGGCGCTGTGGGCTGAGGCTGGAATAATGATGAATGAGTCGCTATATGGCGCTATCTCAGTCGCTAAGCAGGATTGCTAAATGTGTGATTGTGGTGGGGAGCCGGCGTTCTCGCGGCGGGGCCCGTCATTACCAGCCGCTCACCAGTCGCTACCTGTCGCTATCCCTTGTTAAATAAGGGCCTAAGTGATACCAGCTGAGTATTCTCTCTTTGCATATTTGCACTTGTGTATTTTGTTTACTTATTGGTCCATTGCACTTTACTTAGATTAATTAAATTTTTTAGGCACGCTGCACTTTATTAAATTATTAAAACAATAGGATTATTTTTATTATAATTATTGTATTTATTTTATATTGAAAGCGTTCCTTTTTTCTTCAAGAAAATATTCTGTACAATATATAATTGATTCCGTTTTTATATATATAACGGATTACATGTAATTACATTTTGGGATATAATATGCACAGGTTAGCACAATGTGGATTTGGGGTTTGTAATATGTGTAAAAAATTCATAAAGGGATAATTTATATATATTTAGTGATTTGGTGGACTGTTGTTTCAATAATGTGATTGGATAGATAGGGAGTTATTAACTTTAGCCGCAGCCTTGTATTTTACGGGTCATTTTCTGAGGAAAGATTGATACCAGGGCCAGGGAGGGGGGTTTAATCTGTCTTGATTGTTGGTTTTAAATGTTTTGTCTTTTTGGAATAAACTACTGGTAGATTTACAATTGGTTGTGCTCCTTTATTGCTGATCCCTGGGGGTAATGCTGCACGCCAGGTTTCATTTGGGTGTTAAAGGAGCAGAATCGCGAATTTTTCTTGGTGACTTATAATTAAATGGTACTTTGAATGTAGGTAAGTGTTGGAGTAAGAATTACAAATTTAGAAAAAAAATGATGTCTGTGTTGAACAGCTGGAGACTAATAGCTCATGTTTATGTCTTCTGAGTGTCGGAGCCCGACACTCTGGCCTGTTCCATGCTGAGGAGAGGGGTGAAACAATGAATCAACGTATCAGCTGTTCAGTGCTGGCAGCCGTCCAGCATAAGATAACAACATTGCAACATTGCCTGGCCAGAACTTATATATCTAAAACAGAGAGAAAAGCTCTAGAAGTCATTTAGCTGATTTTTCCCTTCATGTTGGCTCTGCTGCAGAATCTTCCAGTTTACCATTTTCTCTTTCATATTCTTTTATATTCTTATTTTTCATTTTTCCATATGATCTTTCTTTCAGCTTTGTGTGTTTTGAGCAAAGCCCAACCCAGGATTTTCACTATCTGGAGTTTTGTTTTGTGGCCCTAGGGGCATCCCGACTTGGGATGCCCTGATATGTGAAATCCCCAAGTTCGCCTGTGAAAACGTACTTTCCCTGTCCCACAGCGCATGCGCGGGCTCTCATCCAATCAGCTCTGTTTGCACGCAGATGGGGAGCCTGAGCAGTAACCTTCCTGGCCGCCCGGCCTGTCTAAATGACTATCTGCGTGAGTGCGCCAGAAAAATGGGGGGATCTGTGGTTATCCAGGGGTTGTTTCACACAGTGGGCATCCTGATTTAGAATGCCCAAGGGGGAAGGTCAATGGCCGGGTCTTATAGACTTCAGGGTCGGCAACTCAGGGTTTTGTTCCACTTTAATACCTTTAGATTTTCCTGCACAGTTATTCAAAGAAGAATTTCAGTTATTTTCAGTCAGTTTAGTTTATTTTGTATAGATTTTACACATTTGAGTCACCTGGTCTCATAACAAAAGCAGCACCTCACACACACACAGCCGTTACCACTGATTACAGTGTCAGCCTCTGAGGTAAAGTGTTGCTAGGACACCAGTGGGCTAAATGAAGCAGCTCACTAAATACAACCCAGCAGATCCCCCTATTCAGCAAATGGACTGAGCCATTGTCATTATACAATTTAAAAGAAAGGCAGATATTTTTTCCTTTTTCTATCGCCAGATTATTTATACACATGTTAGAAGCTATTGTGTGGCTATTTAATTATTTATCTTTTTAAATGCAAATTTAGCGATACTGCTCCTTTAAGAAGCTATATAGCATATACATAACACAATTCAAAAAAGCACACCAACAAATTATACATTGAAGTTTGCCAGTCTTGCTTAAAGAGGAACAACATCCGGGAACAGGGGCGTGGCCAGTGGCGTGCTTTGCCACCACGCAACCCATGGAATTGCATGGGGCCCCCACCTCCCAGGAGCCCCCCAAATAGTGGTGCAATACTAGTGATGCTGTCAGTGCCAAGGCTACATGAGAAAGAAAACGATTAGTGTAGGTGCGCTGTGGATAAAATGAGTGGTTAGTGATGATAGGCTAAATAATGGAGAAAAGAGGGGGAGTTAAGAGTGGTTATTATTTAGGGGTTAGCATGTATACCAATCACAATGATATTAGGGACAATATTATATACAATGAATGTTACATACAATAAAGATATAATAAAGATATAGTAAAGGTTTATAGACTCCTGGGGACTTTTCTGGGCCCCACCAACAGGACCGCCAGTGGGGCCATTCATTTATACTCAGTCCACATATGGTGAGGAGGACAGAGATGGAGAAGCGGGAGGGTGATGGGGGATCAGAAAGGAGATGGAGGAGCAGAGGGGAGATGGGAGGCAGTGGGGAGTAGGACAGAGATGGGGGTGCAGTAGGGTTGCTGCCACCCGGCAGGTGTTTCACCAGCACAGCCGGTATTTCTGGCACTGGGCCGGTACCGGTATTTTATATTTTTTACTGGCCATATTAATGGCCGGATTTCTGAATGGGGCAGGGGCCGCGGGCGCAGCCAAGGCTGGGTGGTTTCCTGGCCAGTCCATCATTGCAGAGCACTGCCTCAGCAAGCATGCTGTATGCACATTGGATGCTCCTTCTGAGTCCATCCTCATCTCCCTCCTCTGGAGGAGCAGACGAGATAGGGAGCAGAGGATGGGGAAGCAGGATAGATATGGGGGAGCAATACAGGGATGGGAGTGCAGTGGGAAGCAGGACGGAGATGGGGGCATTGGGGAGCTGGATGGGGATAGGGGTGCATTAAGAAGCAGGACAGATATGGGAGTGCAGTGGGGAGCAGGACTGTGACGGGGATGCAGCGGGGGCATAAGAATGGGGTGCAGGGGCAGGGATAGGAGTGCATTGGGGAGCAGGATGGGAATAGAGGAGCAGTGGGGGAGCAAGACAGGCAGGGGTGCATTGGGGAGTAGGAGGGGATAGGAGTGCATTGGGGAGCAAGAGGGGATAAGGGTGCATTGGGGAGCAGGAGGGGGATAGGGGTGCAGTGGGAAGCAGATGGGGATAGGGGTGCATTGGGGAGCAGGAGGGGATAGGGGTGCAGTGGGAAGCAGGAGGGGATAGGGGTGCATTGGGGAGAAGGAGGGGGATAGGGGTGCAGTGGGAAGCAGGTGGGGATAGGGGTGCATTGGGTAGCAGGAGGGGGATAGGGGTGCAGTGGGAAGCAGGAGGGGATAGGGGTGCATTGGGGAGCAGGAGGGGGATAGGGGTGCAGTGGGAAGCAGGTGGGGATAGGGGTGCATTGGGGAGCAGGAGGGGGATAGGGGTGCAGTGGGAAGCAGGAGGAGATAGGGGTGCATTGGGGAGAAGGAGGGGGATAGGGGTGCAGTGGGAAGCAGGGCGGAAATAGGGGTGCAGTGTGGAAGCAAGACAGGAATAGGAGTGCAGTGAGGAGAAGAATAGAGACAGTGGTGCTATGGCAAGCAGGACATGGATAGGGTGCAATGGGGAGCAGGAGGGGATGGGGGTGCAATGGGGAGCAGGAGGGGATGGGGGTGCAGTGGGGAGCAGGACAGAGATGGAGGAGCAGTGGGAAGCAGCACGGAGATGGGGAAGGCAAAAAAAGGGAGGAGGGAAAATAAAAAATTGTGATAATGAAGAAAGATGAAACAGAGGTGGAAAAGAAATGAAAAAGGCCGGGTTACAGAAAAAAAAAAATCGGAGACAAGCAAAGCTAAGAAGAAGGAAATAAGACAAGAAAAAAAGAGAAAGAATGTGAAAATAATGAAGGAATGCGCTAAAAATTGGGTTAATGTCAGAGTTTTTTTCTGAAGGTGGTATCTGAATGGTGTCTCTTGGCTTCGCCCTACAGAGAGGTTGGGATGGTGCCCTGTGCACAGCCTGCACATCTGAAGGCAGGTCATGCCACAAGTGATAGACATACAGGTAGTACAAGCAGATCCAAACCCCACAATAAATAATCCGAAAGCCCGAACGAGGCTTACTTAGCAGTCATCTTGTGGCGGAAGAACAGTGTATCGTCAGAGGTCAATTTTACACAGCCAAATTGGGCTCAGAGCCAGGTAGGCCTCGGAAGGGGGGGGGGGGCTATGTCCAGGAGCCCGGAGCTAATTCCTCAATTACAGTCATCCAACATATTGATTCGGTCACATTTGGTGTTCGGTTGGTCACACCATTGTTGCCGTATTAGCATCTTTCACACTAACACAGACAGAGGGTGCACCACCGTAAGTAATATTTAGGCCCTTATTTATGAAGGAATAGCGACAGGTAGCGACTGGTGAGCAGCCGGTAATGACGGGCCCCGCCACGAGAACGCCGGCTCCCCACCACAATCACACATTTATCAAGCCAATCCTGCTTAGCGACTGAGATAGCGCCATATAGCGACTCATTCATCATTATTCCAGCCTCAGCCCACAGCGCCAGCGTCCGACCTTGAACAGCGACAGGTATGACCTCTCGCTACCTGGCGCTCTCCAATGCATTTCAATGGAACAATCTTTAAATATTAATAATTAATTGTTATTAATTTTTTTTTTTTTTTTAAATGTGAAGAATTCTGTGACCACTTCTGCCATTTTAGATGATTTATTTAAGGGAACAAAAAAATGTACAGAATTGATATTACAGGTCTGATATTAATGTATTCATATTACTAAATTATTTTAAAAACTTGTTTTTTGGGGGGTTTCCAAAAATATGGTTGTTTGGGGGTTAAAAAACTACTTTTAACCCATCGCCGCCAGCGCTCTGGGGTTTAAACATGCATTTTACAGCGCGAGAATTTTTTGAGCGTGATTTTTTAATGAATATGGTGGGAGCCGGTCGCTAGGGCCAGTCGCTATCATGCGCTCCCATACAGCGCGGAACCTGTCAAATAGCGACTCCTCACCCAATATTCAACATTACGGCAAACCAACTGAGTCGCTATCAACTACCGAACAACGGCCAAGCACAGCGACTACTAGCGGGCGCTCTGAAAATGCCGCTACAGTCGCTCAACTGTCGCTACCTGCCGCTATTAATGAATCAGCCTCTTAGTTCTGTCGTATGCACAGCGCACTTTAGTGATCTCTTTGTGTCCTTAATCGTTGTTGATTTCCATATGATATGATATGATATAAATATTTGGTTAAATTATATGTACTTGATTGAAATTATATAGTTATTGCCCATTTTCTGTGATTAACACGTCAATATTTTGGCCCTTATTCATCAAGCGATAGCGCCAGGTAGTGTCTGACGAGCGCCAGGTAGCGGCAGCTAACGGCGACTACCGACTCAAGTACGCCCGGCGGCGGTCACAATGACGCATTTATCAAGCAAAATGAGGCTAGCGCCGGGGAGAGCGACGGCTAGCGCGGCATTCATCATGAAGCCGCCTGGACCGAACAGCGCCGCTGCAAATTCCCTCACAGCGCCAGGTATGAGCTGTCGCTCCCTGGCGATGTCCAATGCTTTTCAATGGAGCAATCTATAATTAATCATAATTAATTGGTATTAATTTTTTTTTTTTTTTTTTTAATGTCAAAAAATCGGAGACCACTTCTGCAATGTTAGGATTTATTTTTAAGTCAAAAAAAAAATTAAAAAAAATATGTGCAGAATTGATCTAACAGGTCTGAGATTAATGTATTCATATTACAAAATGATTCTAAAAACATGTATAATGTTACATTCAAAAAATATGGTTGTTTAGGGGTTAAAAACTAGTTAATACACATCGCCGCAAGCGCTCTGGGGTTTAAACAAGGAATGGACAGCGACAGCACATTCGGAGCGTGATTTGTTGATGAATATGAAGCTAGCCGTTCGCTCTGGCCATTCGTTGTCAGGCGCTCACATACAACGCTGGACCTGTGAAACAGCGACCCCCCAGCCCGTATTCAACATTACCGCACACCGACTGAGTCGCTGTCATCAAGCTAATGCCGGCCAAGCACAGCGAATACTGGCTGGCGCTGAAAAAATCACGCTACAGTTGCTCATCTGTCGCTACCTGGCGCTATTAATGAATCGGCCTCTATGTGTTTATTGTTTGCAATTGGCACTGCTTTATATTGGATACTTGCACCAGTCACTTTACTGTTACTACCCATTTTTTGTGCCGGCACAAATAATATATCCCCTTCCCCTACTCCATTATTTTTTGTGAGTTATTTCTTGGGGTATCTAGTTCCCCGAAAAATTGGTTTTGTACATGATATCTTATGAATTTGGGCGGATGCAGCTGTTTTTAATTTTGTTTTATGTTGTGATTGTGTGTTCCTTTTTGTATTTGTAACAGTATTGTTGATATAATTAAAGTGTTGCTAAAATTATTACATTTTGTCTGGTGCTCCTACTTGGGGTGGATGCTGCAAGTGGTCCGCAGTCCCTCTTTTTGTTTTGTTATATTAGCATCTTTCTGTTGCTATGAGAACTGTCTGCCTCCCAACAGGTCCACTCCCTGCAGCATCCTCCGCTCACCCCCCTCTGTGCGCGCCGCTTCCGCTCACACTTCCACCCCGCTGTGTGTGTGTGTGTGTGTGTGTGCGTGCGGAGGGGTGGGGGTGGCGCTGAATCACTGGCTTCCTGCTCCGTCACCCCATCCTCCTCCTACGCAGGGAGACAATGAGCCCCCTACAGATCCAATTTACTATCACCCACGGAAATGCCAGCCATATCTGGAGTCTATATAATTGCACAGTGTTCATTTGAGGTTAGAGCAGGGCTTTTAAGAGGAGCAAAACCCCTTTCAAACCTATAAAACTCTTGAGGGGTTGCTCTTTATCCCAAATTGGGAGTGGGCGGCACAGGCACAAGGATAAGAGGATGTAACAGTTACAATAGAAACACTTTAAACAGTCAAATGAATCATTTATTGATGCAGATCTGCATGTTACACCTCAAAGAGGGACAAATAAGAACAATGAGGGACAGTGGAACGGGGAGGACGATTCATTAATAGCGGCAGGTAGCGACAGTTGAGCGACTGTAGCAGTATTTTCACAGCGCCTGCTAGTAGTCGCTGTGCTTGGCCGTTGCTCGGTAGTTGATAGCAACTCAGTCGGTTTGCCGTAATGATGAATATTGGGTGAGGAGTCGCTATTTGACAGGTTCCGCGCTGTATGGGAGCGCATGATAACGACTAGCTATAGCGACCGGCTCCCACCATATTCATTAACAAATCACGCTCAAAAAATTCTCACGCTGTAAAAAGCATGTTTAAACCCCAGAGCGCTGGCGGCGATGTGTTAAAAGTAGTTTTTTAACCCCCAAACATATTTTTGGAAACCAAAAAAAACACGTTTTTAATAACATTTTGTAATATTAATACATTAATATCAGACCTGTAATATCAATTCTGCACAAAGTTTTTTTTTTTTTTTTTTACCTTAAAAAAAAATCTAAAATGGCAGAAGTGGTCACAGAATTTTTCACATTTAAAAAAAAAAACAAAAAAAAAACATTAATATGAATTAATTATGAATATTTAAAGATTGTTCCATTGAAATGCATTGGAGAGCGCCAGGTAGCGAGAGGTCATACCTGTCGCTGTTCAAGGTCGGACGCTGGCGCTGTGGGCTGAGGCTGGAATAATGATGAATGAGTCGCTATATGGCGCTATCTCAGTCGCTAAGCAGGATCGGCTTGATAAATGTGTGATTGTGGTGGGGAGCCAGCGTTCTCGTGGCGGTGACCGTCATTACCGGTCGCTCACCAGGCGCTACCTGTCGCTATCCCTTGTTAAATAAGGGCCACAGACTCAAAAGAGGGAGAGTCCCCAATGTCACTTGATTGTCCACCTCTGGAGTCTTTTAGAAATCCGGGGGGCATAACGGGTGGTTGGTCCACTTTCAGTACACTTGGGGCATCCTGATCTGGGGCAAACGGGGGGGGGGGGTTTCACACAGGGGAGCGTAACGAATCAGGATGCCACCGGGGGAAGGACTTAAACCCAGGACAGTGAAAATCGGGGGTTTTGATCCACTTTAATCAGCTAGACAATAACACGCCAAGGTGCCTCTATGGGTGCAGTCCTAACTCTAATCTATGAGAGCCCCATCTGGGACATACAGTGCAATAGATAAAATGGGAGCAGGCTTACCTGAGGTTGCCCTAAACCTCAAGTGCAAGCCATGGGGTGGAAGGGTCTGTTTTTACCAGATTTAGAGACAGATTATAGGTTGGTCTGCAAGATAACAGGGTTGAGTGCTGCGGCTCCTTTAAGTCTTTAGTAACCTAATGGCCCTGCTGACTTGCACCTCCCAGGTTAGTTATAAAATGGTCTGAGCAGCTGCCACTTCCCTTTTGTTCACTAGACAATAACACATGGTCCTCCGGTAGCATCCCCAGCACTCCATCCCATGTACGCCCCGGCCACAATGGCCTTGATTCACAAAGAGTTGAAAAAAACTCTCATGGTAGTAAAAAATTCAATTCATGAGAAAAAAGCCTGAGAATGTCACTGTTACTGAATCACTAGATAAAAATACAATGAAAGTCAATGGCAGCTTTTACTACAGGTAAAAAGGGGTAAAAAGTTCAATACCTTTCTCATGAGTAAAAAAAGCTGCCATTGACTTTCATTGTCTTTTTATCTGGTGATTCAGTAACAGTGACATTCTCAGGCTTTTTTCTCATGAACTGAATTTTTTACTACCATGAGAGTTTTTTCAAGTCTTTGTGAATCAAGACCCATATCAGAAGGGTTGGCACAGCAGGGGGGAGCGGCCAGTGGGAAGAGCCTGGCAATCTCTTCATTCAGAACTCCATGAAAATGCACAGCGCTGAGTTCTGATTGGACGAAAGTCTGTGCATGAGCTGTGGGAGCAGCAGCACAAACCGGGATGCCCCTGCAAAGTGGACCAAAACCCGGGTGAGTGAAAATCCAGGATATTGGGCCACTTTAAACTGGACCTTCAGCATAATTTAATGAAACACCCAAACTCTTAAACTATTTACCAGCATCTAAAATCGATATATTATAAGTTACTTATTAGTTACTTACTACTCATTCTTTCCCCCAACGGCCTGCAACTCTGTTCAGGACTCTAGGATACGGGCGCCGCCATCTTGACTCAGAAGCATCACACATACTGAGGAGAGGAAAGTGGGATAAAGTACAGGGGGTGGGTTATAGCTGTGCTTTGCACAGACAGAGCAGAGCTGGGGTCAGGGAAAGGACAGCAATCCCAGAATGCAGAGCAGCACAGTCAGAAGACACTTCCTGTTTGCAGGCTGCCTGATGCTCCATGAGACGCCATCTTGGATGTTTAAAGGCTCATAACATGCAATAGATGCAGGTAGGATGATTTTTAATGTGGGCAATCTGTATGTACAGGGGGGGAAACATATAAGATAGGCTCTTATTCAGAGTGAAGGTCCGGATTAATGTGGGCAATCTGTATGTACAGGGGGAGGACATATAAGATAGGCTCTTATTCAGAGTGAGCGTCCAGATTAATGTGGGCAATCTGTATGTACAGGGTGTGGGAAACATGTAAGATAGGCTCTAATTCAGGGTGAAGGTCTGGATTAATGTGGGCAATCTGTATGTACAGGGTGGGGGAAACATATAAAATAGGCTCTTATTCAGAGTGAAGGTCCGGAATGTGGGCAATCTGTATGTACAGGGTGTGGGAAACATATAAGATAGGCTCTTATTCAGGGTGAAGGTCCGGATTAATATGGGCAATCTGTATGTACAGGGTGTGGGAAACATATAAGATATGCTCTTATTCAGGGTGAAGGTCCGGATTAATGTGAGCAATCTGTATGTACAGGGTGTAGGAAACATATAAGATAGGCTCTTATTCAGGGTGAAGGTCCGGATTAATGTGGGCAATCTGTATGTACAGGGTGGGGGAAACATATAAGATAGGCTCTTATTCAGGGTGAAGGTCCGGATTAATGTGGGCAATCTGTATGTACATGGTGGGGGAAACATATAAGATAGACTCTTATTCAGGGTGAAGGTCTGGATTAATGTGGGCAATCTGTATGTACAGGGTGGGGGAAACATATAAGATAGGCTCTTATTCAGGGTGAAGGTCCGGATTAATGTGGGCAATCTGTATGTACAAGGAGGTAAACATATAAGATAGGCTCTAATTCGGGGTGAAGGTCTGGATTAATGTGGGCAATCTGTATGTACAGGGTGGGGGAAACATATAAAATAGGCTCTTATTCAGAGTGAAGGTCCGGATTAATGTGAGCAATCTGTATGTACAAGGGGGGAAATATATAAGATAGGCTCTAATTCAGGGTGAAGGTCCAGATGAATGTGAGCAATCTGTATGTACAGGATGTGGTAAACATATAAAATTGGCTCTTATTCAGGGTGAAGGTCCGGATTAATGTGGGCAATCTGTATGTACAGGATGTGGGAAACATATAAAATTGGCTCTTATTCAGGGTGAAGGTCCGGATTAATGTGGGCAATCTGTATGTACAGGGTGGGGGAAACATATAAGATAGAATCTTATTCAGGGTGAAGGTCCAGATTAATGTGGGCAATCTATATTTACAGGGTGTGGGAAACATATAAGATAGACTCTTATTCAGGGTGAAGGTCTGAATTAATGTGAGCAATCTGTATGTACAGGGGGGAAACATATAAGTTAGGCTCTTATTCAGGGTGAAGGTCTGAATTAATGTGGGCAATCTGTATGTACAGGGTGGGGGAAACATATAAAATAGGCTCTTATTCAGAGTGACGGTCCGGATTAATGTGGGAAATCTGTATGTAGAGGGTGGGGGAGACATATAAGATAGGCTCTTATTCAGGATGAAGGTCCGGAATAATGTGAGCAATCTGTATGTACAGGGTGTGGGAAACATATAAGAAATGCTCTTATTCAGGGTGAAGGTCCACTTTAAAGCTAACATAATGTATGTATGAAAAGTCAAATAGAACATTATAGTTTTCACCATAACCAGCAACTTTAATGTCTATTTTTGTATTTATTAATGTCTATTATCCCACACACTGTTACCGTGACTGTACAGCCGGCGACGATCCATTAGCGCCGGGGTTTTCCCAGTCGAGTGACACAATGGCCGCTCTCCCCGCCATTATGCGGTTATGTCACGGTGTAAATGGAATCAGTGTGCGTCCGGGGCAAATTGCCGCATGTATCACCGGTATGAATAGCCACGCTCCCAGCCATTGTAAAATAGAAGCGCTGCTCACAGTCCCGTCGTGACTTACATAAAGTGATGAAATGTACAAAGCAATAAAACATTCTATTCTGTCCATATACTGACAACAAGGACGGCTCTGAGATGACCTCACCCTGTGAAGCGGGCCAGGAGCCGCGAGCGCGGGTGTTTGATGCATTCCCCCTCGCTTGTATTCTGTAGGCTGCCCTGAGACTGTGTAGTAACCCTTTGGCTACATGTTGGCACATGCACTTTATATACTGTTGTTCATTCATTGTTTGTCTCTATCTACTAGTATTTATTGGGGAATATTGATTTCTTCCTTCCTGGGTTAGATTGTTTTGTGCAATATATATATATATATATATATATATATATATATATATATATATATATAAATTCTTATAGTTTAGTATGAATTGTAGAAATATGGCACTTTGTACACTTTACCATATCCATCATTGCACCCTAGTTCTCATTATTGCACTGTATGAGATAATCACACTAGCACTTTATATATGTAGTTTGTTGTAAGAATATGTATAGGAAGTTGTATCATTTATCAGTTTAATTAATTTATTCATTTAGATTTGGTGATTGAGTAGGGTTTTTCTGCCGGCACAAAAAATATTTAGGGCATTATAAATATCAGGGTAGACCTATCGCCTATTGAAGACTTTTATTAGCCTGTGTCAACAGGGGCTTATTATTGTATATCATTAGAGATTATAGGGGGAAGCGCCTTGGTTTTAAATGTCTTGTGTTGTATGTGTATTGTGTATTTTTTAATTTTGGTGATTTAATAAAATGTTTGATGCTTATTATGAGCTGTTTTGATGTGTATATTATCTGGTGCTCCTCATTAGGAGGGAGGTGTGGTTAATCCACGTCTACTCCATTTGTTGTTGCGACGGCTCTGAGTTTATACGGGCCCTTGGGTGACGGGCAGGCTGATTCATCACTAACGCCAGGTAGCGACAGATGAGCGTCTGTAGCAGGCATTTTCAGAGCGCCCGCTAGTAGTCGCTGTGCTTGGCCGTTGTTCGGTTGTTGATAGCGACTGAGTCGGTGTGCAGTAATGTTGAATACGGGGTGACGAGTCGCTATTTGACAGGTTCCGCGATGTATGGGTGCGCATGATAGCGACTGGTCAGAGCGACCGGCTCCCACCACATTCATCCATTGAAATGCATTGGAGAGCGCCAGGTAGCGAGAGGTGATACCTGTCGCTGTTCAAGGTCGGACGCTGGCGCTGTGGGCTGAGGCTGGAATAATGATGAATGAGTCGCTATCTGGCGCTATCTCAGTCGCTAAGCAGGATCGGCTTGATAAATGTGTGATTGTGGTGGGGAGCCGGCGTTCTCGTGGCGGTGCCCGTCATTACCGGTCGCTCACCAGGCGCTAACTGTCGCTATCCCTTGTTAAATAAGGGCCTGAGTCTCAGCGGGCCCCATTGCGTTGTATTATAGCACATGTGATGATTGTACGGGTTGATCAGACCTCTTGATCGTTCATCCGATCAAACCGGCCAATCGTATGTGTCACAGCAATTGTTTAATTGGCAACACGCGTAGCTATAAACTGCCGCCACCAGAACGCAAACAGTGTTCACCTCTATATAAGCCACACACAACCCAATCAGATCAAACAGATCGATCGACCCACAACCACTTCCAGGCGGGGCGATCGAGCGGCCTAGGCAACTAATGTAGCCAGGCTCTTCATAAATAGCATGAGCTTTTTAAATCCTTCATTCAGAGCATCAGTGACCCTCTGCTGTATTTTTAGAATTTATTTAAACAAACAGAAAAACACAAAAACCACAAGAAAAATGATGCAAGGTGATAAAAACAGAATTAACAAATAATTTAGATAGCAATCACAAAATAAGAAAAGGTGAAAAATATACTTAAGATTCTGTCTGGGCTGCGGTTCGATTGAATCAAATTGTCTGTTCTCTTCCTTAGATGTTAAAAGGGAGCGTGTGTCACTCTTGACGGTAAGATTAGAGTGACTCTGCCAATTCTGAATCTCACCTTATTCCCTATAACCAGGGGTCAGTTTCTGACCCCTCCTATGGGCAGAGCAATTGGAATCACCCACTGTCTGATTGGTGCATCTGGGATTCTCCATCTTTGGGTACCTGAGGGTTGGTCCATATGATGTCCCCCATCTGTCCTGGGATTCCAAAGGGAGGAGGCATGAGGAGACACATTAATTACCAGTTTGGTCACAGCACACATGGCAGAAAAGCTTCAGGGGGTGGATATTGCCCCTTGTTGCAGTTCCGCCTTAAAGTGGACCAACACCCAGGATTTTGACTATCCTGGGTCTTGGTCCACTTCGGTGGGGCACCCCCGATCGGGGTGCCCCGCTGTGTGAAACCCCCCGAACAACTCACCTCTCCCCGCTCCCAGCGCCGACGGACAAGCCGCGGACAAGCGGCTCCTCCGCCGCCGCCTCGAGCGCCTCCCTCTTGACGCGCGCGTGCCCGCGCCGGCCATTCACAGACGGCCGGCGCGCGCACGTCTAGAGGGGCGCGAGGGAGGCGGCGGAGGTAAGGGGTTTGGGGTGTTTGGGGGGGTTTCACCCCGCGGGACATCCCGATCTCGGATGTCCCGCGGGGAGGGAGGTGATCGGCCCGGGAATCTTATAGATTCCCGGCCCGATCACCCGTGGGTGTTGGTCCACTTTAAAAGGAATGTCCACTTTCATAGACTGACCCCAAAGACCTCAGAGCAGAGAGTGGCAGGTGACAGGTGACCAACTAACCTGCCACCCAGGTGTTACTATCTGCTCTTGTTGCAGAGTGTTGGTGCTGGGTGCAGCAGGGTCAAATCCAGATAGACATTAGTGATATACCGGGAACTGGATTTACATCAATGCAGCAAGAACACTTAAACATGGTGGCTAACACAGAGAGGAAAAAGAAGTGATAGAGCAAAGCTTAAAATACAGGAAATATACCACATCAGAAAAATGCATATAGAAATTACAGCTATGCATTGGTAACAGCGCCATCTACTGTCATAAGTCGTCATAACTGAAAACTACAGTAATCAGTCAACACACACAGGAAAAATAAGTGATAGAGCGCAGCTTGATATACAGGAAATACACCACATCAGAAAAATGCATATAGAAATTACAACTATGCATTGGTAACATTGCCATCTACTGTCATAAGCTGTCATAACTGTAAACTGTAGTCATCAGTCAACACACACAGGAAAAAGAAGTGATAGAGCGCAGCTCGATATACAGGAAATACCACATCAGAAAAATGCATATAGAAATTATAGTTATGACAGCTTATGACAGTTACATTCTCTGCCACAAAACTAAACACAACTGACTGGTCGTTACTTTGTCATACACTGTGACGATTACTTTTAGCATACAGTGCATCACAATGTAACAGCCAGTCAGCTGTGTTTACTCCGCAGCAGGAGAATGTAACACATTTTTCAGAGAACTGTTTGTGATGACATTTTTTTCAGCCCGGTCCTATAAACGTTGGCTGGCCGACCAAAACCCCGGTGGCACGGTAGCCTTCCCCTGGGGCATCCCAAATCAACATTATGCCAATCTGTATTGTGTGTGAGTGGATAGTCTGTACTCTCATGCTGTAGAACAGCTACATCCAGAATTACCTACTGCCATACCTCCCAAGTGTCCCTGATTTGGAGGGACTGTCCCTCTTTGGAGTCCGTGTCGCGCTGTCCCTCGTTGTTCTCCTTTGCCCCTTATTGAGGCGTAACATTCAGATCTGCAGCAATACATCATTTATTCCCCTGTTCAAAGTGTTTCTATTGGTGTGACTGTTACATCCTATCTCCTATCCATCCCTCAATGAGGGGGTGTGGCTTCATCTATCCCTCAATGAGGAGGGCGTGGCTTAATGTAACTATTGTCCCTCTGAGCCGTACCTCCCAACTTTCCCTGATTTGGAGGGACTGTCCCTCTTTGGAGACCATTTCCCCCTGTCCCTCGTTATTTCCATTTGTCCCTCTTTGAGGTGTAACATGCAGATCTGCTATTCAAAGTGTTTATATTGTTGTAACTGTTACAATGTATCTCCTATCTATTCCTCAGTGAGGAGCGTGGCTTCATCTATCCCTCAATAGGGGGGCGTGGCATCATTTACATATTGCCCCTCTTTGAGGTGTAACATGCAGATCTGCAGCAATAAATGATTTATTCCCCTGTTCAAAGTTCTTCTATTGTTGTAACTGCTACACCCTATCTCCTATCCATTCCTTTAATGAGGGGGGAGTGGCTTTTTAGCAATTTTCCACGATAAAAAGTGGATGCCTACTGCTCCTACCATCGGAAAATGAATGGCATAATACATACTATCACATAAGCTGTATAGAGGGCCGAAGCAAAACATGGTGGCTCAATAGACAGTGCTGGGGCTCTAAGGAAACATGTGGAAACATTTGAGGTCCTTTTGGGAAGGCGGGTCACCAAGGGGCCCATAAACACAGGGTAACTCTGTGAGCCCATCATATTTTGGGATCTATGTAAATGGTTTGGACACATGGTGGAGGGTGTCAGGGTCTGGGCTCACAGGGGAGAGAGGATGGCAAGTACTGAGCACAGGGCAGGGTCAGACTGACCCACTAGGTTATTAGGGAATCTCCTGGTGGACCCCATGCCCAAGAAGGTCCCCTCCTTGCATGGTGATAGCTTTTCAGCTTTTATGTTAGATCAAGATGATTTATACAGGGGAAACCAGGGGTTTTCACACTGCAAAACATGCCAAATCACCAAGCCCTAGACTCTAGAGCTGGAGGAAATGGATGTTGGCCTCTTTAATGTGGAACAAAACCCTAGGGTGCCAGCCACAGAGTCCTAAAGAAGAAGAAAACCCACAGTGGCTGGCCCTGGAATCTAAAAGATTTCAAGGCCGGCCTCTAGCCTGCCCCAGGACAGTGAGTGATTCTGTGTTCATGTTCTCGGGGAGGCTGATTTATTAATAGCGACATGTAGCGACAGTTGAGCGACTGTAGGGGTATTTTCACAGCGCCCGCTAGTAGTCGCTGTGCTTGGCCATTGTTCGGTTGTTGACAGCGACTCAGTCGGTGTGGCGTAATACAAGGTGACGAGTTGCTATTTGACAGGTTCCGCGATGTATGGGTGCGCATGATAGCGACTGGTCAGAGCGACCGGCTCCCACCATATTCATCAAAAATTCACGCTCAAAAAATTCAAGCGCTGTGAAACGCATGTTTAAACCCCAGAGCGCTGGCGGCGATGTGTTAAAAGTAGTTTTTTAACCCCCAAACAACCATATTTTTGGAATAAAAAAAAAAAAGTTTTTTAAATAATTTAGCACTATGAATACAATAATATCAGACCTGTAATATTAATTCTGCACAAATTTTTTATTTTTTTTCACTTAAAAAAATTATCTAATGGCAGAAGTGGTCACAGAATTTTTCACATTTAAAAAAAAAAAAAATTAATAACAATTATTAATATTTAAAGATTGTTCCATTGAAATGCATTGGAGAGCGCCAGGTAGCGAGAGGTCATACCTGTCGCTGTTCAAGGTCGGACGCTGGCGCTGTGGGCTGAGGCTGGAATAATGATGAATGAGTCGCTATATGTCGCTATCTCAGTCGCTAAGCAGGATTGGCTTGATAAATGTGTGATTGTGGTGGGGAGCCGGCGTTCTCGTGGCAGGGCCCGTCATTACCGGTCGCTCACCAGTTGCTACCTGTCGCTATTCCTTCATAAATAAGGGCCTTAAAGGCTGGGCACGGGGCAGAGCAAAAGCATTACATTTTTGAGACCAGCCAATCGTCAATCTCGAAAATGCCTCTGGGCGTGGCATCGGTGATAGAAAAACCTGGTTTTATTTGAAAACCAGGCCACTGCCAGCAGCATCGCCCGAGGTACTTGGGCAGGGAGGGCAGGTGGGGGGTCCGGGGGTTGTTTCAACATGCTTTAAACACTCCAGAACCAGCCGCTGGCCTTCCCCTGGGGCATCCCAAATCAGGTTGCTGCACTGCGTAACCCCTCTCCCACCAGGTAAACTCACCTTTCCCAGCAGCTCCCATGGCAAAACCCGGATTTATTTTAAAACCGGGCCACTGCCAGGGAGGGCAGGTGGAGGGTCTGGGGGGCCGACAAAATGGGTTTCAAAATGCTTAAAAGGCTCCAGGACCGGCCAGTGGCCTTCCTCCTGAAGCATCCTAAATCAGGATACTGCTCTGCATAAACCCCCTCCCACCGGGTCATCTGTAAACTCACCTTTCCCGGCGGCTCCAACGACGATGTAAACTTCTGCGGCTGCATCCCCGGCATCTCTGAGCTAAGGCGCGCTCCTGCATCCAGCCATTCAGATATGCTGGGAGCGAGAGAGCAGGGAAACCAGGGATGCGGCTGCTCTCGCTCACTACTGCCGACATATCCGTGAGCCGTATTGCCGATCATTTATAAGCACGCCATACAACACGGATTGGAGGAGAGAGTGCGCATGCGCCATAGGACCGGGTAAAGGTGAGTATGGGGGGTTTCGCATGGCTGAGAATCCCAAATCGGGATGCCCGTGGGAAAAGGAACAAACGTAAGATAGTGGAAATCCTGGGTTTTGTTCCGACAGACATAAAATAAAAAGGGTCCGGTTCCCCGCGCATCGGCCCCTACTTACCTTTTGGATGTCACTGCTGCCTGTTGTGACGAAATCTGGCTGCTTCGCGGCCCGATCCTTGCCCCCACCACCGGCCTTTTCAAAGTCTCGCGCCACTCAACGAAATCTCATGAGATTTCAAGCGGCTCCATCACGTTCCCAGCCATGGGTACTGCACAGGGGCCGTGCACAATACCTGATGGAATTCAAGATGCCGCACCCATTTGTGAGGTTGAAACCTCCCCCAAACCTCACATTTATACCAAATGGTTGTGGCTTAATGAAAAAAGCTTCGGTTTAAAGTGGACTAAAGCCCAGGATTTTGACTATGCTGGGTTTTGGTCCTTGCCCCCCCCCCCCCAGGGCACGCCGATCTGGGGTACCCCGCTGTGTGAAACCCCCTCAGGTGCCTGAACAAACTCAACTCTTCCCAGTCCTACGGCGCATGTGCAGCCTCTCGTCCAATCAGCACGCTTGGATCTGCCCAAGCCCCTTCGTCCAGGAGCTCATATAATGCATGCGGATCCGAGCGTGCTGGTGGCCGCATCCCCCGCTACCCTTTAACAGGAAGTGTGCCCGCGCCGGCCATTCACAAATGCCTGACGCAGGCAGGCACCATGCTCAAGTGATGGCGTGGATGCGGCCGCTGCTTGCGTATGCGCCATTGGACCGGGACCGGGAGTTTTTGGGCAACCTGTGGGTTTTACACAGCAGGGTACCCCTGATTGGGGTGCCCCGGGGGGAGCGAGTATGTCTGCCCTGTAGTCTCATAGACTCCAGGGTGGGTTTTTTTGGTCCTCTTTAATACAATGTAACAATCTCAGGGGGGATTGGGGAACAACCATCAGCATCTTACCATCAGTTCCCCACGAGCCCCTACTTACCTTTTGGATGTCGCCGCTGCCTGCTGTGGCAACATCCGGTTGAGTTGGGGTCCGATCCTTGCCCCCGCGGTCGGCCTCTTCAAAGTCTCATGCCACTCGGCGAAATCTCGTGAGATTTCGAGCGGCTCCATTGCATCCCAGCCATGGGCACTGCACAGGCACGAGATAGGGGGCCGTGCACAATACCTGATGCACGTCAGAAGGTCACCAAAATCCAAGGAACCCAGAAAAGGGATGCCCCGGAAAAGTGGGTAGAAGCCACCCAAAGGTAAAACCGGAGCAGGGGGGCAGCGGATCAGTGAGGTTTGGGGGGTTTAACCTCCCCAGTGTTCCTCTTTGAGAGCTTATGCACACACCCCTTGTGCCATGCTGTACTTTGTGTGAGTGGATAACCTGTCCTCTCCTCTGTCATCACTCAGCATTTCAGTAGAATTTAATGGAGAACATGGAAAGTATTGGCACAGTACACAATACAAGGACAGATAGAATTACCCATCAATCCTTGCAGCAGGCGGAGCTATGCAAATCATCTCTTTATGTCTTTGTGCCATCCAAGGTCCTTAGAAACACTAAGGGTGCAATGTCAATGGTTAGCTTTAAATTTACACAGCCAAACACATCCAACTAGTGGACACGTGTTTCCAGCTTTAGGCTCTTATCAGCACTAGGGCGGATGTTTCTGGCTGTATGGCGAGTGAGATGGGCAGGCTGATTCATTACTAGCGCCAGGTATCGGCAGATGAGCGTCTGTACAGCGGCGCTAAGAGCGACCGCTAATGGTCGCTCTGATCGGGCGTCAGTCGCTATTACAGAGCGTCTCAGTCGCTGGCCGGCATTGATGAATTTGATGTGCGAGTCGCTATAACACCAGTACAGCACTATATGGGAGCGAACGGTAGCGACTGTTCAGTGTGAGCGACTCAAACCATATTCATCAAAAAAACAGCCTCACACAGCGCCAGCGCTCAAAATCGGGTCGCTGTAGGCCAGAGCGCCAGAAGCTGTGTGATTAAAGTCCGTTTTTTAAACTCATATCCACCAGTAACAAAGCGAAAACATATGGAATGACATTGTTGTAACATTATGACATTAACACTTTAATACCAGACCTGTAATGACAATTCTGAATAAAAATATAAAAATGACATTTAATAGGCCAGGAGAGGTCACACAATTGTTTGATTAAAAATAATACAAAGAAAACCCTGTTTAAAGTGGACCAACACCCAGGATTTTGACTATCCTGGGTTTTGGTCCACTTCGGTGGGGCACCCCGATCGGGGGTGCCCCACTGTGTGAAACCCCCCAGAAAGCCCCGAAAACTCACCTCACCCCACTCCCACGTGACCGCTGCAGCCAATCCCCGCCGGCGGACAAGCGAGAGGCAGCGCCGGAAAAGCAGAGCGCGTCCACCGCCGCCTCCCGTGCATCCCTCTTACAGGGAGCGCACCCTGCTAGAGTAACGCGCGGGAGGTGGTGGCGGCGGACGCGCATGCGCTGCTGGAACGTGGAAAAGATAGGATTGTGGGCTTCCTGGGGGGTTTCACCCCGCGGGACATCCCGATTTCGGATGCCCCGCGGGGAGGGATCTGATCGGCCCAGGAATCTTATAGATTCCCGGGCCGATCCCCCCTGGGTGTTGGTCCACTTTAAAGTGAAGAAACGTATCGTCCATTGAAATGTATGTGAGAGCGACAGGTAATACCAGGCGCTCTGGAAGGCAGAGCGCCGGCACTGTACACTGAGCCATCTGTGATGATGAATCCGATGCTACATGGAGCTGTTGGACCGTTTACCGGAATCGCTTTGATAAATGTGGTATTGCGTATCGCCCGGAGTTCACCATTCGCTGCCTGCCGCTACGAGGCGCTACCTGGCGCTATCCCTTGATGAATAAACCCCTTGGTGAGTACCAAAACAGAGTCGCAAGCCAGTATATGGAGAAACCCATGTTAGGCTTAGCATAGGGGGGTTAAAAAGACCAAAAAAACAGCTACTTAGGTAAAGGAGAAGAGGCGCTTTCCTAACACGGAAAGTATTTGCACAGTTATTATTTTATAATAACGCCTGTGAGAACGCGCGCCTGTCGGAGGTTGCAGGAGGTGTCGCCGGGATGGTCTCTATCATTCCCAGATAATTCCCGCCACTGTTTCTGTCAGAACAAATGATACACATCAGGGGAATCAGCATGCGGCTAATTTTCTGATTTCGCCTCCGTCCCGCTCCCAGAATACTAATGGTGCTCGGCTGTGTAATCGGGGTGAAATGAGGACACACAGCGAATGCAGACGAGCCCCTCGCCCAGCCAGATCCTTCACAGCGGCGGAGGCGATGGTGGCCTAGAATCTCTGTCTGCACACAGCGTGGATCCCAAATGGGTGTGGCTTAATGAAAAAAGGTGTGGCTTAAAGTGGACCAAAACCCAGGATTTTGACTACTCCTTTGTCCAGGAGCTCGTATAATGAGTGCGGATCCGAGCGCGCTGGCAGCCGCATCCCCCGCTACCCTTTACAGGGAGCGTGCCTGCACCGGCCATTCACAAACGTTTGCTGCATGCGCTCGGCTAAAGGGATGGCGTGGATGCGGGTGCAGCTTGCACATGCGACATTGGACCGGGAACAACAGTTTTTGAGCGACCTGGGGGGGTTTACACACCCTGTTCGAGGTGCCCCGGGGGGAGCGAGTATGTCTGCCCTATAGTCTCATAGACTCCAGGGTGGTTTTTTTGGTCCTCTTTAATACAATGTAACGATCTCAAGGGGATTCGGGAACAACCATCAGCATCTTACCATCATGGTGTCCGCACCCCATGTCACCTAGGATAAGCCAATATAGCTTTTCTATGTCACGGTTTAGTGTGATTTTGGTTTACCTGGGCCACACTCCCTGTTATAGGGTAGCAGGGGATGCGGCCGCCATTGCGCTCAGATCTGCTCTCCTTAGCTCTTAGACGAAGGGGTGGGAGCGGATCCGGGCGTGCTGTTTGGACAAGAGGGTTGCGCATGCGCCGTAGGACCAGGGAAGAGTGAGTTCGGGCGAACTGGGGGGGAGGTTTCACACAGCGGGGCATCCCCGATCAGGGTGCCCCGGGGGCAAGGACCAAAACCCAGGATAGTCAAAATCCAGGATTTATGTGTGGTGGAGGCCCCTGTGCACAAAATCTGGTGGAGGCCCCAGATACAGTATAAAATAATAGTCCAGCCAAGTAAGTGATTGGTGTTTGTCTGGCACCCGCCTACTTACTGGAAGGTCAGATGGAGTCCCTTGTGCCCCCCTTGTGCGGGTGCTGCTGCTTTGCCATTCTGGGTGGGGGGTAGTGTAGTCGCCCGGCTGGCTCCCTGCATTCCGAAGGATGTAAACATGGCAAATGGCTGTGATTGGCTGCGCCCCCGCACATGTGCCTTAGGAGCGAGGAAGAGGTGAGTTGTACTGGGCGATAGTGGGGCATCCCAATTCGGGATGGGAACGGAACAAAAACCGGGAAAGTCAAACTCCTGGGTTTTTGTTCCGCTTTAAAGTGGACTATCCTGGGTTTGGTCCTTGCCCCCGGGGCACCCCGATCAGGGATGCCCCGCTGTGTGAAACTCCGCATCTTTCCCTACCTTTCTCCGGTCCAAAGGCACATGCATGGGCTCTCGTACAGTGAGAGGCATTTGCCTTGGCTATTGTTTTCTAGGCTGGATATTGTTGGATAGGGATGCAGCAGCACAAGCTACCCCCTGAAGTCAATGAGAGCTGCTTTCCGAAGGATGTAGACATGGCAAATGGCTGTGATTGGCTGCACGCCCGCGCATGCTCCTTAGGAACGAGGAAGAGGTGAGTTGTACTGGGGAACAGCGGGGCATCCCAATTCGGGCTGGGAACGGAATAAAACCCGGGAAAGTCAAACTCCTGGGTTTTTGTTCCGCTTTAAAGTGGACCAAAACCCAGGATTTTGATAATCCCCCCTGGGCATCCCCCAAACCTGTGTGAGACCCCCCAGGTTGCCCAATGTGACATTTGCCATGTTTACATCCTTCGGAAAGCAGCTCTAACTGGCTTCAGGCTGATCCATGGCGGTGTGCCCGCTCCCGGCCCAGCCTAGAAAACAATGAGAGCCACATGACATAGTCAAGGCAAATGCCTCTCATTAGACAGGAAAAGTCCCAATTCCGAATGCCCCTGGACAAGTGGGCCCCTTGTGTCACATCACATCCCCCGAAGTAAAAAGGAAAAGTAAAAAAGGCAAGAGAAATAAAATGAAGGAGAGTAAAAAGAAAAGAAAGACGAGAAAGAAAAACAGACAAAAATAAAAAAAGGGAGAAAGTGGGGTAGAAAGAGAGAAAATAGAGGGATAACACGAGGAGAGGAAGAAAGAAAAGAAAAAGCAAATAAAAGAAAAAAGGAGAAATAAATAAATATATATATAGAGAGAGAGAGAGGAAAAATAAGTGGGAAAGAAAAGAGAAAGAAAGAATAACGTGATGAGGAAGAGAAAAGAAAGAAAAGGGAGAGGAAAAAAGAAAGTATGAAAAAGATAGAAGGGAAAAGAAAAGAAGAGCATGAGTGAAGCAACGAAGAGAGAGGGAAAACAGGATAGAAAGAGATAGAGAGAGAGAAAAAAAGAGGAATAAGGAAGAAATAATGAATGTATATGAGTGGTAGAAGTGTGAAAGAGAGAAAGGAAGGAATGGAGGAATGAAAGAAAAAAAGATGGTAGTGAGATGGAGAGCAAATAATTAAGAAATACGAACGAGAGAGAGAAAATAGAAGGGAAGGAAGGAATGTGGAAAGGAGTAAAAAGAGAAATGAGGAGGGAAGGCAAAAAGGGAAAGAAGTGATGATTGAAGGATAAAAGGAAGAAAGAAAGTAGAGTGGATATGAAAAATGCAAAGGAGTGAAAGTATAAAAGGAAGGAAGGAGGCAGTAGAAGTGAGGGAGAAGGAGAAAACAATGTAGGGAAGGAAGAAAAGCTGACAATGGGAGGAAGGAAGGAGTAAGGAATGGCAATCACCGACCGAAGTGGGCCCTCCTGGAGCTCCAGGGCCCCCGACACGTGACCGAGTTTGCCGCCCTCTGACATCGGCCCTGTCCGCGGGGCAAAAGTCAGCGGCCGGCTTTTAGACTCCAGGGTGGCCGCTGGTGGGTTTCATTCCTCTTTAAGTGTTTTAGCTGAAAGCACGATAATGGACGGATCTGTAACAAGTGACTCGGTAAACACAGACACCTGCGTGAGCTCCGGAAACACGAGCGGCTCATGAGCGTCTGTCATGTCGCCGGCGCGTCCTGCTGTTATTTTGTAGCATTGTCTCCGCTATAGAGAGGAGCGCAGCTTTGTCTGCAGCTGCTGCCTGGAACACTCAGTTCTGTACAGAGTAATGAGCGGGGACAGGGGGGTGCGGGGACAGGAGGGGTGGGGGGACAGGAGGAGTGGGGGGACAGGAGGGGTGGGGGACAGGAGGAGTGGGGGGACAGGAGGGGTGCGGGGACAGGAGGGGTGGGGGGACAGGAGGGGAGCGGGGACAGGAGGGGTGCGGGGACAGGAGGAGTGGGGGGACAGGAGGGGTGCGGGGACAGGAGGGGTGGGGGACAGGAGGAGTGGGGGGACAGGAGGGGAGCGGGGGACAGGAGGGGTGCGGGGACAGGAGGGGTGGGGGGACAGGAGGGGAGCGGGGACAGGAGGGGAGCGGGGGCAGGAGGGGAGCGGGGGACAGGAGGGGTGCGGGGACAGGAGGGGAGCGGGGGACAGGAGGGGAGCGGGGACAGAAGGGGTGCGGGGACAGGAGGGGAACGGGGACAGGAGGGGTGGGGGGACAGGAGGGGTGCGGGGACAGGAGGGGTGGGGGGACAGGAGGGGTGCGGGGACAGGAGGGGTGGGGGGGGACAGGAGGGGAGTGGGGACAGGAGGGGTGCGGGGACAGGAGGGGTGCGGGGACAGGAGGGGAGCGGGGACAGGAGGGGTGGGGGGACAGGAGGGGAGAGGGGAGCGGGGACAGGAGGGGTGCGGGGACAGGAGGGGTGGGGGGACAGGAGGGGAGCGGGGACAGGAGGAGAGCGGGGACAGGAGGGGTGTGGGGACAGGAAGGGAGCAGGGACAGGAGGGGAGCGGGGACAGGAGGGGTGCGGGGACAGGAGGGGTGGGGGGACAGGAGGGGAGCGGGGACAGGAGGGGTGGGGGACAGGAGGGGTGGGGGACAGGAGGGGTGGGGGGACAGGAGGGGAGCGGGGACAGGAGGGGTGCGGGGACAGGAGGGGAGCAGGGGACAGGAGGGGAGCGGGGACAGGAAGGGTGCGGGGACAGGAGGGGTGCGGGGACAGGAGGGGTGGGGGGACAGGAGGGGTGCGGGGACAGGAGGGGTGCGGGGACAGGAGGGGTGGGGGGGGACAGGAGGGGTGCGGGGACAGGAGGGGTGGGGGGACAAAAGGGAAGTGGGGACAGGAGGGGAGCGGGGACAGGAGGGGTGGGGGGACAGGACGGGAGCGGGGACAGAAGGGGTGCGGGGACAGGAGGGGAGCGGGGACAGGAGGGGAGCGGGGACAGAAGGGGTGCGGGAACAGGAGGGGAGCGGGGACAGGAGGGGAGCGGGGACAGAAGGGGTGCGGGGACAGGAGGGGAGCGGGGACAGGAGGGGTGCGGGACAGGAGGGGTGGGGGACAGGAGGGGTGCGGGGACAGGAGGGGTGGGGGGACAGGAGGGGATCAGGGACAGGAGGGGTGGGGGGACAGGAGGGGAGCGGGGACAGGAGGGGAGCGGGGACAGGAGGGGAGCGGGGACAGGAGGGGTGGGGGGACAGGAGGGGATCAGGGACAGGAGGGGTGGGGGGACAGGAGGGGAGCAGGGACAGGAGGGGAGCGGGGACAGGAGGGGAGCGGGGACAGGAGGGGTGGGGGGACAGGACGGGAGCGGGGACAGAAGGGGTGCGGGGACAGGAGGGGAGCGGGGACAGGAGGGGAGCGGGGACAGGAGGAGTGGGGGGACAGGAGGGGTGCGGGGACAGGAGGGGAGCGGGGACAGGAGGGGTGCGGGGACAGGAGGGGTGGGGGGACAGGAGGGGATCAGGGACAGGAGGGGTGGGGGGACAGGAGGGGAGCGGGGACAGGAGGGGAGCGGGGACAGGAGGGGAGCGGGGACAGGAGGGGTGGGGGGACAGGACGGGAGCGGGGACAGAAGGGGTGCGGGGACAGGAGGGGAGCGGGGACAGGAGGGGAGCGGGGACAGAAGGGGTGCGGGGACAGGAGGGGAGCGGGGACAGGAGGGGAGCGGGGACAGGAGGGGTGGGGGGACAGGAGGGGAGCGGGGACAGGAGGGGAGCGGGGACAGGAGGGGTGCGGGGACAGGAGGGGTGGGGGGACAGGAGGGGATCAGGGACAGGAGGGGTGGGGGGACAGGAGGGGAGCAGGGACAGGAGGGGAGCGGGGACAGGAGGGGTGGGGGGACAGGACGGGAGCGGGGACAGAAGGGGTGCGGGGACAGGAGGGGAGCGGGGACAGGAGGGGAGCGGGGACAGAAGGGGTGCGGGAACAGGAGGGGAGCGGGGACAGGAGGGGAGCGGGGACAGAAGGGGTGCGGGGACAGGAGGGGAGCGGGGACAGGAGGGGTGCGGGACAGGAGGGGTGGGGGACAGGAGGGGTGCGGGGACAGGAGGGGTGGGGGGACAGGAGGGGATCAGGGACAGGAGGGGTGGGGGGACAGGAGGGGAGCGGGGACAGGAGGGGTGGGGGGACAGGAGCGGAGCAGGGACAGGAGGGGAGCGGGTACAGGAGGGGTGCCGCCAATGGATTATTTCAAGCAGAAATAAATCGGATGCTAATGAGAAAACGGGGAGAACAAAAGATGGAGGAGGTCTGTGTTCTGCGCATTGCCGGGAGGATGGAGCAAGCTTGGAACAGGTTGGATACAGTATAGACCAGCGATACTTAACTGGCAGACCAGGGTCCGAATGGGGACCTCAGTGCCAAATTTCCGGACCCCTGCCCTGACAGCCCTGCACTGACACTTGCTTCTGTGAGAGAAAGGAAGGAATGGAGGAATGAAAGAAAGAAAGAAAGATGGTAGTGAGATGGAGAGCAAATAATTAGGAAACAAAATGAGAGAGAGAAAATAGAATGGAAGGAAGGAAAGAGGAAAGGAGGAAGCGTAATGTATAGAGTAATGAACGGGGACAATACAATCCAATACTACCCCCACCATTCTTGTCCCACCATCCATCCTCCATCCCTATCTTCCTGCTATGGTGATCTACCCCTCCAGCTCTGCCTATCCATCCCTGCTCTCAGCTCTCTATCCATCACTCCCTACCCTTGTTGTTCTGTGTATCCATCCCTCTTCCTTACAGCTTCTAACTATCCAACCCCCCCGCAACTACCCTCCGCCCGGACCCTTACCTCTCACTGGATGCCTTTAAATGGACCTTTACAAGAAGTAGTTGAGTGCCCCTGGTATAGGCTAATAGGGCCGCAGACCAGGTTGCAGTGCAGAAAAGTAGGGCTGTAGGTAGGAGGTGACAAGGGTGCAGTTGGGGAGCGGCATACTAAGCAATTGTCCAATAACTGATTTGAAGGTAATGTCCCTCTTTTGAGTCCATGTCCCCCTGTCCCTCGTTAGTAACATGCAGATCTGCAGCAATAAATTGTTAATTTGCCTATTCAAATTGTTTCTATTGGTGTACCTGTTACATCCTATCTCCTATCAATCCCTCAATGAGGGGGCGTGGCTTAATGTAACTATCCATACCTCCCAAATGTCCCTGATTTGGAGGGACTGTCTCTCTTTTGAGTCCATGTCCGCCTGTCCCTCGTTGTTCTCATTTGTCCCTCCCTTCAAAGTGTTTATATTGTTGTCACTGTTACACCCTAATGAGGGGACGTGGCTTAAGTTGGAACGTTTGTGAAAGGAGATACTCTGTCTTCAGCATTGGATGCCTGCTATCGCTTGGGGTATTGGGAGACAGCGTAAACCTTACTCACACCACCCGCTCCATACCATACCTCTCAAGTGTCCCTGATTTGGAGGGACTGTCCCTCTTGTGAGTCCATGTCCCCCTGTCCCTCGTTGCTCTCATTTGTCCCTCTTAGAGGTGTAACATGCAGATCTGCATCAATAAATGATTCATTTGCCTATTCAAAGTGTTTCTATTGTTGTCACTATTACATCCTATCTCCTATCCATCCCTCGATGAGGGAGTGCGGCTTAATTTAACAATTGTCCCTCTTTCCCACAATGAAAAATTGAAAGGTATGTGACAGGGGATACTCTGGTTTCAGCACCGGAAGCCTGCTATCACTTGGGGTATTGGGAGACAGTGTAAACCTTACTTGTACCACCCCCTCTATAACATACCTCCCAAGTGTCCCTCTTTTGAGTCCATGGCCCTATATGAGGTGTAACATGCAGATCTGCATCAATAAATGATTCATTTGCCTATTCAAAGTGTTTCTATTGTTGTAACTGTTACACCCTATCACCTATCCATCCCTCAATGAGGGGGCGTGGCTTCATCAATCCCTCAATGAGGGGGCGTGGCCTAATTTAACAAATGTCCCTTTTTCCCACCCTGAAAAGTTAGGAGGTATGATACACCCTCTGCATTTAACCCCTTATATGATTTCCCCTGTTGAATACCAACCAACTTTTCAGGGTGGGGCAGTGGCCATTCAATGCTGTGGTCAGCAGAATTGTGCCGCCGCTCACTGGGGGTTTCGATCTTGTGACCCGGTGAGTTCTGAACAAGAACGTATACAGTTGTGCTGGGGGACAAAAGGTGAGTATTCGTGTTTGGGGGGGTTCTGCCAGGGCTGCCCCTTTAAGAGCAAAGAAATCTTTGCGGTAGCGTGTGACATCTGTATTACATAACACACGCTTGCCATAACATGGAATTTAGTAAGTAAGCCGAGCCAGTGAGTGCGGGAGTCAGTGTGCGGAGGCTGGTCCACGCGGTGTGGAGTAGTCGGCACTAATCTGTGTTCCCACTACAAACCTGCCAATCTGTCTGATCGCCAGGAGGGGGCGGTATCGAGACACCCTATCCAGCTAATAACACAATAACACTCAGTATTCAGGAGACTATCAATCCCAGAAATCACTAGATATATTATTGGTGCCCTCAAGAAAAAAATCATTCTTGGGGCCAGCCGAGGAAATCCTTCTTGATGCAACCAGAGGAAATCCGTCTTGGGGCAACCAGAGGAAATCCTTCTTGGGGCAACCAGAGGAAATCCTTCTTGGGGCAACCAGAGGAAATCCTTCTTGGGGCAACCAGAGGAAATCATTCTTGGAGCCACCAGAGGAAATCATTCTTGGGGCCACCAGAGGAAATCATTCTTGGAGCCACCAGAGGAAATCATTCTTGGGGCCACCAGAGGAAATCATTCTTGGGGCCACCAGAGGAAATCATTCTTGGGACCACCAGAGGAAATCATTCTTGGGGCCACCAGAGGAAATCATTCTTGGGACCACCAGAGGAAATCATTCTTGGGGCCACCAGAGGAAATCATTCTTGGAGCCACCAGAGGAAATCCTTCTAGGGGCCACCAGAGGAAATCATTCTTGGGACCACCAGAGGAAATCATTCTTGGAGCCACCAGAGGAAAACATTCTTGGGCCCACCAGAGGAAATCATTCTTGGAGCCACCAGAGGAAATCATTCTTGGGGCCACCAGAGGAAATCATTCTTGGGACCACCAGAGGAAATCATTCTTGGAGCCACCAGAGGAAAACATTCTTGGGACCACCAGAGGAAATCATTCTTGGAGCCACCAGAGGAAATCATTCTTGGGGCCACCAGAGGAAATCATTCTTGGAGCCACCAGAGGAAATCATTCTTGGGGCCACCAGAGGAAATCATTTTTGGGACCACCAGAGGAAATCATTCTTGGGTCCACCAGAGGAAATCATTCTTGGAGCCACCAGAGGAAATCATTCTTGGGTCCACCAGAGGAAATCATTCTTGGAGCCACCAGAGGAAATCATTCTTGGGGCCACCAGAGGAAATCATTCTTGGGGTTCACCCACTTCCTAGCCATTGGCTGACAAGTCCAAAATAATTCTGCATCTTTTCTGGGTAACATATTTCAGCATCTGTCTTGGTCAAAATAATTCTGTGTCTGTAACCCTACATTTGAATGGTCGTGTTTGCATTTTGTCCTGTGTTAATTATTAACCAGCCCCTTGAAGGCAACCAGAATGCTGACAGGGCCCTTGATAAAAGTGAGTTTGACACCCCTGATATCTGTTTGATTCAGGAGGCTGACTTTGGAGTCTTTGCTGGATCGTGAAGCTCCAAAGAGGACAAGCCAAGGCTTACAGTCATGGCCATAAATGTTGGCACCCGTGAAGTTCTTCAGGAAAATGAAGTATTTCTCACAGAAAAGGATTGCAGTGACACATGTTTTGCTATAGACATGTTTATTCCCGTTGTGTGTGTATTGGAACTCGACCAAAAAAGGGAGGAAAAAAGCAAACTGGACATAATGTCACACCAAACTCCAAAAATGGTCTGGACAAAATTATTGGCCCCCTTAACGTAATAATTGGTTGTACACTCTTTGGAAGAAATAAGTGAAATCAGTGGCTTCCTATAACCATCAATAAGCTTCTTAGACCTCTCAGACGGAATGTTGGACCGCTCTTCCTTTGCAAACTGCTCCAAGTCTCTCTTATTGGAAGGGAAAAGCCTTTTTCCAACAGCAATTTTAAGATCTCTCCACAAGTGAGATCAATGGGATTTAGATCTGGACTAATTTCTGGCCACTTCAGATCTCTCCAGCACTTGGTTGCCATCCATTTCTGGGTGCTTTTTGACGTATGTTTGGGGTCATTGTCCTGCTGGAAGACATAAGATCTCGGACGCAAACCCAGCTTTCTGACAATGTACAGTGCCACCCAAAATCCATTGGTAATCCGTCAGATTTCATGATGCCTTGTACACACTCAAGGCACCCAGTAGCAGAGGCAGCAAAACAACCCCAAAATGTCATTGAACCTCCACCATATTTCACTGTAGGTGCTGTGTTCGTTCCTTTGTAGGCCTCTTTCCATTTATGGAAAACAGTAGAATGATGTGCTTTACCAAAAAGCTCTATCTTGGTCTCATCTGTCCACAAGACGTTTTCCCAGAAGGATTTTGGCTTACTCAAGTGCATTTTGACAAAATGTAGTGTTGCTTTTGTATGTCTCTGTGTCAGCAGTGGGGTCCTCCTGGGTCTCCTGCCATAGTGTTTCATTTCATTTAAATGTTGGTGGATAGTTTGTGCTGACACGGATGCTCCCTGAACCTGTAGCTTAACTTGAATATATTTGGAACTTGTTTGGGGCTTATCCACTATCCGGACTATCCTCTGGAGATGGACTTGTAACCTTGAGTTTGTTGATATTTTGGTTCTCAAGACCTCAGACAGTTCTATTTTCCTCTTTCTGTTGTCCATGCTTAGTGTGGCCACACAGACACACAATACAAAGACTAGGGGGTTTATTTAAGAAGGGATAGCGACAGGTAGCGCCTCGTAGCGGCAGGCAGCGTCTGGTGCAAGACGGGCACTGTATGCAAAACCACATTTAAGAAAGTGAATCTGGTGAGCGCCTCTAACAGTGCCATGTAGCGTCACATGTATTAACCCAGGCGGCTCAGCGTATAGCACCATGGGCTCAGGCGCGCCATGTAGTACCCATGTGTTTTCTCTTTGTTACTGGTGAATATGTGTTCAAAAATCACACAGTGTCTGGCGCTCTATGCTACAGCACCAAGCTTTAGAGCGCCAACGATGTATGTGTAGTTTTTTGTTAAATATGGTGTGGAGCGCCAAATGCCATACACACTGTGCTGGCACTACCTATCGAGTGACCGAGACGCTTTGCTACAGCGCCCAATACCCGCTTACAGCGTCTACTAGCGGTCGCTCTAAGCGCCGCTATTCAGACGCTCATCTGGCAATACCTGGAATTAGTAGTGAATCAGCCTTTTATCTGCTTTCAGGTGTGATTTTTATATTGCACCTGTTACTTGCCCCAGGTGAGTTTAAAGGAGCATCACATGCTTGAAACAATCTTATTTATACACAACTTTGAAAGGGTGCCAGTAACTTTGTCCAGCCCATATTTGCAGTATGGTGACATTATGTCCAATTTTTTCCTTTTTTTTTTCCTTCCTTTTTTGGTTTAGTTCCAATACACACAAAGGGAATAAACATGTGAAAGTACATGTTACTGCAACCCTGCATCTGTGAGAAATACTTAATTTTCTTGAAAAATTTCAGGGGTACCAACATTTACGGCCATGACTGTATCTGATCTATATGATTCAGGAGGCTGACTTTGGAGACTTTGCTGGATCTTGAAGCTCCACAGAGGACAAGCCAAGGTGTATGTGATCTATATGATTCAGGAGGCTGACTGTGGAAACTTTGCTGGATCTTGAAGCTCCACAGAGGACAAGCCAAGGCTTATGTGATCTATATGATTCAGGAGGCTGACTTTGGAGTCTTTGCTGGATCTTGAAGCTCCACAGAGGACAAGCCAAGGCGTATGTGATCTATATGATTCAGGAGGCTGACTTTGGAGTCTTTGCTGGATCTTGAAGCTCCACAGAGGACAAGCCAAGGCGTATGTGATCTATATGATTCTGGAGGCTGACTTAGGAGTCTTTGCTGGATCTTGAAGCTCCACAGAGGACAAGCCAAGTCGTATGTGATCTATATGATCCAGGAGGCTGACTTTGGAGTCTTTGCTGGATCTTGAAGCTCCACAGAGGACAAGCCAAGGCTTATGTGATCTATATGATTCAGGAGGCTGACTTTGGAGACTTTGCTGGATCTTGAAGCTCCCCAGAGGACAAGCCAAGGCTTATGTGATCTATATGATTCAGGAGGCTGACTTTGGAGACTTTGCTGGATCTTGAAGCTCCACAGAGGACAAGCCAAGGCTTATGTGATCTATATGATTCAGGAGGCTGACTTTGGAGACTTTGCTGGATCTTGAAGCTCCACAGAGGGCAAGCCAAGGTTAATGTGATCTATATGATTCAGGAGGCTGACTTTGGAGTCTTTGCTGGATCGTGAAGATCCACAGAGGACAAGCCAAAGCTTATGTGACATATATGATTCAGGAGGCTGACTTTGGAGTCTTTGCTGGATCGTGAAGATCCACAGAGGACAAGACAAGGCTTATGTGATCTATATGATTCAGGAGGCTGACTTTGGAGTCTTTGCTGGATCTTGAAGCTCCACAGAGGACAAGCCAAGACTTATGTGATATATATGATTCAGGAGGCTGACTTTGGAGTCTTTGCTGGATCGTGAAGGTCCACAGAGGACAAGCCAAGACTTATGTGATCTATATAATTCAGGAGGCTGACTTTGGAGTCTTTGATGGATCTTGAAGATCCACAGAGGACAAGCCAAGGCTTATGTGATCTATATGATTCTGAAGGCTGACTTTAGAGTCTTTGCTGGATCCTGAAGCACCACAGAGGACAAGCCAAGGCTTATGTGGTTTATATGATTCAGGAGGCTGACTTCGGAGTCTTTGCTGGATCGTGAAGATCCACAGGGGACAAGCCAAGGCTTATGTGATCTATATGATTTGGGGGGCTGGTTTTGGAGTCTTTGCTGGATCCAGAAGCTCCACAGGGGACAAGCCAAGGCTTATGTCATCTATATGATTTCGGAGGCTGACTTTGGAGTCTTTGCTGGATCCTGAAGCACCACAGAGGACAAGCCAAAGCTTATGTGGTCTATATGATTCAGGAGGATGACTTCGGAGTCTTTGCTGGATCGTGAAGATCCACAGGGGACAAGCCAAGGCTTATGTGATCTATATAATTCAGGAGGCTGACTTTGGAGTTTTTGCTGGATCCTGAAGCACCATAGAGGACAAGCCAAGGCTTATGTGGTTTATATGATTCAGGAGGCTGACTTCGGAGTCTTTGCTGGATCGTGAAGATCCACAGGGGACAAGCCAAGGCTTATGTGATCTATATGATTTGGGGGGCTGGTTTTGGAGTCTTTGCTGGATCCAGAAGCTCCACAGGGGACAAGCCAAGGCTTATGTCATCTATATGATTTTGGAGGCTGACTTTGGAGTCTTTGCTGGATCCTGAAGCACCACAGAGGACAAGCCAAAGCTTATGTGGTCTATATGATTCAGGAGGCTGACTTCGGAGTCTTTGCTGGATCGTGAAGATCCACAGGGGACAAGCCAAGGCTTATGTGATCTATATAATTCAGGAGGCTGACTTTGGAGTTTTTGCTGGATCTTGAAGATCCACAGGGGACAAGCCAAGGCTTATGTGATCTATATAATTCAGGAGGATGACTTTGGAGTCTTTGCTGGATCTTGAAGATTCACAGGGGACAAGCCAAGGCTTATGTGATCTATATAATTCAGGAGGATGACTTTGGAGTCTTTGCTGGATCTTGAAGATCCACAGGGGACAAGCCAAGGCTTATGTGATCTATATAATTCAGGAGGATGACTTTGGAGTCTTTGCTGGATCTTGAAGCTCCACAGAGGACAAGCCAAGGCTTATGTGATCTATATGATTCAGGAGGCTGACTTTGGAGTCTTTGCGGGATCTTGAAGCTCCACAGGGGACAAGCCAAGGCTTATGTGATCTATATAATTCAGGAGGATGACTTTGGAGTCTTTGCTGGATCTTGAAGATTCACAGGGGACAAGCCAAGGCTTATGTGATCTATATAATTCAGGAGGATGACTTTGGAGTCTTTGCTGGATCTTGAAGATCCACAGGGGACAAGCCAAGGCTTATGTGATCTATATAATTCAGGAGGATGACTTTGGAGTCTTTGCTGGATCTTGAAGCTCCACAGAGGACAAGCCAAGGCTTATGTGATCTATATGATTCAGGAGGCTGACTTTGGAGTCTTTGCGAGATCTTGAAGCTCCACAGAGGACAAGCCAAGGCTTATGTGATCTATATCAGTGTTCCCCAAACCCCCTCAAATGGTACCGGGCCCTGAGGCGGGATCCCCCCCATGTCCCAGCTGCCCCCGCTGTGAAGTGGTGTGCCCAGGGCCAGGGTAATAACGCGCTGTGCGGCGGCATCAGCAGAACTGGAGGAGGTGCTTTGTAGAGGCTGAGGGAGGCCCAATCACGGCTGGGTCAATGATGGAGGAGTGGACAGGGCACAATTGCGGTCAGTTCCACAAGACTGCACAGGAGTGAGGCTGTTCTGTGATCATCAGTGTCCTGGAGGTGACAGACTGGCAGGACACAACAGCAAAGGAGAGAAAAGGCAAGTCCCACACATGATGTATTAGTTGTGGCCAGTCTGCCTCATTCTCTTCTATTCTGTGTTTCCTTTTCATTCTCTGTCTTTTTCTCCCTCTCTTACTTTATTACTGTCCTTTTTTTCTCCCTTCCTTCCCCATCTCTCTCTCTCTCTTTCTCCCTGCTTTCATTTTTTGTCCTCTCTTGTTTCTTTTATTTGTCCCTTCCTTCCCTTTTTCTCTTCCTCTATCTTTCTCCCTGTGTCCTTCTTTTTCTTTTTTTTTTTCTCCCTTCTTCCCTGCCTCTCTCTCTCTCTCTCCACCACACTTTATTCTATCTCTTTCTCAACTTTCCTTCTCTCTTTCTCTTGTTCTCTTTCCTTCATCCTTCCCCTCACTCCTTCCTTTCATCCTTCCCTCTCTCCCATCCTTTCTGCATTTCCTCTCTTTTTTCTCCTCCCACTCCTTCCTTCCATCCTTTCTTTTTCTCACCTTTTCTTTCTTCCTTAAATTCTTCCCTTTCTGCCTTTCACTCTCTTTCTCCCTCACTCCCATACTGCCTTCTTCCTTCCTTTTGCTCTTTCACTCCCCCTTCCTCTTTCTTATTCTCTGCCCTTGCTCTTATCTCTCTCTCCCTTTCTTCAGTTCTCACAACCTTCTCTCCCTCCTTCCCCTCCCTCCCTGTTTCTCTTACTCCATTCCTCCTCTCCTCTTTCCATCCTGTCTTCTTCCTGTCTCTTTACTCTCTTTCTTTTATTTATTTATTTCTCACTCCCCTTATGTGATCTATATAATTCAGGAGGCTGACTTTGGAGTCTTTGCGGGATCGTGAAGGTCCACAGGGGGCAAGCCAAGGCTTATGTGATCTATATAATTCAGGAGGCTGACTTTGGAGTCTTTGCTGGATATTGAGGATCCACAGGGGACAAGCCAAGGCTTATGTGATCTATATAATTCAGGATGACTTTGGAGTATTTACTGGATCCTGAAGATCCACAGAGGACAAGCCAAGGCTTATGTGATCTGATCTGTGATCTTATATGATTATGTGATCTTATATGATTCAGGGGGCTGACTTTGGAGTCTTCGTGGGATCGTGAAGGTCCACAGGGGACAAGCCAAGGCTTATGTGATCTATATAATTCAGGATGACTTTGGAGTATTTGCTGGATCTTGAAGCTCCCCAGAGGACAAGCCAAGGCTTATGTGATCTATATAATTCAGGAGGCTGACTTTGGAGTCTTTGCTGGATATTGAAGATCCACAGGGGACAAGCCAAGGCTTATGTGATCTATATAATTCAGGAGGATGACTTTGGAGTATTTGCTGGATCTTGAAGCTCCCCAGAGGACAAGCCAAGGCTTATGTGATCTATATAATTCAGGATGACTTTGGAGTATTTGCTGGATCTTGAAGCTTCCCAGAGGACAAGCCAAGGCTTATGTGATCTATATAATTCAGGAGGCTGACTTTGGAGTCTTTGCTGGATATTGAAGATCCACAGGGGACAAGGCAAGGCTTATGTGATCTATATAATTCAGGATGACTTTGGAGTATTTGCTGGATCTTGAAGCTCCCCAGAGGACAAGCCAAGGCTTATGTGATCTATATAATTCAGGAGGCTGACTTTGGAGTCTTTGCTGGATATTGAAGAGCCACAGGGGACAAGCCAAGGCTTATGTGATCTATATAATTCAGGAGGATGACTTTGGAGTATTTGCTGGATCTTGAAGCTCCACAGAGGACAAGCCAAGGCTTATGTGATCTATATAATTCAGGATGACTTTGGAGTATTTGCTGGATCTTGAAGCTCCCCAGAGGACAAGCCAAGGCTTATGTGATCTATATAATTCAGGAGGCTGACTTTTGAGTCTTTGCTGGATATTGAGGATCCACAGGGGACAAGCCAAGGCTTATGTGATCTATATAATTCAGGATGACTTTGGAGTATTTGCTGGATCCTGAAGATCCACAGGGGACAAGCCAAGGCTTATGTGATCTGATCTGTGATCTTATATGATTATGTGATCTTATATGATTCAGGGGGCTGACTTTGGATTCTGTGACATCACATAGTCATCAATAGTTACCTCAGGCAGCATGGCACACATGTGACGGCAGTGATGCTGGCTCTTGAAGCCTTACAAAGGCGAGCCAAAGCTGTCTTTTCATCTTTGGAAATGACTTGTGTTCTCTTTTGCTCACTTGTAACCTCCAGTGTGAATATGTGATGGCACCATCTCTACGCTGTTGTATGACACGACAGAGGGTGTTTGTGTACATACTTCCATCTGATCTATAAGATGATTCAGGAGGCTGACGAATTCCTCTGGAATAGATGATGTCTGACTCCCAGTGGCAGGAATACGGAGGATAATCGCTTGGCTCGGTTCCCAGCCACTCGCGCGCCTTATATGGGATCCTGGCTTTAAGCAGCACCTGATGATGTCACGACTCACAGGCAAGGAAGCGATGGTTGGAGATATGACACAGCGATGTCATGGTGCTATCACGCTGGATAGTGACAGTTAGAGCTTATAGGGGGGAGTTGGCCGGAAATGGGTAAGGGAGGGAGGGAGCGACTGAGCTCCGGTTGCCATTGCTGCCAACTGTTTTTTCAGGAACGCTCAAGGCTAATGCTCCCCCACTGCAACAATTCAATTAAAAAGGCTGAGTTCATAAACATGTTGTTTAGTTTTTGTCATCTGAAATAGTTTGTCTTATTCACTCTGCCAGTGGCGGAACTAAATGTGACGGGGCCCTGGTGTGAAATTTGAGTCTTTTAACTCAAATTTGATGCAACTAGAAAACTAAAGACTGGAACAGCTGCTTCCTTTCTCTAAATGATGCCAAATGAAGAATTGAAGGCGCATCAATGATGCCCCCCCCCCCTGAGGTACACCCCCTATAGTTACACCCCTGCACTCCTAGAAACATAGAAGGTTGACGGCAGAAGGAGACCATACGGTCCATCTAGTCTCTGCCCTTATGTCTATACTGTATGTTCTCTGTATCTTATGTGTATAATGTATGTTCTCTGTATCTTATGTGTATACTGTATGTTCTCTTTATCTTATGTGTATACTGTATGTTCTCTGTATCTTATGTGTATACTGTATGTTCTCTGTATCTTATGTGTATACTGTATATTCGCTTTATCTTATGTGTATACTGTATGTTCTCTGTATCTTATGTGTATACTGTATGTTCTCTGTATCTTATGTGTATACTGTATGTTCTCTTTATCTTATGTGTATACTGTATGTTCTCTTTATCTTATGTGTATACTGTATGTTCTCTTTATCTTATGTGTATACTGTATGTTCTCTTTATCTTATGTGTATACTGTATGTTCTCTGTATCTTATGTGTATACTGTATGTTCTCTGTATCTTATGTGTATACTGTATGTTCTCTGTATCTTATGTGTATACTGTATGTTCTCTTTATCTTAGAATAGATTATGCCATATCCCGGGCATGTTTAAATTCAGTGACTGTCGATTTTTCAACCACCTCTGCTGGAAGTTTGTTCCTAGCATCTACTCCTCTTTCTGTAAAATAATATTTTCTAACATTGCTCCTGATCTCCCCCCCCCCCCCAACTAGCTTCAGGTTGGGCACCTTGTTCTATCATTAAGCTTCTTCTTAAAAACACTTCCCTCCTGTCACATATATAAAGGTCTCCATCATGTCCCCCTCTCTCCCTTCTTTCCTCCAGACTGTACAGATTAAGTTCTTTAAGTCTCTCCTGATAAGTTTTAAGTTTACGTCCTTCCACCATGGCCACACACTAGACAACTTAACTTTGAGCAGTCACTGGAGAAGTCGAGAAGGGTTAATGTTGCAATCTGTGACCACATTGCCCATCTTTGTCGTCTCTATGTCCCGTTATAAAAGCAGTCATTACTGTTTAGGGACCCCCTGGCATTGCTTGGTTGGCAGTTAATAGTGAGATGGAGGTTTGGCTGAGCTCTTTGCCCATGGGGCACATGTAGGCAGCCTTGTTCCTCTGAGTCAGATGTCCTCGATTCAACCTGCTTCATTTTCAGTGTGTCCTCGGCTGCCTTCAAACCCCTGGCTGATGATATTCCAGCGTCTTTATCTCATCACCAACGCAGACACAACTCTGCTACAGAAGACGGCGGGATGTGTCCCCGGCTCAGCATGTGTAAAGAAATGAATAAAGATGAGAATGTACAGACATAAGGGATCAGTGCATATTCCTCTTGGTCCCCAGGTTGTTGGAACATTGGCGTCTCCCCCGGATGGCTGCCCAAGGTCCCCACTTCCACATATTTGGCCTTAACACGTATGTGGTATACAGGACCTCAGAGCCAAGCAAAGCACCAGGGCTGGATTAAAGGAGCAGTGTACCAAGGCTCCTATCATAGTAACATAGTATGTGCGGCTGAATAAAAACTTCAGTCCATCCAGTTCAGCCTGTTTATCTCCTTCTAGTGGTCTAGTAGCCATAGCTGGAAATTTTATTACATACCAGGTGGGCAATCCCGGCCAGTATAGATCTCTTTCCAGTGGTCTAGTAGCCATAGCTGGAAATGTTATTACATGCTAGGTGGGCATCCAGGCCACTATAGATCTCCTTCCAGTGGTCTAGTAGCCATAGCTGGAAATGTTATTACATGCACGGAGGGCATCCCGGCCACTATAGATCTCCTTACAGTGGTCTAGTAGCCATAGCTGGTAATGTTGTTACATGCCAGGAGAGCATCCCGATCACTATAGATCTCCTTCCAGTGGTCTAGTAGCCATAGCTGGAAATGTTATTACAAGCAAGGAGGGCATCCCGGCCATATAGATCTCCTTCCAGTGGTCTAGTAGCCATAGCTGGAAATGTTATTACATGCACGGAGGGCATCCCGGCCACTATAGATCTCCTTCCAGTGGTCTAGTAGCCATAGCTGGAAATGTTATTACATGCCAGGTGGGCAATCCCGGCCACTATAGATCTCTTTCCAGTGGTCTAGTAGCTGGTAATGTTATTACATGCCAGGAAGGCATCCTGGCCACTTTTGAACGTTTTTACTGTATCCTTTATTACTACCTCCTCTGGCAGTGAGTTGCATAGTGTCCCTGCTCTTACAGAGAAGAATCCCATCCTATGTTGGTGGAGAAAGCACCTTTCCTCTAATCTTAGTGGATGCCCTAAAAATACAATTCTGTGAAATACTCACCTGTAGAATTGGTATTATACGTATACAGTACGTCCTGCTCCAGATATAATACTTACACTTGGGTTATCCCCCGCCAGATGGCGCTGCACTGCAGAGACATGCAAAACAGGCTCCTCCCGGCCCTTCAAATACCCAGGGACCTCCCACAAATCCCCAGCATTGAAAAGCAGTGAACAAGAAGCCGGGAGAATTTAACCACCAAAACTGGTAATAACAAACAATGATAACAATCAGCATACAGGGGATCCAGAACAATGCAAAAACCAGGGTGAGGTGGAACAGGACGTACTGTATACGTATAATACCAATTCTACAGGTGAGTATTTCACAGAATTGTATTATTCTAAGTATACAGTACGTCCTGCTCCAGATATAATACTTACACTTGGGACATCCAATAGCAGTGTCCATAAAATAGGGTGGGATCCCCAACAAAAAGGCAACAGCAGGCAGTTTAAACCACTGCCGCCTGCAAAACCCTGGGGCCAAACACAGCATCAGCTGAGGCCCTAACATCAACCTTGTAAAACTTTGAAAAGGTATCAACGAAAGACCAGGTAGCGGCCTTGCAAACTTGTTCAACGGAAGCCTGGTGCTGGAAAGCCCAAGAGGCCCCAATAGCACGAGTAGAATGAGCAATAAGGCGAAAGGGGGGTACCTTCCCCTTGGCAGAATAGGCCTGAATCACAGCCTGACGAATCCATTTGCTAATAGTAGACTTGGCGGGAGCCAAACCCTTCTTAGGCCCAGAAGGCACAACGAAGAGAGCATCAGTCTTCCTGAAAGCCGCAGTGACTACCAGGTAATACTTCAAACACCTGACCATGTCCAAGGAATGCAGAACCCTTTCCTTATCGTTGCTAGGATTAGGGCACAATGAAGGAAGAACGATATCCTGATTTAAATGAAAGGCAGACACCACCTTAGGTAGAAAATCCGGCTTGAAGCGGAACACCACCTTGTCCTGGTGTCTCTCATAGTACAGAGGCTGAATAGATAGAGCAGCAAGCTCAGACACACGCCTAACCGAAGTAATAGCCACCAAAAAGACAACCTTGAGAATCAGAACAGCCAGAGCAGCATCATGAATAGGCTCAAAGGGAGCACCCTGCAAGGCAGATAAAACCAAATTTAAATCCCAAACAGGGACCATAGGTTTACGAGGGGGACGCACATGAGTGACCCCCTGAAAGAAGGTCTTAAACAAATGATGCTGAGCAAAGGACTTCTGAAAGAAGACGGACAGGGCAGAAACCTGACCCTTCAAAGTACTGAGTTTTAGACCTAACTCCAAACCATGCTGTAAGAACTCCAGAACCCTGGGGACAGAGAACTCCCTACAGGGAAGAGACCGAGACTCACACCAGTCAATGTAGGTACGCCATACTCTATAATAGATGGCAGAAGAAGTCTTCTTCCTAGCCAGCACCATAGTACCTACCACCGAGGTAGACAAACCTTTCTCCATCAAGATGGAGGTTTCAGCAGCCAGGCCGTCAAAGCCAGAGTTTGTAAATTGGGATGGCGTAAGGAGCCCTGAGTGAGCAGGTCTGGTGCCCCTGGCAGTGCGTACTGGTCTACTGCCATTTGCACCACGTCTGCGAACCACTCTTCTTGGCCACCTGGGGGCCACTAGAATCACAGGTACCCCTTTCAGAGCAATCTTGCGCAGAACCCTGCCCAGAAGGGGGAATGGTGGAAATACATACAGGAGCCGAAACTCCTTCCATGACATGGACAGGGCATCCGTGATGGGTAAATGGGCCTCCTGAGGGCCCCACCTCCCCTGGAAGCGCAGGGACTTCCAGAATCCCCCCCAACTTGACAGACTGGCATCCGTTGTGACCGTCTCCCAGGAGGGGGACAGAAAGGACCTGCCCCTTATCAAGTTGCTGTGGTCCAGCCACCACGCAAGGGACTGTCTGACCAAGGGGGGAAGTACACAGACCCCGTCCAAGGACGCTGGGTTCTTGTCCCACACTGACAGAAGGTGAAGTTGCAGAGGTCTTAAATGGAACTGAGCAAAGGGAACCGCCTCGAAGCTCGCCACCATCAGGCCCACCAGCTGCATTCCCTGCCTGATGGAGGGCTGTGGGCACGAGAGCAGGAACCTCGCCTGCGCAGTAAGAGCTTCCACCTTCAGTTGAGGAAGGAATATGCTTGACTGAACCGTATCCAGAATCATTCCCAGGAACGGAGTCACCGAGGAGGGGGACAGAGAGGACTTGGGGTAATTGATCACCCAGCCGAAGGACTCCAGGGTGGACACTACCAGCTGAGTGTCCAACTCTGCCTGCCGCAGAGACCAAGAGGTGATGAGCATATCATCCAGGTAGGGTAACACGCGTATGCCCCTTAACCTTATCAGGGACATCACCCCTGCCAGCACCTTGGTGAACACCCTGGGAGCCGACGTCAAGCCGAATGGCAAGGCCACAAATTGGTAATGCTGATCTTTCAGTGCAAATCTGAGAACCCTTTGGTGTCCTGGAAACACCAGTACGTGAAGGTAAGCATCTTTGATGTCTACGGACGTCATAAAGTCCCCTGGGCGCAGAGAGCCGATGGCCGAGCGCAGAGTTTCCATACGAAAGTGTCTGTTCTTGACAAATTTGTTGAGGATTTTTAAATCCAGAATGGGCCTGACTGACCCATCCTTCTTGGGTACTGTGAAAAGGTTGGAATAGAACCCCATGCCCCTGTCTCCTAAGGGGACCTGGCAAATTACCCCTAGATCCAGGAGACCCTGTACAGCCAGCAACAAGACCTGAGCTGAAGCAGGGTCCTGTGGAATCCGGGACCCAATGAATCTGGTGGGGGGGCCGCACAGCAAATTCTATCTTGTAGCCGGAGGACACTACCTCCTGAATCCACCAGACTTGGCGCCTCCAGACGTGCGCGAAGTGCTGTAGCCGTCCCCCCACCCTGAAGGGCGAGGGCGCCCCATCATGCCTGAGGGGTCTTGGGAGGGGCTTTGGGCTTGGACCCCCAGGAGGAACCAGGACGGCATCCTCTGTTCCTGTGCCAGGAATCTGCGCGGGACCCAGCGAACGACACCCCTTTTCCCTGTTTAGCCCCACGGTAGGGGATTGAAAGGGTGCCCTGGCCCCGAAAGGGCCTGCGCTGGGGTAACTTGCCTCCTTTGGCGAAGAGGTCTAGACGGTCCCCAAACAGGCGCAGCCCCTTAAATGGAAGCCCAGTAAGGGCTTTCTTAGCAGCATTGTCAGCAGCCCACTGGCGCAATCAAACCGCGCGGCGTATAGCTACCGCCAGGGCAGAAGATCTGGCACACATCCTAATAGCATCATCCGATGCAGACAGGATAAAGTTCACAAACACATCACAGTTAGACAGTGCATTAATAGTATCAGGTGGCAACTCATCTGAGCCATCGAGTGCATTCCTGACAATGGCCCTGAGCGCTACTGCCGTAATGGCTAAGGCACAAACCGGGCGCAGAGTCGCACCCCCAAACGCAAAGGCATGGCATGCCAATTGCCGGTCCTCAGAGTCGCGCAGCGTAGTAGTGTCAGGGGAGTGCATAATAGAGGTGTTGGACAACCCTAGAATAGGAGCATCGACCTCGGGGGGGCGATGACCAGCACTTAACCAAGTCAGCAGGGAAGGGATACTTCCTGTCCAAACTCTTAGGGATCCCGGGAAGACTACTGGGATGTTCCCATTCTTTAAGCACAAGGTTATTGAAATGGGTTTGCTCGGGAAATTCCAGACGAGCCTTAGCAGTATGAAAGAGCTCACCCCTTTGCCTGGGAACCGCAACAGGGGGAGAAATGGACAAAACCTCAAAAATCTGAACCAGCAGCCTGTCAGTATCATCCGAGGTCCAGTGCTCGGAACCAGACTCGTCATGACCCCTTGACCTCTCGTCGGATGACCCTGAGTCAGAGAACAGCTCCCCTTCGTCCGAGGGGGTATGGCCGTAAGGATGCAACAACTCATCAGAATCCATAGGGAAAAGAGCAGAGTCAGGGGTTAAATGCCGCTTCTTTGCAGTGGCCTTACGCGCTAATGAACTAGCAAGCAATTTTTCAACACTGGCCAGTCTAGTAGCCATGTCAGGATGAGAATCCCCGCTTGTATTGGGGGTTAGACTCAGGCTTGGGGGAGTAGGTGAAGTGAGGCGAGGTGCAGGCCCAGCCACGGAGGAGGCGGGAAGAACCGATAGCGCCTGCTGTGCACAAGGAACACAGACCCGTGCATTGTCACCATTAATAGGTGAGACCCCACAAGCTACACACAGCAGGGCTTGTCCCGAAGGAACCCCGTTCGCATTATCCTGGGATGCCTCCATATGGTGATTAATCGGCACAATTTGCCAGTAGGGATTGACGGTGTAAGCTACCCTGGATGCCCCAATAACCCGCAGGGAAGTGGGAGTAAATTTAATAGGCTCAACCGGGAGCTACACCGGGCCGGGAGAAGTCACCGGATTCCATGGTCTGAAAGACATAAAGGGAACAAAGATGTCAGAGCCATGCGCAAGAAAAAGAAATAATGAAAATCGCCCTCCTTGAAAAAGGAGTTGATCGAGTGGATTACTTCAGAAGAGCCACTACAACACTAAAAGAGACGCCGCAGCGCCTGCAGCGCCGCCGCCGCCCGTGCAGCACAGTCAGTACAGGAAAGACGCGGCGGCGACCGATACAAGATAAAGGGCAAACAGCGCGGCTCTGACACCCATTCCCAGTCAAAGGCAATACTAAGGCCATAAGCGTGTAATAGGGTACACTAAGGCCGCCATACGCACACACCCCTCCCCCCCCTTTCTTTCCCCCCGGGCTAAAGGGGGGAACGAGGGAGGATGGCCACCCTTTGGGCAGGGTCCACCGCTACACGGGGCATGGGGCAATGATGCGGGAGGGGCATCCCCTGAAAGCTCACCATCAGCCTAAACCGCCTACCCCTTGGTGGGGGACTGCGGTGGAGCATGGCTCCATCAAGCACGCATGGTGCTGCCTACCTTCACCCGACCAGCGCAGCCCAGGCTGGGAGGCACATCACAAAGAGGACGGGTGGGAGTAGTCCAACAGGGCCGCAGGCTGTAATAGCCCCGCTCACCTGCGAGAGAGTGATACTTATTGTCTTCGCAGTCGGCACTGCAGAGAAAATCTGGGGATTTGTGGGAGGTCCCCGGGTATTTGAGGGGCCGGGAGGAGCCTGTTTTACATGTCTCTGCAGTGCAGCGCCATCTGGCGGAGGATTACCCAAGTGTAAGTATTATATCTGGAGCAGGATGTACTGTATACTTAGAATAGTAGAACAAAACCTGCCCCCTCGGGCCCCCTCATGCTGAATTCCGGAATTCCAGAACGCACAAACTCACCTTTCCCCGGCCCTATGGCGCATGCGCCATGCAGTGCATATTAATTGTTCGGCAAACAGCTCTTTTTACATGCTGGGTTTCGGCAATGGTATCACGAGTGTTCACATCCTCTGCAGCCCTAATGCTTCCACCCCCAGCCTATCTTAATGGATAGGGATGAGAGCAATCTCACACCCTGAATATGCGGGGATGCGGCCACCGGATAAAGAAAAGAGAGAAAGAGGGATCACATAAAAAAGACGAGAAAAAATCTCAAGATTTTTACTATATTAGGCCAACCATGCGTGATCTATTTATACCCAGACCAGGGGCTGGCCATAGGGAGCACAGGGAAGATTTTCCCAGTGGATCGCACTGCTGGGGGGCCAACTGGGCTGGAACCTCACCCAGACCCTGTGCCAGAATTCACTCACTCAGTCCTCTTCTAACAACCCCCTCAGATACCTGCCTCCCATATCTTCCCCATTAACTGGTCCCATTGTACCCCCCCAGCCAAGACACCCCAGCCCATGCCCTACCCAACGCTTATAGCCCCAACATCATGACTGTATGGGCCATATCCAGAGGCCCCCCAGATGGCCCCAAAAACTCACCTTTCCTGTGGTCACATGGTGCATGCGTGGGCTCTCATCCAATCATATTAAAGTGGACCAAAACCCACCCTAGAGTCAATAAAACTCCAGGGCAGGCATACTCGTTTCCCCAGGGCCAGATTTGTGTAAAACCTCCCGAGGTGGGTGGGAAAATCACCTTCTTTCCCGGTCCAGCGGACGTATCCCTGCTATCCCTTTAGCAGTGTACGTGCCCGCGCCAGGCATGTGTGAATGGCCAGTGCAGGCACGCTCCCTGTTAGTCAAAATCCTGGGTTTTGATCCACTTTAATGCACGGCAAACAGCTCTGTTTGAAAACAGGGCTGTGGCATACAGAATGGGGACGGGCTGCATCTGCGGTCTCCCTATCTGAGTGGCGAGATGGCGTGGATGCTGCCTCATGTGGCATGAGACTGCTTTAAAGGTGAGCCTTGCAGGTGATCCTCGGGGTGTCACACAGGGAGTATGTAATGTTTTAGATGCCAGGTTCGGCCTAAATACTCATTGGTCCATATTAAGCACAGCCATTTCCACCAGGGCCGGATTATGAGGGGGGTGCAAGGGGCGCGCTCCCTGGGGCCTCCGCCACTTGCCCTGCAAAGGGGGCCTCCACCAACCTTTGGGTTATGGTCTGCTCCAGGATGCTTTTCAGTCACTGGTCTGACAGGCGGCCAGCAACAAAGCTGTCGGTGGCAGTGAGGGCACGCCTGGGCAAGCCTTTCTTTGTTTTTGCAAACCTGCAGCCACCACAGGGCAGGATCTAGAGCAGCAAAGCCGTCGTCAGCAATGCTACAGTGATGGGTGCAGAGCTGTCACTGCACATAAGCCACCAAGCACAGCCGCTGGCAGCTCAATGCAGGGAACCAGCCGGGCGACTACACTACCCCCCACCCAGAATGGCAAAGCAGGAGTTCCCGAGCAGCACGCACCCGCACAAGGGGGGCAAAAGGGACTCCATCTGACTTTCCAGTAAGTAGGCGGGTGCCATAACAACCACCAATCAGTTACTTGGCTGGACTATTATTTAAAAGGGAAAGAAAAATACTGTATCTGGGGCCTCCGCCAGATTTTGTGCTCAGGGGCCTCCACCGCACTTAATCCGGCCCTGATTTCCACCCCTGCCCCTGCAGTACTATAGCCACAGCTGACGAACATACTCATTACCCGGCATTAAAGCACCTCGGGGCTGTGCTCAAAAGTGAGTGGCCTGGTCATGGCTGGCCAATAAAATCCCAGGTTAATTTTTTATCCCAGTCCGCCCCTGCCCAAGACTGTAACTATAACACGGGTGCATCCGCCATAGCTACAGGAAAGATGCTCCTTACACCAGGATAGGGAGGGATTCTCTACTATAAGTGAGACTATGTAACTCTCTGCTAGAGGAAATAGTTATAAGAAATAAGAGTTCAAAAGGGACCCGATCCCTTTTGTTGAGTATAATATTATATAACTGTATGTTATACAATAACATACAAATATGGCTACTAGACCACTGGAAGTATTATTATTTTTTGTATAATAGGTTTTTATTTGAGACAAACAAGCAGAAACAATACATGGGGAACAGTCCCAGAATCAGTACAGTATAATTGTCATGACAAGATAATCCTGAGAGCATATAAACACAATAGAATTCAAGACAGAAACCACACGAGTCACAGGACATATCAAGGACTCCTAGGGTCTAGCCACTGGTCCAACACTCTGCCAGAACTGACGGATGTTTGGGTATTATGAGTGAAGGAGACTCTGCAAAAATATGATTTCTACTGTACCTAATAGGGGCAGAAAGATGAAAGAAGAGCAAAAGAAGGGAAAGATGGGGAAAGGAAAGGATATATTACTCCATAAAATCCGGTTACCTAACCCGTCAACGACCCAAGTACTGCACCACATCTCCCAGTAAAATATCCCGCCCCCGGGCGGGTGCGCTGAAAGTTGCCCTGGCTGATTAAAGTGGACCAACATACAGGGGGGATCGGCCCGGGAATCTATAAGATTCCCGAGCCGATCAGATCCCTCCCCGCGGGGCATCCAAGATCAGGATGCCCCACTGGGTGAAACCCCCCAGGACGCCCAGAAACCTTACCTTATCCCCGTTCCAACGGCGCATGCGCGGGCCGCATCTCGCGCTTCCTTCTAGCAGGGCGCGCACCCGCGCCGGGCGTTTGTGAATGGCCAGCACGGGCGCGCTCCCTGTTAGAAGGAAGCGCGAGACGCGGCCTCCAGCGCGCTCAGAGACGCTGTGGTTCTCCGTCGCTTGTTTGTACCTACCACAGTGGCTCTGAGCGCTCTGATTGGACGAGCGCTCGCGTAGGAGTGGGGTGAGGTGAGTTATTTAGGGCGATCGGGGGGGTTTCACGCAGCGGGGCACCCCACGGAAGTGGACCAAAACCCAGGATAGTGAAAATCCTGGGTGTTGGTGCACTTTAAGCCTGGCCTTAAACCTATCTGAGTCCCGCAAAACCTCCCAGCAGGTCCAAGTTAGTGTGTATTTGTCTCTAAGCCCCTAGTCACCCAGGATAAGTTCCTCCGCTCGCCTAATCCATTCCAGCTGTTATCCATTCCCGCAGGGAAGGTATCTCTTGAGTTTTCCAGTGCCTGGGAATCACAGCTCTTGCAGCCGACAAAAAGTGCCTGAGTATATCCGTTTTGTATTGTGACGAGGGCCCCTCCCACAGGAAAGTATTATTTTTTAATAAGAACACTGAACTGGATGTACTAAAGTCTTTCAGCCTTACATACTATGTTGCTATTTTTTTTCTGGTTACAAATCCATAATTACACTCATTGCATCGGAGGCGGTGGGATAGAAGTTACACTTTACTCAGCAGTTGTCTGTTAGATGTCAGAGACTGACTCACCCACCTCTACCTGTTCCTCGAGCAGTGTTTTTCTTTTATTTAATGCTGGCTCTCAATTAAAGTGAACTAAAAGTGGTCCTGGAGTCTATGAGACTTCAGGGCCGGCTGATTCCCTCTCTCCGGTGCATCCCGAACTAGAATGTCCCGCTCTCTGACCTCTCCCTGGGTCATCCCAAATTGGCTGGAGGTCTAGGGCTTCATACCAAGTTCTTGGCTGTGCTGTGGCCCTTACCATTTGCCTGTCCCCCTAATCCTTTGAATCTTTGTGGACCAAAACCCAGCGAGATCGGCCTCAGGAAACTATAAGATTCCCGGGCCGATCAATTCGCTCCCCCCAGGTTGCCCCATACACTTACCTTGTTTCCTGGTCCAACGGCGCATGCGCGAGACGCGACCACATCCCCGCTATCCCTCTAGCAGGGCGCGTGCCCGCGCCAGACATTTGTGAGTGGCCAGCGCGGGCACGCTCCCTGTCAGAGGGAAGCAGGGGATGTGGTCGCCAGCGCACTCGGAGCCGGTGGCCTTAGACGCTGGCTTAGACTGAATCATTTATTGGTGCACATCTGCATGTTACACCTCAAAGAGGGACAAATGAGAACAACGAGAGACAGGGGAGGCATGGAATCAAAAGAGGGACAGTGCCTCCAAATCAGGGGCACTAGGGAGGTATGCTGGCCCTTCTCTTGAGTCCATGTCCCCTCCCTTGTTGTTCTCATTTGTCCCTCTTTGAGGTGTAACATGCAGATCTGCAGCAATAAATGATTAATTCGCCTATTGAAAACTGTATTCAGTTATTTTAAGTATTTCAATTTTTATTGTAGAAACTGTCACAATCTTCTATCCATCTAAGAGGGGGGGTGGCTTAAAGTGGACCAAAACACAAGCTTTCAACCTTAGACGCTGGCTTAGACAGAGTGACGTCAGCGCCCCCGAGCTCGCTGATTGGACCAGTGGGCGCGCATGCGCCGTAGGACCGGGAAGAGGTGAGTTGCTCTCTGCAATCTGGGGGGTTTCACACAGCGAGGAAAAGGACCAAAACCCAAGATAGTCAAAATCCTGGGTTTTGGTCCACTTTAAACGGCTAACCAAAAAAAATGACATCACATCTCAGCAGGCCATAAAGTTCTGTTGAAGAATCTTCACTTAGCAGACAGGGCCTGGCGTCCCTCTAATCCTTTCTACACCACGCTTGTATTTTCCTCCCACCTCACCCTCCTCATCCATTCATTCACTTCCTTCCCACTCTTTCCCATGACATCTCCATAGTTACCATGGCGACAGCTAACAGACATTCGGGAGAGCAGGCGGGTACAGTCTGTCCCTAGTCTGAACCACCGGAACATCCGACCTCGACTGCCAGAGCAGATAAGAATAACCGAGAGAGGGACGGGGAGCAGCGAGATGTTCCGGCGTGTCGGGAAAGCGATGCCAACCCAACGGAGCAGCGAGAACCCCGATATATACAGGAAACCGCCCAACAACCTGCTGCAGCACAGACATGAACCGATTGGAATCACTGTCATCAGTACTTATTACATTATGCATACCTCCCACTGTCCCTGATTTGGAGGGACTGTCCCATACCTACCAACTTTTCAGGGTGGGAAAGAGGGACATTTGTTAAATTAGGCCACGTCCCCTCATTGAAGGATGGATAGGAGATAACAATTGTGTAACAGTTTCAATTACACAGTTGTGTAACAGTTACAATATAAACATTTTGAACAGGCGAATGAATCATTTATTAAAGTGGATCAAAACCCAGGTTTTTGACTGTCCTGGGTTTTGGTTCTTTCCCCGATCGGCGGTGCCCCGCTGTGTGAAACCCCCCAGATCGCTGATGGCAACTCACCTCTTCCCGGTCCTATGGCGCATGCACGGCCGCTCGTCCAATCAGCACGCTCTAAGCCACTGACATCACGTCGTCTAAGGCGAGCGGCTCCAAGCGTGCTGGCGGCCGCATCCCCTGCTTCCCTCCAACAGGAAGTCCAGAAAAACTGGAAAGGAAGAACAAGGGAAGGGAAGAAAAAGGGAAGACTTTTAGAAGCTGAAAAGAGAGGTAGACAGGAGATCAAAATGGGGAATGTGTAAATAAAACATGAATAAGGCAGGGGTTATGGAAAGAGGAAAATGGAGGGATCATGAAATAAACAAGAAAGAAGGATAAGGGGCAATTCAAAAAGGTAAAAAAAATCTAAAGAAATGTGCATTAAAAAAGAGAAAGATTGGAGTATTTCTGAAAAATATAACAAGCCTATTGTTTTACCTAAGAGCCCTTGACGCGCCCCTCAAACATATGGTGCCCTGTGGGACCGCACACATCGCACACCCCAATGGTCATGTCGAGGTGAGTATAACGTGAAATCGGGTGTTTCACACTGCGGGCCATCCCAAATCTGGATGCCCCTGGTGAAATCCTAGAACTTAGACTGGAACAATCATTTTTCATAAAATGGGTTTTGTTCCCTGAACAAGGGGGCATCCCGAATGCCAGTCTCCCCTGCTCATTAACCCAATGCTTGAGCGAGGATATAGATAAGTGTTCTTGGTCTGCAGAGGGTAAATGTGCCCGGGTGTACTGACAATTGGGATGCCCCCCCGTATAGGAAACAACACCCATTTTGTGGACCAAAACTGTACCTAGCACCCATAACCCTGCAGGTCGGAAGACATTCTCACCTTGCCAGTGAGCCCACGGCACATTCACACCCTTGACGGCACCACTGACATCTTTCTCGGACTGTGCACGGCTGGGCCCACTGTAACTGAATGGCTGCCACGGCCACACAGACATAGAGGGATTCAGGGGGTGTCGCATGCAGATCAGGAGTCCAGATAAGCTCCTATTCAGCTTCTTTAGTCACATATGAATATGCATGACCATAGAAGCTTATTGGAGCAGAGCCGCGCTTGCGCCGTGGAAATGATACCTGTGTACAAGGTCACGTGTGCAGAGACAGATCTGCACCCATCACTGTAGCGTTGCTGGCGGCGGCTTTGCTGCTCTAGACTCTCCGTCCTGTCCTGTGGTGGCTTTGGCTGCAGGTTTGCAAATAAACTTGCGTGGGGCCCCCCACTGCCGCCAAGAGCTTTGTTGCTGGCCCCACGGCCCACCAGACCAAAGGCTGAAAAGCCTCCTGGACCAGACCATAGCCCAAAATTTGGTGGAGGCCCCCTTTGCAGGGAAAGTGGTGGAGGCCCCCCTTTGCTGGGCCCCTTGTGCCCCCCCTAATAATCCAGCCCTGCCTATTGTCTGACCGGCTGGGTTTCACACAGCGGAGCATCACAAATCAGGTGCCCCAGGGAGATAGACCAAAACCCTGGATAGTACAAATACCAGGTTTTGGTCCACTTTAAGGTTCTTACTCAATGAAACCTAAATGCTTGGCACATGCAGTGCAAAATTATCTTCAGAATTACTAACCTGGAGGCTGCCCATCCTGGTTTTTGGACGCTGGATGCACAAGCCTTTGCAAACATGCGCAACTAAATTGATTGCCAGCAATGATGTGAACAAGCAGTTGCGGTTGCCGTGTCTCCAGTAACATGGATGAGTGATTTTTAAAGGGAGGCATTTCTTGGCAACTAACAGTGAGTAGCTAGTATTTCTGGCACCCGGGGCAAAGAAATGGCGCCCCCCACCTGTAATCAGGCCCCCCTTTGGCGACCCTCCTGAGCTGCTGCACCCCGGGGCAAGTGCGCCTCCGCTCCTCCCTAGCTACGTCCCTGTAACAGTGCATGGGTTATCCCGAATCATTATGCCTGAGGGGCAAAGGATGAAATGTGACCAGCACAGGGATCTCTAGTGTGTTGCCATGTGACCAGCATAGGGATCTCTAGTGTGAGATGGAAATCCTGTCAGTTAGCAAATGTAAAGATAGAATGTAAGAAAAGATGAGAGTCATAGGATTTAGATAGAAAAATAGCCTCTTTGGCCTTTTAGAATCCAGGACTGGCCGATTGCCCATTTTTGGAGCATCCCAATTGGGGATGCCCCACTGTGTGAGACCCACAGGATCCCTGTGTAAACGCACTCAGGGTAAAAAATCATGACATGATTAAAGGCTGGGTGTTGGTCCGAAACGCGTTGGCGCGTGTTTTCTTCTCTGGAGTACTGGCCTTTTGGCTTTTTTATGCTATTTTAATACAATAAAGATTGGATACGATTGGCTGGCGACTTTTTCTTTTTTACCGGGAGGATCATTGGAGTGGAGCGCTCTTAGCTGTTGCTAAGGGTCCGTGAGTTTATCTGGGATGACTGTGGATTTAAACTGGACCTTCACCATGATTTATTGAGAAGCCCAAACCCTTAAAAAACGATTCCCCAGTATATAAAATGAATACATTTTAAATTTTTAGTCACTTACTTATTATTCTTTCCCCCACTGGGCTGCAACTCTGTTCAGGACTTTAGGATACGGGCCACGCCATCTTGACTGAGAAGCATCACACTTACTGAGGAGAGGAAAGTGGGATAACGTACAGGGGGGCAGGTTATAGCCTTGCTTTACTCAGACAGAGCCTATCTGGAATCAGGAAAAGGTCAGCAGTCCCAGAATGCAGAGCAGCACAGTCAGAAGGCACTTCCTGTTTGCAGGCTGCCTGCTGTTTCATGAGCCGCCATCTTGGATGTTTAAAGGCTCATAACATGCAGTAGATGCAGGTAGGATGATTTTTAATGTGAGCAATCTGTATGTACAGGGTGTGGGAGACATATATTGACTGGTGGGGGCATCAGTCAATACAGCTCACACAGGGTATGGGCATCCATCAATACAGCTCACACAGGGTGGGGGCATCCGTCAATACAGCTCACACAGGGTGGGGGCATCCCTCAAAACAGCTCACACAGGGTGGGGGCATCCCTCAATACAGCTCACACAGGGTGGGGGCATCCCTCAGTACAGCTCACACACAGTGAGGGCATCCCTCAGTACAGCTCACATGCAGTGGGGGCATCCCTCAGTACAGCTCACACACAGTGGGGGCATCCCTCAGTACAGCTCACACACAGTGGGGGCATCCCTCAGTACAGCTCACACGCAGTGGGGGCATCCCTCAGTACAGCTATATCCAGCATCCATCAGTACATGGTGTCCAGAGTGTGTGTGTGTGTGTGTGGATCAGATTGGGAGGCAGAGATGAATGGGGGCCTTTGGTCAGACTGGGGGTTATAGGTGAATTGGGCCATGTGTCAGGAAGGGGGGGTGCAGGTAAATGGGGCTGTGTACATTGTAGCTGGTCTTGCTGCTGATGTCTGGATTCCAGTTGGCAGTGTTGTGCTGCGCAGAGGAGGGGACAGGAAAGCCTGAGCTGCTGCAGGATGAGCTGGGGAGAGAGGGGGGCGGGCTGCCGCCATCTACCATGCAGCACTGCTCACCTCCAACATCTCCTCCTGGCCCCGCCCCCTCCTCGGGCTGCGTGGCAGACGATTGGCTGCTAGGCTTTCTTCCTCTGAGAGCAAATCTTTAGGTTGTCCAGCGCCGCCTGGTTGCTTTTTTGAGGAGCTATTATAGCCCAGTAAAGCAGGGAGGGCAAAAAAAAAAAGAAACGGAACCTGAAAAGCAGCCGCTCGCCCCTGGACAACTAAAGATTTGCTGACAGGTGAAATACGCACACAATACTACACATTTTGCAGCCTTCTCTGCTGACGGCCTACCGGGATTCTGCCCGGTATGCCCTATGGCCAGCCCGCCCCCGCCCAACATGTTAAAATCCCTTAAAAAACACATAAATCGGACAATAACACATAGGACAAACCAACATAAAGGTGTGTAGGTGATCCAGAGAGTCTCACCACACTAATTGATATCAAATGCCTAGATATATATGTGCTAAATGATTCAACATAGTGTTCCAACAGTGCAACTGAGCATGTGCAAATCCTGCCTATGATCCGGATCACTACCAAATCTATACAAGTGCAAGTGCTACTAGTCAAACAATCAATTTAGAATTAATATTTCCAACCATAACAACTCATAAACATATCAATCTACTCTATTCACCAATGAAAATATAATCACCTGTATATATTATTAGGCATCCCAAAGGGGAACTACTGATATATATCACAATACCAATCAAAAAATAATATCACAAATCTATCACAAAACATCACCAAAAATAAAGCCAAGGTATCATGAAAATAACGTGTGAAGTCTCCCCACCGCCTACCACACCAGGAGCCATGCGTTCCATGGCACAGTGCCTGGTGAAGTGGGGGATGTGCCCACGGAACGCGTGGCTCCTGGTGCGGTAGGCGGTGGGGAGACTTTACACATGTTATTTTCATGATACCTTGGCTTTATTTTTGGCGATGTTTTTTTTTTGTGATAGATTTGTCATATTATTTTTTGATTGGTATTGTGATATATATCAGTGGGTCCCCTTTGGGATGCCTAATAATATACACAGGTGATTATATTTATTATTTATATTTTTCTGATTATGATTATATTTTCATTGGTGAATAGAGTAGATTGATATGCTGATCCCTATGCATTGTGGGGGGTATTTAGTTAGCTGGTGGCTTTTGTCTACATAAATAACACTGTTGTCTCTTTAAGAATGAGAAATCTGATAGCGAGTGTTTCACTCTTGACGTGACAGCAATTAGCGTTATAGCGTAACAGTTTGTTCGGTGGTTGCCATGGAGATATCTGGCATTTGCCCACTCAGCCGACACACGCTGTGCCCTATGCGCCACCTGGGAGACCCTGCTATTAAGGATTGTTCACCGACTTATTAATTCTAATTGATTCCTCCAATCAGAACGTGGTTAGCTGGTTAACAGACACGCCGGAGCCCACGTGCAACATCCCACTGCTGTGGGGGACACTTGTTGGCACCTTGCGTCAGCGCGCTGCATAATCTCCTCTCTCCGACCCCGGGAATATTTTAACGACAAAAATCAATAGACTGTAGAGGCTCTGAAGCTGCCTACCAGGAACCCAGAAAAGTGGCCGCACACGCTGACAATATATTACGAATGTTACATTTATTAATGCAAAAAGCTATACATGCCAAAAAATGACATAAAAGACAAGTGTGATACGCACTAAAACTGCAATACAAGACAAATACTAATTAAAACACCATGGAAAAGATGGAGAAGTATACCAGGGAAAGGGGGCGGGTGGGAGCTACTGGGATGGGTATCAAATTGATATAAGCCAGGTGCAATAAACTGTGCACTAAAGTGCCAATGCCTGCGATTGGTCTGTTCTGGCATCCTCCAGATAAAACTATCAAGATATAATATATGCCAGTGGGTAACAGTGAACTGCAAGACATTGAGAGACACCTAATAAAAAATTGAAAGTGCAAAGTGCTGGTATGTGTATACAGCATAAACCTCAAAAGGGTGCAAAGGAGTGTGGTGGCAGCGCCAAATACTACTATTTATTAAAAAATCATAGACACGAAGAAGTAAAGTGCCAAAGTGCTTTACACTGGGCTCAATTACTTATACACCCACAGGTGATCGGCCCGGGAATCTATAAGATTCCCGGGCCGATCACCTCCCTCCCCGCGGGACATCCGAGATCGGGATGTCCCGCGGGGTGAAACCCCCCCCAAACACCCCAAACTCCTTACCTTATCTTCGGCGGCGGCCGGCGAGGTGAGTTTTTCTTGGGGTTCGGGGGGGTTTCACACAGCGGGGCACCCCGATCGGGGGTGCCCCACCGAAGTGGACCAAGACCCAGGATAGTCAAAATCCTGGGTGTTGGTCCACTTTAAGTTTCATTGTCACTCACACAAGCACTTTTTGCGCTTTGGCACTTTACTTCTTCGTGTCTATGATTTTTTAATAAATAGTAGTATTTGGCGCTGCCACCACACTCCTTTGCACCCTTTTGAGGTTTATGCTGTATACACATACCAGCACTTTGCACTTTCAATTTTTTTAGGTGTCTCTCAATGTCTTGTAGTTTACTGTTACCCACTGGCATATATTATATCTTGATAGTTTTATCTGGAGGATAAATAATAAATAGTAGTATTTGGCATAGCATAGATAGAGCATAGCAGGGGAAAAATAGACACCATTTATTACTTTACACCTTACCACATTCCCTTGCTCTATAATTTTTGTAATTATACTGTGGACTGTCAAAACACGAGTATGGTTAACATACTATTTTGTGTAACACAGACTGCTAGTTCTTATATTCTTTATACCTCCCCTGCGCGGGATGGCAGTATAATGCTATATGTCTCGCAAAACTGTATAGTTGAAAACTCAATAAAAATATTGAAAGAGAAAATAGACAGACACCCTTGTTATGCTGCCAGGGACAGCACCGGCATTGTGCAATATCATGCTGGCTGAAGGGTACCGCTCCCCGATTGGATAAAACAGACAGGGATGCTATTAGGAATTTCTAGGTGCCATACAATGGACATTTGCCATCTTACCATCTGAGCTTTATTGATTTTACAATCCCCCCTCCACATTACCCTGCTATTATAGGGTCCCACATAATATTCAAGACCCCTGACCATCCTGTAGCACACCAACAATGTAAACTATCCCTCTACACCACCCAAACCACCTAAGGACCCCTTTACCCAACCCATGCCATCTAGGGACCCCTCTCACCACACCTGAACTGCCAAATCAACCGGTTTCCTTTTTATACTTGAACATAACAATAAAGGCATTTTCAAAAACTTTTTTTTTGAATTTTGGAGGAATATTCTATCACAGGCGGGGTTGAACTCAAAGGTCTAATCACATTTGTTGGGAGCTAACCTATACCCAACTGAGTAGTAATTTTAACAAACAGACCATGAGTCCATACCAGCCTACAACTTATGTGATAGTAAAAGTGGTGGGTCACTGGAGAGGGGTAGGTTGGTGTCTCCCTGAGGGATCTATCCAACTTTCCCTTGTCAGTCCCTTCTTTTTCCAGGTGTACAGCTGCGAAGATGGTCTCTTTCTCTCTCTACACGGACTTTGCAGATAAGCGGGGCATTACTAGCCCGTCGGCCACTGCAAGCCCTATTTCCACCTGCTTCCGGGACCCTTCTTGCCTCCCAGCCATGGCTGCGGATCAGGTGCAGGTAGGGGAACGCATAGGGTCAGGCGTTCGGCAGAGCTATGCTCTGGGCCGCAGACACTTTCCTCAGAGTAAGCCGGCCATAGGCAATGGTGAGCCTATAGGCGGGGGGAGGGGAGGAACCATCCTTTTCCCCTTTTTATTGTGTGTCCCACATGCTTTATTCTTGTGCATTTTATGGTGTGTGTGTTTTTCTCACATTTTTTACCTCACAATATACTTTACCTTCCCCGCTCCTGCTCCTCTTGCCTCCTCTACGTTATGGCGTCGGGGGGGGGGGGCGCAAGCTCTCGTTCGTGAGGGCAACGGTTGCTGGCCTTGTTCCCCGCTGCGCGGGGGCTCTCCGCGGCGGAGGAGGGGAGGGGGGTCCCTCCCTACCTGTCTTCCTTGTCCCGGGCGCTATTTTGTCTCTTTGGCACCCGGAGTCTTGGCGCGCTGCGGGGGGGCGGGGCCGAGCGATGACGCGGCCCGCCCCTCTAGGTGCTGTTTGGGCCATCCGGCGCAACTCTCCTCATAGAGTTTCCTGAGGTAAAGTTCCCGTTTTTTACCTCACGCCATCGCTGGCTCGCGCCATTTTTGCAGATGATGATGAGGATTATGAGGCCTACGGTGGCCGAGATTCCACTGAGGAGGGTGAGTTGCTCCAGGGGTCCGACTCCCCCAGGGGTAGTCGGGGGGACCTTGACAGTTGCCACGGCTCTTCATCTGACGAGGAAGAGGCCCCAGGATGATACTGAGCAGCTGTTGTCGGCGGTACTTGATACTCTGCACATTGTTCCTCCTAAGGCGGCCAAGAAGAAACAGGGGGACCTTTTTCGGCCGGAGAGACAGCACCTTGTCTTTCCTGAACAAGGCCACTTCTCTAAGATGGTTTTTAAGGAATGGGAGAAGCCTAATAGGTTGCCGTCGGTGCATAGGGGTCTGGACAGACGGTATCCCTTTTTCGGAGGATTTGGTTCGCCTATGGTCCCATCCCCTGGAAGTGGATGCTCCTGTTCTGGGGCTCTCAATACCTCCGTTATGCTGTCTCCTGAGACTTCCCCCTTGCGTGATCATGTTGACAGACGCATGGATCAGCTAGCCTGTCACGCCTTCACTTCTGTGGGAACCGGTCTGCGCCCTGTCTGTGCTGCGGCCGTTGTTTCCATGGCCATTAAGAAGAAGGTAAGGTGTCTCGCGGATATTGCCAAATCTCACAAGCGAGCGGAGGAGTATAGGGAGCTTTTGGCTTGAATGGATTTCCTTGCCTTTGTTATATTGGCCATGGATGACACCGTCCGTTTTGGTGGTAGGGCTTCGGATGCGACGGTCGCGCTGCGTCGCTCTATCTGGTTACGACAGTGGGCAGCGGATACTGCCGCCAAAAAAGCTCTCACAGGTATTTCCTACCTGGGACTTCTGCTGTTCGGGGAACGGTTGGAACTCCTGGCTAAGGATGGGAGACCCTCAGCGTCGGAAGCAGATACGACCTTTTCGGGGCTCTTCTTCCTTTTGTCCCTCTCGGGGAGTACGAGGATCTTCCTTCTCTGGTGGCCGCAGAGACTCATGGGGGCGAGGTAGAGCCCAAGGTCGTCCCAGCCTTGCCTGGGGATCCGAACCTAAGCCCCCTTCCAAGGCCCCTCAGGCATGAGGGGACGCCCTCACCCAGCCATGTGGGGGGACGGCTTTGGCTCTTTGCTCACGTCTGGAGGCAACACGTCTCGGACCGGTGGATTCAGGAGGTGGTGTCCTCCGGATACAAGATAGAGCTGGCAGCTTGGCCGCCCCCAAAATTCATTCGGTCCTGGATCTCCACAAATTTTGTGACGGCGCAGGGCCTGAGGCTGGCCGTTCGATATTTTCTGTCATCAGGAGTGGTTTGCCATGTACCTCTTCAAGAATGGAGGCGGGGGTTCTACTCCAACCTGTTCACAGAGCCCAAGAAGGACAGTTCCCTGAGACCCATCCTGGATCTAAAGGGTCTCAACAGATTTGTCAGGTTCAAACACTTCCGCATGGAGACCTTACGGTCGGCGGTGAGCTCTCTTCGGCTAGGCGATTTCATGACCACTGTGGACATCAAGGATGCCTATCTGAACGTTCCTGTCTTCCTGGGACACCAGAGGTTCCTGACGTTCACTCTGGGGGATCAGCACTACCAGTTTGTGGCCTTGCAGTTCGGCATCACCTCGGCCCCCCGGGTGTTCACCAAGGTGCTGGCGGGTGTCATGGCCCTTCTGAGGAGCCAGGGCATTCACGTTCTTCCTTACTTGGATGACCTTTGTCACGGACCGGGTGGAGCGGACTCAGGTGTGGATCCGCTTTAACTGTGGAACCGATGGCGGGTACCATGTCAGGGGAGCGGAGTCTAAGGAGCCACCGGTATTCACCAGAGCCCACCGCAAGGCAGGTTGGTCTTGTGCGGCGAGTGACCCCCAGGTCGCTACCCCCTAACAGCGGCCCAGTCCCACAGTCAGCCGAGGTTCAGTGAGGTACACAAGTGGCAGGCAAAAAGGCGTAGTAAGTACAGGCAGAGATCGGGGCTGGCAGCACAGGTTCGCGGTAAAGGTGAGTAGCCGAGGTCAGGGCAGGCAGCAAAGGTTCAGAGTCGGGGACAGGCAGAGGTCGGTACACAGGTGAGCAATCCAAGAATGTCTGACTTTCAACAGGCATGGAGAGACCAAGATCTGGCACTGAAGGAAAGGAAGTGCCTCTTTAAATAGGGGAAGTGGATGCAGGATTGGATGAGCAGGCGCCAATCAGTGCTGTACAGGCTCTTTAAATCTCAGGAATCCAGTGCGCTCGCCCTCTAGTGGACAGAGACGTGCGTGCACCTGAGCATGTGAGCAGGAAGCATGGGGGGGAAGGGCGGCAGCTGAATGCAGCCATGAGGAAGTGCTGCAAGATGGATGACGGCTGCATGCAGCCATGGAGGTAAGTGACTTGCTGTGAGACGGGTGTGCAGCGCTCGCCCTAACAGTACCCCCCCCCTTGGGTCTCCCCCTCTTCTTGGGACCCAGAAAGTCAGGGATGAGACTATGAACCGGAATGTTCTCTTCAGGTTCTAATTTCAAGACTTTGCTGTATTGGCGAGGAGATACAAAGGCCTCTCCGGCTGGTGCCTGTACCAGGGCGGAGGGAGCAGTGACAGGAGCAGGCTTGGCGGGAATGGGTCCAAAACACCTCTTGGGGCAGGCTGGGCCCCATGACTTAATATCGCCAGTATTCCAGTCAAGCGTGGGGTCATGACGTTGAAGCCAAGGTAGGCCGAGAAGAATTGGAGAAGTGCTACTGGGGAGGACGAAGAACTCAATACTCTCCTGATGGTCGGGTCCAACCTTCAAAAGGAGCGGTACTGTGCGATATCGCACGATGCAATCAAGTTTATCTTCATTGACTGAAGCAATAACTAGAGGCCTTGCGAGGCGACTCACAGAGATATTATACTTGTCAATCAAAGAGGCCCCGATGAAGTTTTCCGCGGAGCCCGAATCCAGAAAAGCTGACAAATTCACAGAGACGTTAGCAGAAATGGAGAGTTGCACTGGAACCGTAAGGCGTGAAGAGGTAGCACACCCAACCAGGGATGCCTCTCCCACCCTTACTAGGTGCGGCCGTGGCGGGCGAACAGGACAGTCTTTCAAGAAGTGCTCGGAGCTGGCACAGTACAAACAAAGGTTCTCGTTTCTTCGACGAGTTCTCTCCAACGGAGTTAGGCGAGATCGGTCCACCTGCATAGCCTCCTCAGTGGAAGGTGCATGTGCGGGCAAAGGTGGATGTTGGAAAACAGGGGCCAGACGTGGAGTCCTCCTAGGGCACTCGAAGTTCTTTCCCAGGCGGAGTTCCTCTCGCCTTTCAGAAAAACGCACATCGATGCGTGTGGCCAAGCGAATAAGATCAGTCAAAGACGAAGGCAAATCACGTGCCGCTAGGGCATCTTTAATATGGCTAGAAAGTCCTTTCTTAAAGGAGGCACACAAGGCCTCCTTATTCCAGGATAATTCTGACGCCAGGGTGAGGAACTGTACGGCATATTCGCCAACAGACCGGTCGCCCTGGACCAAGTTAAGCAGGGCTGCTTCTGCCGATGAGGCCCTGGCTGGTTCCTCAAAGACATGGTGAAACTCAGAAACGAAGGCATGTAAGTTGGAAGTCACTGGTTCGTTGCGATCCCATAAAGGAGTAGCCCAGGCCAGGGCCTTTCCTGTAAGCAGACTAATAATAAAGGCCACTTTGGCTCGTTCAGTGGGAAACTGGTCCGCCAACATCTCCAGATGCAGAGAACACTGGGCAAGGAAACCTCGGCATGACTTGGCATCCCCATCAAATTTAGCCGGCAAGGAGAGACAAACTCTAGCTGGAGGTGGTACAGGTGGCGGCGACACCGGAGCGGAAGGTGGCAATTGCTGCTGCAGGATTGTTAGTAATTGCTGAACCATGGCGGCGAGCTGGTTGATTTGGCGAGTCTGCATAGCCACTACAGTGAGCAATTCTGAGGCGTTAGGCAGTGGCACCTCAGCGGGATCCATGGCCAGATCTTACTGTCACGGACCGGGTGGAGCGGACTCAGGTGTGGATCCGCTTTAACTGTGGAACCGATGGCGGGTACCGTGTCAGGGGAGCGGAGTCTAAGGAGCCACCGGTATTCACCAGAGCCCACCGCAAGGCAGGTTGGTCTTGTGCGGCGAGTGACCCCCAGGTCGCTACCCCCTAACAGCGGCCCAGTCCCACAGTCAGCCGAGGTTCAGTGAGGTACACAAGTGGCAGGCAAAAAGGCGTAGTAAGTACAGGCAGAGATCGGGGCTGGCAGCACAGGTTCGCGGTAAAGGTGAGTAGCCGAGGTCAGGGCAGGCAGCAAAGGTTCAGAGTCGGGGACAGGCAGAGGTCGGTACACAGGTGAGCAATCCAAGAATGTCTGACTTTCAACAGGCATGGAGAGACCAAGATCCGGCACTGAAGGAAAGGAAGTGCCTCTTTAAATAGGGGAAGTGGATGCAGGATTGGATGAGCAGGCGCCAATCAGTGCTGTACAGGCTCTTTAAATCTCAGGAATCCAGTGCGCTCGCCCTCTAGTGGACAGAGACGTGCGTGCACCTGAGCATGTGAGCAGGAAGCATGGGGGGGAAGGGCGGCAGCTGAATGCAGCCATGAGGAAGTGCTGCAAGATGGATGACGGCTGCATGCAGCCATGGAGGTAAGTGACTTGCTGTGAGACGGCAAGACGCCCTAACAACCTTTTGATTGTAGCTCCATCTTTGCATCAGGCAGAGAGGGATACTCGGATGGTAGTGTCCACCCTCGAGTCCTTCGGTTGGGTGATCAATTATCCCAAATCTTCTCTCTCTCCTTTATCGGTAAGATCCTTCCTGGGAATGACGCTGGATACTTCTCAGGTCAAGGTGTTTCTTCCTCAGCAGAAGGTGGAGGGCCTTCAGATGCAGGCGCGGGCCTTGTTGGCTTGCCCTCATCCCTCCATCCGTCTGGGGATGCAGTTGGTGGGTCTCATGGTGTCTTGCTTCGAGGCTGTGCCTTTCGCTCAGTTACACATGAGACCCCTTCAGTTGAATCTCTTGACCATCTGGGATCGGAATCAGGAGTCCTTGGAGCAGGAATTCGCTCTATCCCCTCTGGTCAGACAGTCCCTCTCGTGGTGGCTGGACTTGAGGAATCTTCTAGTGGGCAGGTCCTTTTTGCCCCCGTGCTGGGAGATTGTCACCACAGACGCCAGTCTGTCCGGTTGGAGAGGGGATTGGCAATCGCTGAAGTTCCAGGGCCAGTGGGGCCCTCAAGAGGTCCACGCTCCTATCAACCTCTTGGAGTTGAGAGCGATCAGGTTGGTTCTTTTCCAGTTGACTCCCAACCTTCGGGGTCGTGTGGTCCAGGTCCGCTCGGACAATCAGACGGCGGTCGCTTACATCAATCATAAGGGAGGGACTCGGAGCAAACGAGCCCTCAAGGAAGTGGCCCTGATATTGTCTTGGGTGGAGGAGACGGTTCCCTCCATCTCGGCGGTTTACATCCCCGGGGTGGAGAACCAGGAGGCAGATGCCCTGAGCAGGGGGACGTGTCGCCTAGGGGAATGGTCTCTCGACAACAAGATCTTTTATGCCCTGTGTCGCCGCTGGGGTCAGCCAGACGTGCACGTCACAATCACAAGCTTCCGAGATTCGTATCCCTATCAAGAGATCCTCTGGCTTTCACCACGGACGCGCTGGCATTTCCTTGGAAGGAGTTTCAACTCCTTTATGTCTTTTCTCCCTCCACTCTGTTGGGTCGTGTGCTGCGTAAGATAGCCCAGGAGGGGTTACCGACCATCCTAGTGGCCCCCCCGCTGGCCGAGGAGGGTATGGTTTGCAGACGTCGTCCAGATGGCGGTGGATCAGTATGTCCTGCCCGACGTTCCAGAGCTCCTCACTCAAGGACAGCTGCGCCACCCCAATTTACAAACGCTGGCTTTCACGGCTTGGCTTGGCTGCTGAAACCTCCATCCTGATGGATAAGAGTTTGCCGGCTTCGGTCGTCAGTACTATGATTCAGGCTCGCAAAAAAATCCTCTTCTATGATTTATTACAGGGTCTGGCGTGCTTACATTGCCTGGTGTGAGTCTAAGGCCTTCCCTTGCCACACCTTCCCCCTTTCCAGAATTCTGGAGTTTCTCTAACACGGTCTAGAGTCAGGTCTACAACTGAGTACTCTCAAGGGACAAGTTTCTGCCTTGTCAATTTTTTTCCAAAGATCTTTCGCTAATCATAGGCTTGTCAAAACCTTTTTCTAGGGGGTCACTCATGTACGTCCACCGATTGGGATTAGAACTTTGTGCTTTCTGCTCTTCAGGGCCCCCCCTTCAAGCCCCTGTGCGATGCTGCTCTTTTAATTCTGACTATTAAGGTGGCCATTTTGGTTGCTATCACTTTGGTGCGTCACGTCGCTGAGCTGGCGGCGCTTTCCATGAAACCTCCTTATTTTGTGCGGCATCAGGATAAGGTGGTGTTCTGTCTTAAGCCGGAATTCTTGCCCAAGGTTGTTTCTGCCTTTCATCTCAATGAGGACACTGTCTTACCTTCCTATTGTCCTGCCCCTGCTAATTCCAAGGAACGGAACCTTCATTCTCTGGATGTGGTCAGGGCACTCAAGTATTATTTGGTCGCCACTTTCATTTCGGAAGTCTGATTCTCTTTTTGTCGTTCCTTCCGGACCTAGGAAGGGCTTGCCTCCAGCCAAATCCACCATCAGTAAGTGGATTAGACAGGCGGTGGTGCAAGCATACTCTGCCAAGGGGAAGAACCCCTTTCCGTGTTACAGCTCACTCCACTAGGGCTATTGGTGCTTCTTGGGCCTTCCAGCACCAGGCTTCAGTTGAAGTTTGTAAGGCCGCTACTTGGTCTTCGGTTCATGCTTTTTACAAAGTTGATGTTAGGGCCTTAGCTGACGCTGTTTTTGGCCGCAAGGTGCTTCAGGCGGTAGTGGCTTGAACTGCCTGCCATTGCTCTCTGGGGATCCCACCCTTCATTTTTGGACACTGCTGTTGGATGTCCCACATGTAAAGAATTGAAATGAAGCAAGCCGTGCTGTACACCTGGAAAAATACATTTCTGTGATTACTCACCTGTAGAATTGATTTTACGGTGTACAGCACAGCTTGCTTCATCCCACCCTTGTTATCGTTGTTCTCTTTTGCCTTGTTATGGTGATTTTTGTTGAGAGAGTTTTTACCTTTTAGTGGGCTGTGTTTTACTAACATGGTCCTTGCCTCCCGGCTTCTTGCATTACTGCTTTCAAACATTGGGGTCTTCTGGGTAATTCTGGCCCTTTTATGGGCCGGGAGGGGCCACAATTCTTCCTGCAGTTGATTGCGCCACCTGTGGCGGATTACCCACATGTAAATGAATAAATGAAGCAAGCCGTGCTGTACACCGTAAAAACAATTCTACAGGTGAGTAATCACAGAATTGTATTTTTTCTTTTTTTCACGTCTCACCACCCATGTCATGTAACAGAGTACCTACACAGAGGGGATCAATTATAAATGTGACCAAAATAAGGAGGTCACAGGCTTCATAGTACTTTTAATGTAAAATAGAATAATGTTTTACTGTTAAAATAATATAATATACCCGTCGGCGCCCTGGTGTTGGTGCACAAACATCCCGCGGACCCCCTAGGGAACATGTACCGCAGGTTGAGAACCAGTGCTCCACATTACTTATGCTAAGGACCCGTCTACACCACTGATGCCATGTAAGGACCCCTTTCACCACTCATACCATCTAACTCCTCTCGCCACTTATACCATCAAAGGAGTTCTCTCACCAACCATACCATCCAAGGAGACTTCTCGCCACTCATACAATCCAAGGAGCCTTCTCGCCACTCATACAACCCAAGGACCCCTCTCATCATCCATACCAAACCATATCATATACGGACCCCTTGCACCATCAATAGCATCCAAGGACTTATTTCCCAACCCATATGATCATATGATGCAAGGACCCTTTTCACCACCTATAACATTTCACCACCCATACAATCCAAGGACCAATCTTACCACCCAAACCACCCAAGAACTTCTCTAGTCACTCATACCATCCAAGGAGCCCCCTGAACCAGCAATTGCATCCAAGCACTTTCCTCACAATCCATTTTATCCAAGGACCCCTCTCAGCACCTACATACAAGAACCCTTTCTACATCCAAAGGATGGTATGGGTGATGACAGGGATACTTGGATGGTATATGTGGTGAGAGAAGTGCTTGAATGGTATGGTATGGTATGGGTGGTGAGAGAGGTCATTGGATGATATTGGTGATATTGATGTCACATCCTATACCATCCAAGTATTCTGTCTACACCACCAATGCCATTTTAGGACCCCCTCCCGCCAGAGTCAGCCAGAAGTAATCACAGTCAGCTTCAATAGAAGTCCCTCTCCGACCACGGGAATATTTTATCGCTCTTTGAAAATAGACAGATACCCTTATTATGCTGCCAGGGAGAGCACCGGCGTTGTGCAGTATCATGCTAACTGGCTGAAGAGTACCACTCCCTGATTGGATAAAACAGACAGGGCTGCTATTAGGAATTTCTAGGTGCCATACAATGGACAGCTTGGGACCCCCCTTTAATCTAACCCTCATTTCTGAAAAAATATTTGCCATCTTACCATCTGAGATCTATCGATTTTACAATTCTCCCTCCATATTACCCTGCTTTTATAGGGTCCCACATAATATTCAAGATCCCTGACCATCCCGTAACACACCGACAATGTACACTATCCCTCTACATCACCCAAACCATCTAAGGACCCCTTTACGCAACCCATGCCATCTAAGGACCCCTCTCACCACCCATGCCATGTAACAGATTACCCACAAAAAGGGGATCAATTATAAATAACAAAATAAGGAGGTCAAAACTACTTTACTTTTAAAGTAAAGTACTTTTAATGCAAAATGGAATCATGTTTTACTGTTAAAATAATATAATAGACCCATCAGGGCCCTGTTGTTGGTGCACCCCAAACATCCCTATGGAACCCCTGGGGTACATGTACAGCAGGTTGAGAACCAACACTCTACACCACCCATCCTAACTAAGGACCTATCTACACCATCAATGCCATGTAAGGACCCCTTTTACAACCCATACGATTTAACAACTCTTCTCGCCACTCATACTATAAAAGGAGCCTTCTCGCCGACCATACCATCCAAGGAGACTTCTCGCCACTCATACAATCCAAGGACCCCTCTCACCATCCATACCAACCCATATCATATACGGACCCATTGCACCATCAATAGCATCCAAGGACTTCTTTCCCAACCCATATGATCATATGATGCAAGGTCCCTCACCACCTATAACATTTCACCACCCATACAATCCAAGGACCAATATTACCACCCATACAACCCAAGAACCCCTCTTGTCATCCATATTATCAAAGCAGCGCTCTAGCCACTGTGGTAAATTGTACAAAAATGTTATAAATGGTGTGTATTTCTCCCCTGCTAGGCTGTATCAGGCACGATCCGTGCCGGGTTTTCAGGACCCAGGTCACTTTTCCCAATCCCTTTCAGGTTTGTTCCATGATCTTAGGCCGTGCGCAGGTGATCAGGCTGATTGCAGGGGAAGCCTGAATAAAAAGGAGTCACACGGCCTCTCTATTGTCTTTGACCAGCCTGAAGGAGGGAGCCCATGCTGAACTGCACATTGGTGAATAACAGTACTGGAGTTAAGCCAAAGGACTTGGCTTCTGCGCCCCTAATCTTGGAATTGTGGGGGGTGAGCAGCGGAGGGCTTGTTTGCCCTGCAAACTGGACTGGAATTGAATTGCAGCTTGCTGGAGTCTCCAGCCCTGGACTTACCTTGATTTGGGGATGTAACCATTTTGATTTACTGAATTGATGCTGCAATCTCTGAACTGAGAAATATTTTTTGTTGGAATACTTTATTTTCTCAAATAAACCTGTTTTGCTGTGGAAGAACTGTTGTCTGTGACACTGCTAATCGCCCGACCGCTCACACCACCTATATCATCCAAGGACCATCTATAACATTCAATTACCCCTCTCACCACCCATAAAATCACTCTGGCCATCAATACAATCCTTTTAGCCACCCATGTCATCAAAGGACCCCTCTCACCACTCTAATACCTCCCCTCAACACCCATACCATCCAAGGACCCCGTCTACATAACCCATACCATCCAAAGGATGGTATGGGTGACAACAGGGATACTTGCATGGTGTATGTGGTGAGACCCCTATATAAGGACCCCTCTCGCCACCCATACCATCAAAGTACTGTAGTAGCTAGTATCGGAGTCAGCCAGAAGTAATCAGTCAGCTTCAATTGAAATCCCAAGGTTTTGGTCAAAATTTTCAAAAAGTGGCTTTTTCTAGGCCAGGAGAGGTCACAACATTATTTGAGAATAAAAAAATTATAAAAAACCCAGTTTAAAGAGAAGTAAAAGAACGTCCAGTGAAATGTATGGGAGAGCGCCAGGTAGCGAGAGGTAAGACGTGGCGCCCAGGATGAATGCTGGCACTGTACGCTGAGGCTGGGATAATGATGAATCAGACGCTACATGGCGTTATCCCAGTCGCTCAACAGAATCGGCTTCATAAATGTGTAATTGCGTGCTGTGGCCGACGTTCATCTGCCGCTTACAAGGCACTGCCTGCCGCTACCTGACGCTTACAAGGCACTACCTGACGCTATCCCTTCATGAATAAGGCCCTTAGGCGGCAGTTTTCCAGGCGAACTAGTTTGGTTGAAGCTGATTCGCAAGCATTGTGGTGGGTATTTGTAAATACTATGTTTTGTCATTAGTCCTGCAGTAAGAACCCTCAGCCTAACCCGCACCCACTCTTGCGGGGTTTTAAACCAAAAAATGTGAAGCACGAATCAGCTGACAACATTCCACAGCAAAGAATCTATCACGGTGACGTCATCTATCCCCCCCCACAGCTCCCAGCTGGGAAACAAACGGTTACTGCGCCAGCGAATCAGCTGTCAGCTTTTCCCGGGCCAATCACTAGAGGCTCGTGCAACGGTTTCTGAATAAAAACGCCATTAGCCCCGCCCACTAGCGCTGACTGACAGGTCGGAGGCAGGTGGGCGTGAAGGTTTGAGCTGATTGGTCAATAGGCAAGAAGCAGCGCACCGCCTGTGTGAGTGAGTGAGAGAGAGAGCCGGGGTGCGGGGGCGGGTTCCCCGTGACGTCACGGCGGCTGTTAGATGCCGGCTCCCGCTCAGCGCTGAGCTTCAGTTGGGAGCTGAGGAAGCAGCCGTGCGGTGGACAGGTAGGAGAGCTGCTGTGCGCATGCGTGACTTCCACCGCCGTGTGTTACCTCGCTCATTTGCATATCATTACCCGTCATTAACTTCTGTGTGAGCGTGTGTCACGTTCTGCGGCGGGTGTGATCCCTGGTGACCCGCAAATACTGTCCTGTCATTTTGTGTGTGTGCTGTGATTGGGGTGTTATCCTATATGGGGCAACTAGGAAAAGCAGTAATGCCCACATTGGATGCCCCTGAGGCTGCGGTCAGTGACCTTTTAAATGCCAGTTTTGCCCTTTTCTATCCACTAAACTAACAATTATTTGCTCCCTTAAGAGTTCCCTAAAGACATTATCTGCCCCCTTCAGACAACCCTGAGGCAATATCTGCCCCATTCAGACATCTGAGGCAATATCTGTCCCATTCAGACATCTCTGAGGCAATATCTGCCCCCTTCAGCCATCTGAGGCAATATCTGCCCCCTTCAGCCATCTGAGGCAATATCTGCCCCCTTCAGCCATCTGAGGCAATATCTGCCCCCTTAAGCCATCTGAGGCAATATCTGCCCCCTTCAGCCATCTGAGGCAATATCTGCCCCCTTCAGCCATCTGAGGCAATATCTGCCCCCTTCAGCCATCCGAGGCAATATCTGCCCCCTTCAGCCATCCGAGGCAATATCTGCCCCCTTCAGCCATCTGAGGCAATATCTGCCCCCTTCAGCCATCCGAGGCAATATCTGCCCCCTTCAGCCATCCGAGGCAATATCTGCCCCCTTCAGCCATCCGAGGCAATATCTGCCCCCTTCAGCCATCTGAGGCAATATCTGCCCCCTTCAGCCATCTGAGGCAATATCTGCCCCCTTCAGCCATCTGAGGCAATATCTGCCCCCTTCAGCCATCTGAGGCAATATCTGCCCCCTTCAGCCATCTGAGGCAATATCTGCCCCCTTCAGCCATCTGAGGCAATATCTGCCCCCTTCAGCCATCTGAGGCAATATCTGCCCCCTTCAGCCATCTGAGGCAATATCTGCCCCCTTCAGCCATCTGAGGCAATATCTGCCCCCTTCAGCCATCTGAGGCAATATCTGCCCCCTTCAGCCATCTGAGGCAATATCTGCCCCCTTCAGCCATCTGAGGCAATATCTGCCCCCTTCAGCCATCTGAGGCAATATCTGCCCCCTTCAGCCATCTGAGGCAATATCTGCCCCCTTCAGCCATCTGAGGCAATATCTGCCCCCTTCAGCCATCTGAGGCAATATCTGCCCCCTTCAGCCATCTGAGGCAATATCTGCCCCCTTCAGCCATCTGAGGCAATATCTGCCCCCTTCAGCCATCTGAGGCAATATCTGCCCCCTTCAGCCATCTGAGGCAATATCTGCCCCCTTCAGCCATCTGAGGCAATATCTGCCCCCTTCAGCCACCCCTGAGGCAATATCTGCCCCCTTCAGCCACATCTGAGGCAATATCTGCCCCCTTCAGCCATCTGAGGCGTTATCTGCCCCCTTCAGCCATCCCTGGGGTGTTATCTGCCCCATTCAGCCATCCCTGATGTGTTATCTGCCCCCTTCAGCCATCCCTGATGTGTTATCTGCCCCCTTCAGCCATCTCTGAGGCGTTATCTGCCCCCTTCAGCCATCTCTGAGGCGTTATCTGCCCCCTTCAGCCATTCTTTAGGCATTATCTGCCCCCTTCAGCCATTCTTTAGGCATTATCTGCCCCCTTCAGCCATTCTTTAGGCATTATCTGCCCCATTCAGCCATTCTTTAGGCATTATCTGCCCCCTTCAGACATCTCTGAGGCAATATCTGCCCCCTTCAGACATCCCTGAGGCAATATCTGCCCCCTTCAAACATCTCTGAGGCAATATCTGCCCCCTTCAGACATCTCTGAGGCAATATCTGCCCCCTTCAGACATCTCTGAGGCAATATCTGCCCCCTTCAGACATTCCTGAGGCAATATCTGCCTCCTTCAAACATCTCTGAGGCAATATCTGCCCTTTTCAGAAATCTGGTATCCCAGAGGCACTTTCAGACATTGCAGAACTTCCCCTCTTGGCCATCCCTGAGGCACTATGTGCCCACCTATCTCACCAGAGCTTGATCTGCCCCTTCAGTCTATGTACATACTGTAAGATTTTGATTGGTCAGTTTCACCTCTGGGCATATATAATCAGATGATGGGGCATTTGTAAATTGGACAATCAGAATCTTCCTGTGTATGCCTATCCTGGACCTGGTAATAGTGTCCAATTGGTTGACCTTAAAAACTCATGGATTCTATTTCTTTTACCTATTGAACGCTGGGGCATCCCAATTCGATTGGTCAGCTTAACCAACCTTCCCTGTGGCCAATTTATAACCAGATGTCGGTCTGTTGAACAATCAGAATCTTCCTGTGTATTCCGTGCGGCCGCTGGTGATTTGATCGGATTGTATTGGCTTACTGGAGCGGCGCCTGTCTCCGTGTCCTCAGCGAGGAGTTCACGCTCAGTAACGTGGCGGCGGGGCATACCCAGCGAGCGACGCCGGATTCATTGATGGCGAGAGCGGGGAATCGCTGCCACAGCGCCGGGCGGCACAACCAGGGAGCTGAAGCTTCCGATTCTCTCGGGTTCATTAAAAATCTTCTCAGCCGTCAAATTTGGGACCCCTTGCCGTGACGGCGGGATGCACCCGGGAAGACGGCACTTCCCGACCAAACAGCCTTTTGGAAATGGTTGCCGTGACACCGGGAAAGCTTCCATTTCTCTTAGAATTCATTGAAAATCTTCAATGGATTCCAATAAATTGCAAGCTCTTCATCCCCAGTGCCGGATTGCATCCTTTTTCTTACAAATTATAGAAACCTGAACTAAGATGGGGGTGGGGGGGCAGGCAGGCAGTGATGTAATGTTTCAGCGTCTGTCTGGGTGTTCGTTAACCCTTGGGGTGCTGTCTCTCTGTCTATTAGGGTTGATTCTGTATTAAGCCTCGTCTCCGTCTGATTAGATATGTCCTCGGCGATCACAGCGTTTGTAGCACTGTAGGGGGCAGTGTGGAGGGCTCGAGCCCCCAGGACATTCCAGCCTGACCTTCCCAGCTTATGTATCCTGAATCCATCCCCGGTATGTGCCCCCCCCCCCTTGAAATTCCCAGAATCCCATCCGGATGTTTTCCCTGCAGGAGGATCAGGCTGTGGAATGCTGCAGAGCTCTTCATTGTTCAGCTGGTGTCCTGCCTCTGTGGAACTACAGGTCCCAGCCAGCCCTACACACGACTACGTAGAGGTGGCCCCTAAAGCGCTGAAACCAGATTTGCTGAAACATGAAATTTCTGCGCACCATATGGGCAGTTCTGTGTTAGCCAGGACCTCGGAGGAGAGAGATTTAGGGATACAGATTACTGAAAGCTGCAAGATGTGTTGACAGTGTAGCCAGGCAGTGGGAAAAGCAAAAGCAAGCTAATTTTAGATGCTGGGGAATACATTTCTTTCAATATATCTTTATTTTCAAAAAAAATTCCAGACAAGAGAATAAAAGAACAAAATAAGAATGAAACAATAAAATGATAGCAGAAGGATCCTAGGTTGAAAATGATACAGCCACTACAGTGATAGGGGTAACCGTTTCAAATTCTACTTCACTCATTATACATTATACAGTATTCAGGAGAACCCGAGTAAGTCCCGAACACAGCAGGGTACACAGAAAGACCATCCATGAGGTGTCCACCATCAAGCTTCAAGGACACCCAGTATATCAACCGGGTCGCCTCCCTGATATAGGGTCGCGCCCTGCCTTGAACTGATCCCCTCACTAACAACCAGTGCACAGTAACCCAGCCTTCCCCTATTGATCCGTAGAATAAAAAATAGAGATAAAAGGAAAAGAGGAAAAGAGAAAGGAATATAGTAGGATAAGACAAGACAGGATAAGACAAGAGCAAGAACTAAGACATAGACAAGGACATAGACATAGACACAAACAAACACATAGACATAGACAACCGGGATTCTAAACCCACAGCCCATCCAGACACCCTCTCCCATCTAAAGTCTGTAACCATAACAATAACCATGAGGTCCTACCCGAGCCCACTATTCGCTACCCAAAGGTTCCAGTAGTATCTGAAAGTCAGGGGCAGCTCGAGAAACCTCCCATAACGTCCATGTCTTAAAGTGGACCAACACCCACGGGTGATCGGCCCGGGAATCTATAAGATTCCCGGGCCGATCACCCCCGCCCCGCGGGACATCCGAGATCGGGATGTCCCGCGGGGTGAAACCCCCCCCAAACACCCCAACTCACCTACCTTATCTTCGGCGGCGGCCGGCCGCCGCCACCTCCCTCGCGCCCCTGTAGGCGTGCGCGCCTCCGCGCCGGCCGTCTGCGAATGGCCGGCGCGGGCGCGCGCGCGTCAAAAGTGCCCTTGTACGTCGGCGCTGGGAGCGGGGAGAGGTGAGTTTTTCGGGGGGTTAGGGGGGGTTTCACACAGCGGGGCACCCCGATCGGGGGTGCCCCACCGAAGTGGACCAAGACCCAGGATAGTCAAAATCCTGGGTGTTGGTCCACTTTAAGAAACCTCTGGGTCCAATGCTGGGGAATACATTTTAAGGGTTTGGGCTTTTCATTAAATCATGCTGAAGGTCTGGTTTAAAGTAGAACTCTAACCAATATCTTATTTCTGTTCCAGTGAGGGGAGGGGAGGAGCATTAGTCGGGTTTCTATTTCTGTCACATCCCTTCTTGTCCCGTGGTGACACCCTAGGAACATACTCCAGCTGAGAACCCTGTTATTAACCCTTTTGCTACTAGAAAACAAGACACATTTAAACCAGTCACCCATGCCTTAGCCAATCAGATGATTATCTAGACTAGAGCGAGGAGGTCTATGATATGTACTCAAAAACATCACTTTGGTGTACGTAGCTAAGGTAAACACATTGTTGCTATGGAAAACTGACTTCTTTTATAACACAGTTATAGGCCTTGATTCACAAAGGGTAGAAAAAAACTCAACTGGTAGTAAAAAATTCAATTCATGAGAAAAAAGCTTGAGAATTTCACTGTTAGTGAATCACCAGATAGGAAAACAATGAAAGTCAATGGCACTTTTTTACTCCTGAAAAAGGGATTGAACTTTGTACTCCCTTTTTACCTGTAGTAAAAAGTGCCATTGACTTTCATTGTATTCCTATCTGGTGATTCACTAACAGTGAAATTCTCAAGCTTTTTTCTCATGAATTGAATTTTTTACTACCAGTTGAGTTTTTTTCTACCCTTTGTGAATCAAGGCCATACTGTAGTGTTGTAGAGTTGTGAACAAATAGAAAAATTAAATTAAAAAAAATAACAGATAAGCTCAGCACATTGAAGGCATCATTTTGCCACACAATAACGGAAACTTAAAAATTCCATCGAAAGTGGAATCGTTCTTGAAAATCAGAAGTGATTTGTAAGCTTCATACATGGAACATGGACAGGATGAAAGCAATGGGAAGTGATGGGAAATCTCCCTAATGTGGACCAAAACCCAGGACTTTGACTATCCTGTGTTTTTGTCCTTTCCTCCGGGGAACCCCAGGTCGCCGAAATCAACTCATCTGTTCCCGGTTCTACGGCGCATAAGCGCCCGCTCGTCCAGTCAGCGCGCCCGATCCGCTGACTCCACGTCATCTAAGCCTTAATCTAAGGCAAGTGGCTCTGAGCACGCTGACGGCCGCATCCCCTGCTACCTTATAACAGAGCGTGCCCACGTTGCCCATTCACAAATGCCTGGAGCGGGCAAGTGCCCTGCTAGAGGGATAGAAAGTATGCCGCTGCGGCTCGCATATGCACCGTTGGGCCGTGAAACAAGGTAAGTGTATGGGCAACCCGGGGGGTTTCACACAGCGGGCCATCGCGATTTTGGATGCCCCGGGGGAGGGAATCATTCGGCTTGGTAATGGTATAGATTCCTGGGCCGAGCGCCGTGGGTTTTGGTCCACTATAAAGGGGGCACCAGCAGAAATCAAAACGGAAAGCTGATCCCCTTAAGACAAAGACAGGAAATTTATTTGACAGCTTCTTAAAGGAGAACAGGAAGTGATGGGGAAATCTCCTCAAAGGGCACATGGAAGGAAATCAAAACTTGAGCTTTGGCCCATATGAGAGGGAGAGGAAGTAAAGTGACGAGAACACAAATCATGGGGGCGCTATGCTTCATAGATATTGGTCCATTTTTGCTGTTCTGTGTGGACCAGCGGGGCCCCAGTGTGCCCTGTGTGGACCAACGGGGCCCCAGTGTGCCCTGTGTGGACCAGTGGGGGCCCTAGTGTGCCCTGTGTGGACCAGCGGGGCCCCAGTGTGCCCTGTGTGGACCAGTGGGGGCCCCAGTGTGCCCTGTGTGGACCAGTGGGGGCCCCAGTGTGCCCTGTGTGGACCAGTGGGGGCCCCAGTGTGCCCTGTGTGGACCAGTGGGGGCCCCAGTGTGCCCTGTGTGGACCAGTGGGGGCCCCAGTGTGCCCTGTGTGGACCAGCGGGGGCCCCAGTGTGCCCTGTGTGGACCAGCGTGGGGCCCCAGTGTGCCCTGTGTGGACCAGCGTGGGGCCCCAGTGTGCCCTGTGTGGACCAGCGGGGGCCCCAGTGTGCCCTGTGCATCCCATCTAGAATGGGCCCTATGTGACCAGGAGGAAGAGATGCTCAATGCTGCCATGATGCTCAGGGAGGATGATGACGGCCACTTTTTATTCCCGAGTGTTATTTACTTCTCTTGTTTCCACATCCCGGGATTCACAGATCAGGTGGTGTGTAATAGGCAGGGAGCGTTCCCCGAACTAACTCATGCAGAGACGCCATAATTGGCCCGGATTCTCAGGCTTCCGCCTCTTCCTTATCGGGAGCTGCTGTCAGCTGCGCCGTCACGTGGCTGTCGAGGGTTAACCCCTTCAGTTGTTGCAAAACAAGGAATTGGATCCCTTGGTTGTAGGGAATTTATCACTATTCCACTGATCAAACCCGGATCCGATCATCGCTAAATAATCTGTTGCTAGGCAACTAACATTCAGTCTACTATTAGAGAGGCAGAAGGAGCACCTTCATGTTCTGGCAGAACCCCTGCATATGGTGTGCTCTGTGTGGAGCAGCCGGGCCCCCGGTGTGCCCTCTTTGGACCAGCGGGGGCCCCTGTGTGGACCAGCGGGGGCCCCTGTGTGGACCAGCGGGGGCCCCTGTGTGGACCAGCGGGGGCCCCTGTGTGGACCAGCGGGGGCCCCTGTGTGGACCAGCGGGGGCCCCTGTGTGGACCAGCGGGGGCCCCTGTGTGGACCAGCGGGGGCCCCTGTGTGGACCAGCGGGGGCCCCTGTGTGGACCAGCGGGGCCCCTGTGTGGACCAGCGGGGCCCCTGTGTGCCCTGTGTGGACCAGCAGGGCCCCTGTGTGGACCAGCGGGGGCCCCAGTGTGCCCTGTGTGGACCAGCGGGGCCCCAGTGTGCCCTGTGTGGACCAGCAGGGGCCCCAGTGTGCCCTGTGTGGACCAGCGGGGCCCCAGTGTGCCCTGTGTGGACCAGCGGGGGCCCCAGTGTGCCCTGTGTGGACCAGCGGGGGCCCCAGTGTGCCCTGTGTGGACCAGCGGGGGCCCCAGTGTGCCCTGTGTGGACCAGCGGGGGCCCCAGTGTGCCCTGTGTGGACCAGCGGGGGCCCCAGTGTGCCCTGTGTGGACCAGCGGGGGCCCCAGTGTGCCCTGTGTGGACCAGCGGGGGCCCCAGTGTGCCCTGTGTGGACCAGCGGGGCCCCAGTGTGCCCTGTGTGGACCAGCGGGGCCCCAGTGTGCCCTGTGCATCCCATCTAGAATGGGCCCTATGTGACCAGGAGGAAGAGATGCTTAATGCTGCCATGATGCTCAGGGAGGATGATGACGGCCACTTTTTATTACGGAGTGTTATTTATTTCTCCTGTTTCCACATCCCGGGATTCACAGATCAGGTGGTGTGTAATAGGCAGAGAGCGTTCCCCGAAGTAACTCATGCAGAGACGCCATAATTGGCCACAAATAGCCGGATTCTACGGCTTCCGCCTCTTCCTTATCGGGAGCTGCTGTCAGCGGCGCCGTCACGTGACTGTCGAGGGTTAACCCCTTCAGTTGTTGCAACACAAGGAATTGGATCCCTTGGTTGTAGGGAATTTATCACTATTCCATTGATCAAACCCGGATCCGATCATCACTAAAGAATCTGTTGCTAGGCAACTAACATTCAGTCTACTATTAGAGAGGCAGAAGGAGCACCTGCATGTTCTGGCAGAAACCCTGCATATGGTGTGCTTTTCGTGTGCTCTGTGTGGACCAGTGGGGGCCCCCGGTGTGCTCTGTGTATGGACCGGCCGTTCCCCGGTGTGCCCTGTGTGGCACAGCCGTTCCCCGGTGTGCCCTGTGTGGCGCAGCCGTTCCCCGGTGTGCCCTGTGTGGCGCAGCCGTTCCCCGGTGTGCCCTGTGTGGCGCAGCCGTTCCCCGGTGTGCCCTGTGTGGCGCAGCCGTTCCCCGGTGTGCCCTGTGTGGCGCAGCCGTTCCCCGGTGTGCCCTGTGTGGCGCAGCCGTTCCCCGGTGTGCCCTGTGTGGCGCAGCCGTTCCCCGGTGTGCCCTGTGTGGCGCAGCCGGTCCCCGGTGTGCCCTGTGTGGCGCAGCCGGTCCCCGGTGTGCCCTGTGTGGCGCAGCCGGTCCCCGGTGTGCCCTGTGTGGCGCAGCCGGTCCCCGGTGTGCCCTGTGTGGCGCAGCCGGTCCCCGGTGTGACCTGTGTGGCGCAGCCGGTCCCCGGTGTGACCTGTGTGGCGCAGCCGGTCCCCGGTGTGCCCTGGGTGCTCTGTGTATACCAGCCTGGCCCCAGGGTGCTCTGTGCGGACCAGCCGGTCCCCAGGGTGCTCTGTGCGGACCAGCCGGTCCCCAGGGTGCTCTGTGCGGACCAGCCGGTCCCCAGGGTGCTCTGTGCGGACCAGCCTGGCCGCAGGGTGCTCTGTGCGGACCAGCCTGGCCCCAGGGTGCTCTGTGCGGACCAGCCTGGCCCCAGGGTGCTCTGTGCGGACCAGCCTGGCCCCAGGGTGCTCTGTGCGGACCAGCCTGGCCCCAGGGTGCTCTGTGCGGACCAGCCGGGCCCCAGGGTGCTCTGTGCGGACCAGCCGGGCCCCAGGGTGCTCTGTGCGGACCAGCCGGGCCCCAGGGTGCTCTGTGCGGACCAGCCGGGCCCCAGTGTGCATTGTGCTACCCTGATTGGAGAATAAGTGCACTGGAAGTAGGGCCCTGAGATGGAGCATTATCCTCTGTATCATAAATGTTCAAAGCTTTCATGTCTCTGGAAACATAGGCGAGCTGTAGAGGGAGGGAAGGGTTTATATTGGCAATATGGCTCAAGAGACTGTTGGACGTGATGCTTTCTGTAACTTATGGACCATCCCGGGGGGGCGAGGTGAGTGTTCCCTGTAGGCATTCTCTTGGAGCATTATACATATATATATATATATATATATATATATATATATATATATATATACCTAATAAGCGTGACACACACTGTGCCAGTGACACATGGCCCAGACGTTCCTGGAATTACCCGGCACCTCCAGCTGGCTCTGTCAGCTGCTGCAGGGTGGGGGTGGGGGGGGGGTTGGGTTCCCGGTCAGAGAGATTTCCATCCGCAGCCGCTCCTATCACACCCACCCTGAATCAAATGCTCATCGCTCAACTTTCTAATTCTGCATCATTCGCATCACCCGCAATCAGCCATTCAGATAGGCTGGAGGGCGTGCATAAGATGGAGGAGCAGTGGGGATGTCGCCAGAGGCCCACACATGCACCGTGGGATCAAATCTCGATGTACATTAATGGTGAAACCATGGGGGCATCCCAAATTGCCAGCGTTTTCACTTGGCCAATGAAGACTTTAAAGTGGACCAAAACCCATATGATCTATAAGATTCCCGGGCCGATTGACCCCCCCCCCCCCCGTGCATCCAAAATCGGGATGCCCCGCTGTCTGAAACCTCCCAGGTCGCCCCATGCACTTACCCGTTTCCCCATTCAACGGCGCATGCACAAGCCACTGCCGCATCCCCATTTTCCCTTTAGCAAGGCGCGTGCCCGCTCCAGCCATTTGTGAATGGCCGGCGCGGGCACGCTCCCTGTTAGAGGGAAGCAGGGGATGTGGCCACCAGCACGATAGGAGCTGCTGGCCTTAGATGAAGGCTTAGATGACGTGTCAGTGGCTCCAAGCGCGCTGATTGGACGAGCGTCCGCACATGCGCCATAGGACCGGGATGAGGTAAGTAGGCATTGGCGATCTGGGGGGTTTCACACAGCGGGGCACCCCTGTTATTTATTCTTCTCCACTCCGGCTGGGTAAAACTCACCTGATGCCAGATCCAGTCCATTCACGCCCACTCCATTTACTGCAGCAGAGAGGGGGTGCCGGTACTGGCTTGGCATTCCCCCTTTAGTCTTGGCCCTGGAGTCTTAAAAAAAAATCTTATCTCTGTGGTGCCCTGTTCTTTGATCTGGCCCTTCCCCGGACAGCTTCTTGACTTACCAAGCCCCCATGATTACACGGTACATGCGCAAGTCGTGGCTGTATCACCGTCTTTCCAGAGCTGATGCACGTACGTGAGTACCAAACGTGGACACACATTATATAGAGGGTGGCACTAGGTGTTGGACCGGAAAGCAAGGTAAGTGAATGGTGCGACCTGGGGGGTTTCACACAGCGGGGCATCGCGATTTTGGATGCCCAGGAGGGGAGGGAATCGATCGGCCCAAGAATCTTATAGGGTTGGGTTTTAGTCCACTTTAAAGCAGATGGAAACCCAAAAATGGGTCCACCACTCAATCTATGGCGCCCGAGCAGCCGGGCACTGCTGTCGGCTTAGCAGTGGGCAGGTTTTCAAAGAAAACCAGGCTTTTGCATTGCCGAAGCCACACCCTGCTGCACTTTTTGAGAGATTCAATGTGACTTGGTGCAGTTGGCAGAGATCATGATTTGGGACCCGCCGGGATCATTTAAGACCACGCCTCCCGGGGGGTTCACACAGCAGGGCATCCGGTGTAAGAGGGTTTTGACCCACTTTATAGTGAAATAAAACCCAGGATTTTGACTATCCTGGGTTTTAGTCATTTCCCCGCCCGCTGTCTGAAACCCTCCAGAACGCAGAGCGCGGTCCTACGGTGTATGCGCGGCCGCTCATCCAATCAGCCCGCTCGGAGCCGCTGATGTCACGGTGTCTAAGGCCAGCGGCTACGAGTGCGTTGGTGGACGCATCCCACGCTTCCCTCTAACAGGGAGCATGCCCGCTCCAGCCATTTACAAATGCCTGGCGCAGGAACGTGTCCTGCTAGAGGGATAGCGGGGATGTGGCTTGCGCATGCGCCGTTGGACAGAGGAGCAAGGTAAGTGTATGGGGCGACCTAGGGGGGCTTCACACAGCGGGGCATCCCCGGCGGCAGGGAATCGATCCGACCGGGAATCTTATAGATCCCTGGGCCGATTGCAGTGGGTTTTGGATCAGGTAATGGGCTTTTGATCCACTTTCATTCAGGGTGGATTTGATTTAAATCACGATTTAAATCACGATTTAAATCACTAGTCAGTAAGGCTTGATTTAAATCAGTGATTTAAATCAAAGTTTCTACCTAAACTAGTTCTTGCTATTTTAACATGCAAGTAGATGAAGATTTTTAGAATCACTTTTTATATTACTTTTTTCTCCCCAGTTTAATGGGTTAATCATTCATATTTGGACACCACTGTTCTGTTGTACTTAGGAAGGAGAAAAATAATCCTGAACTTAATAACAATTTAAATAGATTTGTTCAACTGAAACAATAACAACATTACAGCATAAGTTATTTGCTTAAACAAACATCCATGTTTTGTTAACTAATTTGGCTAAACAAAATATATATATATTTTAAGAAACTTAGACCGTCAGCCCAGCCGACACATGAAAAACTTAAATCCTACTGTCCCTGCTGTCCTCTGTAGCTCACTAGTCATAGGTTTGTAGAACAATAGGATTAAGGTCTTTTTCTCAACTCTGTTCATGTTGTAACATTTTTGCTGTGAAGAAGAGGCTGGGACCTCTGCGGAGTCAAATTCAGTTTTGAGAACTGCGTAAGTAAAGCGAGCGTCTGTGATAATATAGGAGAGAAACTGCCCACTAATCCTACAGAAACCTCTGGAAGAGCATGGCATTGTGAATGTTACACATATACAGCCTTTATTCTACTGAGTTAAACAACTCAGCTTTATCTCATGATGGAAGAACCTTTGGATGGTAAAATATTTTCCTCAAAAAGCAGTTTATTGAAAAAAAATCTGATTTAAATCAAAAAAATCCGATTTAAATAAAAAAAATCTGATTTTTTTTTATTTTTTTTAAAAAAAACATTGATTTTTTATCCACCCTGCTTTCATTGTAATAAATAGAACAGGTTTCATTGTAATAAATAGAACAGGGAAGAGGGGGGGATGTTGTATTACTGTTCTTTTTTGGAATGGAAGATGTCGCCCGGGGGACACATGGCACAGCAGAGAAGGTGATCCGAGAATCATCGGGGACCATTACTGAGCCAGACCTTGCCTGTGCAGCTGGGGGTCTTTCTATTTATCTCAGCCTGGACTGTCCCTTTAAGTATAACTCCGGCACGTGGGAGTCTTGATCTAAATCCAGAGAGCAGGGAGCAATTATGTTTAATATAAAGCCGTTGGCTGCCGTGTTCCCGGGGGAATGTTCCGCTCAGCGCGCGAGCCTTGACACAATGCTGTACCGCCACCCACACGCCTCACTCGGCACATACTGTATCCGGCACAGAGACAAGAGGAGGGACATTAACCCTTTCCTGGAGGACGGATTAACCAGGCTGCAAAGTCTCTCTCACTGGGGCTCAGTTAACCCCCAACCGCATGGATAGAGATCCCTTTCCTTTAACGAGCTATTTAGAACCGGACCTTCAGTATGATTTAATGAAAAGCCCAAACCCTTAAAACCCCAGCATCTAAAATTAATATATTTTACGTTTTTAATCGCTTATTATTCTTTCCTCCGCTGGGCTGCAACTCAGTTCAGGACTCTAGGATCTTCTTGCCTCAGTAGCATCGCACACTGAGAAAAGGAGAGCGGGGTAAAGTGCAGAAGGGCGGGGTTGTAGCTGTGCTTTGCATGGGTGGAGCAGACCTGAGGTCAGGAAGAGGACAGCAATCCCAGAATGCAGAGCAGCATAGTCTAAAGACACTTCCTGTCTGCAGGCTGCCTGATGCTCAATGAACCGCCATCTTGGATGTTTAAAGGCTCAGAATATGCACTAGTTGCAGGTAGGATGATTTTTAATGCGGATGATCTGTATGTACAGGGGGGAAACATACAAAATAGGCTCTTATTCAGGGTGAAGGTCCGGATTAATGTGGGCAATCTGTATGTACAGGGGGAAACATACAAGATAGGCTCTTATTCAGGGTGAGGGTCCAGATTAATGTGGGCAATCTGTATGTACAGGGTATAAGATAGGCTCTTATTCAGGGTGAAGGTTCGAATTAATGTGAGCAATCTGTATGTACAGGGTGAGGGAAACATATAAGATAGGCTCTTATTCAGGGTGAGGGTCCAGATTAATGTGGGCAATCTGTATGTACAGGGTGGGGAAAACATATAAGATAGGCTCTTATTCAGGTCTGGATTAATGTGGACAACCTGTATGTACAGGGGGGGAACATACAATATAGGCTCCTATTTAGGGTGAAGGTCCGCTTTAAGTATAGCCTGATTTAAAGGGACAGTCTGGTCTAAATAACTCTTGTGGTTCATGGGAGCGGCCATGGTGGAATTAACCGCATCTGCTCGCTGTGTGAAACCACCCAGAACGTGGCGATTCACTAACCTCTTCCTCGTTTCAATGGCTCTTGGGCGCGCTTTCGTCCAATGAGAGCTGCCTACCGTGACCATGACATTTGTCAAATGGCTCTCATTCATTACAATGGGGAGTGTGCGCTGGGGCATCCCTGGCAGCGTGCATGCTCCTTTCCCGGCCTATCTGGGTGGCTGGGCTGGGAGCGCGCACACAGCCAGGGATGCATGCGAACGCTCTCGCTCCCTATTGACAGCAATGAGAGCTGTTTGCTGAATGAATTAGTTACTGTTGGACGAGAGCCCGCACATGCACACTTGGAGCGGGAAAGGTGAGTGTTTACCAGGACCCTGGGGGGGTTGACACAGCGGGGCATCCCGATTTGGGAAAGGTAATGAGTGTTTACTGGTGCCCTGGGAAGGGGGGGGGTTGGCAGAGCGAGACCGAGATCATTAGAAAAACCAATTTGTACTCAACCATTGGATTCTATGTGTTTTATTACAAAATCCACACGGCTCTTTCAGATTCCAGGGCTGGTCTTCCTCCTGGGGCATCCTGAATCGGGAAGGCCAGGGGAGTCCACCCTTTTGTTTTCTGGGCCACCCATTGGGGCTTCTCCCCTCCAGACTGGATACCATTGGCAGAAGCATGTCGCCCAGGGACCCATCCAATCGGACTTACCAGATTTCTGCTGACCCCCCTACTCTCTAGCGATGTCACTGACCTACACACCCGAAGGAAGGTAAGTCCTGTACCCCCCCCCCCCCCCGGATGCTGCAATGCCTTCTGACTGGCTGCCGCCACCTGGAATTCTATTCTGATTGGAGGAGAGCCCTAGTCTGTGCTGTGGGATCACCGTTGAGTTAATAATTTTAGGCATTTCACATGCACCCTGTGTGCGAAATGTCTGGAATTATTTATGCGGACCAAAATCCAGGATTCTGTCTATCCTGGGTTTTGGTCCTTTCCCCCGGGGCAACCGGATTGGGGATGCCTCGCTGTCTCAAACCCTCCAGATCGCCCAGTGCAACTCGCCTCCTCGTCCAATCAGCCCGCTCGGAGCCACTGACGTCGGGCCGCAAGCCTTCGCCTAGGGCTCCGAGCACGCTGGCGGCCGCATCCCCTGCTTCCCTCTAACAGTGCCCGCGCCGGCTATTCACAAATGCCTGACCTGTCGAACTCCTTTCGTTCTATCAGAAGTAATTAATTAACACATGTTAAAAAAGTAAATGGATTCTGGTGAGCAGACAGACGCGGCCCACTCGTGATTATCCGGTAATTAAAGCTAACCGAGCGTGGCCGACCATTAAGCTCTTCAGCCTGTGCTAATTAGTTAACTCGATGGATTGACATTTCTGCCAAAAAATACATTTTCTCAGAACAGGCAGCTGGATCCCCCCTCAAAAAAAATGTACACTCGCCTCCATTCCAGGTTTTTCCGGCAACGTTTGTGTGGATTGGGTTTGGAAAACAAAAAGTTTAAGTATGTGGAGAGACCCATGTTAGGCTTAAAGTGGACCAACACCCAGGGGGATCTATAAGATTCCCGGGCCAATCAGAACCCTTCCCCGCGGGGCATCTGAAATCGGGAACCCCCCCCCCAGGAAGCCCAGAAACCTTACCTTAACCCCGTTCCAACGGCGCATGCGCGGGCCGCATCTCGCGCTTCCCTCTAGCAGGGCGCGCACCACCGCGCCAGCCGTTTTCGGCCGACCGGGGTGACCCACCGAAGTGGACCAAAACCCAGGATAGTGAAAAAAAGCACTTTCCTAAAATGGAAAGTATTGGCACAGTACCCAATGCAAGCACAGATAGAATTACCCATCAATCCTTGCAGCAGGCGGAGCTATGGAAAATCCTCTTATGTCTCTGTGCCATCCAAGGCCCTTAGAAATGCTAAGGGTGCAATGCCAAGGATTAGCTTTAAATTTACACAGCCAAACACATCCAACTAGTGGACAAGCTTTAGGCTCTCATCAGCACTAGGCCGGATATTTCTGGCTGTATGGGGAGTGAGACTTGGTGAGAACCAAAACAAGCCAGTATATGGAGAGACCCCTGTTAGGCTTAATATAGGGGCTAAAGAGACCAAAAAACCCTCTACTTAGGTAAAGGAAAGGAGATGCTTTCCTCTGTTTTGGCCCCTTTAGCCCCCCCCCCCCCCCCCCCTATTTTAAGCCTAACATGGGTCTCTCCACATACTGCGACTCTGTTTTGGTACTTACCAAGTCTCACGCCCCATACAGCCAGAAACATCCGCCCTAGTGCTGATAAAAATCTAAATCTTGAAACCCGTGTCCACTAATGGGATGTGTTTAGCTGTGTAAATTTAAATCTAATCCTTGCTATTGCACCCTTAGAGTTTTTAAGGCATTGGATGGCACAGAGACATAAAGAGATGATTTGCATAGCCCCGCCTGCTGCGAGGATTGATGGGTAATGCTATCTGTGTTTGTATTAGGTACTGTGCAAATACCGTTTTAGGAAAGCTCCTTCTTTTCCTTTAGAGGAAATTATGGAAAACTTTAAACTAAAATAACACCTGACACCTACAAAAAAAATGTGCATGTGGATAGCGCATTTGCTCTATCCAGAAGTGCTCACCTTTATTTTCTTTAAAAATCCTTTTTTACTCAGTAATGGTGGTCCCCATGGAGAAGATGTGGCCGGCACAGCGGAAGCGCCGCTCGGCTCCCGGAGACTGTAAGTGTGCATGTCCAGTTGGAAGGAGGGTGGGCCTGGAGTGCGTGCCCTCTCAATGGGCCATCGTCGGGCCCGCCCCCTTCCAACTAGGCATGGACAGTCGGAGTCTCCTGGAGCTGAGCGACACTTCCGGAATGCCCATGTCTTCTCCATGGGGACATCATTACAAATACCAAAGATGAGCACTTTATTACTGGCAGCAATCTGGATAGCACGGGTGCGCTATCCAGGTGCACATTTTTTTGGGTTGTTATTCTGGTTTAAAGAATTTAAACCCACGTCGATCAGGCCAGGAATCTATAACCCAGGATAGTCAAAATCCTGGGGTTTGCTCCCCTTTAAAGCAGGAGTCCAGTCAAAAACTGAACAGACAAAACGGAACCAAGCTCAACAGGGCCAGCCCTGAAATCTAAAAGATTGCAAGGTCGACCACTGGCCTTCCCCCTGGGTCATCCCTAATCTGGATGCCCACTGTGTAACGCCCCTATAACCACCTTCTTCGAACTGTGTGTGCATTCGCTTCCCAGCCACACGCACTCCCGAGGTATTTTAAACAGCTCTGATTGGACGAGAGCGCATGCGGCGTAGGGTCATGGAAAGGTGTGTTCTCAATCTGGGAGTTTCACACAGTGGGGCATCCCAATTCAAAACCAGGATTTGTCCAAATCTTGGATTTTGTTCCGCTCTAAAGGGACAGTCCACTGTGAAGTCTCCTGCAGTGATCCCACCGCCCGGCCCTTTCAAGGATTGGAGGGAATCGCTGATACAGTCACATAGAGGGGCATCCCAATTAGAAACCCGTGATTTGTCCAAATCTTGGGTTTTTTTCAGCTCTAAAGGGACAGTCCACTCTGAAGTCTCCTGCAGTGATCCCACCGCCCGGCCCTTTCAAGGATTGGAGGGAATCGCTGATACAGTCACATAGAGGGGCATCCCAATTAGAAACCCCGTGATTTGTCCAAATCTTGGGTTTTACTTCAGCTCTAAAGGGACAGTCCACTCTGAAGTCTCCTGCAGTGACCCCCCCCCCCTTGGGCCTGTTCAAGGATTGGAGGGAATCACTGATACATTGTGACTCTACAAGTGAGTAAAAGGTCCCCTGACCCTGAATTCCTATGTGCGGTTGTGTTGCTGAAGCTAGTGCTGGTGAGGGGTGCGGAACCAAGTTTGCTTGTGTGGAATGGGGTTTTATGGTAAACCAGTGCTTGTGGTGTCCTAACGAATCATTTGACACTTTTGTGACCTCCTAACTGTCTGAATAAAGAATGAAAACGCTTGCCTCAAACGCTAGTGTCTGCTGACTTGGTGGTTTCTGTTCATCCAGGCCTAGGCCCTCCATCCAGAACGCTCCTGCCTGCTCTAGCCAAAGTTGTGTAAAAATAGTCTATTTATCGCCTAATCCTCCCCTGACAGCCTTGGTCTCTAAAATCAACCTCCCAACTGTCCCTCATTTGTAGAGGTATTCATGCAGATTGGCATGTTATACCTCAAAGAGGAACCAATGAGAACAACGAGGAACAAGGGGACATGGACTCCCTCTTTTGATTCCATGTCCTATTGTTCCACGTTGTTTTCATTGGTTCCTCTTTGAGGTGTAACATGCAGATAAATGCAGCAATAAATGATTCATTCGCCTATTCAAAGTGTTTATATTGCTGTAACTATTACAACCAACAGTTACAACTCATTGAGGGTGTGGGCTTAATTAAGAAAGTGTCCTCTTATTCCCTGCACTCAACTGGTACTCAACTGACCAGGGTCCGAATGCGGACCTCGGTGCCAAATTTCTGGACCCCTGCCCTGACAGGCCTGCACTCAGTTGCTTCTGTGTTGCCATGCTCAGCGCTGCCCCTTTACTTGATCGGTGATATAGTGCTTAGTCTCTCTGCCAGTCTTTGCTGCCTGGCACCTAGCATTGCAATATGAAGTACTGCATGGGAAGGGCGTGGCATTGCAAGGTGCACACAAACTTTGTTTCTCTGTCTCTTTGCCCCATCCAATCCTGTCCCGATGCCCCAGCTCAGCCCCATCTATCCCTGTCCCACCATCTTGTCCTCCCAGCTCAGCCCCATCAATACCTGTCCCGCCATCTCTGCCCCATACATCTCCGTTTCTCCAGCTTTGCCCCATCCATTTCTGACCCCCAGCTTTGCTCCATACATTCCTGTCCCCCCAGCGTTGCCCCATCAATCCCATTCCTGTCCATTCCTGCCCCCCCCCCCCCAGCTCTGCCCCATCCATTCCTGCCTTTTTTAGTTTCACTGTGGAATCCATGCGCCCCCAATGTGCAGATTTTTAACTATCCACCCTCCATAACAGCCCCTCTGCCCAGACCTTCACCTCTCACCAGATGCCTGTATATGGACCTTCACAAGAGGTGGTTGAGTACCCCTGGCCTAGCACATCCCTCCCTTCCACCCCAACCACCTGCACATCTGTTTTCTCTGCCGTCAGGGCCTGTCCGCTTGTGCCCCTCCTGATCCCATAACTCTTCTCCCCTCGGCCGTGGACGGGCGCACACCTCTGAGGTGGTCTGCCCGTCGCTTGTGGGGGGGGGGTCGTCGAGGGAAATGTCCATTGGCGGGATAGGCTCCTGCATCCTAAATGCACAGCTCTCACGCTTATAACCCCAGTTTGATCGCTGACGATGAGGGGCGGCACTCCTCTGGCATGCAACTCTCACACTTTTGTTTGTGCCTTATCTGGAGGATGGAGATGGGCACATGAGATGCAACTTGCTGCACCATCATGGTGGGCCCTCCGCTGGGGGGGCACTCCCTGCCAATATGGCATGCGGCTCTGTCACTTTTGTTGATGCCTTATGTGGAGGATGAAGTTGGGCACATGAGATGCAACTTGGTGCACCAACATGGTGCAAACACTCTCTCCCTCGGTTTCGAGGCTGGATGGCAATAGGATGGGGATAACATCATTAAACCCTGGGTTGTTGGTGAGGTCTGTGGATGGTCTGTATTTCCTATACATGCTTAAAGTGGACCAACACCCAGGGGGGATCGGCCCGGAAATCTATAAGATTCCCGGACCGATCAGATCCCTCCCCGCGGAGCATCCGAAATCGGGATGTCCCGCGGGGAGGAACCCCCCAGGAGGCCCACAAACCTTACCTCAGCCCCGTTCCATCGGCGCACCCGCGCCGGCCATTTGTGAATGGCCGGTGCAGGCGCCCTCCCTGTTAGAGGGAAGCGCGAGACGCGGCCTCCAGCGCTCAGAGCCAGCTGAGCTGGTATGCGCGTCCAGGCGGCATTGGACGCGCATACCACAGCGGCTCTGAGCGCTGTGATTGGCTGGCGCGGTCACGTGGGAGCGGGGAGAGGTGAGTTTTTTGGGGCTTTCTGGGGGGTTTCAGACAGCGGGGCACCCCCCGATCAGGGTGCCCCACCGAAGTGGACCAAAACCCAGGATAGTCAAAATCCTGGGTGTTGGTCCACTTTAAACCTGTGTATCGGTATGTAACGTTCTTCTTTCTTTGTATCTCTTGTTGTTTTCTTTGTCCCATGGTTTTACCTGTGTTTTTTATTCTATATAAACAAAAAACTTTTTTAAAGTGAGATTAAATTAAAAAAGTGTCCCTTTTTCCCACCTTTAAAAGTTGGTTGTATGTCTACAACCTTTAGTTAGACCAGTTACATTTTTTGGGTTTGTTGCTTCTTTAATTGAGGGTTTTCCAGTGCATGTCCCAAATTGAATTCCTTCTTTATATCCTCTGAGCTTTTTCTATGCCACCCCTCCTGTGCCCGATCACCGATCACGTTGAGTGTTGTCACCGCTTTGCATATTCATGGAAAAAAATCAAATTGTTCCGCTCGGAAGTTATTCATCTGGTGCTGCCGCTTGACCTTCAATCCGTCCGCTTTGTTTTCATTCTGACTCATTCCCGTCCCATTTCTCAAATAGCTGCAATGAATCAGTTCGTCTCTGGAGGCATTGTGAACAGTTCTGTATTTGTTACAAAGAATTTGTGTCTGCAGAATCGACTTGTAAGACCCCTGTGTTTCAAGGCCAAGAAGGCGTCAAATACAGATTCCTTCTTATAGGGGGGACCTGACACTGTTGGGGTAAAAGATCCTAAGATAAAGAGAACATACAGTATACACATAAGATACAGAGAACATACAGTATATACATAAGATACAGAGAACATACAGTATATACATAAGATAAAGAGAACATACAGTATATACATAAGATACAGAGAACATACATTATATACATAAGATACAGAGAACATACAGTATATACATAAGATACAGATAACATACAGTATATACATAAGATACAGAGAACATACAGTATATACATAAGATACAGAGAACATACAGTGTATACATAAGATACAGAGAACATACAGTATACACATAAGATACAGAGAACATACAGTATATACATAAGATACAGAGAACATACAGTATACACATAAGATACAGAGAACATACAGTATACACATAAGATACAGAGAACATACAGTATACACATAAGATACAGAGAACATACAGTATACACATATGATACAGAGAACATACAGTATATACATAAGATACAGAGAACATACAGTATATACATAAGATACAGAGAACATACAGTATATACATAAGATACAGAGAACATACAGTATACACATAAGATACAGAGAACATACAGTATATACATAAGATACAGAGAACATACAGTATATACATAAGATACAGAGAACATACAGTATACACATAAGATACAGAGAACATACAGTATATACATAAGATACAGAGAACATACAGTATATACATAAGATACAGAGAACATACAGTATACACATAAGATACAGAGAACATACAGTATACACATAAGATAAAGAGAACATACAGTATATACATAAGATACAGAGAACATACAGTATACACATAAGATACAGAGAACATACAGTATATACATAAGATACAGAGAACATACAGTATATACATAAGATACAGAGAACATACAGTATACACATAAGATACAGAGAACATACAGTATATACATAAGATACAGAGAACATACAGTATATACATAAGATACAGAGAACATACAGTATACACATAAGATACAGAGAACATACAGTATATACATAAGATACAGAGAACATACAGTATACACATAAGATACAGAGAACATACAGTATACACATAAGATACAGAGAACATACAGTATACACATATGATACAGAGAACATACAGTATATATACATAAGATACAGAGAACATACAGTATATACATAAGATACAGAGAACATACAGTATATACATAAGATAAAGAGAACATACAGTATATACATAAGATACAGAGAACATACAGTATACACATAAGATACAGAGAACATACAGTATATACATAAGATACAGAGAACATACAGTATATACATAAGATACAGAGAACATACAGTATACACATAAGATACAGAGAACATACAGTATATACATAAGATACAGAGAACATACAGTATACACATAAGATAAAGAGAACATACAGTATATACATAAGATACAGAGAACATACAGTATACACATAAGATACAGAGAACATACAGTATATACATAAGATACAGAGAACATACAGTATACATATAAGATACAGAGAACATACAGTATACACATAAGATACAGAGAACATACAGTATATACATAAGATACAGAGAACATACAGTATACACATAAGATACAGAGAACATACAGTATACACATAAGATACAGAGAACATACAGTATACACATATGATACAGAGAACATACAGTATATATACATAAGATACAGAGAACATACAGTATATACATAAGATACAGAGAACATACAGTATATACATAAGATAAAGAGAACATACAGTATATACATAAGATACAGAGAACATACAGTATACACATAAGATACAGAGAACATACAGTATATACATAAGATACAGAGAACATACAGTATACACATAAGATACAGAGAACATACAGTATATACATAAGATACAGAGAACATACAGTATACACATAAGATAAAGAGAACATACAGTATATACATAAGATACAGAGAACATACAGTATACACATAAGATACAGAGAACATACAGTATATACATAAGATACAGAGAACATACAGTATACATATAAGATACAGAGAACATACAGTATACACATAAGATACAGAGAACATACAGTATATACATAAGATACAGAGAACATACAGTATACACATAAGGGCAGACTAGATGGACCGTATGGTCTCCTTCTGCCGTCAACCTTCTATGTTTCTATGAAAGATAACCAACGTGGTTAAAGGGACCTTCAGCATCATTTAATGAAAAGCCCAAACCCTTTAAAAACTATTCCACAGCATCTAAAATAATTATATTTTACGTTTTTAATCACTTTTTAATCTTTCCCCCACTGGCTTGCAAATCTGTTCAGCACTATAGGATACGGGCGCCGCCATCTTGGCTCAGAAGCATCATATACTGAGGAGAGGAGAGTGGTCAAAAGTGCAGGGGGCGGGGTTATAGCTGTGCTTTGCACAGACAGAGCAGAGCTGGGGTCAGGAAAAAGAGAAAATCACAGAATGCAGAGCGGCACAGGCAGAAGACGCTTCCTGTTTGCAGGCAGCCTGAGAGTCCTTGGGCCGCTATCTTGGATGTTTAAAGGCTCAGAAAATGCAGTAGATCCAGGTAGGATGATTTTTAATGTGGGCAATCTGTATGTACAGGGTGGGGGAAACATATAAGATAGGCTCTTATTCAGGGTGAAGGTCTGGTTTAAAGTGGTTTAAAACCCAGCTTGGGCCCAGCGGGACATCAAAAATCGGGATGCCCCGCTGTGTGAAACCCCCCAGGTCGCCCTGTTCACTCACCTTTGTTCCTGCTCCAATGGGGCATGCGCAGGCAGTGGTCACATCCCCACTATCCCTCTAGCAGGGCGCCTGCCCGCGCCAGCCATTTGGGGATGGCCGGCACTCCCATTACCTGCCTCCCCAAAGCCCGGGGGGGCAGAAGAGACCCCGTGGCCATAGGCTATGCCGGTTTGTAGCTGGCCCCTGCGCACTGTTCTACAAGCCCCGCATAGCTGGTCCCGGGCTGGTTATGCTGGGTAAGGGGGACCTTATGCCTAGTTTTTTTTTTTTATTTTAGGATCTTTAAGGATTTTTCACACTTAAATGTCCCCAAATAAATGGGGGTCCCCCCGGGAAGGGGAACCTATGTCTTTTTTTTCTTTAATTAAAAATAAAATTTAAGTAAAAAAAAATCGCAATATATTGTCTTTGAGATGGAATCGGGATATATTGCATCGTCATACGTATATCGCAATACGTATCGTATCTCCAGATTTTTGCCAATTCACACCCCTAATGTTTAGCCTTCGAATTGTTCTCCAATTGCGCCATATTAGAATAAATTCTCAAAATTTCTCAGTTTATATTCAGTATCATTTCCTGTCTCATTACATTTCATCTTGTCGACGCTCATCAAGGCTCATCCTCATTTTCTCGCTAGATTTTTATGACTACTTTTTGCCTCCTACTTTTTCCTTCTGCTAGATGTCTGCCTCCTAAACTGTAAAAAGAAAACCGCCATACGATTTTTAGCGCTGGGAACTCCTCCCACGCCGACCAGCCCGTATTCTCTCCCCCACAAACCATGTTTAAGTGTGAACCACGTCAAAAGTTTGGCAACGATTTTTTTATCAAGTCTATCGGAGACGGAGCTCAGGAGAAGCGCAAGACCACCTTTTTCCGAGTGGGCATTACCTTAGGAATTTTGTCAGCACACTTCGGAGGTAGGTATATTTCCGCTGACCAAAATGATGCGTGTCTTAGTGTTTCTGTGTCACCAAACTGATTTAAAGTGGACCAACACCCTCAAAAATAACATTGCTTTAAATGATCAAACATAAAAAAAACACTTACGTTTTGATGATCCGGGCAGCCCTCTGTCCCTCGCAGCGTCTGCTTTCTGGAATCACCTTCGCCGGAAGTCCCGCCCTCCAGTGCTTGTCCGTGTCCTTTGACTGGCATCTGCACTACTAAGACGTGCATACCAGTCTCCCAGCATCGCGTGAATTCAGTTTCTGTTTCTTCAGGCGTGATGTCATCGTGGTGGGCGTGGCTTCTGTCTTCCAGCCGTCTTCTCGGGAGCGTGCCCGCCTTTCACTCCCTCCGCCTTTCAGTCTCTTCTCTGCTCTGCAGAGTGCGCTCGCGCGCTCACGTAGTTAAAAAAAAAACAAAAGACGCACATGCGCAGTAGCGCCGCTAGGTAAAGTGAAGCGCCGCTTGCCCCGGGAGCGAGCGGCGCTTCACTTTACCTACCTCGGCACTACTGCGCATGCGCGAGGTTTAGAAGAGGAAGAGGTCAAACGATCTCTTCCTCTTAGATGTAAATCAAATATGGCGGCGCGAAATAGAAATTGAAGCGACGCTGCGCTGGATCATCTAAGGTATGTTTTTTTTTTATTATTAACGATAACGAGTCCTGGCGAATAGAATAGTTTATTAAATGACGGGGGAAAAAAAAAAAAACGTGAGGGTGTTGGTCCCCCGGGATTTCGATTATCCTGTGTTTTGGTCCTTTCCGCCAGGGCACCCCGATCGGGGGTCAGTAAAAAAGATTGGCGAGAGTTTTATTCAGTTCTGGTGTATAAGTGACCCCCTCCTCTCATTATTACACAATTTCGTGATAGTACCCCTTTAAAGTGGATCGGTCCACCGCTCAATCTGTCCTCGCCGGAGCAAAGAAACCAGGCTTTTACCAATTTAACTCGCCAAAAAGCACAAAAACATGTCTAAAACAACAGAAATCCAGCACCCATAATCGCTATTAGCTTTTCTCACCCTCCTGTTTGGTACACGGTGGCCGCTAGTACCGAGCGCGGTGGCGGGATCATAAAGTAGATAAACGAGGCTCGCTATCCTTCCCTTTTGCTAGCATCACGCTGTCTATGCATTTCGTCATATCAGACTACCTGTATGGCCACGCTTTTGAACTGCTGGGCAAGATAGGTCTGGTTTTGCCCATGTGGGGAATAATGTCTGAACTCTAAGGAAGAGCAGCCCTGTTTTTAAAGCAGAACAAAACCCTGGTTTGTTTACTTTCCCGGGTTTCGTTCTGCTTCCCTGGCGCATGGGCTCCTGTCCAATCAGAGCTGCTTGCTGTGATGATGTAATTCGGCAAGCAGCTCTGATTGGGATGAATGAGGAGAGGGCGTGAATGACTGGGACGGGACCGCAAATCACGTCATTTGAGAAAGCTGCTCTGATTGGACAGGAGCCTGCACATGCGCCGTCGGAGGGTTTCACACAGCGGTACATCCCGAATTGAACCCAGTGGCCGGCCATGGAATCTTCTAAACTCCAGACCGGCTGCTGCTGGGTTTTGTTCCACTTTCAGAGGAGCTGTTTTTGCAGCACTTGAGCTGGTCAGGCCTGCTTGTAGCTGGCGCGGCCTGGCTGTAGCCAACGCGTTATGACTTCAATATATACTGCTATGCTCTCGCAGTCTTTAAACAACTGACCATTAAATATTCCCTCTCCTCATTTCGGTCAGGCTAGTGCCTGCATTAGTTTCTAATCCCCTGGAACCTGCCACGTTAGATCCTGGAACAAGATCTGAGTGCACATTCCACATCTCGAACAACAAGCTGATGCATTAACCCCTTCCTCCCTCTGTATTCCCTCCCATGTGCTTCTCTAAAAAAACTTATATACCAGTTAAGATACCCCCACCAAAGCCCTTTATCCTGTAGGGGGTCAGCGTACAGGTGCCCTCTGTAAGCGTGTGATCGCTATGTCCTCATTAATTCTAAAGGTCTCCTCAGGAGGTTATATAAAGCTGTGAGCATGAGCTACACGAGAGTCATTAAACAATCATCACTGACCTGATGCTATATATTTAGGGCCTGATTTACTAAGTATAGAATCACAGAGGGATAAAGGTGTCGGCTAGCTAGCTGCTAGCTTCACAGGTAAGGGACCTTCCACATGATTTAAAGCGGACCTTCACCCTGTTTCCCCACTGTACATACAGATTGCCCACATTAATCCTGACCTTTACCCTAAATAAGAGCATATCTTATATATTTCCCACACCCTGTACATACAGATTGCCCACATTAATCCTGACCTTTACCCTAAATAAGAGCGTATCTTATATATTTCCCACACCCTGTACATACAGATTGCCCACATTAATCCGGACCTTCACCTTGAATAAGAGTCTATCTAAACTTGTGTATCCTAATTTCGCCGCTCACGTGTACCTCCCACGTTAGTTATAAAAAATGGCCTGAGCGGCTGCCACCCCTCCTTTGTTTCTTTTAATATATGTGTTTCCCATCTGTCAAAAAAAAAAAAAATAAATAAATAAAAAAACTTTATGCAATAAATCTATAATACATGAAATGACTAATTCATTAATATCTCAACATTCTCCATCCAGGGGCGAGGATTCTAGATCAGAAGCCTCAGACGGTGGACATGGGGAAAGATTACTACAAGATTCTGGGCATAGCTTCAGGAGCCAACGAGGATGAGATTAAGAAGGCCTATCGCAAAATGGCTTTGAAGTACCACCCTGACAAGAACAAGGACCCCAATGCAGAGGATAAGTTCAAGGAAATTGCAGAAGCCTACGATGTCCTCAGTGACCCCAAAAAGAGAACAGTGTATGATCAGTATGGGGAAGAAGGTGAGGGACTTGTTTTGTGTGCAAAATCTATTGTTGTGGCGTATGTGCTCACATTCTGGGGGGGTTGTAAAACATTCTCTGCTTGCAAAAGCTCAGTATTACATTGTATCAATATTTAAGGCACATTGCAAGTGTTGAAAGGGTAGAAAGTCCATGTAAGGGCGCATTACCCAAATGTCAATGGGAGGGCACATGAACCCAATGGTTAGTCATAGGGGACATGGACCTAAAAGTCAGTGGAAGGGCACATGAACCTAAAAGTCAGTGGAAGGGGCGCTGTACCACGGCGAGTTAAGGGTTTTTTTTCTTTGTAAACCACCGTTACTGGAATTCTGCTTTAATGATAAAGGAAAAGGTTTTGCAATGAATGACTCTAGAGTCTTGGGAGAGGCACGCGGTCACTCGAGTCTTGGGAGAGGCATGCGGTCACTCGAGTCTTGGGAGAGGCACGCGGTCACTCGAGTCTTGGAAAAGGCATACGGCCACTCGAGTCTTGGGAGAGGCATGCAGCCACTCGAGTCTTGGGAGAGGCATGCGGCCACTCGAGTCTCGGGAGAGGCATGCGGCCACTCGAGTCTCGGGAGAGGCATGCGGCCACTCGAGTCTCGGGAGAGGCATGCGGTCACTCGAGTCTTGGGAGAGGCACGCGGTCACTCGAGTCTTGGAAAAGGCATACGGCCACTCGAGTCTTGAGAGAGGCATGTGGCCACTCGAGTCTTGAGAGAGGCATGCGGCCACTCGAGTCTTGGAAAAGGCATGCGGCCACTCGAGTCTTGGGAGAGGCATGCGGCCACTCGAATCTTGGGAGAGGCATGCGGCCACTCGAGTCTTGGAAAAGGCATACGGCCACTCGAGTCTTGGAAAAGGCATACGGCCACTCGAATCTTGGGAGAGGCATGCGGCCACTCGAGTCTTGGAAAAGGCATACGGCCACTCGAATCTTGGGAGAGGCATGCGGCCACTCGAGTCTTGGAAAAGGCATACGGCCACTCGAATCTTGGGATAGACACGCGGCCACTCGAGTCTTGGGAGAGGCATGCGGCCACTCGAGTCTTGGGAGAGGCACGCGGACACTCGAGTCTTGGGATAGACACCCGGCCACTCGAGTCTTGGGATAGACACCCGGCCACTCGAGTCTTGGGATAGACACACGGCCACTCGAGTCTTGGGATAGACACGCGGCCACTCGAGTCTTGGAATAGACACGCGGCCACTCGAGTCTTTGAATAGACACGCGGCCACTCGAGTCTTGGGATAGACACGCGGCCACTCGAGTCTTGGGATAGACACGCGGCCACTCGAGTCTTGGGATAGACACGCGGCCACTCGAGTCTTGGGATAGACACGCGGCCACTCGAGTCTTGGGATAGACACGCGGCCACTCGAGTCTTGGGATAGACACGCGGCCACTCGAGTCTTGGGATAGACACGCGGCCACTCGAGTCTTGGGATAGACACGCGGCCACTCGAGTCTTGGGATAGACACGCGGCCACTCGAGTCTTGGGATAGACACGCGGCCACTCGAGTCTTGGGATAGACACGCGGCCACTCGAGTCTTGGGATAGACACGCGGCCACTCGAGTCTTGGGATAGACACGCGGCCACTCGAGTCTTGGGATAGACACGCGGCCACTCGAGTCTTGGGATAGACACGCGGCCACTCGAGTCTTGGGATAGACACGCGGCCACTCGAGTCTTGGGATAGACACGCGGCCACTCGAGTCTTGGGATAGACACGCGGCCACTCGAGTCTTGGGATAGACACGCGGCCACTCGAGTCTTGGGATAGACACGCGGCCACTCGAGTCTTGGGATAGACACGCGGCCACTCGAGTCTTGGGATAGACACGCGGCCACTCGAGTCTTGGGATAGACACGCGGCCACTCGAGTCTTGGGATAGACACGCGGCCACTCGAGTCCTGGGGAAGACATATGGTCACTCGAGTCTTGGGGAAGACATATGGTCACTCGAGTCTTGGGAAAGACATATGGTCACTCGAGTCTTGGGAAAGACATACGGCCACTCGAGTCTTGGTAGAGGCACGCGGCCACTTATTTTGAAAGCTAAAACTGAGGATTATTAATGTAGACAACCCACTGACCTCACCAGCACAACACATTTTCCTTTTTTAGGCCCCATTGTTAAGTTAATATTCAAAACACAAAAAGGGATATTGTTTTGGCTCCCTTATTATGCTGTTCGTTTGGTGAGCATATGGCTTCTTCCTAAACTCCATTTACTGTTTCCACAGGTCTAAAAACCGGAGGCGGGTCCACCGGTAATACTGGTAGCACTTTCCACTATACCTTCCATGGCGACCCACACGCAACATTTGCTTCATTTTTTGGAGGCTCCAACCCTTTTGACATCTTCTTTGGTTCCAACCGTACCCGCATGGGCAACGGCTTTGACCACGAAGACATGGACATTGATGATGACGACGACGACCCGTTCAGTAATTTTGGCCGCTTCGGCTTTAATGGCATGAACGGCTTCCACCGGCGGCACCAGGACCAGATACACAACCGACGGAAAGTGCAGGACCCGCCTGTAATCCACGAGCTGAAAGTCTCCCTGGAGGAGATTTATCACGGCTGCACCAAACGAATGAAGATCACGCGTCGGCGGCTGAACCCGGACGGCCGCACCGTAAGAACGGAGGACAAGATCCTGAACGTGGTGATAAAGAAAGGCTGGAAGGAGGGCACCAAGATCACCTTCCCCAAAGAGGGGGACGCCACCTCCGAAAACATCCCGGCAGACATTGTGTTTCTACTGAAAGACAAACCTCACGCTCACTTCAAGAGGGACGGCTCTAACATTGTGTACACTGCCAAGATCACACTCAAAGAGGTAAGAGCGCCATCCTACAGGACAAGAGTATGTCAATGGCCTTTTTAAGGGGCAGTCTTAAACCGGACCAACACCCGTTTTTACTTTAACAGGTGTTGGACCCTATGTCTGCTGATAACAAGAAGCTCGGGGGGCATCCAGAACGCTGGAGCCCCCTCGCAGCTAACCGTACAGAATGCTCATAATGCTCACCTTCGTTACGAGCCAGCGTCGGGAAAGGAGTTCTGCGATTGGCAGCCGGGCGGTCACGTGGGCCGTAGACATGTCCTCTGCGCCGGCTCCGGCAGGACCTGCCCACGTGACCGCCTGGCCGCCAATCGGCGGACTCCTTTCCCCTCGCTGTTTGTAAGGTGTGTATTACAAGCATTCTGTGCGGTTAGGTGCCAGAGGGCTCCAGCATTCTGGATGCCCCCCCCTCCGAGCACCTTGTTAGCAGCAGACAGAGGGACCAACGCCGGTTAAAGTAAAAACAGTTGGTGGCAACCTCCTATACTAGAATGGATGGGTGACCCCAATTGTTGGCAACCAAAACCGTTCACACCTGCATCCAGCCATTCAGATCCATCCGGGGGGGGAGGGTTATAGGGATGCTGGATGCCATCTGTTCCATGTGCGTATTCCAGGCTTTTACAAGGTGGTGCATGCCAATTATGGATGCTTCTGGGCAGGGCTTTTATTTTGGAATTTTGCCTATCCAAGGTGTCGGTCTGTGTTCTGATTTGGGATGCCCCCGCAGTGTCAACCATTTGTCCCAAACACCATCCTTCCCTTCCTCACCCATCGATTTGCTTTCCTTTGCTGATCCTAATTGTTAATCCAATGCTGAGGTGGCATTGCTAAATATTTTTCTTCTATCCCCTCCCCCGTGTACTGCACCTCTCGGTCACAAGAAACTCCTAGTATGTACACAATGGCCTCGATTCAATAGGGTAGAAAAAAATTCTCATGGTGGTAAAAGATTCAATTCATGAGAAAAAAGCCTGAGAATGTCACTGTTACTGAATCACTAGATAAAAAGACAATGAAAGTCAATGGCACTTTTTTACACCTAAGCAAAGTAGAGAAGTGTTTACTCCTTTCTACACTGTAGTAAAAGCTGCCATTGACTTTCATTGTCTTTTTATCTGGTGATTCAGTAACAGTGACATTCTCAGGCTTTTTTCTCATGAACTGAATTTTTTACTACCATGAGAATTTGTTTCTACCTTTATTGAATCAAGGTCCTTGTATGTACCTGGTATAAACCACATCCTGCGACATATGTGCAGGCTTTCCTCCAATCAGGTTTCCTAGCCGTGCATTTGAAGGCGCAGTTAGGATATCTGAATAGCAGCCATTCACGTAGGCCTGGTCTGGGGGAATGCGGGTCAGCGGCCCACACCTGTACCATGAGATCTTTGACAAGGTAAGTAAGCAAGGCAATCAGACATCGGGGAACCGCAACTCCTGTAATCCTAGCACCGCTGATAGGGCGTGTGCTCAGCATGTGTCTCGGCACGCTTGGTACAGGCGTGTACACATGACAGCTGCCCTACATTACAGGAATCGACGCTGGGGATGCTCTCCTTGGGCGTGGACCCACTGGCACCTGCCATCACTGGATGCATTCTGGGATCACGTCATGGTTACGTATGGAATGTATCAAGGAGAAAAGTTTCCGGACTGATCATCCCCATGCCTTTGTACACGTGATTGGTGGCCTGACTGCTTCTGAATAAAAAAAAACATCAGCCAGCAGACCAGGCACGCGATAGGGGCTTTTGCCAGTCAATGGAGCCTAATTGTTCAAAGGGGGGCTCGGTGGAGGCACGCAGGAGGCAGTTTCTGTATAGAGCTGGCAGGAGATACAGGCCCCCCCACCCCACCCCAACCAGTACAGGAGGAACTCCGCATGCATCATCCGACATCCACCAATCACAGATCCCTCCATCACACATCTCCGTGCTTCACACCATTCCAGCAAAAACTACTGGGTCCCTCCTTCCGCCTCCCGACTACTGGGTCCCTCCTTCCGACTACCGGGTCCCTCCTTCCGCCTCCCGACTACCGGGTCCCTCCTTCCGCCTCTGACTACCGGGTCCCTCCTTCCGCCTCCCGACTACCGGGTCCCTCCTTCCGCCTCCCGACTACCGGGTCCCTCCTTCCGCCTCCCGACTACCGGGTCCCTCCTTCCGCCTCCCGACTACCGGGTCCCTCCTTCCGCCTCCCGACTACCGGGTCCCTCCTTCCGCCTCCCGACTACTGGGTCCCTCCTTCCGCCTCTGACTACCGGGTCCCTCCTTCCGCCTCCCAACTACCGGGTCCCTCCTTCCGCCTCAGACTACCGGGTCCCTCCTTCCGCCTCCCGACTACCGGGTCCCTCCTTCCGCCTCCCGACTACCGGGTCCCTCCTTCCGCCTCCCGACTACCGGGTCCCTCCTTCCGCCTCCCGACTACCGGGTCCCTCCTTCCGCCTCCCGACTACCGGGTCCCTCCTTCCGCCTCCCGACTACCGGGTCCCTCCTTCCGCCTCCCGACTACCGGGTCCCTCCTTCCGCCTCCCGACTACCGGGTCCCTCCTTCCGCCTCCCGACTACCGGGTCCCTCCTTCCGCCTCCCGACTACCGGGTCCCTCCTTCCGCCTCCCGACTACCGGGTCCCTCCTTCCGCCTCTGACTACCGGGTCCCTCCTTCCGCCTCCCAACTACCGGGTCCCTCCTTCCGCCTCCCAACTACCGGGTCCCTCCTTCCGCCTCCCGACTACCGGGTCCCTCCTTCCGCCTCTGACTACCGGGTCCCTCCTTCCGCCTCCCAACTACCGGGTCCCTCCTTCCGCCTCAGACTACTGGGTCCCTCCTTCCGACTACCGGGTCCCTCCTTCCGCCTCCCGACTACCGGGTCCCTCCTTCCGCCTCTCAACTACCGGGTCCCTCCTTCCGCCTCTCGACTACCGGGTCCCTCCTTCCGCCTCTCAACTACCGGGTCCCTCCTTCCGCCTCTCGACTACCGGGTCCCTCCTTCCGCCTCTCAACTACCGGGTCCCTCCTTCCGCCTCCCGACTACCGGGTCCCTCCTTCCGCCTCCCGACTACCGGGTCCCTCCTTCCGCCTCTCAACTACTGGGTCCCTCCTTCCGCCTCCCGACTACCGGGTCCCTCCTTCCGCCTCCCGACTACCGGGTCCCTCCTTCCGCCTCTCAACTACTGGGTCCCTCCTTCCGCCTCCCGACTACCGGGTCCCTCCTTCTGCCTCTCAACTACTGGGTCCCTCCTTCCGCCTCCCGACTGCTGGGTCCCTCCTTCCGCCTCGGATCGCATTACGGGGCACATGCTGCATGCGGCCCTTCCAAAAACGCACCACATGGATGTGAAGGTGCTCGTAGATTTCAATGGCCACGATTCTCTTCCTGATTTCTTGCTCTAACACAACACACTCAGGAAGGTGTAAAGGGGCCTCAGACCAGCACTGGCACAATCTGGCAGGCAGGCGATCTTGCGGCGGTTTGCCCCGTAGTGTGGGAAAGGCTTGGTGTTCCAGCAATGTAAGCACAGATGTTGTGTCCAGCGCGGCCCTTTCTAGAAATCTGAGGAGCCACAACACCGAGTCACTTCTCGGAACACCTCTGACCTTTTCCATCGGCCACTGCTGCTATTTATAGCCCAGCCGGGTATTTTTAGCGCGAAGCTCCACATACAGGAAACTGGGATGCTGGGGGTGACAGGTGCTCTTTTGGGTGGGGGGTGGGGTTGACGTGCTGGGTGAAGGGGGGGGTTGACACTTGTATAAATGCCGTGGGGTTGCATTACACTGCTTATTTTATTATATATATTTTTTTTTTGCACTAGCAAGTTCACACAAAGCAGTGATTTCAGACAGGGTAGAACATGCGGTACATAGACTGTTACAAGCAAAGTATTACTTATTTTAAACCGGACCTTCAGCAGGATTTAATGAAAAGTCGAAAACCCTTAAAAAAAACTATTCCTCAGCATCTACAATTAATATATTTTTAGTTTTTAGTCACTTACTTATTCTTTCCCGCCACCGGGCTTCAACTCAACTGTTCAGGACTCTAGAATACGGGCGCCACCATCTTGACTCAGAAGCATCACATACTGAGGAGAGGAGAGCGGGATAAAGTACAGGAGGGCGGGTTATAGCTGTGCTTTGCTCAGACAGAGCAGAGCTGGGGTCAGGGACAGGACAGCAATCCCAGAATGCAGAACAGCACAGTCAGAAGGCACTTCCTGTTTGCAGGCTGCCTGATGTCCCATGAGCCACCATCTTGGATGTTTGAAGGCTCATAACATGCAGTAGATGCAGGTAGGATGATTTTTAATGTGAGCAATCTGTATGTACAGGGTGTGGGAAACATATAAGATAGGCTCTTATTCAGGGTGAGGGTCCGGATTAATGTGAGCAATCTGTATGTACAGGGTGTGGGAAACATATAAGATAGGCTCTTATTCAGGGTGAGGGTCCAGATTAATGTTGGTAATCTGTATGTACAGTGGGGGAAACATATAAGATAGGCTCTTATTCAGGGTGAAGGTCCGGATTAATGTGGGCAATCTGTATGTACAGGGGAGGAAACATATAAGATAGGCTCTTATTCAGGGTGAAGGTCCGGATTAATGTGGGCAATCTGTATGTACAGGGGAGGAAACATATAAGATAGACTCTTATTCAGGGTGAAGGTCCGGATTAATGTGGGCAATCTGTATGTACAGGGGAGGAAACATATTAGATAGGCTCTTATTCAGGGCGAGGGTCCGGATTAATGTGGGCAATCTGTATGTACAGGTTGGGGAAACATATTAGATAGACTCTTATTCAGGGTGAAGGTCCGGATTAATGTGAATAATCTGTATGTACAGGGTGGGGGAAACATATAAGATAGGCTCTTATTCAGGGTGAGGGTCCGGATTAATGTGAATAATCTATATGTACAGGGTGTGTCACATGCACCCGTTCCGTGCTCCAGACCATGTACACATATAATACATAGGTTGGTTCATTATCGTATTTCTTTGTGATCTAAAAGCTGAGCCCTGCATTAAAAAGGGACAAAAAAAAAAAGCATGTAGGGAGGCTCTCAACTCATAAATTGATCAAAAAATAAATTTTTATTAATTACATATTTATAATCACTACATACAATACACAACATATTAAAATCCCTTAAACACATAAATGGAACAATAACACTCAGGATAAACCAACATAAAGGTGTGTAGGCGATGGGGAGAGTCTCACCACACTAATTGATATCAAATGCCTAAATATATATGTGCTAAATCATTCAACATAGTGTTCCAACAGTGCAACTGAGCATGTGCAAATCCTGCCTATGATCCGGATCACACTAAAATCTATTTATTTATAAAGTGCAAGTGCTACCAGCCAAACAATCAATTAAGAATTAATATTCCCAACCATAACAACTCATAAACATATCACTCTACTATATTCACCAATTAAAGAATAATATGAAAATATAATCACCTGTATATATTATTAGGCATCCCAAAGGGGAACCACTGATATATATCACAATACCAATCAAAAAATAATATGACAAATCTATCACAAAAAACATCACCAGAAATAAAGCCAAGGTATCATGAAAATAACATGTGTGAAGTCTCCCCACCGCCTACCACACCAGGAGCCACGCGTTCCGTGGGCACATCACCCACTTCATCAGGCTTCATCACTCCTTCCTGCATTAAAAAAGGCTCCATCCGACAGGACAGGAACCAGCTGCACATATGTGTGACAGTCAAACCCCATCCAATAGGAGGCATGGGGTACTGCAGTGCTCAGCCTATGTTGGCTCCCTGTTTGGGATCTGAATCTGGTTTTGTCTGCTCTGCAGGGTCGTCCCTTTGAGCCTCTTGTGAGGCCGCTTTGCCCATTCTGACTCTTAAGGTGGCCTTTTTGGTGGCTATCACTTCTGTCAGGCGTGTTTCTGAGTTGGCTGCGCTTTCCATCAAACCTCCTTATTTTGAGAGACACCAGGACAAGGTGATGTTTCGGTTTAAGCCAGATTTTCTGCCTAAGGTTGTGTCTGCCTTTCATCTCATTCAGGACTTTGTTTTGCCTTCTTTGTGCCCTAATCCTAATAATCCTAAGGAGCGGATTTTGCATTCTTTGGATGTGGTCAGGGTTCTGAAGTTTTATTTGGTAGCCACTGAATCCTTCAGGAAGACTGATGCTATTTTTGTTCTTCCTTCTCGACCTAGGAAGGGTTTGCCTCCGGCTAAATCCACTATCAGCAAGTGGATCCGTCAGGCGGTGGTACAAGCCTATTCTGCTAAGGGGAAGAATCCTCCCTTCCGCCTTACTGCTCATTCCACTCGTGCTATTGATGCCTCTTGGGCCTTTCAGCACCAGGCTTCTGTTGAACAAGTTTGTTAGGCCACAACTTGGTCTTCTGTTCATACCTTTTCTAAGTTTTACAATGTTGATGTTAGGGCCTCAGCTGATGCTGCTTTTGGCCGCAAGGTTCTTCAGGCGGCAGTGGTTTAAACTGCCCGCCGTTGCTCTTTGGGGATCCCACCCTACTTTACGGACACTGCTTTTGGATGTCCCAGACGTAAAGAATTTAGTGAAACAGGACCTGCTGTATACTTGGAAAAATACAATTCTGTGAGTACTCACCTGTATAATTGTTTTTGTAGTATACAGCACGTCCTGTTTCATCCCTCTCTTGTTATCATTTTTCTTGGTTGCCTCTGCATGGTGATTTGTTCATATGTTGGTTGGGGTTTCCTTCATTATTATTCTCCCGGCTTCTTGTCTAACTGCTTTATAACACTGGGAATTTGTGTGAGGTTCCTGGCCTTTTATAGGGCCGGGAGATGCCACAAGTCTTTTCTGCAGTCCACTGCACCACCTTGTGGCGATAACCCAGACGTAAAGAATTTAGTGAAACAGGACGTGCTGTATACTACAAAAACAATTCTACAGGTGAGTACTCACAGAATTGTATTTTTTTTTAGGGGGAGAATAAAACATTTACTTTATTAATTCTGGGACAATGTTCAGGACATAGAAGAGCATTGCGAGCAGCCAGGGAGCAACTGTGAGTTTCATCTCGTCCTCTCCGTCTGTACCCGGCAAATTGTGCTGGAACTTATCGCTTTCCAGCGATCGATGAACTTTGGGTGTGCACAGTGCCGAGACTGATCGTGCTCCATTAAAGGTGATGGCAGCGCAGAGCGGCTCTCCCCGGGGACGTTGCTGTGCACATTGTCTCTCTCTTGCCATATTTAGTGCTGCTCTCCTGTGCCAGGAATAGTCTGTCAGCTCCTGCTGGAGGCACATGAATCACAGATGAGGGGAATGTGCCCGGCCGCCTTCTATTTGGCATTGTCCCCTAGGGTGGGCTGGGGGACCCTGTACCTGAAGTCCTCTCATGACCTTTTGTTCGCACGTACTTTGGAAGATAGGTCACCTGTACCGTACGTGCGGAGTAAGCTGCCAGGGCATAAGCAGACCCTTAACAAGGGCCAAGCGTCATAGGCCCAGGCTTAAAGGGTTTGTATTAGGGGGAGAGGCCTAATCACGGCAGCACCCCGGGAACACGCATCATCTCTCCCCCCCCCCAGCATGTTATAACAACCGAGCAGGAGGCAGTTTACTGCGTGCACCCTATATTTTGGATCATTGCACCTGCATTATATATGCCGATTATTTATTCCAAGTATGCCTCACACCCTGCTTCGGTAATGATTAATCACTTCTGGGTTATAGCCACTAGATGGCGCTTTTCTAGCAGAGATGGCAAAAAAAGAAGAAGCCCCTCCCGGTCCACAAATACCTGGGACCCCCCACACATCCCCCAGTATAGTCTCTGCTAGAAGGCGACGACAGTCAAGATGATGGCTCTCTCTCCTTTCAGGTAGGCCGGGTGCACACCCGGCCCCAATTGTTTTTTCTATTCCCACCTGGACTCCTTTTGTTAATGCCCCTACGCCTCCCAGCTATGGCTGCAGGGTCTGGGTGAGGGTAGGTGACACCTTTAGAGGTGTTTTTGGCTAGTAGCCATGCTCCACCGCAAGGCCCTCATCAAAGGGTAGGCGGTCGTCAGGTTATGGTGCTCCTGACATGGGATGCCCTGTCCGTTCTGAAGCCCTCGCTACAAATGTAGCTATCAGTATCCCCCCATTTACTCCCCGTTCCCGGTTAGTAGGGGGGGTGGGTCTGTCCCTCCATTTTTGTTAGTGTGTGGTCTGTGTGCTTGGTGCAGTACGGTCACTTTTATTGATTATGCGCTGGCTACTGCCAGCGTGCATGTTGTGTGTGTGTGTGTTTTTTACTTGGTGCGGCCCGCACGCTCGCTCTCCAGCGGCGGCGGCGGGCCGGTTTCACAGTGAGTGGCCGGCTTTTGCTAGGCGCGGCCCGCACGCTCACTCTCCGGCGGCGGGCCGGTTTCACGGTAAGCGGCCGGTCTTTTTCCTAGGCGCGGCCCGCACGCTCGCTCTCCGGCGGCGGCGGGCCAGTTTTACTGTGAGTTTCCGGCTCCGCAGCCTTTGCCGGGGAGCGCGGCTCGCTTCTCCTCAGTCAGGGTAGGGGCGGGGCCTGGCGTTCTTCGCGCCTGTGACGGCCCACCCTTCCCTGTGGCACGTCGGCCGGCTCTCAGCCCTATTGGCTGGGAGCGCGGCGGCGTAGGTTTCCCGCGTAGTGGGCGGGCGGGGCGCGATCCGCTTTGGCCCGCCTTCCTCCTCCTTCCTTCCCTCGGGTCTGCGCCGCCATCTTTCAGTGGTTTTGTGAGTGCCCCTCTGGGTTTTTTCTTGGTCATTTTAGTGTTAAGATGATATATATGATTTTCAGTGTATGCTGGCGCCCCCGGGGGCCTTTAGATATTGCCTGGTATACTTACCTATTCCTATATCTATATACATGTCTGTGTATGCTTATATATAGATATATAATGTCTCTTTTGCCTTATGTATTTGTTGTATGCATTATGGAGACGACGTATGCATGTTGTGCTAAAGGGGTCCCCCCGTGGTGTCTTTCTGGTGGGACAACTGAGGCTATTAAGATCCCTTGTCAAATTGTGGTTCCCATTTAATTCTAAAAACCTCCCACCAACGGACTCTATGGGGCATCCCGGGTAGCTTATAGCGTAATTCCCATTGGTCAATGCGACTACCTAAAAAATCATCATATGGAGGCTTCCCAGGATACCGCGCTCGGGACCCCTTCGGGGCAACCCCGGCAGTGTGTGATATGTGGGGTATTCCTTGTGGGCGGGTGTTACATGTGCACAGCAGGCGATTGTGCGGCAATCCGGGCCCCGTGCGGCCAGGTCGGCCCCGCTGACCTCATCACCTACACCCCCACGCCTGGTCTTGACCCCAAGTGACGTTGTCAATAGTGGGGAGTCGCAATCCGATGTCTGAGCCAGACTGGCCAACATTGAGAGAATGATTGCTAGCTCTGCGGCCAGGATGGCCCCAGCTATGAGACGGCACTTGGCGCCCCCTGCGCCGGCCCTTGACTATGATGATTATAATCCTTTTGATTGGTCGGCTTATTCCCCTCTTGAGGAGGGGGAATTGTTTCCTGACTCCGATGCCGGTACGGAGCGTGGGGATACCGTTGATACTCCCAGGCTCCTTACCCATAATTTTGAAGTGCTTGCCATTTCCCCTCCCGCGGAGGCCCCTGCGCAATGGGAAACATTTTTTGGGTACCACCGAGCCTCGTTTGGAGTTTCCGGATCAGAAGCACTTTAACAATCTGATTTTTAAGGAATGGGAAAAGCCTAGCTGGCTCCCTGGTTTTACTCAAGGGTGGGATAGGAAGTATGCCTTCCCTGTTGATGTGGTTAAGCGTTGGTCTACATCCCCAGATGTCGACGCTCCCGTCCTGGGATTGTCCAATACGTTGGTCGTGCATTCCCCGGATTTCACTACCTTGAGGGATAGTGAGGACCGACGTCTCGTCCATTTAGCTTTGCATGCCTTTGCTGGTGGGTGCGGCCTTGCGCCCGGTGTGTGCTTCAGCTCTTGCGGCTGCGGCTACTAGAGCTTTCTAGGGGCCTTCTGGATGGTTCCCAATCTAATCCTTTCAGCTAGGAGTTTAGACCTTTGACTCATTGTGATATGTTCATTGCCTTTGTCTTATCAGCCTTGGATGATACCATCCGTATGTGTAGCAGGGCCTCGGCATTGCAGGTTGCTATACGCCGATTGGTCTGGTTGCGCCAGTGGGCGTCCGATAACGCTGCCAAGAAGGCGCTTACAGAGCATTCCTTCGCGGGTCTGCGACTGTTTGGTGATCGACTAGATTCTGTTGTCAAGGGAGGCAAGTTACCTCAACGCCAGTAGCAGGACCGGCCCCTTCGTGGTTCAGGCTCTTTCAACCTCTCCTTTCGTGGCTCTTGGACGGGCAGGGGAACATCCTTCATTGCATTCAGGTACCTGGGGTAGGGGCAGAGGACTTGCTCGACCTGGGTTTTCCTGGGGTGCTAACCCCAAATCCGCTGCCGAGCCCGCTCAGCAATGAGGGGGCGCTCTCACCCTTGCGGGTGGGGGGACGGCTGCCGCTCTTCGCTTTGGTCTGGACTCAAGAGGTCACAGACAATTGGATCCTGGAGGTGGTCTCCTCCGGGTACAAGCTGGAGTTCGCATACCGGCCTCTTCCCAGATTCCTCAGGTCACGGGTTCCTAGGACCCACGGGCGGCACAGGGACTGTTGTCTGGCGGTGCAAAACCTTCGGCATATGGGGGTCGTTTGTCCAGTTCCCCCCATAGAGAGAGGTCAGTGTTACTTTTCCAACCTCTTTACGGTGCCCAAGAAGGATGGCTCCATAAGATCCATTTTGGACTTAAAGATTCTCAACCGGTTCTTCTGAACCAGAAAATTTCGCATGGAAACCATGCGCTCTGCTGTCAACTTCCTATGCCCAGGGGACTTGATGGGCATTAGGGATGCTTACCTTCATGTGCCGGTTTTTCCCGGGACACCAATGGTTCCTCAGGTTTGCGGTAGGCGATCAACACTACCAGTTTGTGGCTCTTCCCTTCGGGTTGACCTCGGCACCCAGGGTGTTCACCAAGGTGTTGGCGGGCGTGCTGGCCCGTCTTAGAGTCCAGGGCATTCGCATTTTGCCTTATCTGGACGACCTTCTCATTACGTCATCTTCTCTCCTCCAGGCGGAGCTGGACATCCGGAAGGTGGTGACGACGCTGGAGAGGTTCGGGTGGGTAATCATTTGCCCCAAGTCCTCACTCTCTCCATCAAGGGTGGCTCTCATTCCTGGGCATGACTCTGGATACCATTCAGCTCAGGGTTTTCTTACACCAGCCGAAGGCGGATGTTCTTCATGCACTAATTTGTTTTCTTATGTCCAACCCTCGTCCGTCCTTCAGACAAGGGATGAGGCTGGTGGGATTGAAGGTGGCTTGCTTTGAGGCAGTGCCCTTTGCCCAGTTTCACATGAGACCTCTTCAACTCCCTCTATTATCGTCCTGGGACAAATGTCCTCTGTCCCTGGATCGGACCTGCGTTCTGGAGAGACCTTCAGGTCCAGGGGCTGTGGGGTCCTCAGGAGGCTTACACTTTCATCAACTTTCTGTAGCTGAGGGCGGTTTGGTTGGTGCTGTCGCACGTGGCACATCACCTCCAGGTACCGGTTCTGGTTCGCTCCGATTATCGGACCGCGGTTGCTTACATCAATCGCCAAGGAGGGGCTTGCAGCAAGAGTGCCCTCCGGGAGGTGTCTCTGATTCTTGCATGGGCCGAGAGCAATGTGCCAGGCATCTCGGCAGTGTACGTTCCAGGGGTGGAGAACCTGGCAGCGGACTCCCTGATCAGGGGGTTCTCTCGTGGGGGGAATGGTCCCTCAGCATGAGGTAATTCTATTCCTCTGTCGCAGGTGGGGGATGCTGGAGGTGGATCTGTTTGCCTCTCGGCACAATCACAGGCTCCCTGCATTTGTTTCTGTCCCAGGACCCTCTGGCTCTGGCGGTGGATGCCATGTCTCTGTTCTGGCGGGAACTCGGTTTCCTGTATCTGTTTCCTCCCTTTCCCATGGTGTGCAAGGTGGTACGCAAGCTGGTTCACGAGGGTGTGCCAGTAATTCTGATGGCCTCGAGGTGGCCAAGACAGGTGTGGTTCGCAGACGTCGTGTGGTTGGCAGTCGATCAGTACAGACTGCCTCTGGTTTCGGATCTGATCACGCTAGGTCAGCTTGTTACTCCAATTTACAAATGCTGGCTTGACAGTGTGGCTGCTGAAACCTCCATTCTAATAGAAATGGGTTGGTCTAAAACTGTTGTCCAAACGCTTGTCAGGGCTAGGAAGTAATCTTCCTCTGATATCTACTACAGGACCTGGCGGACTTACTTTGATTGGTGCGAGGATAGAGCCTTTCCTTGTCGGGTGTTTTTCCATCCCTCGAACTCTGGAGTTCCTTCAGCATGGACTGGACATGGGTTTTCAACTTAGCACTCGGAAGGGGCATGTTTCCGCTCTTGCGGTTTTCTTCAGAGGTCTTTCGCTCTTCATCCTTTGGTTAAGATTTTTTTCCAGGGGGTCACTCTTGTGCGCCTTCCTCGCAAACCCTTGTTACCTGTTTGGGATTTAAATTTGGTGTTGTCTGACCTTCAGGGTCCTCCTTTTGAACCTGGGCAGGATTCTGCTCCATCCATTTTCACCTTAAAAATTGCCGTTTTGGTGGCTATCACCTCTGTTCGACGTGTTTCTGAGTTGGCGGCTCTGTTCATTCAGGACCCCGCTTTGAGAGACATCAAGACAAGGTGGTTTTCCGCTTTAGTCCGGACTTTCTGCCAATGGTTGTCTCTGCCTTTCAACTCAGTTAGGACATTGTACTTCCTTCCTTGTGTCCTAAGCCTAGCAACAACAAGGAGAGGGCCTTGCACTCTCTGGATGTCGTTAGATGTGTAAGGTACTATCTGGTGGCTACTTCACCATTCTGGAAGACGGACGCCTTTGTTTGTGGTGCCCTCCGGGCCCAGGAAGGTTTTTGGCGTCCGTCAAGTCTATCTTTAGTAATTGGATTCGTTAGGCCGGTATTAGGGCCTATGCTGCCAAGGGGAGGGATCCCCCTTTTCAGATCACTGCTCATTCTACTCGTGCTGTACTTGGTCTTCTGTTCATACTTTTGCCAAGTTTTATGAGGTTGATGTGCGGGCCTCAGCGGATGCTGTTTTTTGGCCGCAAAGTTTTGCAAGCTGCAGTGATTTAATTTGGGCATTATTGCCTGTTGGGATCCCCACCCATTTTTGGACACTGCTACTGGATGTCCCAGAAGTGATTAATCATTACCGAAGCAGGGTGTGAGGCATACTTGGAATAATACCATTTTGTGATTACTCACCTGTAAAATGGATATTATAAGTATGCCTCACACCCTGCTTCGACCCGCCCTGAGTTGTATCTTGGATCCTCTTTATGATGACATTTTTTCCTTGTTCATGTTGTTATTTTTTATTATTGGCTCTTCCTGGTCCCCTTACTGCTTTCATATACTGGGGGATGTGTGGGGGGTCCCAGGTATTTGTGGACCGGGAGGGCTTCTTCTTTTTTTGCCATCTCTGCTAGAAAAGCGCCATCTAGTGGCTATAACCCAGAAGTGATTAATCATTACCGAAGCAGGGTGTGAGGCATACTTATAATATCCATTTTACAGGTGAGTAATCACAAAATGGTATTATTTTCCAATTATGTATCTGCGTTGCTAAGCACAGAATTGATCCATTGTCTTTATCAATGGAAAGTAGATCAGATATCAGGAGCGACGTTAAACTGATGTATAATTTACTGAAATCACTATAAGTGACTAGGTGACAACTGGCAAAGAAGAAGCCCAGAGGGGCGAAACTCTAGGATACGGGAGCCGCCATCTTGCCTCAGAAGCTAATACAAAATGAACATATTTCGCACCACCTATACAATATACAACTAGTATTGTTTTATGCTGTATGTGGCCGCGCCTGCAACCTAGGGCTGTTTTCAATACTTACTACAAACTTCACTAAATTGATGGTTCCAGCAACCACCCAATTAGCCTCTAAGGTGTAGCACCCCCTCCACAACAATCAATCAAAATATACCTCAAGAATTCTTTGTTATTATTGGGCCTTCCATTTAAAATTTACATACAAACACATTAATTAAAATGCCCAAGGCCATTCATAATGAAGGGCATCCCATGTTGACCCGCAAACTCATTACAATCTGTACTAAATCCATCACAATATAAAAAACAGTCAAATATATAAAGTGCAATTTGCTATTCGTTAAAGTGCAGAGAAAGTGCTAATATATTCCAAACAAGTTATAAATAATATAATTCATAAGAAAAAATGGCAAAAAGAGTAAAGTGCAGAGTGGTCACCCCCAAAGTGTCCCCCGCATGAATTGCCAAAGGATGGGCCCCCACGCATTCCGTATTCAGGCCCCCCGACTACTTTTTCAAGGTAAGAGCCTTGCCTCAGAAGCATCACATATTGAGGAGAAGAGAGGGGGCAAAAGTACAGGGGGGGGGGGGTGTTCTAGCTGTCATCTACACAGACAGAGCGGAGCTGGGGTCATCAAAAGGTCAGCAATCCCAGAATGCAGAGCAGCACAGTCAGAAGACACTCCCTGTCTGCAGACAGCCTGAGAATCCATGGGCCGCCATCTTGGATGTTTAAAGGCTCATAAAAGGCGCTAAAGTGCTAAGTGCATGTGCAAGTTGCAAAACATGTGATATGTGCAAAATAGCAATCAAATCTAGGCTCTATCTGTGGCCATGAAACATTAACAATAAGTGCCAATATGTAAAAGAAAAAAGCAAAACAAAGCAAGTGAGAGCAAGTCTGAAAGTCTTGACGACACGTAACGCGTAGGTGGCGGCTGCTGCGGGGGACCTTGTCATTCATTGCTCAGTGACCCAATCGAGCTTAACCCTTTCACTTGCACATGCACTTAGCACTTTAGCGCCTTTTTTTCACAGGTAGATTGTTTTGAACTCACTTTCTTAATATCATACTTATTCAATACAACCAATTATTTCATTTCCTGTATTTGGGTCCATTTATAGCATTGTTTATTCAAATTTATTGTACATATATACATGGCGACAGCATTGATATTTACCGTATATACTCGAGTATAGGCCGACCCGAATATAAGCCGAGGCACCTAATTTTACTCCAAAAACCTGGAAAAAGTTATCGACCCGAGTATAAGCCGAGGCGGCTTTTTTCAATTGGAATTGGAGTTGATTTGAGGAATCACCCCTGACCACGCCCCCAGCCATCACCTAAGAATTAAATAAAAATAAATAATAATAATACAGTGAGGGGCATCCCTTGTTACAGCCAGTTAGGGGCATCCCTCATTACAGCCATTCAGGTGTAACACAGCACACACACAACATACACACAGCACACACAACACACACACAAACACAACACAGCACACAATACAGCACACATACACACACAAGGCACACACAGCACACAACACAGCACACATACAATGCACACAACACACACACTCACCAGTTCAGCTCCTGCAGAATCTTCAGCGAGGCTCCTTCCAGCGACGGTGCGGGAGAGAGTGAGGACGGCGCGGGACGACGGCATGGGTCCATCTAGACGCAGGGCAGAAGAGCCGCCTCAGAGGCTTCAGAACTCGGCGGGGAGATCAGTACACCCAGCGCGAGGTGGGTGTACCAAGATGGCGGCCGGCGCGCTCCGCGCCGCCACGTCACGTCACTGAGGCCCGGGCCGCCATCTTGGTACACCCACCTCGCGCTGGGTGTACTGATCTCCCCGCCGAGTTCTGAAGCCTCGGCGGCTCGTCTGCCGCCTCGGAGGCTCTTCTGCCCTCGCTCAGGTAAGTCACTGACTCGAGTATAAGCCGAGGCTGCTTTTTTCAGCCCAAAAAGTGGGCTGAAAAACTCGGCTTATACTCGAGTATATACGGTACATTCAGTAGTCAGATAACACCAATGGTAAGGCTACAGGGCTAGCCCTCCTATGTCCTCAAATATAAGGCTGCACACACCTTATAAAATTAATTAGAAGTTTATTGCTCACATGGATCTTTAAATGTACAGACAACATAAATCTTAACAAAACACTCTATAAAAAACATATAATTAAAAACCAACAGTGGGGAGGAGCATTAGGGCTAATTTCATGACACCAATATCATGATGTGTCTAAATCATTAGATCAATTTATATAATGCCTGCTGTATACATGCATATGCGGATGCCCACGTGATGAGATACTAATAAAAAAGTGAAATATGTATATAAAATCTATAGAATCCTTATAGGGGAGTCATCAACTCCACAAACTATGAAAAATATTGTGCAAACTACATATAAAGTGCCTACAAAGTGCAAAGGTGCTCATCTATAATAAATAAATAGTGCCACTACTCATCTCCATGAGCATCCGCCATATCAAGTATCAAAAACCGCAGTATTAGTACGTATTCAATAATATAAATGCTGAACGCCCTATTTTCCTCCCCACCTACCTACATTCAGTAGTCACCATTGATTGGGATTCCCCTGCTTGTGTTTTGTGTTTTTTAACCTTGTATATGTCTTGTTAGGTGTCTTTTTGATGCATATGATATCTATTAAAATTATTTATATATCCTTTTACACTCAGTGTGCGGCCTTTTATAGGGGTTTGAGAGATCAGTCTAGGTTCCCTCACTTTGTATCTTCAGATTTATGTTACCCTTACGGCTGGCACCTACTCAGCATTATCGATGCAGTGCACTTTCCAAACACTTTTATAGATTGTTTAAAGGCTCATAAAATGCAGTAGATGCAGGTAGGATGATTTTTAATGTGAGCAATCTGTATGTACAGGGTGTGGGAAACATATAAGATAGACTCTTATTCAGGGTGAAGGTCCGGATTAATGTGGGCAATCGGTATGTACAGGGTGTGGGAAACATATAAGATAGGCTCTTATTCAGGGTGAAGGTCCGGATTAATGTGAGCAATCTGTATGTACAGGGTGTGGGAAACATATAAGATAGGCTCTTATTCAGGGTGAAGGTCCACTTTAAATGGACCTTTACAAGAAGTAGTTTGAGTGCCCCTGATCTACAGGAAGCGTCCAGTTTAGTTCACTCCTAACAAGGTTCCTTCCAATATTTTCTGTCCTCCTTTTTGTGGTCAGAGACCAGTTGATTCAGTGATTATGTTACACCACCTTGCTGCAGGTCCTCCTTGTCCTCCCTCTTTTTTCCAGCCATGGCTTTCTCTGAGGAATCAGCCCTTCGCATAATTCAGGGAAAATAGTACAGTTTTTTCGTGTAGCGCGCGCGCGCGCGTGCGCGTGAATTGTTATTCTGTATATGTAGAAGGGCACCTTGTACTTAGTCCTCTCTCTGTTCTTGTTCTCGGTCACCAGGGACAGAAAGTGATGTATATGAGATATCTCTAAAGGAGCAACCTAGATTCTCTACCTTTTCCATGGTTGACAGGTTACCTTGTGTTTGTGGAGGAGGTGGGGGGGGGGGGTGGCAAGTAATTAGTATGACAGTATGTAGCCTTTAGGGGGGAAGCCTTTATTCTGTGTCTGAGCTGGGGGTGGCAGTTCACCAAAATATTATATATATATATATTAAGGAGGCACTTGGATTTCTCTGCCAGGTCTTGTTTTTTTTCTGTTAAAGTTGAACTTCGACATGATTTAATGAAAAGCCCAAACCCTTAAAGTGGACTAACACCCAGGGGTGATCCAAACTAATGTGCCTAATACATAGCTACCGCCAATAAATAAAGGTCCAGATCGGCAGGGATGCTACCCAAACTATACTATAATTAAGATCATTATCCATCCATTATCCATGGAAATGTGAATATTTATACCAAGTGGAGTGTGCCTGGGAAAAAAAACACAAAAGGACTAATCTCAAATGACAGATCCAGCTTTAAAAAAAAGTGTACACGCTGCAACATGTCATTTGTTCCCACGGTAGGTTCCTCCACATGCTCAGCCTGCTGTAGCCACCAGAATATACACGCACCCTCTACGAGCGCAGCAGCTAATTTCCCTGGACCAAATTGTCCTGGTGGCAGCAGTTCATGAATATGTATGGATATTAACACCGCGCTCTGGACTTAGGTTAAGCTTTCTTATGATTGATGAAATAAGGACAGTTCTTAGTACATCTGCTACAACGTGTCAATAAACTTTTCATTCAAAAAAGTCCCAAAAGCTAAATGTACATGAAAACACGGAGCAATACAGGTCCTCAATTATGTGACCTCAGGAAACAGTTTTAAAAGCAAAATGAAAGAGTATCCCACGGTGCATGCACTTCATAGGAACTGGTAGTATCACACGTGCCCGTCACCTCCACACATATGCGCTTACCAAATGGGTAAAGATAAACAGCCTTAGATCAATTAATGCCTCTTAGAAGATTCCAGATACTTGATGGATTTTGTATACACCTTAACTATTCAAATTCTTTGAAGTATAACACGCCAATATGAATGCACTGGTTGTGAGGGAGTCCTTTTCTTTCCCTTTTCCTGTGACCGTTCAAATGGACGTCAAAATTTAAAATCAGTGAGGTTTAAAAGAATGGCCGCCGTCTCCTCTTATGACTCCTTAGAGACGGCGGCCATTCTTTTAAACCTCACTGATTTTAAATTTTGACGTCCATTTGAACGGTCACAGGAAAAGGGAAAGAAAAGGACTCCCTCACAACCAGTGCATTCATATTGGCGTGTTATACTTCAAAGAATTTGAATAGTTAAGGTGTATACAAAATCCATCAAGTATCTGGAATCTTCTAAGAGGCATTAATTGATCTAAGGCTGTTTATCTTTACCCATTTGGTAAGCGCATATGTGTGGAGGTGACGGGCACGTGTGATACTACCAGTTCCTATGAAGTGCATGCACCGTGGGATACTCTTTCATTTTGCTTTTAAAACTGTTTCCTGAGGTCACATAATTGAGGACCTGTATTGCTCCGTGTTTTCATGTACATTTAGTTCATGAATATGAGTTTGTTAGTCTCAATCTGTTCTAGCCTCTTCCTTTTATCAATTAATTCAAACATAAAATCTGCTAATACTAATCCGCAGTGACGGACTGGGGCCAAAAATCAGCCCTGGATTTTACCAGTCCCTGGCCGGCCGAGGCATCCCAGCTGAGCCCCCAACTATGATATGCTGGGGCTATAGCAGTGGGGGCTGGTTTTACCAGTCCTGGCCATCCCCAGACTGAGAGGGAGATTAAGGGAGCAGGGATTGAATGTGGGTGTTAAAAGCAGCAGCCCAACTGTCCCAAGCTGTGCGGCCCACCGGGCATTGTCCCGGGTCTCCCATTTGAAAACTCTTAATACCTCGGCTATTTTAGTGATGTGCAGATTTCACTGACCTAAGTATCTTTAGTAAAAGATATAGGCATAGAATACTCACAAATGAATAGTAAACCATAAAGATATTAAAGGAGCACCATCGCTAAATTGTGTAATATTAAAAATCCACCTAAACTCGTCATCTAATGAGAGGAGGGGAGTCACTAATACACCCGAACTGAATAACACTCCCGCCAAGCTCGTGGTTTATTCTCTCATGGTAGGAATAAAATCCAGGGCTGACAGGGGTATCAGAACCTGTCACTCCTGATGTCCTTCCATTTAAACAAAGCACAGGCCTGGCTGGATACGGGGTGTATAAGTGACCCCTCCTCTCGCCATCCAGCTTATTTAATGGATTTTTATATTTTTTGCAATAGTCCTTTTTTTAAAAAGGAACACCTCCCATGATTTTTACTCTCCCAGGTGTTGTCTCTCTCTAGCGTGTGTATCCCCATGGATCGCTTACCTTCAGACAATCCCACTGTGCCGACGAACAGCCAATCTGCACGCTCCGCTAGCCGCTCTGACACCAGGGTGGCGATGCATAAGTGCATTCACAGTGTTATATAATGTGCAGATTACAATTCATAAATCCCACAAAAAATGGCAAGAGGAAGTGGTCGGACTTAAGACCACGGAACGCGTGGTGGATACCTCTTGGCTCTACACTAATGGGACTTAAACCGGACCTTCAGCGTGATTTAATGAAAAGCCCAAACTCTTATAAAACGGTTCCCCAGCATCTAAAATTAATATATTTTACGTTTTTAGTCACTAACTTTATTATTCTTTCCCCCACTGGGCTGCAACTCTGTTCAGGAATTTAGAATACGGGCGCCGCCATCTTGACTCAGAAGCATCACACTTACTGAGGAGAGGAGAGTGGGATAAGGTACAGGGGGGCGGGTTATAGCTGTGCTTTGCTCAGACAGAGCAGAGCTGGGGTCAGGTAAAGGTCAGCAATCCCAGAATGCAGAGCAGCACAGTCAGGAGGCACTTCCTGTTTGCAGGCTGCCTGATAAGATGGCGGCTTCCATAAGCCGCCATCTTGGATGTTTAAAGGCTCATAACATGCAGTAGATGCAGGTAGGATGATTTTTAATGTGAGCAATCTGTATGTACAGGGTGTGGGAAACATATAAGATAGACTCTTATTCAGGGGGAAGGTCCGGATTAATGTGAGCAATCTGTATGTACAGGGTGTGGGAAACATATAAGATAGGCTCTTATTCAGGGGGAAGGTCCGGATTAATGTGAGCAATCTGTATGCACAGGGTGTGGGAAACATATAAGATAGACTCTTATTCAGGGGGAAGGTCCGGATTAATGTGAGCAATCTGTATGCACAGGGTGTGGGAAACATATAAGATAGACTCTTATTCAGAGTGAAGGTCTGGATTAATGTGAGCAATCTGTATGTACAGGGTGTGGGAAACATATAAGATAGGCTCTTATTCAGGGTGAAGGTCCGGATTAATGTGGGCAATCTGTATGTACAGGGTGTGGGAAACATATAAGATAGACTCTTATTCAGAGTGAAGGTCCGGATTAATGTGGGCAATCTGTATGTACAGGGTGTGGGAAACATATAAGATAGACTCTTATTCAGAGTGAAGGTCCGGATTAATGTGAGCAATCTGTATGTACAGGGTGTGGGAAACATATAAGATAGACTCTTATTCAGAGTGAAGGTCCGCTTTAACCCTCCGACCCACAGCACTTAGGTGATGTTTTTTGGTTGATCTATTGTTACACAGTCTTGTATTTTACTCCTCTTGCAATTTATTTTTTTTTTAGTCAGTGGGGTTATCTTTGTTCCGGCACAAAGGGATTTTTTTGGTATATAATAATATAGGTTTAGAGAGCGGAAATCTCCCAAGCAGAGCTACAGTCTCACACTATATGGGTTACTATCGAGGACAGACAATCTGGTAGAATATTAATGACTCAGGACGAAAGGAGGGGCGCTGTTTTTATTGTTGTCTTAAATGTATGTCTTTTTGTGCTGCTTTAAATAAAATTTCATGGATTTTGATTGTTTGTGCTCCCTCTTTTTGTGGGCCCTTGGGGGACTGGTTGTATCCCAGGCTCCACTTTGGATGTTATTGTGAGTATAGTGTTGAGCACGCCTCTACTGTATAGTATTAGTGGTGCACCAGTCTTGTGTATAAATTGCCTGCCCCATACCACATCATCGGTCACTTATAGCCAGGTTTCACCCTCTTGGGGGGCCGGGAGGGAAGAGGGGGAGGCCCCAACACGCAGCCCCAAAAACCATGGGGGGTCCGATCCCAGTAGGAGCGAAGGCAAGGATGTAGTAGTGTGTCGGGAGAGGGGGGTGCGTTTCAGACGCCCAAGCCTGGGGGGGGGGGAGGGATAGCCGAACAACTCTTGCCATTTTTTGTGGGATTTATGAATTGTAATTTGCACATTATATAACATTATAACATTATATAACATTATATAATAAAGTGATTGCACTTTATGTACGATTTGCACAAATTGAGGAGTTTTTTTTACTTATTATGAAATTATTCACAATATTGATGCTGGTTATATTTGGATTGTGGGTTCGGGTGAGATGCCCCATTTGTTGATATTTTTATATTGTGTGTTATATGTAGTTTTTAGATTATAATAAAGATCAATTCTTGGGATATTTTGATTATGTGAATTAATTGTTTGGAGGGTTGTTGTTTTTTCAGTGGTTGCTGGAGCCACATTAGAAAATTGTTGCCTAACCTATATTAACGGCACCTGTAAGCATACCGCCAATTTTTAGTGTAATCAAAGTTTATTGATTTTCCGTTATAAAACATTAGAACAGATGAGGATGGGGGAGGAAGGGGATACAAAAGGCAAAAAAGGGAAGAGAGGGCGGGGACAATTATACAGACATATCGCAACAGTAAGGTATAATACAACATTCAGACATTAGAGGTTAATCATTGACTACATTTATACTCCATTCTGAGACCATTTGGTTAGAGGGAGACTAAGCCCAGACCCCCTCCCGGCTGCGTGCCGCCCAGATGCTTCACTCGCCGGAAAGGAAGCTTCCCCACACAGGCGAAAAAGGAGCGAGCCCAAACCGAACAAAAACAAAACTAAGGGTAGAGCGTCTGCCCCACCACCTCCCAGCCGTCCGAGAACCCTGGCAGCGGGGGAGAGACGCCCGGCCCTGTGGGGGGGGGGGGCCCAGCTTCGCCTCAGTCGGGCGCAGACCCCAGGGGTGCTACCGGAGGACAAGTGGATCAGGGATCCAGTCCCTCACATCTAAAGATACTTTTGGGCCATACCGCCAATTTTTGATTGATAGTAATTGTACAATTGATCGGTAGTGCGGGATTCCAATTTAGTTTATGTAGCCACTATATCCGCATACAGCTCTGGTAACTTAAAATCGCTATTCTACGCGTGTCGCAGCGCCCAGTGGCACTTTATCAGGGAGATGAGTTGTTCTTTCTTTCATCGTGAACGTGGCGGTGCTTAACATTTGTGGTTTGTTGTTTTCTTTCTTTCATGTGACCACCTATTTTCTTCCCTTTCAGGCTCTCTGTGGCTGCACTGTCAACATTCCCACCATCGATGGAAGAGTCATCCCGCTGCCCTGTAGTGACGTCATCAAGCCCGGTACTGTGAAACGTCTACGCGGTGAGGGACTGCCCTTTCCCAAGGTGCCCACCCAGCGGGGCGACCTTATAGTGGAGTTTCAGGTGCGCTTTCCCGACAGGATACCCCAACCCACCCGGGAACTACTCAAACAACACCTGCCCTGCTCTTAGTACCGCTGCCCAAGACTCAAAGCGCCAGGAGTGCGTGCAATATATACACCATGCCAAGACGTCGCCGACAGACCTTGCCGTACCGTGTCGACCCATCCTATGCACTAAGAGACGACAAGAGACATTTTATAACCTTTATATATTACACAACAGACTTCAGATTTGCATTATGGACACACAACTCCAGATCACTCCGATACAATGGTGCAATTTTCGGGAACGCGCTACCTCGATCCCAGTCCTATGCCATGTGATGAGGCCACCACTGGCCATGTAAAGGGTTAAAGAGGATGTTAAATGTAGCCCTGGCAAATAATAGGACATTTATTTTAAATAATGAAATAAAATGTACTCAAAAGGGCAGAGAGATGCTGGCCACCACATGCCCGGTTACCGCATCTGTGGGGGGTGGGCAGCGCATGTGATTTTTTTTGACTTAGGGCCACCTTAACTCAGCTCAAAAATAGTCGTTATGTGTGAATACTGGCGGGCTTCCTTTAACGTGGACTAAAAGTCGTATTTGAGTTTTGGTCCGGTCACAGTCGCGGTTGGAATCACAGCCGAGCCTTCTCACTTACCAAGCCACAATCCAATAATAAAGGAGCCACAGCACTCAACCCTTAGGTTGCAGCCCATGGGGTGGAAGGGTCGACCTTGCAATACAGCCTAGACCCCATGTGCTTGCACAAATTCTAATTGCATTGCAATGTCCCAAATGGGGCTCTCAGAGATTAGCGTTAGGCCTGCACCTCACAGAGGCACCTTGGCGCTTGGCGCTGCAGCTTAAACCGGACCTTCAGCCCGATTTAATGAAAAGCCCAAACTCTTAAAAAACGGTTCCCCAGCATCTAAAATTAATATATTTTACGTTTTTAGTCACTAACTTATTATTCTTTCCCCCACTGGGCTGCAACTCTGTTCAGGAATTTAGGATACGGGCGCCGCCATCTTGACTCAGAAGCATCACACTTACTGAGGAGAGGAGAGTGGGATAAGGTGCAGGGGGGCGGGTTATAGCTGTGCTTTGCTCAGACAGAGCAGAGCTGGGGTCAGGTAAAGGTCAGCAATCCCAGAATGCAGAGCAGCACAGTCAGGAGGCACTTCCTGTTTGCAGGCTGCCTGATAAGATGGTGGCTTCCATAAGCCGCCATCTTGGATGTTTAAAGGCTCATAACATGCAGTAGATGCAGGTAGGATGATTTTTAATGTGGACAATCTGTATGTACAGGGTGTGGGAAACATATAAGATAGGCTCTTATTCAGGGTGAAGGTCCGGATTAATGTGAGCAATCTGTATTTACAGGGTGTGGGAAACATATAAGATAGACTCTTATTCAGGGTGAAGGTCCGGATTAATGTGGGCAATCTGTATTTACAGGATGTGGGAAACATATAAGATAGGCTCTTATTCAGGGTGAAGGTCCGCTTTAAGCTACTTCTGCAGATGTGTGTGACAGAGCCTCTGTTTTAACCAGATTTAGAGACAGATTATAGGTTGGTCTGCAAGCTAACAGGGTTGAGTGCTGTGGCTCCTTTAAGACTTTTGTATCCTAATTGCCCTGCTCACGTGCACCTCCCAGGTTAGTTATAAGATGGTCCGAGCGGCTGCCACCCCCCCTCCATTTCTTCACAATCCAGTAATGTTCTTAAAGGAGCCTTATCACGAAATTGTGTAATATTAGAAACACATACAAACACATTGGGTAATGAGAGGAGGGGTCACTTATACGCCCGAACTGAATAAAACTCCCACCAAGCTTGTTGTTTTTTTCTTATGGTAGAAATAAAATCCAGGGTTTACATGTTTAGTCTGTCACCCCTGATGTCCTTTTTCTTCCATTAAAATAAAAAAAACAAGTCTGGCTGGAAATTTCTTGAGGCCGGGTGTATGTGACCCCTCCGCCCACCAGATTCCCGGGCCGATCCGATCCCAAAGTCGGGATGCACCGCTGTGTGAAACCCCCCCCCCCCCCAGGATGCCCAGAAACCTTACCTGGATCCCGATCCAACGTCGCGTGCCGCGGCCGCATCACGCGCTTCTCTCCAGCACGCAGGCATTTGTGAATGCCCGGCGCGGGCGCGCTCCCTGTTAGAGGGATGCACGAGATGCGGCCGCCAGCGTGCTTGGAGCCGCTGTGGTTGGACGGCGCTTTGACGTGCATAACACAGCGGCTCCGAGCAAGGTGATTGGACGAGCGGGCGTGCATGCGCCGTAGGAGCGGGGTGAGGTGAGTTTTTACTCGCGATCTAGGGGGTTTCACATAGTGAGGCACCCCCCGATCGGGGTGTCCCGGGGAAGTGGACCAAGACCCAGGATAGTCAAAATCCTGGGTGTTGGTCCACTTTAAAGTCCTATTGTAGGCAAACAAAAACCCTACACCAACCCGCAGGTAATCGCTGCTATTCCGGGCGCTGGCACTTACTGCAACGCCTGATCCAAAGCTCACACAGCCGCTGCCACGATCCGCGGCTTGCTTCCATTCTGGGGACCTCAGGGGCGCTGACACTTACTGCAACGCCTGATCCAAGGCTGGCACTGCCACGATCCGCGGCTTGCTTCCATTCTGGGGACCTCAGGGGCGCTGACACTTACTGCAACGCCTGATCCAAGGCTGGCACTGCCACGATCCACGGCTTGCTCCCATTCTGGAGAGCTCAGGGGCGCTGACACTTACTGGAACGCCTGATCCAAGGCTGGCACTGCCACGATCCGCGGTTTGCTTCCATTCTGGGGACCTCAGGGGCGCTGACACTTACTGCAACACCTGATCCAAGGCTGGCACTGCCACGATCCGCGGCTTGCTTCCATTCTGGGGACCTCGGGGGCGCTGACACTTACTGCAACGCCTGATCCAAGGCTGGCACTGCCACGATCCGCGGTTTGCTCCCATTCTGGGGACCTCGGGGGCGCTGACACTTACTGGAACGCCTGATCCAAGGCTGGCACTGCCACGATCCACGGCTTGCTCCCATTCTGGAGAGCTCAGGGGCGCTGACACTTACTGGAACGCCTGATCCAAGGCTGGCACTGCCACGATCCACGGCTTGCTCCCATTCTGGAGAGCTCAGGGGCGCTGACACTTACTGGAACGCCTGATCCAAGGCTGGCACTGCCACGATCCGCGGTTTGCTCCCATTCTGGGGACCTCGGGGGCGCTGACACTTACTGCAACGCCTGATCCAAGGCTGGCACTGCCACGATCCGCGGTTTGCTTCCATTCTGGGGACCTCAGGGGCGCTGACACTTACTGCAACACCTGATCCAAGGCTGGCACTGCCACGATCCGCGGCTTGCTTCCATTCTGGGGACCTCGGGGGCGCTGACACTTACTGGAACGCCTGATCCAAGGCTGGCACTACCACGATCCGCGGTTTGCTTCCATTCTGGGGACCTCAGGGGCGCTGACACTTACTGCAACGCCTGATCCAAGGCTGGCACTGCCACGATCCACGGCTTGCTTCCATTCTGGGGACCTCAGGGGGAGCTGACACTTACTGCAACGCCTGATCCAAGGCTGGCACTGCCACGATCCACGGCTTGCTTCCATTCTGGGGACCTCAGGGGTGCTGACACTTACTGGAACGTCTGATCCAAGGCTGGCACAGCCGCTGCCACGATCCGCGGTTTGCTTCCATTCTGGAGAGCTCAGGGGGGCTGACACTTACTGGAACGCCTGATCCAAGGCTGGCACTGCCACGTTCCACGACTCGCTCCCATTCTGGGGACCTCAGGGGCGCTGACACTTACTGCAACACCTGATCCAAGGCTGGCACAGCCGCTGCCACGATCCGTGGTTTGCTTCCATTCTGGGGACCTCAGGGGCGCTGACACTTACTGCAACGCCTGATCCAAGGCTGGCACTGCCACGATCCGCGGTTTGCTTCCATTTTGGGGACCTCAGGGGCGCTGACACTTACTGCAACGCCTGATCCAAGGCTGGCACTGCCACGTTCCACGACTCGCTCCCATTCTGGGGACCTCAGGGGTGCTGACACTTACTGCAACGCCTGATCCAAGGCTGGCACTGCCACTGCCACGATCCACGGCTTGCTTCCATTCCGGGGACCTCAGGGGCGCTGACACTTACTGCAACGCCTGATCCAAGGCTGGCACAGCCACTGCCACGATCCACGGCTTGCTTCCATTCTGGGGACCTCAGGGGGAGCTGACACTTACTGCAACGCCTGATCCAAGGCTGGCACTGCCATGATCCGCGGCTTGCTCCCATTCTGGGGACCTCAGGGGCGCTGACACTTACTGGAACGCCTGATCCAAGGCTGGCACAGCCACTGCCACGATCCGCGGTTTGCTTCCATTCTGGGGACCTCAGGGGCGCTGACACTTACTGGAACGCCTGATCCAAGGCTGGCACAGCCGCTGCCACGATCCGCGGTTTGCTTCCATTCTGGGGACCTCAGGGGCGCTGACACTTACTGCAACGCCTGATCCAAGGCTGGCACTGCCATGATCCGCGGCTTGCTCCCATTCTGGGGACCTCAGGGGCGCTGACACTTACTGCAACGCCTGATCCAAGGCTGGCACTGCCACGTTCCACGACTCGCTCCCATTCTGGGGACCTCAGGGGAGCTGACACTTACTGCAACGCCTGATCCAAGGCTGGCACTGCCACGTTCCACGGTTTGCTTCCATTCTGGGGACCTCAGGGGGAGCTGACACTTACTGGAACGCCTGATCCAAGGCTGGCACAGCCACGATCCACGGCTTGCTTCCATTCTGGGGACCTCAGGGGCGCTGACACTTACTGGAACGCCTGATCCAAGGCTGGCACAGCCACGATCCACGGCTTGCTTCCATTCTGGGGACCTCAGGGGCGCTGACACTTACTGGAACGCCTGATCCAAGGCTGGCACTGCCACGATCCGCGGCTTGCTTCCATTCTGGGGACCTAAGGGGGAGCTGGCACTTACTGGAACGCCTGATCCAAGGCTGGCACTGCCATGATCCGCGGCTTGCTCCCATTCTGGGGACCTCAGGGGCGCTGACACTTACTGGAACGCCTGATCCAAGGCTGGCACAGCCACTGCCACGATCCGCGGTTTGCTTCCATTCTGGGGACCTCAGGGGCGCTGACACTTACTGGAACGCCTGATCCAAGGCTGGCACAGCCGCTGCCACGATCCGCGGTTTGCTTCCATTCTGGGGACCTCAGGGGCGCTGACACTTACTGCAACGCCTGATCCAAGGCTGGCACTGCCACGTTCCACGGTTTGCTTCCATTCTGGGGACCTCAGGGGGAGCTGACACTTACTGCAACGCCTGATCCAAGGCTGGCACAGCCACGATCCACGGCTTGCTTCCATTCTGGGGACCTCAGGGGCGCTGACACTTACTGGAACGCCTGATCCAAGGCTGGCACAGCCACGATCCACGGCTTGCTTCCATTCTGGGGACCTCAGGGGCGCTGACACTTACTGGAACGCCTGATCCAAGGCTGGCACAGCCACGATCCACGGCTTGCTTCCATTCTGGGGACCTCAGGGGCGCTGACACTTACTGGAACGCCTGATCCAAGGCTGGCACTGCCACGATCCGCGGCTTGCTTCCATTCTGGGGACCTAAGGGGGAGCTGGCACTTACTGCAACGCCTGATCCAAGGCTGGCACTGCCACGTTCCACGACTCGCTCCCATTCTGGGGACCTCAGGGGGAGCTGACACTTACTGCAACGCCTGATCCAAGGCTGGCACTGCCACGTTCCACGGTTTGCTTCCATTCTGGGGACCTCAGGGGGAGCTGACACTTACTGCAACGCCTGATCCAAGGCTGGCACAGCCACGATCCACGGCTTGCTTCCATTCTGGGGACCTCAGGGGCGCTGACACTTACTGGAACGCCTGATCCAAGGCTGGCACAGCCACGATCCACGGCTTGCTTCCATTCTGGGGACCTCAGGGGCGCTGACACTTACTGGAACGCCTGATCCAAGGCTGGCACAGCCACGATCCACGGCTTGCTTCCATTCTGGGGACCTCAGGGGCGCTGACACTTACTGGAACGCCTGATCCAAGGCTGGCACAGCCACGATCCACGGCTTGCTTCCATTCTGGGGACCTCAGGGGCGCTGACACTTACTGGAACGCCTGATCCAAGGCTGGCACTGCCACGATCCGCGGCTTGCTTCCATTCTGGGGACCTAAGGGGGAGCTGGCACTTACTGCAACGCCTGATCCAAGGCTGGGACAGCCACTGCCACGATCCGCGGTTTGAATCGCCAGTGACAGTGCGGCGGAATAGCAGCTATTGCCTCCATTTTATTGCCTGTGGGGGATTATAGGCGTTTTGGTTTTTTTTGGCCTACAATATGACTTTAAATGCACCTAAGGCATCCCCTGTGGAGCACCTGTGCTGCATTTCAAAATTGTGTTATTTTAAAGTGCTGCTCGGACGAGGAGTTTGGCAGTGATCCCAACCCAGGAGCACCCTGTATTGGGTCCCGTACCATCGGGACACTAACCTAACCTACCCACTCACTCCATCTGTATGCTCTGCATTAGAGAGATCCTTTTCTCTTCGTAGCAGAGCTCCGTGCAATTGGAACAGGATTCAGCAAATCCTCTTTTAGGGGGCAAGCATCACTGCTTAAAGTAGACCAAAACCCATGATTTTGACTGAGTCCTTTCCCCGAGGGCGCCCTGATCGCTGTGTGAAACCCCCCAGGACGCCGAGACCAGCTCACCTCTTCCCGGTCCCACGGCGCGTCTAAGAGCAGCGGCTCTGACGGACGCATCCTCCGCTTCCCTCATTCACAAATGCCTGGCGTGGGCACGCTCCCTGTTAGAGGGAAGCGGAGGATGCGGCCGCTAGAGCCGCTGCTCTTAGACACGCCGTGGGACCGGGAAGAGGTGAGCTGGGTTTGGGCGATCTGGGGGGTTTCACACGGGAGAGCATCACCAGCTCTTAAATGCTTTTAAATGCCCAAATCAGGCAAATGGGAGAGGAGCCATCAGCTGGATTCATTTTAGTGACACCCATGGCACTGCCATGAGTTGAATGTTCTATTCCAGTCAGAGGGCTCAGGAACAAGGAATGTAGGTTATATCCAACAGGGTCAGAGGCAGCAAAAAATCATTACGGATCTAACGGCTTTGGACCCTTTACCCCACCGATACGCTTGTGTGAAGTACCTCCCCCTCCCCTCCGATCGGTTTTAATCGGGATTTTTACCGCTAGTTGCAAAACAGATTTTCACAACTTTTTTTGTAAAAAAAAAAAAAAATTAAAAAAACAAAACATTTGTAAATATAATTTAAGATGGCCGCTGAATTTCGCCAATGCTATACTCTGAGCTAGTAATAACGGAAATAAAATCCTGAATTTTCTATGTCTCTGTGTAACGTTATTTATGCGGGTTTTAAGGGAGGCGCCACTATTACATTTTCCATGGCGACGCTGAGGGACAAAGAAGTTTGGCTATTAGAGACCAGATGTTTGGAGTTAGGGTCATGTTGGATGTGATGTATTAAAAGGTAGGTTGTCAGTGTTATTTGGTTTATTATTATTTTTTTATTTTTGGACATATATGCTTGCACACACATAGAAATCCTTCCTCTGCATGTATCCGTGCAGTGCGTACACACATGGACAGAGTGTTGCCCTAACCACGGTGCCCTAGGAGCAGTTGGGGGGTAAAGTGCCTTGTTCAAGATCACTTTATTCATGTCCCGGCAGGGCCTCACACCGGGGGGGGGGGGGGGGTTGATCTGCCGTTTGGGCTCAGGCAGTGGGCTTGCTGTTTGGGCTTGGGCGGTGTGTCTGTGTCTGCCGTTTGGGCTCGGGCGGTGTGTCTGCCGTTTGGGCTCGGGCGGTGTGTCTGCCGTTTGGGCTCGGGCGGTGTGTCTGCCGTTTGGGCTCGGGCGGTGTGTCTGCCGTTTGGGCTCGGGCGGTGTGTCTGCCGTTTGGGCTCGGGCGGTGTGTCTGCCGTTTGGGCTCGGGCGGTGTGTCTGCCGTTTGGGCTCGGGCGGTGTGTCTGCCGTTTGGGCTCGGGCGGTGTGTCTGCCGTTTGGGCTCGGGCGGTGTGTCTGCCGTTTGGGCTCGGGCGGTGTGTCTGCCGTTTGGGCTCGGGCGGTGGGTCTGCCTTGTTTGGGCTCGGGCGGTGGGTCTGCCTTGTTTGGGCTCGGGCGGTGGGTCTGCCTTGTTTGGGCTCGGGCGGTGGGTCTGCCTTGTTTGGGCTCGGGCGGTGGGTCTGCCTTGTTTGGGCTCGGGCGGTGGGTCTGCCTTGTTTGGGCTCGGGCGGTGGGTCTGCCTTGTTTGGGCTCGGGCGGTGGGTCTGCCTTGTTTTGGCTCGGGCGGTGGGTCTGCCTTGTTTTGGCTCGGGCGGTGGGTCTGCCTTGTTTTGGCTCGGGCGGTGGGTCTGCCTTGTTTTGGCTCGGGCGGTGTGTCTGCCTTGTTTTGGCTCGGGCGGTGTGTCTGCCTTGTTTTGGCTCGGGCGGTGTGTCTGCCTTGTTTTGGCTCGGGCGGTGTGTCTGCCTTGTTTGGGCTCAGGCAGTGGGCTTGCCGTTTGGGCTCGGGCGGTGTGTCTGCCTTGTTTGGGCTCGGGCGGTGGGTCTGCCTTGTTTGGGCTCGGGCGGTGTGTCTGCCTTGTTTGGGCTCGGGCGGTGTGTCTGCCTTGTTTGGGCTCGGGCGGTGTGTCTGCCTTGTTTGGGCTCGGGCGGTGTGTCTGCCTTGTTTGGGCTCGGGCGGTGTATCTGCCTTGTTTGGGCTCGGGCAGTGTGTCTGCCTTGTTTTGGCTCGGGCAGTGTGTCTGCCTTGTTTGGGCTCGGGCGGTGTGTCTGCCTTGTTTTGGCTCGGGCGGTGTGTCTGCCTTGTTTGGGCTCGGGCGGTGTGTCTGCCTTGTTTTGGCTCGGGCGGTGGGCCTTCCGCTTGGGCTCAGGCGGGGTGCCTGCCGTTTGGGCTCGGGCGGGGTGCCTGCCGTTTGGGCTCGGGCGGTGGCCTGTCATGCTTGTTTACACTGAATACTGGGAGAGACAAGGGCACATTTGGAGGTGGTCATTAAAAAATTGAAGGGAAAGGAGGGACACATTTTGACCCCTTCTACCACTAGAAGGAGGGGCACATGGGACAAGCTTTAGTTGAGCTCTTGTTGCCTGATTATTACTGTTGGCTGGACAGTTCCTTTAGGTGCATCACTGAACCTAAACACCTTTTCTGCCACCCCCCAGTGAGGGATATTGTTTATCCAGAGACAGACCAGAAATGGCAGGAAAAACTACAGTAGGAGGTGGTGGCTGCTGCGCCGTGTGCTGTCATTTCTGGTCTGTCCATGGGTAAATCACTGGGGGTGGCAGAAAAGATGTTTAGGTGCACATTATAGGGTGAAGGTCCCCTTGTAAATGTTCTGAGAGGAAGCATATCAATGTGGGACAGTGGAACAGGTTTCCCCTATTGGAAATGTTTTAATTACAACATTAAGACCGAAAATTAATAGTGGTAAGGTGCTTCCTAACTGGTGGGGTTAGGACCTTCCTGGATGCTTCCTGGCTCTCTGTTTCAATCTCAGCTCCTATAATGGGCAAGAGCTTCCCAATCTGTGGGCTTGGGACCTACCTGTGTGCTTCTTGGTTCTCTGTTTCAATCTTAGCTCCTATAACAGGCAAGAGCTTCCCAAATTGGTGGGGGTTGGAAGGGCCTGGGTGCTTCCTGGCTCTCTGTTTGAATCTGAGCTCTTATAATGGTCAAGAGAATCCTAAATCAGTGGGGCTGGCATCTGAGCTCCTATAATGGATAAGAGCTTCCTAAATCAGTGGGGTTGGGACCTTCCTGGGTGCTTCCAGGCTCTCTGTTTCAACCTAAGCTCCTATAATGGGAAAGAGCTCCCTAAATCAGTTGGGTTGGGACATGTCTGGGTGCTTCCTGGCTCTCTGCTTCAATCTGAGCTCCTATAATGGGAAAGAACTTCCTAGTCGGTGGGGTTGGGACCTGTTTGGGTGCTTCTTTGCTCTTTGTTTCAATATGAGCTCCTATAATGGGCAAGAGCTTCTCAATTCGGTGGGGTTGGGACCTATCTGGGTGCTTCTCATCTCTGCATCAGTCTGAGCTCTGATAATGGAAAAGAACTTCTCAATAAGTGAGGTTGGGACCTGCCTGGGTGTTTGTCTCTCCATTTCGATCTGAGCTTCTATAACAGACAAGAGCATTTCAATCGGTGGGGTTGGGACCTGCCTGGGTGCTTCCTGGCTCTCCGTTTCAATCTGAGCTCCTATAATGGGCAAAAGCTTCCCAAATCAGTGGGGCTGTGACCTTTCTGGGTGCTGCTTATCTATCCATTTCAGTCTGAGCTCCCTTTAATTGGAAAGAACTTCCCAATTAGTGAGGTTGGGACCTGCTTGGGCGCTTCTTGCCTCTCCATTTCAATCTGAGCTCCTATAACGGGCAAGAGCTTCCCAATTGGTGGGGTTGGGACCTTCCTGGGTGCTTCTTGGCTTTTCGTTTCAATATGAGCTGTTATAACAGGCAAGAGCTTCCCAATGGGTGGGTTTAGGGCCTGGCTGGGTGCTTCTTGTCTCTCCATTTCAATCTGAGCTCCTGGCACGGGCAAGAGATTCCCAAAAGGCGGGGGGGGGGGGGGGGGGTCAGACCTGCTTGGGTGCTTCCCAGATCTCTGTTTCAATCTGAGCTTCTATAACTGGCAAGGGGTTGGGACCTGCCTGGGTGCTTCCAGGCTCTCTGTTTCAATTTGAGTACCTATAATGGGCAATAGTTTTTTTTAAATCATTTGGGATGTGACCTGCCTGGGTGATTTCTGGCTCTCCGTTTTAATGCAAGCTTCAGTAATGGACAAGAGCTTCCCAACTGGTGGGGTTGGGGCCTGTCTGAGTGAGTGCCTTCTTGCTCTCCATTTCAATGCAAGCTTCAATAACAGACAAGAGCTTCCCAACTGGTGGGGTTGGGGCCTGTCTGAGTGAGTGCCTTCTTGCTCTCCATTTCAATGCAAGCTTCAATAATGGGCAAAAGCTTCCCAATTGGTGGGGTTGGGACCTGTCTGGGTGCTTTCTTGCTCTCCGTTTCAATTTGAGCTTCAATAATGGACAAGAGCTTCCCAGTTTGTGGGGTTGGGACTTGCCCGGGTGCTTTCTGGCTCTCCATTTCAATCTGAGCTTCTAGAACAGGCAAGACCTTGGCACATTGGTGCTGCAAGTTCTCTGCTTGACGTACATAAATGTCAATAGGATACACCCACTAAAGCTGTGTGGCTCAGATTGGTGCAGATGGACAGCTTGGGGTCAATGGCACTTTTTGCACCTGGTGCTTAATCAACCCCCTTTATGAAGGAAGCAGCGAGGAGCCGGCAGGCAGAATGTGCGGGAGACTAGGTAAGTAGGATATCAGATTTTAGTAGGTTGTCAAAGGGTTCTACCAGCCATTCCTAAAGCCCCTATTATGGTCATCATGGCGAGCAACCATTAATATCTCTCTATCAGCGCCGATACTTCAGACACACGCACACACTTGTGAGTCACATGCAAGGAATAGCAGGTTTGTGCTTACTTTGTTTTTCCACTTTGCACTTGAGAACATGACAGGACCTCATCTAGTGTGATTATAAGCAGAGCGAGGGCTGGGGGCGGCCATCCTATCCCAACAACAAGAAACGCCCAACCACCCCCTGATTGCTTCAGAGATGAGCAAGTTCAGCGCATTTGCCTGGCTGACAACAGATCTATTGTGTATAATAAGAGAGACCTAAATGTGGTCAGTAGAGATAATCAGTACTGTGTCCCGGGGATTTGCCCTTTGTCCTGTGCTGCGTATTCTCTCCCCCCTATTGCTATTCATCCTGGGCAGAGAGCGTGGCCTGCCAGAGAAGACCCTTACACAGGAGGGTAGGAGCAGATCTACAGTTTCTCATTAAAGCAGGCCTAACCTGGGGTGCACACAGGCTTCACAGAGCCCCATAGCAAAAGTCATAGTGCCCACTCCCCAAAAAAGAGCAGAAATACTTGTAACCCCAGTTATTGGTGGCACAGTACACAGGTGTGGTCGCCAATGGTACAATGTCATCAGTAAAGACTGGCTGGTCTGAAACGCGTAGACTATTTATGAACATTTTCTACCAGATTTTACCTGCTGATGATGATTTTTAAGGATTTGTACAATAAAGCTTGAAGATTTTATGGATTATCTCCTGGCTGGCAAACTTTTTGGCAACAATTGGATTTGGAGTGGAGCACTCACAGCCGAGAACAGGGGATAACTTTGCAGTCCTTATCAAGACTTAGAATACGTAAGGTAGAGCTGCCTTTTCTTTTGAGCCAATGGTAAGGGTTAATTGGATCACAGCATGGGGTGATTATACAGTACCTCAGCAGACACGCTCAACGGCAAGACAGCAGCGATGAAAGAATCAGCTTGTTTTATTGTTGCAGGAAGGGCGGGCTCCAGGTTTATGTGGGCCCTTGGGCGGCATGGTCAGTGGGCCCCTTTGTGGTGAAGAGTCGCGTCACATCACCGAGGAACGTCCCAAATCTGCATGCCCCCTAAGGATCATGCTATTTGAACCAAAACTCTAGTTTTGGTCTACTTTGAAGTGCACCAAACCCCTTTAAACCTGACCTTGGAGTCTAAACTAATCTAGATTCTCCTGATTTTGGATGCCCCTGTATGTGACCCCCTCCCCCCCCCCCTTTGTTCATTACTTTCCTGGAACTGGTGAATGCTCTGTGGGGTCTCCAGTTTGAGTTAACGGTCAAACCAGGGGGGTTCTTTCACAAACAGGGGCATCCCAAATTGAGATGCCCCTGTAAAGCGGACCAAAACCCAGGGGTAGAATTGCTTGCATAGTGGGTATGTCAGCGATCCCAGGGGGTGTCTCACAGTAGGGTATCACAGATTGGGATGCTCCAGGGATAGGAAATCAGCTGGGGTGGGCAACTTAAAAGCAGAACAAAACCCAGCACTTTCTCCCCCGGGATCTAAATCGAGATGCCCCTTTGTGTGGAACCCCACCATTCGAGGAGATATGGGCACCAGCTATGGCGCGATGCCCTCCCAGTCCGGCGTCGGTCAAGCGCCATTGCACACCCCAAAGGCCGGCCCTGTCATTGGGCCTCCCCGGAGGGTGGGGGCCCCCGACAGCTGTCCCACCTTGCGGGGTGCTGGCACCTGCCCTGGTTGCAGGGTCATGAAAAGAAAGGTTTAATGCTTTAATCCACATCAAACACACAATTCACAGGCCAAAATAACTTGCATAGCTTGTAGATAGCAAACATGGGCACATTCACTTTAAAAGGACGTTTCAATATAAGGGTTAAACAGGCTTGTGTCCATCAGCAAGAGGACACGGGTACACTTCCTTATCAGAACATTTCAGCATAGGGGCTAGACAGTATTGTATTTCCCAATTAACAGCGAGATTAACAGTGAATGGGCAATTGCCCAGCGTCGGCAGAGGGGTCACTGGGATGCCAGCAACAAAAACACGGGGAAACTTCATCAGCATACGGGCCCATATAGTTCCCCAGCATGAGAGCTTCTCCCTCACACAACAGTCACTACAGGCCAGAATTCACACATTACCAGAGTCTAAGTGCTGCAGAACTCTCTCATGGTCCAATGGGATCCTTTTACTCCTAAGGGGTGCCTCATCTGTCACATCCACGGCAGGACCTCCCTGGGCTTCCCGCATAGACTCGGCTCTGCTACAGCCACATCTTCCCACTTGCTCCAGCTGCCCCTGGACCTCTCTGTAGCAGCCCTTCCAGCCGTCTTACACAGGGTTTCTGGGCTACTCCAGTATTCCTCCAATCTCCCTGGATGCCCTCTAGCTTCCCTTTATAAAACCTCCGCTTTATGCAACGTTGCCTGCAGTTTTTCCTCCAAAAAGCTCCCAACCAATCCCAGCAGTTTCCTGCTGTTTCCGAAATGTATCTTCTGTCCGCTTACTCATCCTAAAGGGGAACTCTGAGTTAGAATTCTGAATTTTGAATTTAATCCTAATTTCCCATTTGTGGTCTTATACTCCCATCTAGTGTTCAAAGCTGGAATTGCGACCACAGATTTTAATTTCACTGGATAATTCACCAGATGTTCCCTACCCAATGTTCTTAAGCCTAAATGTGTGTGGGCTTAATGTGTAATGTTTTTTTCCTACTACATATTTTCCTTACTGTTGTGGGGCCTGGGTCAGAAGCAGGGACGCATTGTGGGGCTTTGCAAAAAGCAACTGATTGAACTTACAGAGGAACTAGGCCTCTCTTAGGTTTAAAAGACTCCAGGGAGGTGAATCCTTGGGGCATCCCAAATCTGTGTGAAACCTCTGTGATCACCCGGCAATCCAATTGCACCTGCGTAACATGTGGCCGCATCCACAAAAAAAACTGCCCCTCCCCCAAAAGAGTTGGGCCAAGTAAGAATGCACAACCAAATGACAAATAATGAAATATCAAATGTATTGATAAATTACATGTACAACAAACATAACACAAGGACCCTGATTAAAAAAAAATGTGGCCCTATACTCTTAGCTGAGGCCCGTACCTGTGTCAGACATTTGCTAATAACTGATGCCACTAGCAGTGCGCGTTCCATTCATCTTACCTAGCCAATCTGACGTCAGGTCGGCTAAACAAGGAATGAATGGAGCATAGGTGCTGATTGGATGGTGACCTGTACATTTGACGTGGGGTGCCTGCTGGTGAAGAACAGGGGCAATGGTGACCTAGAGGTAAGGAAGTGGCCTTGTGACTAGAGGATTGCAGGCCGTGGGACATGTCTGAAGTGCTCTTGAACGAGGCACCTAACTCCCCAACTGCTCCCTGGGTGCAGAGAGGGTCCCTGCCCCACTGACTTCGCTGCTGGGGATGCCCAGCGTTGAGGGAGCAGGAATGGTAATGGCTAAGCAGATTCCCACTTCCTGCCCCCAATGATGGCCATGACCGATCCCAGAAGGTGGCAAGTATGTGGGCTCAGGGCATGAGGTTAGCTATCTGGGCACACTGTGGGGCATTGGAATCCCCCCTAGAGATTAGAAAAAGAGGCATCAAAACCTTTTTCAAGCAGATTTTCCCCCCTCCTGGGTTTTAGTTTGCTTTACAGGGGCATTGCTATTTGGGACACCTCTGATATGCTTGCAGGGGGTGAAGTGGTGCTGGGGATGCCTCCGGAGTCCTGAGCATGCACCAAGCTAGTGGGAATCAAGGTAAAATTATGGGCAATCCCAGGGGGTTTTCAAAAAGCGGGACATCCCAAATCAGATCTTTCAGCTGACCCTAGAGTATTTACAGTCAAGAGTCGGGAGTCGGTCCGCTTTAACTCCAGTAAAACACATGCTCACATGTTTGGTGATTTCCGTTTAGAGAGGACCAAAACTCATTTGACCCTGACAGTAAATTCCACGAGAACCACTACGAGTTAATCAGACTGGACTGTCCCTTTAATTGTAGAATTCCGTGGCTGCATGCCATCATGCTGCTGTAGAAAGCTGCGCTCGGGGCCCCAGGGACGGGCGTCTTCTCTACCTGCTGACATTTCAGGGCCACTGATTACAGAGGTGACCCGCTGGTTATAAATAGGACACCGATTCTCGGAGAGGTAGAAATAGTCAACATGACACACACGGCGCAGAGAAGCTAATTCCAGCTCTGCTTCCAGGAAGGGATTAAACGGGTTCTGGCTCAACGGGCAGATCACAGGGTTTAAAAGAAAATATTGCAAATTTACTGAACGCGGCCAGGGCCCTGGAGAGGCTTAGGAGAAGTGCAAGCGGGAGGCAGCTGGGCATGCACCGTGTATGGCTCAATGCAACATTTACTGTGACCCGACCCTCAGCCCAATTCTATCTGTACTAGAACCTGACCCTCAGCCCAATTCTGTCTGTACTAGAACCTGACCCTCAGCCCAATTCTATCTGTACTGCAACCCGACCCTCAGCCCAATTCTATCTGTACTGCAACCCGACCCTCAGCCCAATTCTATCTGTGCTAGAACCTGACCCTCAGCCCAATTCTATCTGTACTGCAACCCGACCCTCAGCTCAATTCTATCTGTACTGCAACCCGACCCTCAGTCCAATACTATCTGTACTAGAACCCGACCCTCAGCCCAATTCTATCTATGCTAGAACCTGACCCTCAGCCCAATTCTATCTGTACTAGAACCTGACCCTCAGCTCAATTCTATCTGTACTGCAACCCGACCCTCAGTCCAATACTATCTGTACTAGAATCCAAACATTGGCCCAATTCTATCTGTACTACAACCTGACCCTCAGTCCAATTCTATATATACTGCAACCCAACCCTCAGGCCTATACTATCTGTACTAGAATCCGAACATCTGCCCATTTCTATCTGTACTGCAACCCAACCCTCAGTCCAATGCTAACTGTACAGCAACCTGACCCTCAGCCCAATTCTATCTGTACTGCAACCCAACCCTCAGTCCAATGCTAACTGTACTGCAACCTGACCCTCAGCCCAATTCTATCTGTACTGCAACCCAACCCTCAGCCCAATACTATCTGTACTAGAATCCAAACATTGGCCCAATTCTATCTGTACTACAACCTGACCCTCAGCCCAATTCTATATATACTGCAACCCAACCCTCATGCCTATACTATCTGTACTAGAATCCGAACATCTGCCCATTTCTATCTGTACTGCAACCTGACCCTCAGTCCAATGCTAACTGTACTGCAACCTGACCCTCAGCCCAATTCTATCTGTACTGCAACCCGACCCTCAGCCCAATTCTATCTGTACTAGAACCTGACCCTCAGCCCAATTCTATCTGTACTGCAACCTGACCCTCAGCCCAATTCTATCTGTACTGCAACCCGACCCTCAGCCCAATTCTATCTGTACTGCAACCCGACCCTCAGTCCAATACTATCTGTACTAGAATCCAAACATTGGCTCAATTCTATCTGTACTACAACCTGACCCTCAGCCCAATTCTATCTATACTGCAACCCAACCCTCAGCCCAATACTATCTGTACTAGAACCTGACCCTCAGCCCAATTCTATATGTACTAGAACCTGACCCTTAGCCCAATTCTATCTGTACTAGAACCTGACTCTCAGCTCAATTCTATCTGTACTAGAACCTGACCCTCAGCCCAATTCTATCTGTACTAGAACCTGACCCTCAGCTCAATTATATCTGTACTAGAACCTGACCCTCAGCCCAATTCTATCTGTACTAGAACCTGACCCTCAGCTCAATTCTATCTGTGCTAGAACCTGACCCTCAGCTCAATTCTATCTGTGCTAGAACCTGACCCTCAGCTCAATTCTATCTGTACTAGAACCTGACCCTCAGCTCAATTCTATCTGTGCTAGAACCTGACCCTCAGCTCAATTCTATCTGTGCTAGAACCTGACCCTCAGCTCAATTCTATCTGTACTAGAATCCAAACATTGGCCCAATTCTATCTGTACTACAACCTGACCCTCAGCCCAATTCTATCTATACTGCAACCCAACCCTCAGGCCTATACTATCTGTACTAGAATCCGAACATCTGCCCATTTCTATCTGTACTGCAACCCGACCCTCAGTCCAATGCTAACTGTACTGCAACCTGACCCTCAGCCCAATTCTATCTGTACTGCAACCCAACCCTCAGCCCAATTCTATCTGTACTGCAACCCAACCCTCAGCCCAATTCTATCTGTACTGCAACCCAACCCTCAGCCCAATACTATCTGTACTAGAATCCAAACATTGGCCCAATTCTATCTGTACTGCAAACCAACCCTCAGCCCAATTCTATCTGTACTGCAACCCAACCCTCAGCCCAATACTATCTGTACTAGAATCCGAACATCGGCCCAATTCTATCTGTACTGCAACCTGACCCTCAGCCCAATACTATCTGTACTAGAATCCAAACATTGGCCCAATTCTATCTGTACTGCAAACCAACCCTCAGCCCAATTCTATCTGTACTGCAACCTGACCCTCAGCCCAATACGATTATGTATATATTTATATATACAATATGTGATCAAAAAAGAAAACCTACATGATTACCGAGTGAATAAATATCCCATAAAAAATCTAATAAATAACAACACAATGCTTCACCAATATAGATACTCTAATCAATCAGACCAATAGTTGCCCATAAATACCAAATATGCCACAAAAATCAGACCAATGTACAATCAAAATATCCCAAACATGGCAGTAATGAGCCCCCCCCCCCACCACCTACTACACCAGGAGCCACGCGTTCCATGGGCATGCCCACACTGCCCATTCAGAAATGCCTGAGGCGGGTACGTGCCCTAGCTAAAGGTACAGTGGGGTGCAGTGCGGTACCGCGAATGGGTGACCCAATTTGGGATGTTCTACAGAGAAGGAGATAACTGTCCCTATAGTCTTATAGAATCTCGTGACACTGGGTCCAAAAGACCCAAAAAGGGGGTTTACAGGTTAAGAGAAAATAACGATGTATTCTTTTAACACCAGAGGAGTATTGACAAAACGGCCTTTTCATGAGGGCATGGGCGTGGTGTTGTAGGGGGTGTGGCATACCTACCAAGGGACATTTGTTAAATTAGGCCACGCCCCCTCATTGAGGGAATAGGAGATAGGATGTAACAGTTACAACAATACAAACGCAGTGAATAGGCGAATGAATCATTTATTGATGCAGATCTGCATGTTACACCTCAAAGAGGGACAAAGGAGAACGAGGGACAGGGGGACATGGACTCAAAAGAGGGACAGTCCCTCCAAATCAGGGACTGTTGGGAGGTATGGTTCAGGGCCCATGCACAGAAACATTATGCCAGACCGTATTGTCTAGGTGCATACCTGGGATGCCACAGTAAGCTATACATAGTTTTTCAGGTTTTGGTGATAAATGCCCTCAAAGGGGCCCCAGGGGCATTTCTTGCTAACCCTGTGGGCCAGACTGAGGCCAGTGACAACTGTGGTGAGGGACTTAAATGGGACCTGGTTTGGATGATGGACCACGGTGCTAAGATTAGGAGATGATTTGGAATCCACACTTGCATAGGAAGGTAGCACAGGAGGGATTTAGGTGCCGCCATACCTCCCAACTTTTGAAAACAGGAAAGAGGGATGTGTGCGCACCCTGACCCTGCAACCTGACCCTCAGCCTAATTCTGACCCTCAGCCTAATTCTATCTGTACTGCAACCTTACCCTCAGTCCAATTCTATCTGTACTGCAATCTGACCCTCAGCCCAATGCAAACTGTACTGCAACCTAACCCTCAGCCCAATTCTATCTGTACTGCAACCCGACACTCAGCCCAATACTATCTGTACTGCAACCTAACCCTCAGCCCAATTCTATCTGTACTGCAACCCAACCTTCAGCCCAGTACTAACTGTACTGCAACCTGACCCTCAGTCCAATTCTATCTGTACTGCAACCTAACTCTCAGCCCAGTACTAACTGTACTGCAACCCGGCCCTCAGCCCAGTACTAACTGTACTGCAACCCGGCCCTCAGCCCAATTCTATCTGTACTGCAACCTGCAAAAAAAAAATCTGTGGTACACTTCGCGCACCGCTGCGAAGTGTGCCACAGATTTTTTTTTGCAATTAAACCATGCCCCCAGCCACGCCCTTAAAGGGGAACAACACCTAAAAATGACATAATAATAATACAGGCAAGCCTCTCCACACACACACACACATACATGCAGGCAAGGCCCCCCCCCCCCACACACACATACATGCAGGCAAGGCCCCCCCCCACACACACATACATGCAGGCAAGGCCCCCCCCCCCACACACATACATGCAGGCAAGCCCCCCCCCCACACACACACACATACATGCAGGCAAGCCCCCCCCCCCCCCACACACACACACACACATACATGCAGGCAAGCCCCCCCCCCACACACACACATACATGCAGGCAAGGCCCCAACCAGGGGCGGACTGGTGTTAAAAAACGGCCAGGGGCCTTTTTGGGCACAGCGGCCCTGCTGTACTGTTCCTGTCCCAGTAGAGCCACATCATAAATATACATATACCGTTTTTTTGCTCTATAAGATGCACCTGATCATAAGACGCAGCCAGTGTTTAGAGGACAAAAACAAGTACAAATCATTCTGAACCTAATGGTGTGCTAAAATCCCCTCTCCTAATCACCCCATAACAGGCACCGTGTGGCATCCCCCACTGCAGCCAGTGAGCAGCATCTTCCGTTACAGCCAGTGAGGGGCATCCCTCATTATAGCCAGTGAGGGGCATCCCTCATTACTGCTAGAGTGCAGCATCTCCCATTACAGACAGTGAGGGGTATCCCTCATTACAGGCAGTGTGCAGCATCTCCCATTACAGATAGTAAGGGGCATCCCTCATTATAGCCAGTGAGGGACATCCCTCATTACTGCTAGTGTGCAGCATCTCCCATTACAGACAGTGAGGGGTATCCCTCATTACAGGCAGTGTGCAGCATCTCCCATTACAGATAGTAAGGGGCATCCCTCATTACAGCCAGTGAGGGGCATCCCTCATTACTGCTAGTGTGCAGCATCTCCCATTACAGACAGTGAGGGGTATCCCTCATTACAGGCAGTGTGCAGCATCTCCCATTACAGATAGTAAGGGGCATCCCTCATTACAGCCAGTGAGGGGCATCCTATATTACTGCCAGTAACTGGCATCCCTAATTACTGACAGTATTTGGTACCCATTACAGACAGTGAGGGGCATCCCTCATTACAGCCAGTAACCGACATCCCTTATTACTGCCAGTGTTTGGCATTCATTACAGACAGTAAGCGGCATCCCTCATTACAGGCAGTGTGCAGCATCTCCCATTACAGACAATGAGGGGCATCCCTCATTACAGGCAGTGTGCAGCATCTCCCATTACAGACAATGAGGGGCATCCCTCATTACAGGCAGTGTGCAGCATCTCCCATTACAGACAATGAGGGGCATGCACCCCCTCCCTCTCCATGCCTGCCTGCCTGTAGTTGCTGCTGTTCCCGCTGTCCACACACGCACACTCACACACACATTACATCGCTCCCTGGTTGCTGAGCCGATAGTTCCCAGCCGGTCGGCGTGGCCCATATGTCCAGCGTGGCCACCTGACCTCCTGCTTCCTCCTAGGCTGTTCCAGGTGCGGCCTACCATTTCGCTGGACCATGGCAGCCCTGCAGGACAACGGGACAGCCGGCACAACCCATGACGGCGACAGAGGAATCAGGACAGTTGGGGCGTATGGCGTGCCACTGAAATACACTGAGGTGTTATGTATAGAGAGGAAGAGTTGGGTGAGCTCTCTAAATCATAGCTTACTATATCTAGTTTACGATTCTGTGCCTGTCAGGCAGTTTAATTCAGGACTCCTGAGTCGGCGCTAACCGGTGGCTGACCCAAACAGCAGCTGTGAAATATACACCAGACCCAAAGTGGAGCAGCTCAGACTGGACCTGCTTATAATAGAGCTCAAAACTTATAACTCCAAGTCATACAAAAATGGCTGCCAATATATGATGGCAATCCAGAAAATATGTGTATTATTGATGTGCTATGCAGGGCCCGGATTAAGTGTGGTAGAGGGCCCTGGGCAGAAAATCTAAAGTCCTCCTCTTGCAAACTACACCTCCAGTGAGTCGCTGCCCCCCTGAATCCAGAGAACCCAGGCTCCAAATCATCCTGGGAATCCATGCACCTCGTCCAAGGTAGTAGACTTCCAAGCATCAGTTCTCCAGATCTAGGGGGGGGGGGGGGGGGGGGTAATGATGAAGGTGTTGCAGGAAAGGGGAGAACCTCAGGTATACACCCCTGCAAGGGCACGGTGATCGGAGTCAACTGGACCAAGAGGCACTGCTGCAAAATCCCAGTATGCCTCCCCAATAATAGCCCCAAAGTTGGTGGAGGCTCTCTTGCAGGGCAAATGGTGGAGGCCCAGGGGCACGTGCCCTTGCCTATAATCAGGTCCTGGTACTATCCAGTCCAATGTAACCACCCCCCCTAGGTAAATGTACTGTTCAGTTGCTGCTCTTTTAACAAGTAGTGGGGACACCCTTTTAATCCGACCTTAGGTGGGTCAAATTGTAGTACAGATAGAACTGGGCTGGGGGTCAGGCTGCAGTACAGATAGAATTGGGCTGAGGGTCAGGTTGCAGTACAGATAGAATTGGGCTGAGGGCCGGGTTGCAGTACAGTTAGTACTGGGCTGAGGGCCGGGTTGCAGTACAGTTAGTACTGGGCTGAGGGCCGGGTTGCAGTACAGATAGTATTGGGCTGAGGGTTGGGTTGCAGTACAGATAGAATTGGACTGAGGGTAAGGTTGCAGTACAGTTAGTATTGGGCTGAGGGTCAGATTGCAGTACAGATAGAATTGGGCTGAGGGTAAGGTTGCAGTACAGTTAGTACTGGGCTGAGGGTTGGGTTGCAGTACAGATAGAATTGGACTGAGGGTAAGGTTGCAGTAGAGATAGTATTGGGCTGAGGGTTGGGTTGCAGTACAGATAGAATTAGGCTGAGGGTCAGGTTGCAGTAGAGATAGTATTGGGCTGAGGGTTGGGTTGCAGTACAGTTTGCATTGGGCTGAGGGTCGGGTTGCAGTACAGATAGAATTGGGCTGAGGGTCAGGTTGCAGTACAGATAGAATCGGGCCAATGTTTGGATTCTAGTACAGATAGCATTGGACTGAGGGTCGGGTTGCAGTACAGATAGTATTGTGCTGATGGTCGGGTTGCAGTACAGATAGAATTGTAGTAAGGGTCAGTATAGGAACAGTCAGGAATTGGGCCGATGTTTGGATTCTAGTACATACATAATCATGTAGATTATGTGATGATACAAAGGTTAGTAATAGGGTGGATATTCCTGGAGGTGTCTGCAACATGGAAAATTATTTCGCTTTACTGGATAGATGGTCAAAACTGTGGAAACTAGAGTTTAATGTCTCTAAATGTAAAATCCTGCACTTGGGTAGAAGGAATCCCTGCTCTGAGCACCGTATGGGCAGTGCTGTGTTATCCAGGACCTCGGAGGAGAGAGATTTAGGGGTACTGATTACTGATAGCTGCAAGATGATTGGACAGTGTAGCCAGGCAGTGGGAAAAGCAAGCAGGATGCTCGGCTGCATAGCTCGAGGCATCACCAGTAGGAAGAGGGAGGTTGTGATGCCGCTGTATAGAGCCCTGGTGAGGCCACAGCTAGAATACTGTGTGCAGTTCTGGAGACCTTACCTGAAAAAAGACATTATTCAAATAGAACGGGTCCAAAGGCCGGCAACAAAAATGGTGGAAGGACTTAAACTTAAAACTTATCAAGAGAGACTTAAAGAACTTAATCTGTACAGTCTGGAGGAAAGAAGGGAGAGGGGGGACATGATGGAGACCTAAATATGTGACAGGAGGGAATAAGGTTCAGGAGGGAAGTGTTTTTAAGAAGAAGCTTAATGATAGAACAAGGGGCACAACCTGAAGCTAGTCAGAGGGAAGATCAGGAGCAGTGCTAGAAAATATTATGTTAGAAAGAAAGAGTAGTAGATGCTTGGAACAAACTTCCAGCAGAGGTAGTTGAAAAATCAACAGTCACTGAATTTAAACATGTCTGGGATAAGCACACATCTATCCTAAGATACAGAGAACATACAGTATAGACATAAGATACAGAGAACATACAGTATATACATAAGATACAGAGAACATACAGTATACACATAAGATACAGAGAACATACAGTATACACATAAGATACAGAGAACATACAGTATATACATAAGATACAGAGAACATACAGTATACACATAAAATACAGAGAACATACAGTATATACATAAGATACAGAGAACATACAGTATACACACATAAGATACAGAGAACATACAGTATATACATAAGATACAGAGAACATACAGTATACACATAAGATACAGAGAACATACAGTATATACATAAGATACAGAGAACATACAGTATACACATAAGATACAGAGAACATACAGTATATACACATAAGATACAGAGAACATACAGTATATACATAAGATACAGAGAACATACAGTATACACATAAGATACAGAGAACATACAGTATATACATAAGATACAGAGAACATACAGTATACAAATAAGGGCAGACTAGATGGACCGTATGGTCTCCTTCTGCCGTCAACCTTCTATGTTTCTATGTAGTGATTAAATGGAATAAAATCTTCTTTGACAAATATGTTTTTTGTGAGTGCCTCCCTATACAATTTTGTGGTCTTGAGATGAGCTTGGACAAGCTCTGGGAGTGGCACCTTTAGTGATTATAGGGTATTGTGCAGATCCCTTTGTTCACATTTTGGGCATACCCACAGCTTGAGGCAAGTGGGGATACGGTCCCGGTGCTCGTTCCATCTACCTGCCAATATTTTCTCATTGGTTAGAAAACGTGGCACCAGTAAAGCGGACCAGCGTGAAAAAAAACCTGGGTTTTGCTCTGCTTTAAAGATAAAATGTTCACTGAATAAGCAGTGTGTGCACGTCCACATTTTTAGGTGTGCAGCGACGCTCTTGCCATTCAGGCTTTATTGCCATTCTGAGCTCAGAGCGGCAAATAAAATCTAAGTGCAATCCATGCCGCTGATTGGCTAAGGGGGGTTTCACACAGCCCCGATCGGGGTGCCCCGGGAGCAAGAACCAAAACCTAGGATAGTCAAAATCCTGGGTTTTGGTCCAAGTCAAAAAGTTCACTGAGATGTAGGTTGCAGTTCACACATAAAAGCACACCCAAAGTCAAACCTGCTTCTGAATAGCTGGTGCAGAACGCACAGCTAGAGAGAAGAGCACATGGCGGGAGGCATCCTGTAATGCCTTCATTCAGGATAGATTGCTGTGTGACACAACTGATTCTGATTGGCTGGCGTTGCCTGGCATTCTATTCTGATTGGAGGCGAGCTTTCACATGCGGGAAGGCAGGAGAGGTAAGAGCACTTGGCTTTACCAGGGGTTTCACACACAAGGCCATGCCAAATACGAGATGCCCCAGTAAAGCGGACCAGATGAAAAAACTAGTTTTTGTTCTGCTTTGTTCACACAGTAAGGACACCCAAAGTCAAACTTAAATCACCAATTATTTACCATGAAGCCTCAGTGGACCTTGAGCTGGCATCACCTGGAAGTCTATTCTGATTGGAGGAAAGCTTACACATGCACTGTGGGATCACTGGAGAGGTTAGAATACTTAGCTTTTCCAGGGGATTCACATACAACGGCATCCCAAATAGGGATGCCTCAGTAAAGTCAACCAGGGCTTTAGTCTATTTTGAAGTGGACCAAAACCCAGGATTTTGCCTATCCTGGGTTTTGGTCTTTGCCCCCGGGGCACCCGATCGGGGATGCCCCGCTGTGTGAAACCCCTCCATGTAGCTCGATCTCACTCACCCTTCCTCAGTCCTATGGTGCATGCGCAGCCTCTTGTCCAGTCAGCGCGCTGGCGGCCGCATCCCCCCGATACGCTTTAACAGGAAGTGTGCCCACGCCGGCCATTCACAAATGCCTGGAACGGGCACACGCCCTGCTAGAGAGATAGCGGGGATGCAGCCACTGCTCGCGCATGCACCATTGAACCAGGAAAGAAGGTGAGTTTTTGGGCTACCTGGGGGTTTTCACAACGTGGGGCATGCTGGATCCCTGGGGGGAGCAAGTATGCCTGCCCTGGAGTCTCAGACTCCAGGGTGGGTTTTGGTCCACTTTAAATTTAAAATTCTCACTGACATGCAGGCTGCAATTCACACCCAAAAGTATACCCAAAGTCAAACATGTTTGACCAAATATTTACCATAAATCCTCAGTGTGCCATTCACCCAGCAATCTATTCTGATTTGATCCCCCGAGACTTTAGAATTCTTGGCTTTACCGGGGAGTTTCACACACAGGGGCATCCCACTTTGGCAAAGTGGACCAAATATTTACAGAATACTTACCATTAAGCATTGGATTTCCTTGAACCAATCTATTCTGATTGGAGGAGAGCTCGCTCATGTGCCATAGGATCAACGAAGAGGTTTTAATATTATTATTATTGTCATTATTGTTTATTTATATAGAAATATATATATATATATATATATATATATATATATATCTCTTCTGTAGCCCTTTAGAAGGTGTGATTACAGACAAGGTAAAACATATAGTACAAGGAACAATACAAACTAGATGCTACGAGGCTTAAAGTGGACCAACACCCAGGATTTTGACTATCCTGGGTTTTGGTCCACTTCGGTGGGGCACCCCGATCGGGGGTGCCCCGCTGTGTGAAACCCACCAGAAAGCCCCGAAAACTCACCTCTCCCCGCTCCCACGTGACCGCTGCAGCCAATCCCCGCCGGCGGACAAGCGAGAGGCAGCGTCCGCCGCCGCCTCCCGCGCGTCCCTCTTACAGGGAGCGCACCCGCGCCGGCCAATCACAAACGGCTGGCGTGGGAGCGCGCCCTGCTAGAGGGACGCGCGGGAGGCGGCGGAAGCGCATGCGCCGCTGGAACGTGGAGAAGGTAGGATTGTGGGCTTCCTGGGGGGTTTCACCCCGCGGGACATCTCGATTTCGGATGCCCCGCAGGGATTCCCGGGCCGATCCCCCCTGGGTGTTGGTCCACTTTAAACCAAGTGTTGTGAGCACAGGAGACAATAGGAAACAGAGCCCGGCCATTGTGAGCTCACAGTATATATTCTCACACACAGGGGCATCTAAAATCAGGACCAAAACCCAAGGGAGCGAAAAACTTGGCTTCTGGTCTGCTTTAAAGTGGACCAAAACCCGCGCCGATCGGCCCAGGTATATATAAGATTCTAATCCTTCTCCCCTCGGGGGCATACAAAATCGGTGTGTGAAACCCCCCAAGCCGTACACTTACCTTGCTTCCCGGTCCAACGGCGCATGCACGAGCCGCGGCCACATCCCCGCTATCCCTCTAGCAGGGGCATGCCTGCTCCAGGCATTTGTGTATGGCCGACGCTGGCACGCTCCCTGTTAGAGAGGTGCACACTCGGAGCCGCTGGCCTTAGACGCTGGCTTAGACGGCGTGACGTCAGCAGCTTGGAGCAGCCACGCATGCGCTGTAGGACCGGGAAGAGGTGAGTTGCGCCCGGCCATCTGGGGGGGTTTAACACAGCAGGGCATCTCCGAACGAGGTACCCTGGGGGACAGGACCAAAATCCTGGGTTTTGGTCCACTTTAAAGTAATGAAAGCTCACCGAGATGCAGATTACAATTCACACCCAAAGTTAAACTTACTTACTTTAATAGAATGACAGCGATTCACTTGCGATTGCACAGCGAGAACAATCCAATCCCATTGCGTCTGTGTGAGACGGGTCTGTGGATGGGAAATGCCTCTCCGTTACTTTGGGCATTTTGGACCTCTCCGGTCTGTGCTCTGGGCCCCATTATCGTGTGAGCACTTGCCCCAGTTGACTGTCACTGGGCGATGTTTTCCCCCGGCTTCCAGGACCCGGCTCCCCCAGCTCCAGTCCCAGGCCCAGTTTTGGGAGTGACCCTGGCCATCCAGTCTCCCCTCCCCCCTTTATTCCATTCCAAATAGCCAAGTATCCTGCAAATGCGATTATGTCTGTTTCTCCCTCACTGTCTCCCTTGGGTGGGGGGACTCCTTCCTCCCACGTGGCCCCGTCACAGGAAGACAAGCTGGTCCTGCAGCCCTCCCTGACGCTCCTTATTTTTATTCTCATCCCCTGTGTGGTTTTGCTGTTTTTCCTTAATTGCTTCCTGCTCTTCCACCGCTTTCCAGGCCTTAATTTCAAAAAGAGGGGCAAGCGGAGAGGGGGGTCGAGGGGCAGTAATAATAACTACCCCTGCGTTAGGAGCGCACAGACTGCCCACGTCCGGGCACCCCCCGGCTGTCCGCACACTTCCAATAAATCTTCCTGCGATGGATGTGGTGCCAGCATCAACCAAGGCCTGGAGGCCACCATGGCACTGGGCGAAAGTGCTCATGTGTCTCTGGATCGCCATCAGTGGAAACTGGAGGAGACCCCGGAATGCCCCTACTTGCTGCGCCTGCCCCGGGTGGGACCTATGCGTGGCTCCTTATCCAGGTCCTGTGTGATATCTCAGGATAGTGGCAGGAGCTGGGATGAGGTGGAGGACGATGGAGGAGGTACAAGGTCGTACAGCGACCAAGAAACCAGGCACAACGCTCCTCCCAACACGCCAGCGGTAGCCATGGCTCCTGGGGTAAGTACACTATCTGTTCAACTGTGTCTATGTCCAAAATAGTTCCATGACTAGGATACAGTCAATAGCTTCATGTGTGTGATGTTATGGACAAAGTGATCTTTTTATTGTGGTTGTCTTTGATACCACCGAGATTCCTTCCCTGTCTTGGGCATCCCATGGCCTGATCACGCTGCAAGTAAGGTATAATGCTTCCATGATATAGCCTACTGCCACTTGGGTGACCTTGCCAGGGGCCACTTACATGTCCTGCTGAGTCTTCGAGGTCATTTCACTGCTTTATTTATTTCCTGTCCCTTTGTGTACCACGCAGGTGTCACACTGCCACTTGGCATTTCTGCTACCATGCAAGGGGGATCCAAGGACAGGGCCACAATTTTTATTTGTATGGTCATGCTTCCAAGAGCGGAGACAACACAACACTGTCACTTAGGTGCTCCATGACCGTTTTATAATTTTGAGGTTCTGTGTCACTTAAGATCCCATGGCAATGTCCTCCCTGTCCTTGTGATAGGGCCCTAAGACTATGCCACCCTCCACTTAAGGGGTTATGTTGCCAATTGGGTATCCCATTACAAGGTCACGTTGACTCTTGGGCTGTTTGTAACAGGGCCCCAATACTATGTCCTGCTACTTTACCACTTGGGGGATTATACAGCTGTTGGGGATCCAAAGACCAAGTCATGTTGACCTTTGGGAGGATAATACTTGTATTGTTGTCTAAATGTCTGCAATTATGCTTTCACAAGGGGGGCTTGGGGCAATGCCACAATGTGGATGACAAAACCATCCTACACCTGCCCTTAGGTGTGCATGACAATACCATCCTACCTCTTTTTGTCCAATGACGATGTCACTCTGCCCTTAGGTGTGCATGACAATACCATCCTACCTCTTTCTGTCCAATGACGATGTCACTCTGCCCTTAGGTGTGCATGACAATACCATCCTACCACTTGTTGTCCAATGACGAGGTCACTGTGCCCTTGGATGTGCATGACAATACTATTCTACCTCTTATGGTCCAATGACAATGTCACTTTGCCTTTGGGTCTGCATGACAATATCATCCTACCACTTGTGGTCAAATAACGATGTCACTCTGCCCCTGGATGTGCATGACAATACTATCCTACCACTTATGATCTAGTGACAATGTCACTCTGCCTTTGGGTCTGCATGACAATACCATCCTACCTCTTGGGTCCAATGACAATGTCACTCTGCCTTTGGGTCTGCATGACAATACTATCCTACCACTTATGATCTAGTGACAATGTCACTCTGCCTTTGGGTCTGCATGACAATACCATCCTACCTCTTGGGTCCAATGACAATGTCACTCTGCCTTTGGGTCTGCATGACAATACCATCCTACCTCTTGTGGTCCAATGACAATGTCACTCTGCCTTTGGGTGTGCATAACAACACCATCCTACCACTTGTGGTCCAATGACAATGTCACTCTGCCTTTGGGTGTGCATAACAACACATCCTACCACTTGGGTCCAATGACAATGTCACTCTGCCTTTGGGTGTGCATGACAATACCATCCAACCATGTGTAGTCCAATGACTTTGTCACTCTGCCTTTGGATGTGCATGACAATACCATCCTACCTCTTGTGGTCCAATGACAATGCCACGCTGCCTTTGGGTGTGCATGCCAATACCATCCTACCACTTGTGGTCCAATGACAATGCCACGCTGCCTTTGGGTGTGCATGCCAATACCATCCTACCACTTGTGGTCCAATGACAATGTCACTTTGCCTTTGGATGTGCATGACAATACCATCCTACCACTTGTGGTCCAATGACGATGTCACTTTGCCTTTGGGTGTGCATGACAATACCATCCTACCACTTGTGGTCCAATGACAATGTCACTTTGCCTTTGGGTGTGCTTGACAATACCATCCTTCCTCTTGTGGTCCAATGACAATGTCACTTTGCCTTTGGGTGTGCTTGACAATACCATCCTACCTCTTGTGGTCCAATGACAATGTCACTCTGCCTTTGGGTGTGCATAAGAATACCATCCTACCACTTGTGGTTCAATGACAATGTCAGTCTGCCTTTGGTTGTGCTTGACAATACCATCCTACCACTTGTGGTCCAATGACAAGGTCACTCTGCCTTTGGGTCTGCATGACAATACCATCCTACCACTTGTGGTCCAATGACAATGTCACTCTGCCTTTGGGTGTGCATGACAATACCATCCAACCATGTGTAGTCCAATGACTTTGTCACTCTGCCTTTGGATGTGCATGACAATACCATCCTACCACTTGTGGTCCAATGACAAGGTCACTCTGACTTTGGGTGTGCATGACAATACCATCCTACCACGTGTGATCCACTGACGATTACAGTTTGTTACTTGAGGGTTCAAACTGTGACTTGGGAGTTAAGCCCTGACTTGGGGACCCCATACAAAGCTCAATGTATTGCTACCACTAGGGAGATAGTAAGCTTATGCTGCCACTTGGGGATCTCATGACCATGTGACACTGTCAGTTGAAGATCTCACACTTCCACATCGGGGTATTATGAGAAATCCCAGTCCAGTTAAGAGGGGGGGGGGCTTATGGCAAAGTCCAGCTTTAGTTTGGGTGTTATACTACCAATTGGTGGTACAACATGTTGCCAGTGAGGGAAGTCCCCCTGTCTAGGTCACGCTGCCACTTGGTGATCCCATGACAATGTAATTCTGCTCCTTGTGGTGGTGATAGCATTACAAGGCCATGATGACCCTTGCTGAAAGCACTTGCACGTAGGCCCCATGTTAAAGCTTTCTGGGAATCCCAATTTTGTAGATAATTCTTTCACTGGAGGAGTCGCTGCCCTTTATAACTACCATGACAATATCGCTCTGCCTTGGGTGTCCAGTGACAATATCATGCTGCCACTTGCGTCCCATGGCAATGACATGCTGTCAGTTGGGAGTCAAGCTGTCACCTTAAAATAAAAGGACTGACTCTTCTCTGGGATTCCACAACAAAAGCATTGTTCTACTAGCGGGTCCTCCTGACATAGCCAAGCTATAATTTGGGGGTTATACTACCTAAGGGTGCCAGTGGTAGAAGTCAGGATTACACTCCCACTTGGTGATCCTGTCATGCTTCATGTACATCCACAGGACTACGGAGGGTCCCATGGATGTATACGACCCCCGGCAGCTGTGCCACACAGGGTCCTGTGGATGTACATGATCCCTGGCAGCTGTGTCACGCAGGGTTCTGTGCATGTACATGATCCCAGACAGCTGTGCCACGGAGGGTCCTGTGAATGTACATGATCCCCGGCAGCTGTGCCACACAGGGTCCTGTGCATGTACATGATCCCCGGCAGCTGTGCCACACAGGGTCCTGTGCATGTACATGATCCCCGGCAGCTGTGCCACACAGGGTCCTGTGGATGTACATGATCCCCGGAAGCTGTGCCACGGAGGGTCCTGTGGATGTACATGAAATCCGGCAGCTGTGCCAAGCAGGGTCCTGTGGATGTACATGATCCCCGGCAGCTGTGCCACACAGTGTCCTGTGGATGTACATGATCCCTGGCAGCTGTGTCACGCAGGGTTCTGTGCATGTACATGATCCCCGACAGCTGTGCCACGGAGGGTCCTGTGCATGTACATGATCCCCGGCAGCTGTGCCACACAGGGTCCTGTGCATGTACATGATCCCCGGCAGCTGTGCCACACAGGGTCCTGTGGATGTACATGATCCCCGGAAGCTGTGCCACGGAGGGTCCTGTGGATGTACATGAAATCCGGCAGCTGTGTCACGCAGGGTCCTGTGGATGTACATGATCCCCGGCAGCTGTGTCACGCAGGGTCCTGTGGATTTACATGATCCTCGCCAGCTGTGCCACGGAGGGTCCTGTGCATGTACATGATCCCCAGCAGCTGTGCCACGGAGGGTTCTGTGCATGTACATGATCCCCGGCAGCTGTGCCACGGAGGGTCCTGTGCATGTACATGATCCCCAGCAGCTGTGCCACGGAGGGTCCTGTGCATGTACATGATCCCCAGCAGCTGTGCCACGAAGGACTGACTTGTCTTTGGGATCCCACAACAAGATCATTCTTCTACCTGCGAGTCTCCCTGACAAGGCCAAGCTAAATTTGGGGGGGTTATACTACCTAAGGGTGCCAGTGGTCCCATGACATTGTCATGTTGTCAGTTGAGAGTCTGTAACTTGGCAATTAAGCTTGGGGATTCCATAAAATTATCATTCTACCTCTCTGCGTCACCACTTTAGGTGTTTCAAGGACAAGACCGCATTTAGGATAATTTCTGGGTCATACTGCTACTTGGGGACCCTGAGACCCCTGATAATTGGGGGGGGGGCACATTCTGGTTCAGGATGTCCCATGACAAGGTCACACTCCCACCAAGGGGGCACATGGCTGAGTCAAGCTATAATTTACAATACGCCTTGGCCACTTATGTTTCCAGTATGGTAGTGTCCCATGCCAGGGTCATGTTGCCACTTGGAGGTCTTTCTTCTACTTTGGAGACCAGGGTTACACTGCCTCTTGTGGGTGCTATTACAAGGTCACATTATGACTTGAGGGACATGCTGCCACTTGAAGCTCCATGGCAAGGTCTTAATTTTGGGGTCCCATGAGAAGGTCGCACTTCATTGCTGCTAGGTTCTAACAGGGGCGTACATACCGTAGAGGCAGGGGAGGCAGCTGCTACCGGGCCCATGCAATCACTGGACTGGTGCTGCCCCAATATGGATTATTGGCACGCTGTCTGCTGGGAGAGCCAGGATCCGCTGAATGGAGCTAAAATGGCAGCACATTGTTTACCCCCGGAGCTCTGTGTATTGAGCACTTTGGGAAAACAAGATGCTGACATCTTAGTTCCACCCTATGGAACCTACAGTTCTGGCCCCTGGTGCTTCCTGCAGACAGCGCGCCAACATTGCATATTACAGTAATGCCTTGGGAAGCACTTCAATCAGACCACAGATCGGGTTTGAAATGCCCATGTGTGTGAATCCCACGGATCACCCAAAATCTGCCATGCCACATTCACAGCATTGACTGCTGCCTCAGGCGATGCGCACATCGAATGGAACGGTGTAGGGAGTACACTTTGAGATCCAGGAACGATTGATTCCCTTGGGCTGGTTGATTTCATTTCCCAAATTGGGATGCCCCGTTGTGTGAAACCCTCGCAATCGCTGCATAAACTATAGCTAGGTGTGTACCCACGATAAGCACATCCCCAACTAGAGGTGAGCTCCATTCAGACTCTTAGCTCACCTGACATTGTCATGGGAATAGAAATAGAGATAAGCATGTTAATTGGTTGCCCACGCCCTCTGTCCTTGAGCCATGGAAAGCCAGAAGGGTATGTTTTAGGGGCATTCAATGGGGATACAGTGACCAAGGCATCCCAAATCAGGACTGTTAAGAGGACCAAAATCTAAGTTAGTGAAAAACCTGGGTTTTGGTCTGATTTTGATATGTACTGCAATCTAATTTAATTGGAGGAGAGCCCATACATGCGAGGAGTGCCCATAAGTGCGAGAAGCAAGTTCTGATTGCAGCGATCCTAGGGGTTTAACATGCTGGGGCATCCCAAATTGGAATGCCGATGTAAGACCCAGGGGTTCAAAATCTTGGCTTTTGGAGTGTCTTAATCTGCCTTTGGCTCTGCTATGGAAACCTTGCCTCGTTTAATGTCTTTTGTTGACTGGTCTCCTCTTGGCGGCGCACCCATGAGTGGTTTCCTCTTGGCGGGCCCAAGGTACTCTAGTCCGGCACTGTTGGCAGAGGTTGCCGGATGCAGGACATGCCGTCACCTGGGTGCACACCAAAACTGGGGTGACCTGAAAAATTTCTGTGTGGAGAATAAGAGAACTGCATTAGGAGCCTGTTTTCAAAACCGTATTAGTGTTCAAGATTAAATCAAGGCAACCGGACTTGTTTAGGACGTTTGCCTAGTCATCTGGCTGGCTTTCTCAATCCAGAGTGGAAGATAGCCAGCTGGATGACTAGCAAAACATCTTCCCATAAAAAATTAACTGGCAAGTCCAGTTGCCTTGATTCATTCCTACAGATATACCATGACCAGGAAGGAATGAGAACTTTTACAGATGTATCTGTGTTGGGTAACGTTACTGTAAATGCAAATTTGATGCAATGCTGGAAGGTCCTCTTCAGGGGCCCCTAATATAATGGTGGGGGTTGGGTCATCTTAAGGGTGTGACATTGTACATGACAGATTTGTATTATAACTTTGTCCCTCTTATTTTTATTTTCCCCAGACAGTGACCCCAAAGGTAAAATTCTGCCGTAAGACCAGCACACAAAGGAAGCGCCTCCAAGGTCTTGCTTCCATTACCCCGTTGGGTTCTCTAATGTTCGACAATGCTAGTAGCATCCCGCTGGAGGACACACCCACTCTCTTCTCCCGTAACAGCAGCCTGCCCGGGCCTGGGCTGGACAGTGACTTCGGCGTCAGTGCGGGTCAGTATAGCGAGACGGTGAAACAGGAACACCCAAAATACTGCTCAATCCAATGCGTGTAACTGATAGTCCCTACACTATGTATGGAGAGGAAGGGGAGGGCACAGAGTTTGCTGGTTCTTTTCGAAGGTTGGTTTAACACTAGCAGGGCCGGATTAAGTGCGGTGGAGGCCCCTGGGCACAAAATCTGGTGGAGGCCCCAGATACAGTGTTTTTTTTCCTTTTTTCCTTTCATTCCACCAACAGGCCATGTTTTGCAGATTTTTACACAGGTGACGTCATTAGTACTCGGGAAGAGCTAATATAACTAACTATAGCTAATAATATTGTCACTTGCGGAGGGGGGGTTTGACACCCATGTTATGTGCTATGAGACCCATTACTTAAGACATATCTTCTACCTTGCAGGTATCTCTCTGCACATCTTGTCCTCGGACAGTGACTCGGGCTCCCACTCTTGGGCTTCGGGAATGGAATGGGACTACTACGATCCATGCTACATGCGGAAGAACCGGCTTCGCAAAGATGGTAGACAGAACCAGAACATCCCAGTTATCTGCAGCAAGCAGTACTGGGTCTAACCGGATGTACTCTGATATGAGGAACCATCCGGAACCCAACAACCGTCTTAAGGACTCCTGTAACTTCTTCGTACAGCACATCCTACCAAACCAACCGGTCCTCCTTTTTTAACCTCTAAAGCTTCCCTTGTGCCACCATGGACGCCCAAGACCATAAACCCATTCGGTCCTAAGTATCTCCCTTTTTTACACACACCTCTTCCACACTAAGACCACCTTTTGTGGTGTTCGGTAATTGTGGTTGGTGACTTCATAACCTATACTCACAGTTCGCACGATTTTACCATGCCCCCCCCCCTCCTTTATCTAGTCCTCACTACTCAACCTACCAAAGCATTGAAGTCTATGTCTATGTGAGCCACTTTGGCATTCTAAGATGGAAGATATTGAGTTGTACAATAGCATGTAACTTCTAGATTTCACTAGCTTGAGCACCATCTTGGGCTTTCATCCTTTACTCGGGAATTGATCCATAGGATCCCAACCCTATTCTGGTTATTTACACCCAGTCTTGACATTTCACACCATCTGTTGCCTTCACATGCCCCATTTTGCCACCAGTCCTGTTTTCTGTACGTTCCTCACCTGAAAACCACCCTCACCCTAAAGTGTGTTCACTCACAAAATAACACTGATCTCCCATTTCCTTTTTTCCCCCCACACGCGTTATTCCACTCCTCCAACCTTTCTCAGCCATCTATGGTCTTCCTGATCCACACCACTCGCTTTCCTCTCTTGTAGACGTGCTTATCCTTTTCTACCATGTAAAGTTCTAATCATTTTTATCACTCAAGGATTTTCACACCCACATCTCGGTAACCTTTGTAGTGTGGCCATTTTTTTTTTTTTTTTTTAAGAAGACATTCGTAGTACTTAATAAATATGGGCAGAAGAATGAGGACCACTGTAGAGGTGTTGGGAGAGTCTACCTTCTCTTACAGCTAAGGATGTTTTTGAGATTGAGCAAAAAAAAAAAAAAAGTACTATGTAAAAGTATAGTTCAATTTTAAATATATGTTTATATAAATGTTATGCAAATTATAGTAACTCGGAGCAACCTCTAAAATCGGGTTGCTTTGGATTTGCATCATTTTTATTGTCCTATTTATGGCCTGTTTGTGATGTAATGTGTCTATTATGTGCCATGTTGTCTTGGTAGGATGCTCTGTCTTATAGTCCGAGGGCAGGTGGGTGATCATCGGTGAATCTTCTGACATCCCAATTAAAGGGTTGAATTAGCCTGCTTTCTGCCCATTACCACGCTTGCTGTCAGGGGCTACATTCCCACCAGCACTTTATATTTTCTGATGAACTTTTATTAAACTTGTTCTCTTCCCCTGACTTGGGCAAACACAGTCCCCTCAATTAATTACACTTGTCTGAAACCTTCACAGTCTGTAATGACTGTTGTATATATGAGGAGGCCCAGCAGAAGGGAGAAAGTTTACTAAAAAATGGAAAGTACAGAAGACTAAAAAGATACAGCCCCTCACAGCCAGCACGGGGAGAGCAGAAAGTAGGTGAAATTAATCTATTGCCTGGAATGTCTTGTATAGGATTGTCCAGTCGTGGTTCCCTATACATCTACCTATACAAGATATTTAAGGAGGACCAAAAAGTAGTGTCCAAACCCTCTTCACCCCCATTCTGTATCTGCAGGGATCTCCTCATTATAATAACAATAGTCAACCAAAAGGGCAAATTACAATTACAGAGGATTCTGCTATAGTCTGCTAAACTATGCTCCCAGAGGGAACGGGAGGGGGGCATATGGACTTGTGTTGTATCCCTGGCTGTTGTTCTGCTTAAAGTCTACTATGATTACCTATGGAACTGCTATAATGTGTTCGTTTTCAGAGGCAAATTCCGAAACCTGTAGTCTCATTGTAGTTGAGGATAGGTTCACTTCAATAAGTAGGGCTTTAGTGTGACGGTGATACAGACATTGAACAAGGACTTTCCCTGTGCTCAGCTAGAGTAAAAGTGTCTTTAAAAAGTTTTTGTGAAGGTTTTTGTTTGACGTTTTTGAAATGTGGGGTTAGTTTGCACTGTTTAAGAGGAAACTTAGATGTGTTGTGTGATGAACACTTGAGTAAAGCTTTAATATTGTTACAGGTTGTCGCACTGTGATTTCAATATTTTTGACCAAAGTGGAGAATAGTTTTGTAGATTACTCAGAAAAACTGGGTAGCTGAGGAGTAGGGGATACTGCCAAAGAGGGACCTGGCTACAGTTGCATATTCATACAGTACAGATAGTTACCCTGCAATTGTGTCGTTTGGGAAATAACCCAGAAGCTACGTTACAGAAATGGATGATCAAAGATAATTTACATAGAAGTCACAGTGTTGCAGGATATCCCTTATATAAAAAAAAATAATCCAGTAGCATTTGTAACGGCTTCCTGCAATGCCTGTCTGTCACTGGACGCTAGTCTTCCTCTTGTATATATTATATTTATATGTTGTGTTTTTATTTGTCATTGTGAGTCTGTATTATTGCCATGATGTCAAAAGGAAATTATTTTATTTGATGTGTATTGGCTGTTTATTTATGAGTATTTATGAGTATTTATTTATTAAAGATCCAGAGTTTTTATTTTTCTGGTTTTAATTCACTCTAGAAAGTCTGAAAATATGTCCATGTGAATCCTGTCCAACTTCATAAAGAGCAGTTGCCTGGTTGGTGGCCTGATGCAAAAATTGGGATATCCTGAGGTTCCATGGACTTTGTGAATGACTTCTGGGCTTCTTCGGACATTGTACAGAACTTCTGGCCCCCTGAGAATGTGACATGGGCTTCTGGGGATCTGCTGAGGCTTATAGGGATGTTCAGGACCAGTTCTGGGGACCTGATGTGGGACTTTCTCAGCTTATGAGAAACTGCCTTGAGCACCTCTCACTAAGTTTCTAAAGCCCTCTATCTGGGTTTTTGAGCTCGGGGGGGGGGGGGAGCTCCTGGGGTTCTGGTCTCCTTGGGACTCAGTACTATCAAACCGAAGACCTTGTTCCACCAAGAATCTGGTACTGATACTTTTGTTTCACAGGAGACCTCTCAGAACCACTCTCTCCTTGGGCTGAGTTAAAAGTACATGGCAAAGTATATCTTGCACTGCAGAGCTCCCAGGAGATTACATGGCATCCTTTGAGCACCTACTGCCCTTTTGTTATGCTAGATTATGGTTTATTGATTACAGCTCCGCATTTAACACTATAACCCCCCTCCAAAATTAGACAAGCTGGAGCACCTGGGAAAAATCACTCATTTTCTGACAGACAGTAAAAGTGTGCAATTATGTTACAAACCCCTCACCCTTTTGGATAGGAGCCCTCTAAGGTTGTGTCCTGAGCCTGCTGCTGTACTCAACTCGACCACATCAAACCGTTGTAGGCCTCATCTCTGCCAACAATGTGAGAGCCTACCTTGAGGTGGTGGATAACTTAGGGAACTGGTGTCGAGAGAACAACCTCCATCTCAATGTCAGCAAGATGAAAGCAATGTTAGTGGACATCAGCAAAATGTTTTCGCCCTCTAAAGAGCAACAGCTTCTCATTGGAGTAGTTTTCAAGTTCCTTGGCATGCATGTAGCACAGAACCTCTCATGGTCCTACCGTACGGATGTTGTGTTGAAAAAGGCACGTCAGCGTCTCTGTCACTAAGGCAACTAACAGACAAACTATCAACAACGATGCTAAGGAACTTCTACACATGTACCATTGAGAGTATACTGAAGGGAAATATTGCAGTCTTCTTCAGAGGGTAGTGCGAATCGCTGAATACACAATCCATACAGAGCTCCCTGACCTGCAGACCATCTACAGCAGTGTTCTCCCAAGCCTCTCCTCAAGAGCCGCCAGTGGGTCAGGTTTTGACGATCTCCATACAAATATACAGGTGGAGTAATTAGTGCATTAACAGAGCTATTGACTGGTCTGTGTGCAGATCCACAAAATGTGTCAGTGGCTCTCAAAGAGAGGGTTGGGAAACCTTCATGCTTTTGCACTCTGAGGGCCAATAGTAAGAGAATGAGGAAGCATTTTTTTCTGGATCCTACACCTGGGTCAACAGTTTGGTCACTTTTATCTCAATCACCCAACTATAATACTACTTGTATGGTACTTAGGCCGTGTTTCATATTTTAAGTTTATTATTACTTGTAATTGTATTTTAATTTAAGTCAATGTTTTTGTATTTCTGAAAGATTTCATATTTATATTACTTTTACTATTACTTAAATTTTTTTTTTTTGTATTCTCGGGAAGTCTTCATGGTACAGTTAGGATCACTGCTTCTCTTGGGTAAGATTCTCATAGCCGTACCTGGTTTCAAATCTGTTTCCAGCCATGGCCTATGCAAAACAACTGGTGTTTGTGCATGTTAAATACCCCCCTTGGCAAACCCACGGATCACCCAACTACTGTAACTACTGTACATCTGACGATTTACCCCCTTAGACAGTCTAAGGAAGATGTCGATAGTTGTGCAACATCATTACATTTGGCGCCCAATGTGGGACTTTAGGGATTTCATTTTGACTAAACATTTGTGTAGGTGGCAGATCAGAGATTAACCAGAAAGTAGGGTACTGCAGAAAAATTGGTGCTGGAATATTACAACTTGACATTGTTTGCTGTTAGAAATCTGAATTATTTTGACCTTATAGCAGCTGTAGTATTCTTCGCAAAGAAATATGCAACAGTTTACACTGGGCTTTTTCTGTTTCAATAATTTTTATTGAATACCAATCCAGCATAGTTCCATGCATCACAATATGTTTACATAGTTCAAAATTCCCGATATTCTGACCAGTGCACAGGAGTTTATTCATAACATAAACATAAATAAACATATGTCGAATAAGAAAAGAACTCTGACTGAGAAAGAGAGCATGACGAAACATATAAAATAGAAAAAAGGGAAGGGAAAAAGAAAAAAAAAAAAGGGGAAAAGGGGGAGATCAAGATATCCTCAATAGGTTAGCATCAAAATCCAAAGGCATAAAATTCTGAACCTACGGGTCCCACATTTCTCTAAACAGATCCAGTGTGCCATTGTGGATAGCGGACATTGTTTCCATGGCCATGATGTAGTTAAGCTTATTCTTGAACGCATTGAAACTCAGTTTGGGTGACTTCCATGCCCTAGCCAAGACTAACTTCGCCCCTGTTAGGATGTGGTAAATCAGCTGTTTTTGCAGCTTGGTGATGCAGGGAATTGGTACGTTAAGGAGGGCTATTTAAGGATCTCTTACTATAGGTCTTCCACATACCTTACCAAGAACCCTAAAGACTTTTGACCAAAATCTCCTGGCTACAGAGCAATCCCACCACACGTCGGTATGACCCTGGAGAGATGCATCCTCCGAAAACAGTGCCCCTGAGAACCGGTGATATAATGCTTTGTTCTCTCTGGGACCAATACCAATTCGTCATTAAATTTACGTTGGCCTCGATTGAGGTCACAGAAGACGAGTGCCAAAAGAAGCACTCCCCATCTGCAACCACCTCTTTTGATCTAGAACACCGTCTAGCTCAAGGTGCCAGCTTTGAACATGGGAGCACCCCCTAAGATCAAGTGGTTATAGACCTCCGAAGTTGCTCCTCTGCCTTTGGGATCCCTACAGCAATGCGTCTCAAAAAAGGTTAGATTATCCATCTCCGGCCAATTGCCCACAATGGACCCCACAAAGTGCCGAACCTGCAGATATTGATAAAGTTCGTTCGACAGTTGGTGGAATTTATCTTTCATCTGTTGGAAGGTACTGATAGCTGAATTCTGCAAACAATCTGAGATTCGCTGTACTCCATCACCATCTATTGTGGGAAAATTGCTTGACCGGACTCCTAAGCGACTATATACACGAATATGTAACTATGCATAATATAAGTGACACCAGCACGGGTCTACCAAGGATAGAAGCTGCCAGACTAACCTGATTGGCTTCTATGAGGAGGTGAGCAAAAGCCTGGACAGAGGGGCGGCTGTATATATAGTTTTTCTGGATTTGGCAGTGTGACACTGTCCCTCATAGACACTTATTGGGGAAATTAAGGTCTTCGGGGGTTAGAAAATACAGTTTGTAACTGGATTGAAAACTAGATTGTGTGCAGGGAGTTGTGGTTAATGATACCTACTCTGAATGGTTACCGGTTGTAAGTGGTGAACCCCAGGGTTCTGTGCTGGGCCCACTATTATTCAACTTTTTTATAAATGACATATAGGATAGAATTAATGGCACTGTTTCGATTTTTGTGGATGACCTCAAGATATGTAGCACAGTGCAGTCTATAGAAGATGTTCACAAGCTTCAGACTGACTTGTAGATCGTCTGAGTAAAGTCATGCACTTGTGGTTTAATAACCTGAAGGCCACATATATCCTCGGGCGATTAAAACTGGGAGAGTCACTAGTTAAAAAGGATCTAGAGGTACTAGTAGACCACAGGCTAAATAACAGCATGCAATGCCAAGCAACTGCTTCCAAGGCCACCAAGATATTATCATTCATTAATAGATGGAATCATGGGATAGGGATATTATTTTGCCTCTTTAAAAGGCACTGGTGCGCCCTCGCCTGGAATATGCTGTCCAGTTCTGGGCATCCTTTCATAGAAAGGACACTCTGACTATGGAAACAGAGCAGAGGAGAGCCACCAAACTAATAACAGGAATGAAGTATTTGTTATGAAGAAAGATTACGGGAATTAAATATGTTTAGTCTTGAGAGGAGACGTCTGAAGGGGACACTATTAACTTGTATACAAATATTAATGGCCAATACTAAAAATATAGGGGAAAACTATTCTGGTAAAATCCTCTCCAAAGACAAGAGGGCACTCCCTCTGTCTGGTTAAAAAAAAAAGATTAATCTCCGGAGGTAACAATCATTTTTTACCATAAGAACTATAAATCTGTGGAATAGCCTCCCACAGAAGCTTGTTACATCATTAACAGTTGACAGTTTCAAAAAGGGAATAGATGCATTTCTAGCAGAAAGTAACAACAGTTACTATTACAAGAAAAAATAAAAACTTTTCCCAACCCTGTCACTTGGTTGGATTTGATGGACATGTTTTGTTCAACAGTACCAACTGTGCAACTATGTTACTATGTAACCCTTTAAGGTAATGTCTTACAGTATTAGTGATTTGCACAGGGACAATATTATGACTGCTTCATGGGTTTTAATCCTTCACTTTGTATTTTAATTTACTTTTTTGTTTTAAACTTTTTTTACTTTTGTAGCGGCTGCCTGGCATTAGCTTCTGCAGCTCTGTTCAAACCAAATGCCCCGCATATAAACCCAGGATTTTGACTTTCCCAGGTTTTACTCTGTGCCCTTAGGGCATCCTAAATTGGCATGCCCGCTATGTGAAACCCCCCAGTTCACTGAGTAAAACTCACCTCTCCTCTGTTCAACGACGCATGTGTGGGCTCTCGTCCAATCAGAGCCCCTTGCCGTGTTTATATCCTTCGGCAAAGGGCTTTCATTGTCTTCAATAGGGAGCGAAAGCAACCGCATCTCCAGCTGTGCATGCGCGCTACCACCCCAGCCTATCTGAATGGCTGAGGCGGGAGCGCGCTAACAGCCCAAAGATGAAGGGTATGCAGCTGTTCTCACTCCCCACTGTAAACAATCAGAAATGAATGCCGAAAGCATCCCAATTTTAACGCCCCGGGGAGGGCCAGCGGCAGGCCCAGGTTTTGTTCCTCTTTGAATGCGTACATGACATGCCAAACCTGAGCATCTCGCACATGCACCATGGGAACAAGGAAATAGTGAGTTTCTGGGGAATCTCAGGGGATACACACAGTGGGGCATCCCAAATCCAGTTGCCTGGACAGACCGGAACAAAACCCAACAAATGTCAATCTCTTTAACCCTTTAAACGCCAAGCCAGTAGATTCTATGTGCTCATCTCTCTTACAGTTACCTGCCAAGCACAGAGAATCTACGTTCTTTGTGATTTCCCCCTGATCCATCCAGGATCCAATGGTTGGGGTCTCCTCTTCTCCAGGGGGGCATCCAATTCTCCCCCAGTCCCTCCCAGGGTCTTTAGCAGGGCAGAGAGGACCCATTCTGCAGATGCGGGGCAGATGGCCCAGGTCCTTTGCCCATGTTCCCGGTTTTGCTGATCACTACCAGCTGTTGGTTATTGGCGTGGGGCACAGAGCTCGGCAATGGATCGGAGATATGTAGAGAAAATGAAATACTTTTCGCAGTGTGTGTGTTTTCTGTACATTTAGCCTCTTGCAAACTGGTAATTGGTCCTTGAGACCCCTATACAGGGTAGCAAGTGGGTGGCAAGTCACCTTCCAGCCAGAGGGTGACTTCCCAGTAACCCCCAGCACCATTACCTGCCTACCCAAGGCCTGGGGGGAGGGGGCAGAAGTGCCCACAGCCCATAAGGCTATGCGGGCTGGTAGCCTTCAGAGCCTGGAGCGCAGTTGTATTTTATTTGAAAATGTCAAAGCGCTCTTTTCAGTTTGTGGGTCTCCTGGGCAGGAAAAGTGTATCTACCTATATATGTGTGGTACCATTGTAACCAGGATAAATTGGACTTTTACGCACAATATCATTTTCTTGAAAAACATTTATTTATTAAAAAAAATAACATTTATAAGTTTTTTCACATATTTCACACAAAAATATTGAGAAAGCTCTAAAAAATTACAAACATTTTATGTCAAAGCCCAAACTCTGCTGAGAAAAACAATATATAATTTTCCTCAGAAATCCCTGGACGCTCCTTGGAAAATCACAGTTAAAGTGGACCAAAACCCAAGCTGATCGGCCCAAGAATCTATAAGATTCCCGGGCCAATCAATTCCCCCCTGGGGCATCCAAAATCGGGATGCCCCACTGTGTGAAACCCCCAGGTCGCCCCATACCTTGTTTCCCAGTCCAACGGCGCATATGCGAGTCGCGTCCGCATCCCCACTAGCCCTCTAGCAGGGCGCGTGGCCGTGCCAGGCATTTGTGAATGGCCGACGTGGGCACGCTCCCTGTTAGAGGGAAGCGCTGAGCCGCTGCTCTTAGACGGAACAGGCGGAGGTGAGTTGGCATTGGCGATCTGGGGGGTTTCATGCAGCGGGGCATCTCTGATCGGGGTGCCCCGGGGGAAAAGACCAAAACCCAGGATAGTCAAAATCCTGGGTTTTGGACCACTTGGTCTGGCAACAGAGGGTGACTTATTCTCTAGGTAAGCTGGCACTGACATTGGTAAAAGAGGACCAACCACCCGTTTCACTGGCCCTGGAGTCCAGGGCTGGCCAATCAAGTGACATGGGGAATCCCACTGTGTGAGCCCACCGCAATAACTCACCTTTCCGACGTGCCTATGCCCTGGCCTACCTGCAGCTGAGGCGCGCTCCCGCACCCAGCCATTTAGGCAGGTAGGAGCCGGGGATGCGTCCTAAATCACAATCCCCCAGGTACAAGGACCAAAACCCAAGATAGTGAAAATTCTGGGTGGTCCACTGTATGCAACTCCTATAACCTTCACAGTGTCCATGCCGCCAGACTAATGCTCTACCGCTTGTGACCCCGCCCCTTTTGTCTCCACCCTCTTATCCTTTAGACTGTCAGCTCTCTGGGGGAGTACTCTCTTTGCTATTGTATCTATATTGAAAACATTTGCTCTGAACGTAGCATCTAGTTTGTAATGGTCTCTGTACAGCATGTTTTACCTTGTGTGTATTTATACATTGTACAGTGCTACAGAGGCTGATGGTGCTATATAAACAATTATAATAATAATAATAATAATGATAGTGGCAGTATAGAGGCAGGGCCTGGAGTTCTTCCTTTTTTTTTTTTTTTCTTTTTCCACTCCACTCCTCCATCTTCATATATACCGTAGTAGCCCGGGTGTCTCCCTTCAATATCAGTGTGGCCACTGTCTGATCGGAGGAACTTATTTCGTTCGTCATTGTGGAGTAAAAATAGAAAAAACATTGCAATCACCACACTGTGCATTTCTATATAAGGATGATTGTTAATATGAATATATATATGAATGTTAATATATATATATCAAGCAACCAAAAAAAGGGAGAAACCGACCGCACCAACAGATTTAAATAATAACTGGCGAGCTAAACTGTGAAGGGTTAAAACAGAAAAAATCTGTTGAAAACATGAAACAAAGACGGGGGATCCCACGTTACCCCCCTAGACCCTGCAAACACAGGAGCACCACTGAACAATAATCAACTGTATGAAAAAGTAATAAAGTTTATTAAAGCATATATCTACTCTCTACATAGATATATGCTTTAATAAACTTTATTACTTTTTCATACAGTTGATTATTGTTCAGTGGTGCTCCTGTGTTTGCAGGGTCTAGGGGGGTAACGTGGGATCCCCCGTCTTTGTTTCATATATATATCAAGAATACACTTATATATCTACCTGGACCCGTGAGAGATTTGTGTATTTAGTTTATTTACTTAATTTAATTATTGTATTATGAATCGTATTTGAGCCACCTATGCTTGGTGAGAAGATTAAATCCTTGTGGAGTTTTATCTCCCCGTTTTCCCGCCCCCCGACTCCCTTCTCACCCCCCCGCCGTACTAGTAGGAAGATTATTATGAGGTCACTATTAGGGATTTTGAATACTTATTAGGTATTGGTTTACCATATCACCGTATTTGGGACAAGTTGTTAAAGCTAATTCATTTTCGAGTTCTGATATTATTGTTCTGTACCATAATCCCTTATCTGGGGGTGCAGGGTTAGCTCATCGCAACACAGTTGTTTTTTTCGTTCGTAAAATGCCTTTTGTATATTTTTGATATATTTGTATATTCTGTGCTTATTATACGGCGTGGTGGTTTGTGGTGAGCCCCTGTAATGTTTGTATGCAACAGGGGAGGAGGTCCATAGACTCCCTTGTTCAACGGTTGGCTGGCACTGTTAGGGGGCCACTACACTAATCAGCCCACTCTACTTGCTTACCAATATATTTTTCTAGTTTTCGTTTGTTTAAATAAGCTACGTATCTTACGATGGGTCAGGTCAACAGGGATGGGACCCCAGCAAGGGTAACTCCCCCACAAGGTACATGTTTTTTTCGTTGCCTATATCAATACTGATCCTAGTCGTCTTTTCTCTGTAGTCCAGCTCTTGGGATTTAGCAGACCCCATGTAGGGGTATAAGGATTATTTTGTCTCCTATCATATTCTCTAATATCTCAGTAGCGATCTGCCATATTGATTCAGAATATCTGCAGTCCCACCACAGGTGCATCAGCGTTGCAGGCGCCTGGTTGCACCACCAACGCCTGGAGTTCTTCTTTAAACAAAAAATAACCTGCTAGGCCTAGGGCAAGCTATATTCTTGGTGGGAAAGTTAAGTAGTGGTCTGTAAGTTTTGATGCACTTCATCTGCCCCCTGGTGTCTGACTTTTGCATAGCAGTCAGCTGTATTTAGCGTTAGGTTTCTGGGATTTTTAGAGGAGAGTTTTCTGATTAGATCAGAAAGGGTTGGGCCAGGCTGGTGCAGCTTCCAAGGAGATTTGGCCAATCACAAGCCAGACTAAAACAAAAGTGTCCTACCCAGGCTCAGGGCCGTAGTTGGTGTTCATGCTGCTCTAGGGACTTTTAGTGCAGATTAACTTATTACATCTTAGAATTATTTCCTGGCCCCTGACGTACAAAAAGTCACATGACCATAGTAGTGGAGGGGAGATGCTCCATCTACTGACTACGTTTAACCCCTTGCACCCTCTCCAGATATGCACACGTGCTCTTAATTCTGCTGTGTCATTGGCAACTGGACTTTAATCCGGACCTTCACCCTGAATAAGAGCCTCTCTTGTATGTTTCCCCCACCCTGTACATACAGATTGCCCATATTAATCCGGACCTTCACCCTGAATAAGAGCCTATCTTATATGTTTCCCCCACCCTGTACATACAGATTGCTCACATTAATCCGGACCTTCACCCTGAATAAGAGCCTATCTTATATGTTTCCCCCACCCTGTACATACAGATTGCTCACATTAATCCTGATCTTCACCCTGAATAAGATCATATCTTATATGTTTCCTACAACCTGTACATACAGATTGCCCACATTAATCCGGACCTTCACCCTGAATAAGAGCCTATCTTATATGTTTCCCCCCCGTACATACAGATTGCTCACATTAATCCGGACCTTCACCCTGAATAAGAGCCTCTCTTATATGTTTCCCCCACCCTGTACATACAGATTGCTCACATTAATCCTGATCTTCACCCTGAATAAGATCATATCTTATATGTTTCCTACAACCTGTACATACAGATTGCCCACATTAATCCGGACCTTCACCCTGAATAAGAGCCTCTCTTATATGTTTCCCCCACCCTGTACATACAGATTGCCCACATTAAAAGTCATCCTACCTGCATCTACTGCATTTTTTGAGCCTTTAAACATCCAAGATGGCGGCACATGGAGTCTCAGGCTGCCTGAAGACAGGAAGTGTCTTCTGACTATGCCTCTCTGCATTCCGGGATTGCTGTCTTTTTCCCGACCCCAGATCCGCTCTGTCTGTGTAAAGCACAGCTATAACCCCGCCTCGTCTTGCACTTTTCCCCCCTCTCCTCAGGAAAGAATAATAAGTGACTAATAAACTTAAAATATATTAATTTTAGATGCAGGGTAATAGTTTTTGAAGAGTTTGGGCTTTTAATTAAAGTGGACCAAAACCCAGGATTTTGGCTATCCTGGGTTTTGGTCCTTGCCCTTGGCGACCTGGGGAATTTCACACAGCGGGGCAACCCCGACCAGGGATGCCCCACTGTGTGAAACCCCCAGGTCGCTGAAACCAACTCACCTCTTCCCGTTCCTAGGGTGCATGCGCGTCCAATTAGCGTGCTCAGATCCGCTGATGTCACTTTGTCTAAGGCGAGAGGCTCCAAGCGAGCTAGCGGCCACATACCCCGCTACCCTCTAACTGGGACCGTCAGCCATTCACAACTGCCTGGTGCGGGGATAGCGGGGATGCGGCCGCGGCTCGTGCATGCGTTGTTGGACCAGAAAAGAAGGCAAGTCTATGGGTGACCTGGGGGGCATCACACAGAGAGCATCCCGATTTTGGATGCCCCAGGGGGAGGGAATTGATCGCCCTGGGAATCATATAGATGAAGAGTCTGGACCACACAACTGCCGGGTGGAATGTGGCATAGGTAAGGAGAACCAGGGCTGGTGGGGCATCAGCAAATGGGATGGTGTAAAATAGCTGCTAGTACACTTTAGTCTGTCAGTAATAGCAGACAAACCAAAAAATGTGTGTGGCATCCAGGAGTTTATACCTGGGTGATCAGGCTCCTGGGACCTTAAACCGGACCAACACACATTTTACAAAATAATTTGGGACATGCTGGGGTAGCCCCCACCCTCTATCAACCCCCAGCCACCACCCTCCCATGGCGAAATAAGGATGCGTTGTTGGACAGTGGTGATCATGTGGCCTGCAACCGTCAAAGCAGAAGCCCAAAAACAGGACACGTGACCGCCGCTGGCCAATCATGTTTCCGCATTATGCTGGAGGAGGTGCTCCCACTCCACCCTGGAAATATGATAGAAATTTCAGAGGTTTAGGAACTTCCTTTTGGCTGTTCAAGGTGCACCCCTATTACTGAAGAGCATCGGTCGACATTTTATCTTCTGGATCTGATCAAGTCAATCATGCCCATGAGACCTGGCCTGTCTGGATAGAGCCATTGCTTTGCTGCTTCTCCTTTGCAATTGCTCCTGGATCATCAGTCAGCTTCCAATGGTGGAGGAGCGCACAATGTAGGGGGTCAAGGGCCTGAGCTCTACACTGCACCCCATCAGTAAATGATGAACACTTCTATAGTTTTAACGAAGACACTCCCAGAACCAAGACCCACCCTTCTACCCTCCTGTAGAGCAAATCATCTCTATGATGAGGGAATGCACAATGCAGTCTTCTGCTCTGAATGCAAAGCCACAGTGTCCTCCACCATGACAGTTTTGTGCAACAGTCTTACCCAAGCTAGGGAGAAAAATCTCCTAATTCCCAAAGCAGACTAGACTGACAGGTCCACTTGTCCTGCTCACTTGGGGGGCAATAATCACAGTGACCAAATCTGACCCCTTCAAAATGTGCATAGAAAACCCCTAACCGCTAACCTCTAGACGAGTCACATTATAATGACTAGTAGTTAGACACGCTGGGAGTGACCCAGTAAGGTGCTGGTAGGTGGTCATTGGTATCTGGAGCCGTGATAACTGCAGTGCAACCCACAGCTGCTGGAAGGTGGGAGGGGACGGGGAACCATAGAGCCAACAGGACGATACAAGTGGCCCAACAGATGCGCAATGAAGTTCAGGTCTGGGGAATGAGTGGGCCAGGGTAGTTTGGTAGGTTAAAAAACTGCATTACATTATGTGGGCATCATGTAATGAGTTTTTTTATATCTATGACACTACCCTGGCCCCCTCATTCCCCAGACCTGAACTTTATTGAGCATCTGTTAGCATACATTTTTTGGGGTTGCTTAAAAACAGTGGGTAAGGAATATCTGGGGAATTGTCCAGTAAAATGACAATGAATGTGGTTGCTATTCCAACTTCCAACACTAGATGGGAATATACAACCATTTTAGTTGAATATGGTAAGCATGCTCAAAAAACAAAAAAAAGGGGGTAAACATCTGCCTTATGGTTTATGGGTGCCAAATCTATAGGTAGGGCTTTCTCATGTTCCACTGCCGTACTCTAGAGCAGGGGTTCTCAACCTTTTTACACCTTTTTGTACTCCCTAGCGTCAAGAAGTTCCAACCAAGGTGATCAATTATAAATAGTACCAAAATCATTAGATTACGATTCTAAACGGTTCCCATTAACCTCTTCCCTTTGGCGCGCTTGACCAAGCCTGCATTCTTGCAGACTCACCTGTGGCGGTGCAGGTCATGGGGGTCGGGACCCCTTGACCTGTATGGACCTAGAATAGATAAGAACTTGTCTCAGGTCAGGTAGGCCATACGAAGATGTTGACTGTTCTTGACGCTGTCATTTACTTCCTTACCTTCTCGACTTGTGTACACTGCAAATTATTAATACATCACCCTGATTTATGTGTAATCTTATGCAATTTTGAATGATTGCTTTTCCTCTCACCTCCCCTGCGCGGGATGGCATTATAATGCATAAGTTTCAAATATATGTAATGTTGGAAACTCAAAGCTTTAATAAAAATATTGAAACAAAAAAAAAAAAAAAATAGTACCAAAATAAGAAGTCCACAGGCCACTGGCTGTATATAGCAGCACTCTGTACCAAGGTTGCATGTATTTGTATTTGCTTAGCCATTCGTAGCTCTCCCAAACTGTTCCAAGGTGGTCCAGCAGGGGGAGCCACGCTGGGAGTGACTTAGTAAGGTGCTGTTAGTTGGTCATCGGTATCTGGAACCGTGCTGACTGCAGTGCAACCCACAGTTGCTGGAAGGTGGGAGGGGAGGAGGATCCATAGAGCCAACAGGACCATACATGTAATCCAACAGAGGCTCAATGAAAATCAGGTCTGGGGAATGAGGGGGCCAGGGTAGTGTGCTAGGTTAAAAAAACTGCACTACATTATGTCCACATACATTTCTGGAGTTACTTAACATTGGGTAAAGAATATCTGGGGAATTGTCCAGTAAAATGAAACTGTGGTTGCTATTCCAACTTCCAACACTAGGTGGGACTATACAACCATTTTAGTTGAACATGGTAAGTACACTTAAAAAAAAAAAAAAAACATCCACCTTATGGTTTATGGGTGCCAAATCTATAGGTAGGGCTTTTTCATGTTCCACTGACGTACTCTAGAGCAGGGATTCTCAACCTTTTTACACCAAGTACCCCCTAGTGTCAAGAAATTCCAATCAAGCAGCTCCTATTAGGTGATCAATTATAAATAGTACCAAAATAAGAAGTCCACAGACCACTGGCTGTATATATCAGCACCCTGTACCGAGGTTGCATGTATTTACTTTGCCATTCGTTGCTCTCCCAAACTGTTCCAAGGCGGTCCTGCAGGGGGAACCACGGTAGAATTCTACCATATGTAGCTACTTGTATATATTGAAAATATATTGTATCTTGTATAGGCCTGTGCAGGGGCGTAGCTATAGGGGTCGCAAGGGTCGCCATTGCGACTGGGCCCCTAAGCCCCCCCCCCTGCCCACTGTAACTGTCTGTTCCCTGATGTAGTATTACATCAATGAAAGATTTATACTAGAAATAGATTCCCATAGTCGAATCTCATAATATAAAGTCTTGGCTCTCAGCACCGTTCGGATGGAGACAGGAAAAACTCCTGTGTAGGCACGATGCTGAAGTTGGTTTCTTATTCGGCCAGTTTCTTATTCGGGCTGAAGTTGGTTTTTTAAAATCACATCCTTTATTGCCCATTTAGATGCCCATTTTGTGCCAGCTAGGTCAGGATTTGTGGCAGTTTTAATGCAATATTGGCCAGAACGCTGTATAGAATAACTGGCATCATTCATGGACATTTTCCACTCAAGGAAGGCGGGGAAAAAAGCATAAACACGAATAAGAAACTGGCCGAATAAGAAACCAACTTCAGCCCGAATAAGAAACTGGCCGAATAAGAAACCAACTTCAGCCCGAATAAGAAACTGGCCGAATAAGAAACCAACTTCAGCCCGAATAAGAAACTGGCCGAATAAGAAACCAACTTCAGCATCGTTGTGTAGGCGGAGGTGGCAGCCGCTGATGGAAGCCGAGCCATAGAAGCGTCCAACCGGCCGACCAGCTAGCGGAGCGTGGTAGAAGTGACGCATGCGCAGTGGGGCTGGCAGGCTGGTGTGTAAGATGAGCGCGGCTGGGGGGAGCTCCGCACAGGATCGCAGAGGTGTCAGGCAGTGGGCGCGCAGCGGGACAGGAGCCGGGCACCTCTGTGTCGGGGCCAGTGCCGGCCGAGGGAGGCAGCATGATGGCCATGAACAGCAAGCAGCCATTCGGCATGTCCCCCATCCTGCAGGAGCCCGCCAAGTACCCGGGTCCCGAGGCCATGCGGAGGGTCTGCCTGCCGGCCCCTCAGGTAGCGCTTCATGTTCTATTCATGCCGTGTGTGTATGAGGGCAGCGCATTTAGCGCACTGTACCCCCTCCTCCCTGCATGTAACCTCCTGTACCACCTCCTGCATGTAGCCCCCTGTACCCCCTGCTTCCAGCATGTAGCCCCACTGTACCCCCTGCTGCCGGCATGTAGCCCCCTGTACATCCTGCTGCCGGCATGTAGCCCCACTGTACCCCCTGCTGCCGGCATGTAGCCCCACTGTACCCCCTCCTCCCTGCATGTAGCCCCCCTGTACCCCCTGCTGCCGGCATGTAGCCCCACTGTACCCCCTGCTGCCGGCATGTAGCCCCACTGTACCCCCTCCTCCCTGCATGTAGCCCCCCTGTACCCCCTGCTGCCGGCATGTAGCCCCCCTGTACCCCCTGCTGCCGGCCCCTCAGGTAGCGCTTCATGTTCTATTCATGCCATGTGTGTGTGCAGCTTGCGCCCCTTTCCCCTGCATGCATGTAATCCCCTGTACACCCTCTGCCTGCATGTAGCCCCCTGTACCCCCTGCTGCCGGCATGTAGCCCCCTGTACCCCCTGCTGCCGGCATGTAGCCCCCTGTGCCCCCCTCTGCCTGCATGTAACCCCTGTGCCCCCTCCTGCATGTAGCCCTCTGTACCCCCCTCTGCCTGTATGTAGCCCCCTGTGCTCCCCTCTGCCTGCATGTAACTCCTGTGCCCCCTCCTGCATGTAGCACTCTGTACCCCCCTCTGCCTGCATGTAGCCCCCTGCCCCCATACAGCCCCATTTGCCGGCATGTAGCCCCCTCCCCCCCCTGTGGGGTCCCGTGTGCCTGCATGTAGCCTCCTGCCCCCCTCCCCCTGTGGGGTCCTATGTACCGGCATGTAGCCTCCTTCCCCCCATGCATCCCCTGTGGGGTCCCGTGTACCGCATGTAGCCTCCTTCCCCCCAAGCATCCCCCTGTGGGGGCCCTGTGTGCCGGCATGTAGCCCCCCTCCCCTGTGGGGTCCCGTGTGCCTGCATGTAGCCTCCTGCCCCCCTCCCCCTGTGGGGTCCTATGTACCGGCATGTAGCCTCCTTCCCCCCATGCATCCCCTGTGGGGTCCCGTGTACCGCATGTAGCCTCCTTCCCCCCAAGCATCCCCCTGTGGGGGCCCTGTGTGCCGGCATGTAGCCCCCCTCCCCTGTGGGGTCCTGTGTGCCGGCATGTAGCCTCCTTCCCCCCATGCATCCCCTGTGGGGTCCTGTGTGCCGGCATGTAGCCTCCTTCCCCCCATGCATCCCCCTGTGGGGTCTTGTGTGCCGACATGTAGCCCCCTGCCCCCCATGCATCCCCCTGTGGGGTCCTGTGTGCCAGCATGGCCGCTTATGAATTTTTATGACTTGAGGTGGAAGCACGTTGCCGCCGCTATTCCCCACTGACGGCGCTTTGCGTGTTGTTCGCAGCTGCAGGCGAATATATTCGGGGGTTTGGAGGAGACGCTGCTGACCCACGCCGAGGCTCTGGCGGCGGTGGACATTCTTCCTCACAGCAAGAGCCACCACCACCACCAGCAGGGGCGTAGCTATAGGGGTCGCAAGGGTCGCCATTGCGACTGGGCCCCTAAGCCAGCAGCCGCCGCGGGTCGGGCGGGGCCTGGAGGAGAGACAGAAGGTCTGGTGGCAGGGCCCCCCCCCCTGCCCACTGTTCCCTGACAGCGCCGCCGCCACCACCAGGCTGGAGCACGGAGAGCCGGCGCCGCTCATTATAAGGTAGGTTGCTGTCACTGATGATGGGGGGGGGCAGTTTGACTCCTCGCATCGGGGCCCACAAGACTTTAGCTACGCCCCTGGGCCTGTGTGTACTACTGTGACATACAATGATTAGGGAACATTCTGGAGAAAAGTATCATCTTTTTTTTGTCTGATACAGAGACATATCTATTTATGGCAAAATTTCTGGTCTGATTTATTAAAACCCTAAAGGTTATTTTGCATATATTAACATTTGCCTAAATAAAAAATTCTTTCATTCTTGCATAAAAGTTAACTTGGTGCGCTTCTCTATTTTGGTTCTCGGCAGTATGAGACCATAAATGAAGAGAATTTAAAGCAGACCAAAACCCACTGAACTTGTGAAAATACCATTTTGTGAATACTCACCTTGTAAAATGGGTATTATGAGTATGTCACACACCCCGCTTCAAGAATCCATAACATGTGGGTAATATCGTCCTGAAGAGGGCGTTCCTGCAGAGATGATAGCAAAAGAAAGCCCCTCCCTGATCCATAAATACCTGGGACCTCCCACTCACTACCCAGTATACAGAAAGCAGTAAGGTAAGGGACCAGGAAGAGGCAAATATAAACAACAACCACGCAAAGTTCGCAATAAAGAGGATCCTGAATACAAAAGGGCGGGTTGAAGCGGGGTGTGTGACATACTCATAATACCCTTTTTACAAGGTGAGTATTCACAAAATGGTATTATTCTTAGTATGTCACACACCCCGCTTCAAGAATCCATAACATGTGGGACATCCAACAGCAGTGTCCATAACAAGGGCGGGGATCCAAAACTAGGCAACAATGCACAACCTTAAACCACAACAGCTTGCAAAACTTTGCGGCCAAAAACAGCATCCGCTGATGCCCTAACATCAACCTTGTAAAACTTGGAAAAGGTGTGAACCGAAGACCAGGTAGCGGCCTTACAAACTTGTTCAACAGAAGCCTGGTGCTGAAAGGCCCAGGACGCATCAACTGCACGAGTAGAATGAGCAGTAACACGAAAAGGGGGACTCCTCCCCTTGGCAGAATAGGCCCCAATGATGGCCTGACGAATCCATTTACTAATGGAAGATTTGGCAGGAGCCAAACCTTTCCTAGGCCCGCAGGGCACCACAAAGAAAGCATCAGTCTTACGAAAGGAAGACGTAACCTCCAGATAATGTTCCACAACACGAACTACATCCAAGGAATGCAATGCCCTTTCCTTGTCGTCGCTGGGATTTGGGCATAGAGAGGGCAAAACAATGTCCTGATTCAGATGAAACTCCGAGACCACTTTAGGAAGAAAATCCTGCTTGAAACGAAAGACAACCTTGTCCTGATGTTTCTCGAAGTACGGAGCTGTAATGGATAAAGCTGCCAACTCAGAAACACGCCTAACCGAAGTGATAGCCACCAAAAAGGCCACCTTTTGGGTAAGAGAAGACAAAGCTATCTCATTCAAGGGCTCAAACGGAGGGCCCTGGAGAGCAGAAAGAACCAGGTTCAAATCCCAAACTGGAACAAAAGGCTTCCTAGGAGGCCGAACATGTGTAACACCTTGGAAAAAGGTCTTGACTAAGGGATGAAGTGCAAAAGACCTTTGGAAGAACACCGCCAGGGCAGAAACCTGCCCTTTCAATGTACTAAGCTGGAGCCCCAGATCTAGACCATGTTGGAGAAACTCTAAAATTCTAGGAATGGAGAACTCTCGACAAGAGAAAGACCTACTTTCACACCAATCAATATAGGCCCTCCAAGTCCTGTAGTAAATAGAAGAGGAAGAGCGCTTCCTGGCACAGATAAGAGTCTGAATCACTGCGTCAGAAAGACCTTCCTCCTTCAAGATGGCGGTTTCAGCAGCCATGCCGTCAAAGCCAGCGATGGTAAATTGGGATAGCGCAGCCGACCCTGGGTGAGCAGGTCCGGCAGCAGAGGCAGGGCGAACTGATCCTCTGCCAGTCTTACAAGATCTGCGAACCAAACTCGCCTTGGCCATCTTGGGGCCACCAGAATTGCCGACGCACCATCCAAGGCCAGTTTGCGCAGCACTCTGGCTAGCATTGGGAACGGAGGAAACAGGTAAAGGAGCCCCAGATCCCTCCAGTTTAGAGACATGGCATCCACTGTCAGAGCCAGAGGATCCTGCGAGAGAGACACAAAGACTGGAAGCTTGTGATTGTGACGAGAAGCAAAGAGGTCCACCGCTGGGACCCCCCACCTGAGACATATCGAACGAAACACCTTGGGACTGAGAGACCACTCCCCCTGACGAGAGGAGGCCCTGCTCAGCAAGTCCGCCTCCGTGTTCTCCACTCCCGGAATGTAGACTGCTAAGATACACGGGACGTGGGTCTCTGCCCAGTCCAGAATCAAAGACACTTCCCTGAGGGCACTCCTGCTGCGAGTCCCTCCTTGGTGATTGATGTAAGCAACCGCCGTTCTGTTGTCCGACCGGACCTGAACTGGCAGGCCTCTCAACTGATGAGTCAAGCGAAACAGAACCAACCTGATGGCTCTCAACTCCAGAACATTGATGGGCTCGTGAGCCTCCCGCGGGCCCCACAAACCCTGAAACTGGAGGTCCTTCCAAACACCCCCCCAACCTGACAGACTGGCATCCGTGGTGACTGTTTCCCAACACGGAGCCAGAAAAGATCTGCCCTTCAACAGATTGACCGACCCCAGCCACCATTGCAGGGATCGACGAACTCGGGGAGTCATCAGGAAGGACTGATCCAACGATAGAGGAGACTTGTCCCAAACCTTCAACAGATGAAGCTGAAGCGTCCTTGTGTGAAACTGCGCAAAGGGAACTGCCTCGAATGAGGCCACCATTAACCCCACCAGCCTCATCCCTAACCGGATGGTCGGATGAGGGGTAGACAAGAGAAGCCGAACTAACTCCTGAATCAAAAGAATCTTGGCCTGGGGTAGAAACACCCTGGCCTGTGAAGTGTCCAGAGACATTCCCAGAAAGGTCAGAATTCTGGACGGAGAAAGAGAAGACTTGGGGTGGTTGATCACCCAACCGAACCTTTCCAGAGTGGACACCACCGCTCTGGTGTCCAACTCCGCTTGGTTGAAGGAAGAGGCCATGATCAGTAGATCGTCCAAATAGGGCACGATGCGGATACCCTGGCCTCTGAGCAGAGCCATCACCCCCGCTAGCACCTTGGTGAACACCCGAGGAGCTGAGGTGAGACCGAAAGGAAGTGCCACAAACTGAAAGTGCCGATCCTCCACCACGAACCTGAGAAACCTCTGGTGTGCTGGAAAAACCGGAACGTGTAGATAAGCATCCTTGATGTCTATGGACGTCAGAAAGTCTCCCTGAGGAAGAGAGTGAATGGCCGAACGCAGCGTTTCCATGCGGAATTTCCTCGGCCGGATGAACCTGTTGAGAAACTTCAGATCCAAGATGGGTCGGACCAACCCGTCCTTCGTGGGTACCGTGAACAGATTGGAATAAAAGCCCCTGCCCCGATCTGAAGGGGGCACTGGGCAAATGACAGCCATGTCCAGAAGATTCTCCACTGCCACCAGGAGCCCCTGCGCCGCTAGAGGCTCCGACGGCATCCGAGACCTGACAAATCTGGAAGGGGGGCGGAGCTCGAACTCCAGCTTGTAGCCGGAAGACACCACTTCCCGGATCCATCTGTCCGAGACCTCTTGATCCCAGATCTGAGAGAAGTGCTGCAGCCGTCCCCCCACCTGCATGGGTGAGGGCGCCCCCTCATTGCTGAGCCGGCTTAGCAGCCGGTTTGGGCTTAGAGCCCCAACTGTATCCAGAACGGGCACGTCCTCTGCCCCTGTTTCCGGAATCTCCTCTGGAAGAGGGAAATGCAGAACCCCTACCAGATCTGGCCCCCCGAAAGGAGGGGGTAAAGGCAGGCGCTCCCCGAAAAGGGCGGCGTTGTTTCTTACGTTGAGGTAACCTACCACCCTTGGTGACAGAGTCCAATGTCTCTCCAAAGAGCCGTAGACCAACAAAGGGTAAAGCCGTCAGTGATTTTTTGGACATAAAATCGGCCGCCCACTGGCGCAGCCACACCGACCGCCGAATAGCCACAAGCAGAGCCGACGTCCTACCACACATCATCAAAGTGTCATCCAAGGCAGTCAACACAAAGGATAGAAACAACTCACACCGTTTAAGGCTAAGGAACTCATTACTACCAGGACGAAGCCCGGAAGAAGTCAACAGGTCCCTGACCACAGACCTGGTAGCCAACACCATTAGCTCCGAAGCGCACACAGGCCGGATGGCCGACCCAATGCTAGTAAAGCCATGAGAAGCCATCTGATCAATACGTTTATCCTCTCCATCTTTGAGAGTGGAACAATCAGGTCTGTTTAAAACCGAGGAGTTAGACAACCCCAAAACCGGTGCATCCACCTCGGGGGGAGATGCCCAGCGGTTGACCGCCTCAGAAGGAAAGGGATATTTCCTATTCCACCCCTGAGGGATGCCAGGGAGCCGAGCCGGCCTATCCCATTCCTTGTCAATGATTCTATCAAAATGGCGTTGCGTAGGAAACTCCAGGCGCGGCCTGGATTCCTCAAACAATTCACCTTTCTGCTGTGACGCCTAATATTCAGAACTTCCAGCATGAGAGACAGAGCGTGAGGAGAGTCCAAGGATCTCCCTAAATCAGAAAGCTCGGCATCAGCGCCAGCAGACTGCTCATCATCCGAAAATTCTGAACCCTCATCAACTTCCCCCTCCTCTAGCTGAGGATAATCAGACCAATCCAGATTGTCTCTGTCATCAAGATCATCCACCGGCGGAGCCGGCGACAAATGCTTTCTCTTAGACGGAGCCTTACGGGCGACCGAGCTAGAGAGCATTTTCTCAAGGCTAGCCAATCTGGCACACATCTCGGATTGCAGATCCCTGCCCATGACCACGTCACACGGGGCACGAGTCAAGGCGGGAGGGGGAGTTGAGGTGGCCGGCTGTGCTGACCCCGCCGCTTGGGGTTCGGACTGCCGCGTAATAGTTTGCTGTGCACATGGTATACACAGTAACACATCATCCCCAGTAATGGAAATCCCACACAACATACACTTTTTGGGATGCCCCGAAGGGGTCCCAGTCCCAGTATCCGGGGATGCCTCCATAAGGTGAATTTTGAGTGGTCGCTATGACCCAGGGAATTACGCCAGTTAGACAACCCGGGATGCCCCTTTAATGTCCCGAGTGGTAGGATTTGTGATGCTAAAATGGACCCAGGGACCCAGGATCAGGAGAGACCTTCCAATACTACAGAAGATCCTCCTGGATAACCTTCACCTAAAAGACAGAGAGAGACCCATAAGTCCCTACAATAAGACTTAACAGAAAAAGAAAAGAAGAAATAAATGAGGCCCACAGGGCCACTCACAAACGCTGCGGTGAACGATCCGCCTCAGAACAATGGCGATTTCTGAGGTGAAGTGAAGAGAAGAAGAACTGCCTTGTCAGGGGCGTGGTCTGCGCAGCCCGCGCAAAGCTGATCTGTGCCCCTTAAGCTGCCTAGTAACAGGGAGCTGCCTAGTAACAGGGAGCTCAGCTCCGCAGCGGCGCCAGTACAGAGGAGGGCGGAGCCGCGGCGACGCGCCGAAAGCCCGGCTCCGCCCCCCCTTCCAGTGTGAATGAAGCGTGAGGGAAGAAGTCCCTCACGCACCAGCCCAGAGACCGGCGCCGCCGACAACCGCGGCGCCGGCTGCCATGACAGCGGGTGCTCCCACTATCACTAGCGGAGCACCCGCCCCGCTCGCTGCGGCGAGGAATGAATGAGAGAACGGGGGCTGGCCGCGGCAGAGCGCCGAGTGCCAGCCCCGCCCCCCCAAAGCGTGAGAGGTAAAAAATTACCTCACAGACTGAAAAAACCCCGGCACCCGGCTGCAATGACAGCCGCGGTGCTGCAACATAGTAACAACAGTGCAACCAATTCATTGAGGGATTACTTCCAGACGCTCCACATCAACAAGAGAAAGTGTATAAAGAGAAAGAGAATAAAACTAAACCCTATGAGAGGAACCCCCAGCCCCCATAGTTGGTAAAGGGAAGAGCCCCCCCCCAGGGGAAAAGTCAAGGGACAGGGCATCCCAAACCGAGATCACCTACCCGGTATGACCGCCTACCCTCTCTTTTAGGGTCTCACGGTGGAGCTCTGCTCCTCAGCACCAGAGGTGCCAATGTACCCTCGCTCGGGCCAGCAGCCAAGACTGTGGAGGCATGTAATCTGAGGTAAATTTTGGGACAAACAGGGGTCCGAGCGGAAATAGACAAAATAAGAGGCCGGGAGTTACCCCGGCTACCTGAAATCCCCCTGTGCAAGGAGGAGCCATCATCTTCTGACTTGCTCGCCGTCTGCAGAAATGGAAAACTGGGTAGTGAGTGGGAGGTCCCAGGTATTTATGGATCAGGGAGGGGCTTTCTTTTGCTATCATCTCTGCAGGAACGCCCTCTTCAGGACGATATTACCCACATGTTATGGATTCTTGAAGCGGGGTGTGTGACATACTAAGAATATACATTTGGCCAAAACCCCTTCCGGTACTCCATTCTTAGGGTGTAGAACTAGAAATGAATATTTTCACTTTTCGAACCACTGAGGAACACTTTATTTTTTGCTGTCAATCTCTGTAAGATGGCAGAGGATCAGTCATTGCACAGATGTGGAAACACACAATAGTGGCAATGAATAGAGGAGGCGCTGCTTCACAGCTAAAATAAGCGCAAGTATCTAGGATAAGAGTGAAGCAGGAGCAGTGAGATTTAGCAAAAGGTGCTCTTCGTAGGGGGAGAAATTAAGGGGATGCTAGTTAAAACTGTGGGTTTGGGTCCGCTTTAATTCAGAATCTTGGAGTAGAATCCTACTTTAGGATGAGTCAGGGGGCATAACATACGTTTGGGGAGCAACAGGAAAGATTGGTTCAGAGGTTTTTGGAGGGAACACTACAGGCAACATTGTATAGAGCAGAGTTTTTATGAGAGGCCAGAGGGATAGACAGGGAGATCGTCCATAACCATGCTGAGGGGAAGACTGGTGTTGCCTCCTGCGTAAGACTTATGGTAGGGCTACTACAGGGACGAGGCCCAGGTGCAGTTGGAACACCTGGCTGTGGTGCAGCAGAGTCCAGCTGAGGTGTGGGGAGGTCCATGCTGAGAGGAGAAAACCCTGTTGGGAAGAATCCCAGTGGGGCCCTGACATTGGATGCGACAGAGGCGGCGTCCCTTACGAATAGAGAGCATCCAATGGGACCGACAGGTGTTCAGGAGGAAGTCGATGGCCCTGTCTGAGGCCCCTGCCCTGCAGTGACTGTTGTGTGGAGGAGAAGCCCTCATGTTGGGTAATGGTAGATAGAGGATAGGTTCCCTGTTTTACTGACTGCCGAACCCTCTGCCAATGCTGGACAATTCCACGTCCCAGTCTGGGATACCTCCACTACGAGGGGGTGTTCAGTTCAAAATGGTGGAGGTGGAGTGGTGTGAAGTAGTAAATGATGTCTTTAGGTTCCCGGCAGAGCCCTATATTCTAAGTATGTCACACACCCCACTTCATTTACTAATTATTATTACACTTGGGTTAACTCACCGCTAGGTGGCGTAGTTGCAGAGATCTCCAAAAAAGCAGCAAGCCCCTCTCGGTCTATACATACCTGGTACCTCCCATCAATTCCCCAGTGTTGTTCTCTGCAAGGTGGCGACAAGACAGAAGAAAGAAGTCTCCTGCTTGCAGGTAGCCGGGGTATCACCCCGGCCCCCCCCCCCCCCCCCATGGTCTATTGCTGCCCGACCCTGTTTTGTGTATCCCCCCTGTTAACTGGCAGCCTCCCAGCCTTGGCTGTAGGTCGGGCAAAGGTAGCTGGCACCCTAGGTGCCCAGGAGATTAGCTCCTCCGCTCGACTCCATATTGTGGGGCATAGCGGGATTCCCGGAGTGGTGATCCGGATGTGGGATGCCCCGATCCCCTAGCGGTTAGATAGGGCTGTACTGTGGTTTACTCCTGGTTGTCCGTGTGTGGCATGCTTGGTGGTTGTGTCCCCCCGCTGTGGTGTGCCCCCTTTGTTCCTCCCCCCTCTCGCTCCCATTCTTGGAGGTGATGGCAGGCTCTTGATCCTGTTGTTGGGTAAAAGGGGGGGGAGACCTTGTCAGCATATAGTATTCTTTTATTTTGCTTGTATATATTTCTATATATATTTATTCACATATTTTCGGCTGTTAATATTTACATATGTGTAGCATGTGCCCGGAATGATTGTTGTCGTATTGTGTTTTTCAGATCCTGGGACCCCATCCTGCTGGGCTCTCCCGGTCTTACATACCTGGCTAGTTTGGGGGGAAAAAATTGGGATATTTATCTGTTTAATCCCCATGGTCAGGGTAGTAAAAGTTTTTAGCTAGACAGTATTAAAGGGGCATCCCGGGTTGCTTACTGCGTAAATCCCTGGGGTCTGCGAATACCATAATTTCACCATATGGAGGGTGCCAAGGATACCGGAACTGATCCTTCGGGACAATCTAGGCTGTGTGGGGGTTGTGGGACTCCGCTCCCGGGGGATGATGTCATTGTATGCATTCCATGTGCGCAGCGGAGCATTGAGCGCCAGTCCAGCACCCCTGTGCCTGGTACTTCATCGTCCGCGCCATCTCCCTCTCCTCCTCGCCTGTTCCGGACCCCGTGTGACGTGGTCACGGGTGGGGATTCGCAATCGGAGGTGTGCGCCCGGTTGGCCAACCTTGAGAAAATGTTTTCCACCATGTCCGCTCAGAGGGCTACGGCCAAGCGTAAACACCTATCTCCGCCTCCGCCGGACTCGGATGAGGAGGTGATTGAGGACCTGGATTGGTCGGACCGTCCCCTCGAAGAGGGTGAGCTCGTGGAGGAATTGGATGATTCAGAGGGCCAGCAGGTGCTGGGCGCTGAGGGGGACCAGGTGGATGGTCCCGCTCCTGATACGCCTTCTATTTTGGCCCAAATGTTTGAGGTTTTGGTTTTGGACCCTCCCGAGGTTGCTCCTCGGCCTAGGGGCCAGCTTTTTGGGGGCTCCAAGCAGAGTTTGGAGTTCCTTAGTCAACAGCATTTCGAGGACGTTGTCCTTAAGCAGTGGGAGCATCCTACACGGCTCGTCGGGGTACCGCCTAGCTGGGATAAGAAATATCCCTTTCCGGCGGACTTGCTGAAACGTTGGTCTGTCCCTCCCGAGTTGGATGCTCCGGTTTTGGGGCTGTCTAATACGGCGGCTGTTCATTTCCCTGACACTACTTATCTTAAGGATGGCGAGGCCCGCCATGGTTTCGTCTGTGCGGGTTCGGTTTTGAGGCCTGTTTGGGCTTCGGCTCTTTTGGCCTTGGCGGTTAGGTCTATGGTCAGGGATTTATGTGTGGATCTTGATCCCTCGGGTGATGAGTTTCTTGCGCTTAAGCGTTGTGACTCCTTCTTGTCATTTATCCTGGCCGCTCAGGATGATGCTATGTTGATGTGTGGCAGGGCTTCTGCCCTGTTGGTGGCTATTCGCCGATCTGTGTGGCTGAGACAGTGGACGGCTGATTTTAATTCTAAAAGGTCTCTCACGGCTCTTCCCTTTCTGGGGTTGAGGCTTTTTGGTGAAAAGCTGGATTCTGTGACCAAGGGAGGTAGGCTGCCTCAGCGCAAGAAGTTTCGCCGTTCCTTTCGGGGGGCGGCCTCTTTCAATCCATCCTTTCGGGGAGCTAGAGCCGGCAGGAGTGCGGGCTTCTCGGCTTCCAGGGGTGCGGGTTGGAATAGGGGTAAAGGTCGTGGCCGCCCCGTTCACGCCTGGGGCGCCAAGCCCAAGTCAGCTGCCAAGCCCACTCAGCAATGAAGGGGCGCCCTCACCCGTGCGGGTGGGGGGACGGCTGCGACTCTTCTCCCGGGTATGGGACCAGGTGGTCTCGGACAGGTGGATTCGGGAGGTGGTGTCGGCCGGTTACAAGCTGGAGTTCGAGTCCCGCCCTCCTCCAAGGTTTTTCAGGTCTCGGGTTCCTTCAGACCTGGTGGCTGCGCAGGGGCTCCTGGCGGCGGTTCAGAATCCCGTGGAATTGGCGGTCATTTGCCCGGTCCCTCCAATCTGTTCACTGTACCCAAGAAGGACGGGTCGTTCCGTCCGATCCTGGATTTGAAGTTTCTCAACCGGTTTATTCGTCCCCGGAAGTTTCGCATGGAGACCTTGCGGTCTGCGATCGGCTCGCTTCGGCAGGGGGACTTTATGACGTCCATAGACATCAAGGACACGTACCTTCACATTCCGATTTTTCCGGCTCATCAGCGGTTTCTTCGCTTTGTGGTGGAGGATCGGCACTTTCAGTTTGTAGCTCTTCCATTCGGTCTCACCTCGGCTCCGAGAGTGTTCACCAAGGTGTTGGCAGGGGTGATGGCCCTGCTCAGAGCTCAGGGGATTCGCATTGTTCCTTACCTGGACGATCTTCTCATCATGGCTCCTTCCTTCAGTCAAGCGGAAGGGGACACCAGCATGGTGATGTCTATGTTAGAGAGGTTCGGCTGGGTGATCAATTACCCCAAGTCCTCTCTGGTTCCGGCCAGGGTGGTGACTTTTCTGGGGATGTCCTTGGACTCTTGCCAGCACAGAGTGTTTCTCCCTCAGGCCAAGGTTCTTTTGATTCAGGAATTGGCTCAGCTTCTTCTCTCCAATCCTCACCCGTCCATTCGGCTAGGGATGAGACTGGTGGGGTTGATGGTGGCCTCGTTCGAGGCGGTTCCCTTCGCACAGTTTCATACGAGGACGCTGCAGCTTTATCTTTTGGCGTCTTGGGACAGGCGCCCGCGGTCGTTGGATCGGTCCTTCCGGATGTCTCTTCGGCAGTCTCTTCGGTGGTGGTTGGTCTCGGACAATATTTTGAAGGGCAGGTCTTTTCTGACCCCGCTTTGGGAGACTGTCACCACGGATGCCAGCTTGTCAGGATGGGGAGGTTTCTGGAAGGATCTTCAGTTTCAGGGGCAGTGGGACCCTCAGGAGGCCCACTTGCCCATCAATGTTCTGGAGTTACGAGCCATCAGATTGGTTCTGTCTCACTTGACGCGTCATTTACAGGGTCTGCCGGTTCAGGTTAGATCGGACAATCAGACGGCGGTTGCTTACATCAATCACCAAGGAGGGACTCGCAGTCTGGGTGCCCTCAGAGAAGTGTCTCTGATTCAGGTTTGGGCGGAGACGTATGTCCCTTGCATTTCGGCAGTGTACATTCCAGGAGTGGAGAACACGGAGGCGGATTTTCTGAGCCGGTGCTCGTCCCGCCGGGGGGGAATGGTCTCTCCATCCCCAAGTGTTTCGGTCCATGTGTCTTCGGTGGGGGACGCCGGAGGTGGATTTGTTTGCCTCTCGTCACAATCACAAGCTTCCGACATTCGTGTCGCTGTCTCGGGACCCTCTGGCTCTGGCGGCGGATGCCATGGCCTTGAGCTGGAAGGATCTGGGGTTCCTGTATCTGTTCCCTCCGATTCCCATGCTAGGCAGGGTGCTGCGAAAGCTAGTTCAGGAAGGAGTTCCCGCCATTCTCGTGGCTCCAAGGTGGCCAAGGCGGGTGTGGTTCGCAGACATCGTTCGTCTGGCGGTGGATCAGTTCGATCTGCCTCTTCGGCCAGATCTGCTCACCCAGGGTCAACTGTGTTACCCCAGTTTACCAACGCTGGCTTTGACGGCTTGGCTGCTGAAACCTCCATCTTGAGGGAGGAGGGTCTTTCGGATTCGGTCATTCAGACTCTCGTTAGTGCTAGGAAGAGGTCTTCCTCTTCCATCTATTATAGGGTCTGGAGATCTTATATTGATTGGTGTGAGGCTAGATCTTTGCCCTGCCGGGTCTTTTCTATTTCTCGGATTTTGGATTTTCTTCAATCAGGGCTGGATTCTGGTCTTCAGCTGAGTACCTTGAAGGGGCAGGTGTCTGCCTTGTCTATTTTTTTCCAGAGGTCTTTTGCTAGCCATTCTTTGGTCAAGACTTTCTTCCAGGGGGTTTCGCATCTGCGGCCTCCTAGGAAGCCTTTGCTCCCAGTTTGGGATTTGAATTTGGTGCTCTCTGCGTTACAGGCTCCCCCTTTTGAGCCTTTGCAGGATATTGCTTTGTCCACTTTGACTCAGAAAGTTGTCTTTTTGGTGGCCATCACTTCGGTTCGGCGTGTTTCGGAGTTGGCAGCTTTGTCGATTCAGGCTCCTTATTTTGAGAAGCATCAGGACAAAGTGGTCTTTCGTTTCAAGTCAGATTTTCTCCCTAAGGTGGTATCTGCTTTTCATCTTAATCAGGACATTGTTCTTCCTTCTTTGTGTCCTAAGCCTAGGAATGACAAGGAGAGTGCGTTGCACTGCTTGGACGTTGTGCGTTGTGTTAGGTACTATTTGCGTGCTACGTCTTCCTTTCGTAAGACTGATGCCTTTTTCGTGGTGCCCTGTGGGCCTAGGAAGGGCTTGGCTCCGGCTAAGTCTTCCATTAGCAAATGGATTCTTCAGGCGATTGTTGGAGCCTATTCTGCCAAGGGGAAGGATCCCCCTTTTCGCGTTACTGCTCATTCTACTCGTGTGGTTGGTGCGTCCTGGGCTTTTCAGCACCAGGCTTCGGTTGAACAAGTTTGTAAGGCCGCTACCTGGTCTTCGGTTCACACTTTTTCTAAGTTTTACAAGGTTGATGTGCGGGCCTCAGCGGATGCTGTGTTTGGCCGTAAGGTTCTGCAGGCTGCAGTGGTTTGAGTTTTATCTGCGTTATTGCCTGGTTGGATACCCGCCCTTTTTGGACACTGCTGTTGGATGTCCCAAGTGTAATAATAATTAGTAAATGAAGTGGGGTGTGTGACATACTTAGAATAATACCATTTTGTGAATACTCACCTGTAAAATGGGTATTATAAGTATGTCACACACCCCACTTCACCCGCCCTCTTTTGGTATCCTGGTTCCTTATATGGTGAAGTTTTGGTATTTACAGTTGAGGATTACATTTGTTTATTCCTGGTACCTTGTCTTACTGCTGTTTTAACACTGGGGAATTGATGGGAGGTACCAGGTATGTATAGACCGGGAGGGGCTTGCTGCTTTTTTGGAGATCTCTGCAACTACGCCAGCTAGCCGTGAGTTAACCCAAGTGTAATAATAATTAGTAAATGAAGTGGGGTGTGTGACATACTTAGAATACCCATTTCACAGGTGAGTATTCACAAAATGGTATTTTTCATTGGCCTTCCATTGCAGCCAGCATGACCTAGGGGAGGGTCTACAAGGAGATGGCCACCTCCCATGGGTGAGGACACTGTGTCTCTATCTGCAGCCAGCGTCCTTACTCATGGGGATAGCCATCCTGCTGTAGACCCTGCCTTGCAGCTACGAGTGGTTAGGAAGAGGATGGAAGTGGGAGCAGGGCCACCACCAAAGCATTCACCAATCACCTTCCTCAGTGCAGAACAGCAGATCGTTAATTTCACTACCGCCTGAAGCACTTCTCGGCCAAAAACAGCATCAGCTGAGGCCCTGACATCCACCCTGTAAAACTTTGTGAGAGTATGAAGTGGCAGCCTTACAAACTTGTTCCACTGAGGCCCGATGCTAAAAGGCCCAGGAAGCACCAATGGCTCTAGTAGAATGAGCTGTGATCCGAAAAATACAATTCTGTGATTACTCACCTGTAGAATTGATATTATGAATATATAGTACGTCCTGCTCCAGATTAGATTACTTACACTTGGGATCTACTTCGCCAGATGGCGCTGGACTGCAGTGACAGCGAAATTGGCTCCTCCCGGCCCCTCAAATACCCGGGACCTCCCACAAATTCCCAGCATTGAAAAGCAGTTAACGAGAAGCCGGGAGAATTAAAAAGAACCATACTGGAACTATAACAAAGATAATCACCATACAGGGGATCCAGGATAATGCAAAACCAAGGGTACCCCACAGGACGTACTGTATACTCATAATATCAATTCTACAGGTGAGTAATCACAGAATTGTATTATTCTTAGTATACAGTACTTCCTGCTCCAGATTAGATTACTTACACTTGGGACATTCAATAGCAGTGTCCATAAAGTAGGGTGGGATCCCCAAAGGTAACAGCAGACATGTCAGACCACTGCCGCCTGCAGAACCTTGTGGCCAAAAGCAGCATCGGCTGAGGCCCTAACATCAATCTTGTAAAAGGTATGAACAGAAGACCAAGTAGCGGCCTTGCAAACTTGTTCAACAGAAGCCTGGTGCTGAAAAGCCCAAGAGGCACCAATAGCACGAGTGAAATGAGCAGTAAGGAGGAAGGGAGGATTCTTCCCCTTAGCAGAATAGGCCTGAACCACTGCCTGACGGATCCATTTGCTGATAGTAGACTTGGCAGGAGCCAAACCCTTCCTAGGACCAGAAGGGACCACAAAAAGAGCATCAGTTTTCCTGAAGGACGCAGTGACAACCAGGTAATACTTCAGACACCTGACCACATCCAAGGAATGCAGAACCCTTTCCTTAGCGTTGCTAGGATTAGGGCACAATGAAGGAAGAACAATATCTTGATTCAAATGAAAAGCAGACACCACCTTAGGCAGAAAGTCTGGCTTAAAGCGGAACACCACCTTATCCTGGTGTCTCTCAAAGTATGGGGGCTGGATAGACAGAGTCGCCAGCTCAGACACACGCCTGACCGAAGTAATAGCCACCAGAAAGACAACCTTGAGGGTAAGAACAGCCAGAGCAGCATCCTAAATAGGCTCAAAGGGAGCACCCTGCAAAGCAGACAAGACCGCGTCAAGTCCCAAACAGGGACCATAGGTTTTCGTGGGGGACGCACATGAGTGACCCGGTGAAAAAAAAGTCTTAACCAAGGAATGCTGAGCAAAAGACTTCTGAAAGAAGACAGACAGGGCAGAAACCTGACCCTCCAGAGTACTGAGTTTTAGACCTGACTCCAACCCATGTTGTAAAAACTCCAGAACCCTTGGGATTGAGAACACCCTACAGGGAAGAGATCTAGACTCACACCAATCAATGTAGGTATGCCATACCCTATAATAGATGGAAGAAGAAGTTTTCTTCCTAGCCTTCACCATGGTCTCAACCACCGAAGCAGACAAGCCTTTCTCTATTAGGATGGAGATTTCAGCAGGCAGGCCGTCAAAGCCAGAGTTTGTAAATTGGAATGGCGTAAGGGGCCCTCAGTGAGTAGATCTGGCACTCCTGGCAGAACGTACTGGTCTACTGCCATCTGCACCACATCTGCGAACCACACCCTTCTTGGCCACCTGGGGGCCACCAGAATCACTGGCACCCCTTCCAGAGCAATCTTGCGCAGAACCCTGCCCAGTAGGGGGAATGGAGGAAAGACATACAGGAGCCGAAATCCATGACATGGACAGAGCATCTTTGGCCAAGGCCAGAGGATCCTGAGACAGGGAGACGAAGGCCGGGAGCTTGTGATTGTGACGGGAGGCAAACAGATCCACATCCGGTAGACTCCAGTGGTGACACAGGGACTAGAATACCCTGTTGCAGAGGGACCACTCCCCCTGACGGGAGGAACCCCTGCTCAGAGAGTCCGCCAGTAGATTCTCTGCCCCCGGAATGTACAAAGCCGATATACACTGAACATTGGCCTCCGCCCATGTCAGAATCCGCGACACCTCCTGGAGGGCCCCCCTGCTCCGGGTCCCTCCCTGATGGTTAATGTAGGCAACCGCCGTCCTGTTGTCTGAGCGCACCTGCCCAGCCAGACCCCTCAGGTGATGGGTCAACTGCTCCAGTACCAACCTGATCGCCCGTAGTTCCAGAATGTTGATAGGTAAGTGGGCCTCCTAAGGGCCCCATCTCCCCTGGAACCGCAGGGACTTCCAGAATCCCCCCCACCCTGACAGACTGGCATCCGTAGTGACCGTCTCCCAGGAGGGGGCCAGAAAGGACCTGCCCCCCAGCAAGTTCCTGTGGTCCAGCCACCACGCAAGGGACCGTCTGACCGAGGGGGGGGGAGCACACAGACCCCGTCCAAGGACGTTGGGTCCTTGTCCCATACTGACAGAAGGTGAAGTTGTAGAGGCCTCAAATGGAACTGAGCAAAGGGCACCCCCTCGAAGCACGCCACCATCAGGCCCACCAACTGCATTCCCTGCCTGAGGGATGGCTGGGGACACGACAGCAGAAACCTCACCTGCGCAGTTAGAGCTTCCACCTTCTGTTGAGGAAGGAATATCCTTGACTGAACCGTATCCAGAATCATTCCCAGGAACGGAGTCACAGAGGAAGGGGACAGAGAGGACTTTGGGGTGATTGATCACCCAGCCGAAGGACTCCAGGGTGGACACTACCAGCTGAGTGTCCAACTCTGCCTGCTGTAGAGACCGAGAGGTGATGAGTATGTCGTCCAGATAAGGCAGCACGCGTATGCCCCTTGACCTCAACAGAGACATCACTCCCGCCAGCACCTTGGTGAACACTCTGGGAGCTGAAGTGAGGCCAAATGGCAAGGCCACAAATTGGTAATGTTGATCTTCCAACGCGAATCTGAGAAACCTTTGGTGTCCTGAGAACACAGGGATGTGAAGGTAAGCGTCTTTGATGTCCACAGACGTCATGAAATCCCCAGGGTGCAGGGAGCTGATGGCCGAGCGCAGAGTTTCCATGCGAAACCGCCTGTTCTTGACAAATTTGTTGAGGATCTTTAAATCCAGAATGGGCCTGACTGACCCATCTTTTTTGGGAACTGTGAAAAGGTTGGAATAGAACCTTTTGCCTCTTTCTCTTAAGGGGACCTTGCAAATGACCCCCATACCCAGAAGGCCTTGCATGGCCTGCATCAAAACCTGAACCTGATCCCTGGGGGATCCGGGACCTGATGAATCTTGGGGGGGGGACGCACAGCAAATTCTATCTTGTAACCAGAGGACACAACCTCCTGAATCCACCGGTCTGAGACGTGGTGCCTCCAGACGTGAGCAAAGCACTGTAGACGTCCCCCCACCCCGACGGGCAAGGGCGCCCCGTCATGCCTGAGGGGGCTTGGGAGAGGATTTGGGTTTAGACCCCCATGAGGAGCCAGGACGCCATCCTCTGCTCCTATGCCAGGAATCAGCACTAGCCCCCGCAAAGGACACCCCTTTTCCTCTTTTAGCACCACGGTAGGGGAGTGAGAGGGAGCCCTGGCCCCGAAATGGCCGAGACTGCCGACTGCGCTGGGGTAACTTACCTCCCTTAGCAAAAATGTCTAGGCGGTCCCCAAACAGGCGTAGCCCTTTAAATGGAAGCCCAGTAAGGGCCTTCTTTGCAGCATTGTCAGCAGCCCACTGGCGCAGCCAAACAGCGCGGCGTATAGCTACCACCAAGGCAGAAGTTCTAGCACACATCCTAATGGCATCATCGTTGCAACGTCAGCGCCTGCTGAGCGCAAGGAACACAGACCCATGCACTGTCACCGCTGACAGGTGAGACCCCACAAGCTACACACAGCCGGGCTTGTCCTGAGGAAACCCCGGTCACATTATCCTGAGATGTCTCCATATGGTGATGATTAGGCACAATATGCCAGTAGGGATTGACGCTGTAAAGCAACCCTGGATGCCCCAATGACCCGCTAGGGAAGTGGGAGTAATTATACTAGGCCCGACTATCAATTACACCGGGCCAGGAGAAGCCACTGTATTCGCCCGTCTGAAAGACACAATGAGAAGAAGGGGTGTCAAAACCACACACAGTAAAGGAATGAACATACAGCCGCCCGCGAGGGCACCTGTAGGTGCCGCGGTAGGTAAAACCGTCACACACGCGCGACCAGACAAAAGCAAAACTCGAAGGGCGGGCCAGAGTGGGCCGCAACGCAAGGCGCGCCAAGCCAGGCCCCGCCCCCCCCCGAAGAGCGCGAAGCCACCAACAAGCAGCCAATGAGAAAGCAGAAACGTCTGAGGTAACGACGCTGCCTGCCGCGGGAAATCTAAATGAAGGAAAGGAGGATGGCGGCCCTCTGTACAGGACCCACCGCTACAAGGGGCAATAATGCAGGAGGGGCATCCCATGAAGGCTCACCATCAGCCTATACCGCCTACCCTTTGGTGGGGGATTGCGGTGGAGCAGCGCTCCTCAAGCACCCATGGTGCTGCCTACCTTTACCCGACCAGCGCAGCCACAGGCTGGGAGGCACATCACACGAGGACGGGTGGGAATAGCCCAACAGGGCTGCAGGCTTAAAAGCCCTGCTCACCTGCGAGAGAGTGATAATTTCATGTCTTCGCAGTAAGCACTGCAGAGAAATCTGGGGATTTGTGGGAGGTCTCTGGGTATTTGAGGGGCCGGGAGGAGCCTGTTTCACATGTCTCTGCAGTGCAGCGCCATCTGGCGGAGGATAACCCCAAGTGTAAGTACTATATCTGGAGCAGGACGTACTGTATACTAAGAATAACTACCTTTTCTTTGTGTAACTCAATATAAGGAGACTTTATACATAAGGCGGCTAATTCAGAAACCCGCCGCACAGAAGTGATTGCCATCAAAAATATCACCCTGAGCCAAAACGCTCAATGGAGCGTCAATCATAGGTTCAAAGGGAGCACCCTGGAGAGCCGATAATACCAGATTCAAGTCCCACAGCGGTAAAATAGGCTCGCGTGGTGGTCGGACATGAGTGACAAATACTTTCTGCATGAATATTTTCTAGACTCACACTAGGAAATGAACGCCCGCCAGACCCTGTAGTAAATCTTGGAAGATGTCTTCTTCCGGGCCTGAATCATGGTATGAATAACCTTAGTCGATAAATCTCTCCCTGCTAAGATCGAGGTCTCAATAGCTAGGCTGTTAAAGCCAGCATCTGTAAATTCGGATGCCGACGCGCCCCGTGTGAGAAGGCCTGGATCGACTGGCAGGTGCCAATGATCTACCGACATCCTTACTATGTCTGAAAACCAACTTCTCCTTGGCCAGCAAGGAGCCACCAGAATGGTTGATACCCCCTCCTGAGCTATCTTCCTTAGTACATGCAGCTCACCAAAGAGTCTGCCCCCTAAAAAAGAAAGAGCTTTCTTAGCGGCGGCATCCGCCAACCATTGTCTTAGCCATAAAGAACGGTGCAAGGCAACAAGAAGAGCAGAAGTTCTGGCAGCTAGCCTGACCGCATCATCCATAGCAGTGATAGCAAAAGAATTAAAGTCCAAACAAGCTCTAAAATCCTTGGACTCGAGTATGCCTGCGAGACTTAGCCCTGGCCAAAATCTTCTACACCTTATTCCTTGAAGCCCAAGACACAAATGCCGTGGCACAAACAGGGCGGTAAGAGAGCCTACCATAGCAAAGGCATGGCAGGCCAACTGATCCATTCGTCTCTCTGTGGGATCTCTTAAGGATCCATTAGTAGCAGACGGCATGATAGAAGTATTAGACAAGCCTGATACTGGAGAATCCACCTGGGGTGGAAAAGACCAAAGCTTAATCATATCCGCCGGAAAGGGATACCTAGCGTCTAGGATCCTGGGAACAGCCGGTAGCTTGTTAGGATTTTCCCACTCCTTTAACACCATTCTGGAAAAATGCAGCTGTTCCGGAAAAACCTGCCTATGCCATACTGGCCTAAACAGGTCATCCTTCCCTCTTTTTGCCACCTCAGGAGGGGTAATATTCAAAGTTTCAAAAACTGGTGAAAGTAAACACTCTGTTTCGTCTGAGAGAAGGGGATCCTCATCAGAAGAAAACAAAATAGAATTACTATCCTCCTCACCAGAGCATAATTCGCCCTCTGAGAGCTGCTCATCTATATATTCTTCCTCCTACTCAGACCCAAAAGAGGCAAATAAATCCCTTTCCTCAGAAACAGGCTCCAAATGCCTCCTCTTATAGGTGACCTTTTTAGGAACGACCAAGGATAACTGCTTCTCTAACCTGTGCGCCACATCCGCCTGCACCTCACAGCCTTCCCCCTCTCCGGGGATGTAATTTTTTTTAAATTTGGCAAAAGACCTAAAGCCCTAAACCAATCCCAAAAGGACTGGGAGGAACCCCAACCATTTTTATCCTTCCTCCAATATCCAAAAAAAAAAAAAGACAATGGTCGGCGGATGCCGCCGCTAAGAAAGCTCTTACAGATCTTCCTTTTTTAGGGGGCAGACTCTTTGGTGAGCTGCTGGACCGTATTCCAAACTTCCTCAGAGGAAGAGGGCGACTCAGCCTTTTCAGAGAACAGGAGAAAAAATCCTATTAGAAAGAAAAAAATGTCAATTCCCCCTTTTATGCATAAAAACCTACTTTAAATATCAATATAATATCATTTAATAGATATATAATAAATATATAAAAAAAAACAATCATGATTAAAATATTAGATAAAATCTAATAATTACGATAAATATTATATAGTAATTCTAATACATAATCCACTAGCATCGTTGTCCACTTACCCCAGCAGCCCTTCACACAATAGCCTAGGCAAAGAACACAAAAGAAATATCTATATATAAATATATATCTGCGGCTTAAAATGGGACCCTACAAGAGCCTGCGCCCCATAGTCAAAAGAAAAACTGGCGATCCACTGGATCATCAGTGATCCCCCCCAGACCGTGCACACAAGGCCATGATCCCTTTAAGCCCCGATAGCCTGTGCACCTAGTGAGAACAGCGGCACTGCCCCAGCCGTGGCTGCTGGCACCTACCTCCATAGCGAGGTAAACTTACAGAGCGAGCGAGGACACAACCTCCCTCCAGCCGGAGAAAGAGAAACTGGACGCAGCCTCGTGCTTCCGCATTTAGGCGCCCCTTGCGTGACGTCAGACCACACCCCTTAAAGGCGATTCTTGAATTTGAAAAAATACCATTTTGTGAATACTCACTTGTAAAATGGGTATTATAAGTATGTCACACACCCCACTTCAGTCATTGATTACACTTGGGTATTACCTACCGCTAGGTGGCAGTGTTGCAGAGAATCTCCAAAAAAGCAACAGGCCCCTCCCGGTCTATACATACCTGGTACCTCCCAATAATCTCCCAGTATTAAAACAGCAGTAAGACAAGGTACCAGGAACAAATAAATGTAACCCTCAAACGTAAAAAAACAAAACTTCACCATATAACGAGCCAGGATACCAGAAAGGGCGGGTGAAGTGGGGTGTGTGACATACTTATAATACCCATTTTACAGGTGAGTATTCACAAAATGGTATTATTCTAAGTATGTCACACACCCCACTTCAGTCATTGATTATTACACTTGGGACATCCAACAGCAGTGTCCAGAAAAAAAGGGCGGGTATCCAAACCAGGCAATAATGCAGAAAAAACTCAAACCACTGCAGCCTGCAGAACCTTGCGGCCAAAAACAGCATCCGCTGAGGCCCGCACATCAACCTTATAAAACTTAGAAAAAGTATGAACCGAAGACCAAGTCGCAGCCTTACAAACTTGTTCAACAGAAGCCTGGTGCTGAAAAGCCCAGGACGCTCCAACCGCGCGAGTAGAATGAGCAGTAACACGAAAAGAGGGGTCCTTCCCCTTGGCCGAATAGGCTCCAACAATCGCCTGACGAATCCATTTGCTAATGGAAGACTTAGCCGGAGCCAAACCCTTCCTAGGCCCACAGGGCACAACGAAAAAGGCATCAGTCTTACGAAAAGAAGACGTAGCACGTAGATAGTACCTGACACAACGTACAACATCCAAGCAGTGCAAAGCACTCTCCTTGACATTCTTAGGCTTAGGACACAAAGAAGGAAGAACAATGTCCTGGTTAAGATGAAAAGCAGAGACCACTTTAGGGAGAAAGTCTGACTTGAAACGAAAAACCACTTTGTCCTGATGTTCCTCAAAATAAAGAGCCTGAATAGACAAAGCTGCCAACTCCGAAACACGCCGAACCGAAGTGATGGACACCAGAAAAGCAACCTTCTGAGTAAGAGTGGACAGAGCAATATCCCGCAAAGGCTCAAAAGGAGGAGCCTGAAGGGCAGAGAGAACCAAATTCAAATCCCAAACAGGGAGCAACGGCTTCCTAGGAGGCCGCAGATGCGAAACCCCCTGGAAAAAAGTCTTGACCAAAAAATGGCTAGCAAAAGACCTCTGAAAAAAGATAGACAAAGCAGAAACCTGCCCCTTCAAAGTACTCAGCTGAAGACCGGAGTCCAGCCCTGATTGAAGAAATTCCAAAATCCTAGAAATAGAAAAGACCCGGCAAGGCAAAGACCTAGCCTCACACCAATCAATATAAGATCTCCAAGACCTATAATAGATGTAAGAAGAAGGTCTCTTCCTGGCACTAATAAGAGTCCGAATGACCGAATCCGAAAGACCCTCCTCCTTTAAGATGGAGGTTTCAGCAGCCAAGCCGTCAAAGCCAGCGTTTGTAAACTGGGGTAACACAGTTGGCCCTGAGTGAGAAGATCTGGCCGAAGAGGCAGATCGAACTGATCCACCGCCAGACGAACGATGTCTGCGAACCACACCCGCCTTGGCCACCTTGGAGCCACGAGAATGGCGGAAACTCCTTCCAGAACCAACTTTCGCAGCACCCTGCCTAGCATGGGAATCGGAGGAAACAGATAAAGAAACCCCAGGTCCCTCCAGCTCAGGGCCATGGCATCCACCGCCAGAGCCAGAGGATCCCGGGACAGTGACACGAATGTCGGAAGCTTGTGATTGTGACTGAGGGTCCCACTGCCCCTGAAACTGAAGATCCTTCCAGAAACCTCCCCATCCTGACAAACTGGCATCCGTGGTGACAGTTTCCCAAAGCGGGGTCAGAAACGACCTGCCCTTCAAAAGGTTGTCCGAGACCAACCACCACAGAAGGGACTGCCGAACCCGAGGGGATATCCGGAAGGACCGATCCAACGACCTCGGACGCCGGTCCCAATACGCCAAAAGATGAAGCTGAAGCGTCCTCGTATGAAACTGTGCAAAAGGAACTGCCTCGAACGAGGCCACCATCAACCCCACCAGTCTCATCCCTAGCCGAATGGATGGGCGAGGATGGGAGAGAAGAAGCTGAGCCAATTCCTGAATCAACCGAACCTTGGCCTGAGGGAGAAACACTCTGTGCTGGCAGGAGTCCAACGACATGCCCAGAAAGGTCACCACCCTGGCCGGAACCAGAGAGGACTTGGGGTAATTGATCACCCAGCCGAACCTCTCCAGCATAGACACCACCATGCTGGTGTCCCCCTCTGCTTGACTGAAGGAAGGCGCCATGATGAGAAGATCGTCCAGGTAAGGCACAATGCGAATCCCCTGAGGTCTGAGCAGGGCCATCACCCCCGCCAACACCTTGGTGAACACTCTCGGAGCAGAGGTGAGGCCGAATGGAAGAGCCACAAACTGAAAATGCCGATCCTCCACCACAAAACGAAGGAACCTCTGATGAGCTGGGAAGATCGGAATGTGAAGGTACGCATCCTTGATGTCTATGGACGTCATAAAGTCCCCCTGCCGAAGCGAACCGATCGCAGACCGCAGGGTTTCCATGCGGAACTTCCGGGGACGAATAAATCTGTTGAGAAACTTCAAATCCAGAATCGGACGGAAGGACCCGTCCTTTTTGGGGACAGTGAAGAGATTGGAATAATACCCGCGCCCTACCTCCGAAGGAGGAACCGGGCAGACGACTGCTAATTCCAGAAGATTCCTTACTGCCCCCAGGAGCCCCTGTGCGGCCAAAGGATCCGAAGATACCCGAGACCTGAAGAACCTTGGAGGAGGACGGGACTCGAATTCCAACTTGTAACCGGCCGACACCACCTCCCGGATCCACCTGTCCGAGACCTCCTGGTCCCATACCCGGGAGAAGAGTCGCAACCGTCCCCCCACCCGTACGGGTGAGGGCGCCCCCTCATTGCTGAGCGGGCTTGACAGCTGGCTTGGGCTTTGCGCCCCAGACGTGAACGGGGCGGCCACGGCCTTTACCCCTATTCCAACTGGTGCCCCTGGAGGCCGAGAAGCCCGCACCCCTGCCGGCTCTGGCTCCCCGAAAGGACGGATTGAAGGGGGCCGTCCCCCAAAAGGAACGGCGAAATTTCTTGCGCTGAGGTAACTTACCTCCCTTGGCAACAGAATCCAGCTTTTCACCAAAAAGCCTCAAACCCAAAAAGGGAAGAGCTGTGAGCGATCTTTTAGAATTAAAATCAGCCGTCCACTGTCTCAACCACACACAACGACGGATAGCTACCAGCAGGGCAGTAGCCCTGCCACACATCAACATGGCATCCTCCTGAGCGGCCAGAATAAACGACAAGAAGGAATCACAACGCGAGAGACTCATCACTGGTAGGCTCAAGATCCACACATAAGTCCCTGACAATAGACCTAACCGCCAATGTCAAAAGAGCCGAAGCACAAACAGGCCTCAACACCGAACCCGCACATACAAAACCATGGCGGGCCAGCTGATCAATCTGACGATCCTCGCCGTCCCGAATAGAAGTCGTGTCAGGAGAATGGACAACCGCCGTGTTAGACAGTCCCAAGACCGGAGTATCTACCTCAGGAGGGACAGACCAACGCTTCAAAAAGTCCGCCGGAAAAGGATACTTTCTATCCCAGCTAGGCGGTACCCCGACGAGACGCGTAGGTTGCTCCCATTGCTTAAGAACAACCTCTTCAAAATGCTGCTGACTGGGAAACTCCAAGCGCTGCTTGGACACCCCATAAAGCTGACCCTTAGGCCTAGGAGCAACTTCCGGAGGATCCAAATCCAAAACCTCAAACATTTGAGCCAGAATAGTAGACGTATCGGGGGGGGGCCTTCAGCCTGGTCCCCCTCAGCACCCAGCAACTGCTGAACCTCAGAATCCTCTTCCTCAACGAGCTCACCCTCTTCAAGGGGACGATCTGACCAATCCAGGTCCCCAATAACTTCCTCATCTGAATCCGGCGGAGGTGGAGACAGATGCTTCCGCTTAGCTGGAGCCTTCTGAGCGACCACTGCGGAAACCATTTTCTCGAGGCTGGCCAAACGGGCGCATACCTCAGAGTGCGAATCCCCACCCATGACAACGTCACACGGGGTCCGGAACAAGCGAGGGGGAGAGGGAGATGGCGCGGCCGATGAAGTACTAGGCACTGGAGTGCCGGACTGCCGCTCAATGTTCCGCTGCGCACATGGAATACATAGAATGACATCATCCCCCTGGAGCGGAGCCCCGCAACCCCCACACCTTGGATTGTCCCGAAGGACCGTTTCCGGTATCTTTGGCAGCCTCCATATGGTGAAATTTATGGTATTCGCAGAACCCAGGGATTTACGCAGTAAGCGACCCGGGATGCCCCTTTAATATCTATATAATTCTTTAAAAATCCTGACCATGGGAATTTAGCATGAAAAATAATCCAATAAATGGAACAATGGCCTAGAAACAACCCCCACTAGCCAGGTATATAAGACCGGGAGAGCCCTGAAAGATGGGGGTCCCAGGATCTGAAAAACAAAACAAAAACAATCATTTCAGCACAACAGCACACATGTCAAAATACAGTGCTTATAAACAATAAAGCCGTCTCCCCCCCCTTTAACCACAGCCCAAGGCTGCTGGATAAACAGACACCAAACAGCAGGATCGAGGGGGAGGGGGAGGGGGGGATAGAGAGAGAGAGAACAGCCAAAATACTAATACAGTAAAAATATGAGTGCAAACAAATCAAAATAATAATAAACTCGGCGGTGCTACCTCAGGTCCCAAATGTCAAGCAAAGAAAAATAGACAATGAGAGAAGGAGGGTACCTCAGATTTTCTACCAAACCGCGGGGCTACTTCAGGCCGAAATGGCGGCCCCAGCCAGTACGAAACGCCAGCACCGTCCAGGAGAGGGGAGAAGAAAAGCGGGCCCCTGGAAGCGCGGGAGCCGCGATGACCCCGCCCCTCCCCAAGCGGCCAATCACGGCGCGGGCAGCGCAAAACGCGGACCCGCCCCCCACTGTGCTGCAGAGCCGCGGGCGCCGGCTTCCCCCGGTCCCCCACGAGCACCCGGGAGACACTCCGCAGCGAGCGCCGACCTCGGCGCTCCCCGTTCAGGCGGGCCCGCGGCGCAGAGCGCCGCCCGGCCCCGCCCACCGAAACAAGCTGACAGAGGAACCGCGCCAACGGCGCACCATGACGCCCAGGGAGTCACACACACAACGGGCCGGTGCACACGCCCGACCCACCCGCAATAAAAGCAGAGGCCCAGCCAAGAATGAATAAAGTATAGCAGCCCCTGCCACCCGTCCCAGCACACACCCTACACAACACACAGCCCCACTAAAGGGCCAGTAAGCTGGGAGGAAAGGGCATACCTTATGTGCAGAACTGACAGGCTCGCTTGATGAGCCAGTACCTAACTGCTATGTAATTAGGGGCATCCCACGTCCGGATCACCACTCCGGAATCCCGTTATGCCCCATAATATGGGGTCGAACGGAGGAGCTAATCTCCTAGGCACTCAAGGTGCCATCTACCCTTGCCCAGCCTACAGCCCAAGCTGGGAGGCTGCCAGTTATACAAGGGGAGAAAACCAAAAGAAGCTGGGCAGAAATAGACCGTAAGGGGGGGCCGGGGTGATACCCCGGCTACCTGCAAGCAGGAGACTTCTTTCTTCTGTCTTGTCGCCACCTTGCAGAGAATAACACTGGGAGATTATTGGGAGGTACCAGGTATGTATAGACCGGGAGGGGCCTGTTGCTTTTTTGGAGATTCTCTGCAACACTGCCACCTAGCAGTAGGTAATGTGTAATAATCAATGACTGAAGTGGGGTGTGTGACATACTTAGAATACAGAATTTTTTTTTTTAACCCTTTAACCGCCAGCCTACCTGGAGCATTCTTCATTATCTGTTGCCAGACCCTTTTGTACTATTTTGCGTTCCACATGTTCAGCTGTGATTTTTGAAGGGATTTCCCAGGGAATTATATATTCTTTTTTTCAAAAGAATCTGGGCTTTAACATGAAATGTTTTTTTTGTCATCTTTTAGGTGTATTCTCAATATTTTGGAGTGAAATATGTAATTTGGAGTGAAAAATGTAAATTTTTGTACAATTTGTAGTGTTTTTTGTAATAAAAAAAAGTAATTTTGTCAATAAAATCTTATTGCGTGTGAAATCCTAATTTCTCCCGGCTACAGCGATACAACATATGTATTGGTGGACACCCTTTCCTGCCCGGGAGACTCCCTCAAACTGAAACAACGCTTTAGGAGATTTTCAGATAAAATACAAATATGCTAAGCGCACCTTGCAGTTTTCAAGGAAAACAACCCTTTACTTTCGAAATACCCCCCCCCCCCCAAAATATTTTCCCGGGAAGTATACACCTCAGGCTTTCTAGGTGTGCCAGGTTTGTTTACATGGGTGCAGTTTTCTGGAAGTAATTCCTCAATGAATTCTTTGGTAGCACAGAGTTTTCACTAAAAAAAGAATAAAAAAGCAGAATCAAACTCATATTTTCCTAAAAAAAAATATGCAAACAAGAAAAAACAAGCCCAATCTGAAAAAGCAACATCCCCCGAACAGAACAATACTCAACATGCATAGCTATTGTCAAGGAAAGAGTTGTCAAACACCCCAAAGTAAAGCATGTGCATAACGGTAATTTTACTTGAAAATTTCAGCTCTGCAGACAAATTGCGCACCTTGTACTTTTTCTACCAAAACAACCCTTTACATTTGGAATACCCCCCAGAAACCATATATTCACTGAAAGAACATATGTTAGGCTTTCTAAGCGTACCCAGCTTGTTGTAGTGGGCTCATCATTTTAGAAGTAATCCCTTAAAGAATTCTTATGTTGCAAGAGGTTTCCCTCAAAAAAAATTGTAAAAAAACTGAATAAAAAACACATTTTTTCACCCTCTGTTGACAGGCAATTTTTCACCATTTTGCACCATGTTTAACCATGATTTTTGGAGGAATTTCCAGGAAAATTATAGATACATATTGTGCAGCAGAGTTACGGCTTTAACATGAAATGTCTTGTTTGTAATTTTTCTACTGTTTTTTTTTAATATTTTTGTGTAAAAAGAACAAAAAAAATATTAAATTTTTTTTAGAAAATTGTCTCCTTTATTTTAAATAAAACATTTACTTTATTAGAGAAAACCGTATTGCATGGAAAAGCCCCATTTCTTCCGATTACAATGGTACCACATATGTATTGGTAGCCCCCCCCATTCTTGCCCAGGAGACCCACTAAACTGAAAATAGCACTTTATAACATTTACAAATAAAATACTACTACTATCCACACTATAAACATAAGGGGTTAATTTAAAAAAAAAAAAAAATGACATAGGGCCCCCTCCTGGGGGGACCCATTTTTTGGGGAATTTTAAGGGTTAAAAACCCTTTAAAGTCCCCCCAAAAATGATATGGGGTCCCCCTTACCCATCATAACCAGCCCTGGATCAGCTATGGTGGCTTGTAGAACAGGGTGCAAGGGGGCCAGCTTTGGTGGCACCCCCACCCTGCAAGCTACAAGTCCACAGAGCCATGGCCCGGGCTCTTCTGCCCCCCCCCCCGGGCTTTGGGGAGACAGGTAATTGGGGTGCCAGGGGTTAACGGCAAGTGACCCGCTAGCCGCAGGTAACTTGCCAGCTCCCCAGCCTTGTGAACTGGTATAAGGATCTCATGGATCCCTTACCAGTTCACAAGGGGTTAAGTGTAAAAAAAAAAACAAGCAGAAAAAATATTTTATTTATTTTTTTAATACTTACCTCCCATCCATCCCTGTGTCCCACGCTGATCATTCTGGCTTCTGCTCTCCTGCTAAATCTGGAAGCCTTTTTTAGCTGCTGGGCGACAGAACTGCTAGCCCTGCCCCCTGGGGCAGCAGCGGACCTCTTAAGTCCAGCACCCGAGACAGAGAATCAGTCTGCTCGGGTGGTTAGAGGAGAGAGGTGGGAAGGAGGAGAGGGCTGTGATCGCGCCCCTTCCCAAGGCTCTCTCCTTCAAACACCCGAGCAGACTGTCATCGGAGATCGCCGGGGGACAAAGGATCGGAGGTGAGTAAAGTTAAAAACTGTGTGTCTGTGTGTTTATTTTTACATTTAACCCCTTGTGAACTGGTAAGGGGTCCATGAGACCCCTTATACCAGTTCACAAGGCTGGCCGCAGGTGACTTACCATTAACCCCCGGCACCCCCTATTACCTGCCTCCCCAAAGCCCGGGAGGGGGGGGCAGAAGAGCCGGGGCCGGTAATGCTGGGTAAGGGGGACCCCATTTCATTTTTTGGGGGGGATTTTTAACCCTTAAAATTCCCCAAAAAATGCCCCCCCCATGTCTTTTTTTTAATGCTCTTTCGCCCAGCAGCTATAAAAGGCTTCCAGCAGGTGAGCAGAAGCCAGTGATTGTAGAGGGACGCAGTGCTCCAGGATGGATAGGAGGTAAGTATTAAAAAAATATATATATTTATATATATATTTTTAGTTTTTTTTACACTTAACCCCTTGTGAACTGGTAAGGGGTCCAAGAGATCCCTATACCAGTTCACAAGGCTGGGGGGATGGCAAGTCACCTCCGACTAGCGGGTGACTTGCCATTAACTTCCAGCACCCCCATTACCTGCCTCCCCAAAGCCCGGGGGGGGGGGGGAGCCCAAGGCCATGGGCTATGCAGGCTTGTAGCCTGCAGGGCCAGGGGCCACAAAAGCTGGTGCCCCGTTTCTACTAGCCCTGCATAGCTGGTCCCGGGCTGGTTACTTTGGGTAAGGGGGACCCCAAATAGTTTAACCCTTTGTAGTGTGGATGGTAGTTGTATTTTATTTGTAAATGTTATAAAGTACTTGTTTCAGTTTGGGGGGTCTCCTGCGCAGGAACAGGGGGCTACCGATAAATATGTGGTACTGTTCTAATCGGCAGAAATGGGGCTTTCACATGCAATATAATTTTCTTAAATAAAATAATTTTTTTTATTAAAAATAAAGGAGACAATTTTCTAAAAAATGTTTATTTTTTTTACTTAATAATATTGTAAAAAACAGAATAAAATTTACAAACAAGACATTTCAAGTTAAAGCCTAAACTCTACTCTAAAAAAAAAAAAAATTCCTGAAAAGTACAGCAAAAATGTCGCAAAACGGGGAAAATTGACCTGTCAGAGGGTGACAAAATCTCAAGTTGGCTGTCAATTAAAAGTAAAAGTAGCATGTTGGGTATTTTTCTGCTCGGTGGACCTTGCGCTTTAAGATGTATCAGGTGGAAATTCGTCAGGGCCTTAAAGTACACTTCTGATCAGGGCCCTGAGCGCCACAGACGTAATGGCCGAGGCGCAAACCGGGCGCAGCGCCGCCCCCACAAATGCAAAGGCATGGCATGCCAATTGGTCAATGCGTCGGTCTTCAGAATCCCGCAGCGTAGTAGTGTCAGGGGACTGCATAATAGAGGTGTTAAGACAGCCCTAGAATAGGAGCATCGACCTCGGGGGGCGATGACCAGCACTTGACCATATCAGCAGGAAAGGGCTTTCTGTCCCAACTGGGATGTTCCCACTCCTTAAGCACGAGGTTACTGAAATGGATTTGCTCAGGAAATTCCAAACGAGCCTTAGCAGTGGCCTTACGCGCTAAGGTATTAGCAATCAGTTTTTCAACACTGGCCAGTCTAGCAGACACATCAGGGTGAGAATGCCCGCTTGAATTGGGGGTGAAACTCAAGCTTGGGGGAGTAGGTGAAGTGAGACGAGGTGCAGGCCCAGCCACTGGAGGGGCGGGTTGCAACATTAGCGCCTGCTGTGCGCAAGGAACACAGACCTGTGCATTGTCACCGCTGATAGGTGAGACCCCACAAGTTACACACAGCCGGGCTTGGCCCAAAGGAACCCCGGTCACATTATCCTGGGATGCCTCCATATGGTGATTTAATAGGCACAATAGGCCCGTAGGGATTGACGCTGTAAGCTACCCTGGATGCCCCAATGACCCGCAGGGAAGTGGGAGTAAATATACTAGGCCCAACTGACAATTACACTGGGCCGGGAGAAGCCACTGGATTCACCCGTCTGAAAGACACAATGAGAAAAAGGGGCGTCAGAACCATGCACCGTAAGCAATGAGCATAAAGGTCACCCGCGAGGGCACTTACAGACCGCGGAAGGGGGGACCGTTACACGTGCGCTCGCGACTGTACAACAAAATGGCGCCGAACGAACCTCGAAGGGCGGGCCAGAGCGAGCCGTGACGCGGAGCGCGGCAGACTAGGCCCCCGCCCCCCGAAGAGCGCAAAGCCCATAGACAGCAGCCAATGACCAGCGCGGACATCCAAATGAGGGAAAAGGCGCACGTGGCGGTGGCCATGTAATAGTAAAACAGACAAGTCAGCGCGGCGGCTGACACCACATACCTAGTCATACACGTAATCACTATACGCACTGACTCCCCCCCTTCTTTCCCCCCCGAAGGCTACGGGGAGAATGAGGGAGGATGGCGGCCCTTTGTACAGGACCCACCGCTACACAGGGCATGTGGCAATAATGCGGGAGGGGCATCCCATAAGGCTCACCATCAGCCTATACCGCCTACCCTTTGGTGGGGGACTGCGGTGGAGCAGCGCTCCATAAGCACACACGGTGCCGCCTACCTTCACCCGACCAGCGTAGCCCAGGCTGGGAGGCACATCACACGAAGGACGGGTGGGAATAGTCCAACAGGGCCGCAGGCTAATAGCCCCGCTCACCTGCGAGAGAGTGATATTTCATTTCTTCGCAGTAAGCACTGCAGAGAAATCTGGGGACTTGTGGGAGGTCCCCGGGTATTTGAGGGGCCGGGAGGAGCCCGTTTTACATGTCTTTGCAGTGCAGCGCCATCTGGCGGAGGATAACCCAAGTGTAAGTACTATATCTGGAGCAGGACGTACTGTATACTAAGAATATCAATATATTCTGTAACAGAACCGTACTACAAGCGAACCCCTGGATTCGCCGATAATTGCTTGCCCCACTCAATAATAGATCATCTGATAAAGATTTCTTCCTGCCCTGAATCATAGTCTGGATACCTTTGGCAGAAAAAACCCTTTCTGCCAAGATAAAGGATTCAATAGCCAGGCCGTCCAAGCCAGACCTTAAAGGCCCCTGTGTGGGAGAGGGAGAGCGAGGCGGGGGAGCACCTAAGAGAAGGGGCCCATCCCAGGGGACAAGGGCACCCCAGATAGCGGGAGGGGCATCCCACAAGGCTCACCACGGGACTATACCGCCTACCCTTTAAAGCAGGGACTGCCGTTGGAGCAACGCTCCTTCGCACCAGACCCCAGTGCTGCCTACCTTCACCCGAACCAGTGCAGCCTAAGCTGTGAGGCAGTGGGTTCGGAACGGGTGGGAATAATACAATTCTGTGAAATATTTACCTGTAGAATATTATATTATATTGGTATTATAAGTATACAATACGTCCTGCTCCAAATATAATACTTACACTAGGGTTATCCTCCGCCAGATGGCGCTGCACTGCAGAGACATGCAAAACAGGCTCCTCCCAGCCCCTCAAATACCCGGGACCTCCCACAAATCCCCAGCATTGAAAAGCAGTGAACAAGAAGCCGGGAGAAATCACCAACCACTGGTAACTATAACAATGATAACAATCACCATACAGGGGATCCAGAAAAATGCAAAAACTAGGGTGGGGTGGAGCAGGACGTACTGTATACTTATAATACCAATTCTAAAGGCGAGTATTTCACAGAATTGTATTATTCTTAGTATACATTACGTCCTGCTCCAAATAGAATACTTACACTAGGGACATCCAATAGCAGTGTCCAAAAAGTAGGGTGGGATCCCCAACAAAAAAGGCAACAGCAGACAGTTTAAAGTACTGTCACCTGCAAAACCTAGCGTCCGAGACAGCAGAAGCCGAGGCCCTAACGTCAACCTTGTAAAACTTTGAAAAGGCATGAAAAAGAAGACCAAGTAGCGGTCTAGCCAACAGAAACCTGGTGCTGAAAAGCCCAAAGGCAGTAAGGGCAAAAGTAGAATAAAAAGTAAAGCGAGAAGGAAGAATCCTCCCCATAGTGGAATAGGCCTGAGAAACAGCCTGACCAGTCCAAAAGCTAACCGTATCCTTAGCAGAAGCAGAACTTCTCCTAGGACCAGAGGGAAACATCCAACCAATTAAAGACCAGGCCCAAGGCCGCCAAACCTCTCCAGATCAGAGGAGATCGGGCACATACAGGATGGAGTTGCCCGCAGACCCAAAGGATCATCTGAACTCCTAAAGGGCACCGAGAACTATCAAGGCAACACTCCTAGCCCTTGAACAAGGAATGCAGAACCCTTTCCTCAGCGTTGCTAGGAAAAAAGGCCCAGAAGGATAAAAAGATCTTGAAACAAGAAAATAAAGCATCACCTAGGGCAGAAGGCCCGGCTTAAGGCAGAGCACCACCCTTGCCAGATGCAATTCAAAGAACCGGGGCTAATTAGACCGATCCGCCCACACAGACACACGCCTGACTGAAGTAACAGCCACCAGAGGGACAACCTCGAGGAAGAACAGCCAGGCAGTCACCTAAATAGGTCCAAGGGAATGCCCCGCGGGGCAGACAGAAGCAATTCAACAGGGACCAGAGAATCACAGGGGAACGCACAAGGCAATCCCTTGAATAAGGTCTTATCAAGGAAGACCACACAAAGAGACTTCTAAGAAAGGCAGACAGGGCAGCATGATGAGATGGAGAACCAAAGCCAACCCATGCTGTAATAGCTCTAGAACCCTGGGAACAGAGAACGCCCGACAGGGAAGAGACTTAGGCTCACACTAATCAATATGGGTATTCCTACCCCATATAAGATGGAAGAAGAAAAAGAAGCTTGCTCCTAGTCTTCCTACAATCTCAATCACAGACAGATAAGCTTGTTTCCACAAGAAGGATGATCCAGTAGTCAGGCCGTCAAGGCCAGACTCTGTAGATTGGAATGAAGCAAGGCACCCAAGTGAACAGAGCTGGCGCTCCTGGCAGGACGTACAGATCTACTGTCCTCAGAACCACTTCTGCAGACACATTCTACTAGACCACCAAGGGCCACTAGAAACGCTGGTCCCCTCTTCCAGAGCAATCTTGCACAGAACCCTGCCCAGCAGGGGGAATGGAGAAGGAAATACAAACAGAATATCCAGCCATGAACATACCAAGGCATAAGGACCGCCACCTTTATCCAGAGACGGGGAAAAGAGGGGCCGCTTGTAATAGCGACGGGGCAAAAAAAAAAAAAACAGATCCATGCTGTTAGATCTCATAGCGATACAAGGATTACCACAACCCTTCGCAGAGTGAATACCACTGACATGCAAGGAACATAACTCTCCGCTCAGGACCAGATAACCTCCTGGAGAACCATGCTCCAGGTCCCACACAGATGATTAATGTAGCCACTGTGGGCAGACAGAGCGAGCGCCCCCCCCAAACGATCCGCCCCAGAAGAGAAGCAGTTAAGCGAGAAGGCATCAACTGAAAACTCGCTGTTCCAACAATTTGATAGGTGTATGGACCTTCTAAAGGCCTCACCTCCCCTGGAACCACAGGGGGCCTCAGAAGAGAGCCCCTCCCCACTTCCACCTGATGGACTGGCATCTATAGTGGCCATCCCGGTAAGGGGCAAGAAGGGACTGCCCCCTCAGACAGGTTCCTTGAGTTCAACTGCTCCAAGAGGGATCTCCTTGCCAGAGGGGAAGACACACAGATCCTGCTCCAGGGATACTGGATCCCTGACCTGTACTGACCATAGAAGTTGCAGAGGACCCAAGGGGGACTGCGCATAAGGGACCTCATCCGAGCAAGCCACCTAATGGGCCCATAGGCTGCATCCCTGCCTGGCGAAGGGATGGAGACAGCTAAGAGACTGAGCCCATGCAACCAGAATGTCCAATTCGTTGCTGAGGAAGCAAGGTTGTCGCCAGAACGTATCCAAATCCAGTCCTAGGAATGGAGTAACCAATTAAGAGGACAATGAGGGCTAGGGGTGAACACCCATCCCAATGACTCCCAATGGACACCACCAGTCTTCAACTGAGCCTGACACAGAACTTAGAAGGGGAGAAGGATGTCCAGGTAGGCCAACGCAGGGATGCCCCTTGGTCTCAGAGACATCGCCCCCGTCGGCCCCCTAGAGAGCACTCTGGGAGCCGAAGAGAGGCCATATCACAAGACGACAATCAACAGTGTTGGAATTCCCAATGCGAACCTGAAGCCTCTGTGTCCAGATGACACAGGGATGCGAAAATCAGCATCTTTGCTCTCCACAGCCGGCAAGAAGCCCCCAGGGAACAAGGAGCTGATGGCTCAACTAAGAGCCTCCATGCAGGGACTGCCTGCAATTGATAAGATGCCCAGATCTGTGAATCTAAAAAGGTCCAGATTGACCCATCCTTTTTTGGAGAACTGTGGAAAGGTTAGTGTAGCAGCCCCTGCCTCTGCCTGTTAAGGGCAACCTGCAAGTGACCCCCCAGACGCCTCAGGCCTTGCATGGCCTGCACCAGCACCTGAACAGAGACAGGGACCCCCCTGATAAAACTGGAGGGAGGCCGCGCAGCAAGCGCCATCCAGAATCCGGAGGACACTGTCCCCTAAAGACACCGGAAGGAGGCGTGATGCCTCCTGGCAGGAGCAAGGCGCCGCAGTCATCCCCTCACCCACGGGCGAGGGCACCCCATCATGCCTGAGGGGGTTTGGTGGAAGATTTAGGCTTAGCCCCTCCGGAGGGGCTAAGGCGTAGTTTGCCACTCCTGGGACAGAAGTCTGTACGAGCCCCCAAGGGCGGACATCCCTGGTTCTTGTTTAACCCTGTGATAGGGAGGGGGAGGGGTGCGCCTGCCCCGAGGGGGCCGAGACGGCCACCTGCGTTGGGGAGATTTGCCCTTTTTACCAAACAGGTCTAGACGGGCCCCAAAGAGGCATTTTCCTTTAAAAGGAAGCTCAGCCAGAGTCCTTTTAGCGGCATCGTCAGCACCCCACTGGCGCAGCCAGACCAAGAGACGTATAGCCAGCACAAGGGCAGATGTCCTTGCACACATCCTAATGGTGTCATCCAGCGCTAAAAGGATAAACTTTAATGCACTCTCCAGTTGTGATGTATTTGTAAACACTTGCCAGGGAAGATCCTCAGGGTGATCAAGCATCTTTCTGATAAGGGTTCTAGCGGCCACAGCAGTAATGGCCGTGGCACAGACCGGGCGCAGCGCCGTTCCTGCACAAGAAAAGGCGTGGGAGGCCAGCCTATCAATGTGCCGGTCCTCAGCATCCCGAAGGGTACTTATAAGCAGGGGCCGTGATAAAGGGGGGGATTAGGAAACAGTATAATCGGTGCATCCACCGCGGGAGGTGATGACAAACAATTAACCACATCAGGGGGAAAAGGGCATTTCAAATCCCAGTGCCCTGGAAGTTTACTGGGGGATTCCCATTCTTTGAATACAAGAGCATGGAAATGATCCTGCTCCAGAAATTCCAAGCGGTGTCGCTGTATGGAAACTCTCCCCTCTAGGCTTGGGAGCCTCACCAGGGAGAGAGATAGACAAGACCTCAAAGACCTTTATCAACAATTCATCAGTGTCACACTGGCCCCAGGAATCAGGGCCAGTATCATCATGACTCCTCGGCCTCTCATCAGATGAGCCTGAGTCAGAGAACAGATCTCCATCAGAAGGGGCAAAAACACGCGGAGTAGTAAACTCCTCAGTTCCCGTAGGAAAAAGAAGGCATCAAGGGCCTCTTCTTACCAGGGCTCAAGCGCTCTGACAACCTCAAAATAATCTGATCAGCCATAGGCAGTCTGCGCGGCACGACAGGCTGGTCATCCCCGCTCGAGTGCGACTCAGCAGGAGTGAGATTTAAGCACAGGGAGACAGGTGAGTTGAAGCGAGGTGTAGCCACTGGCAAACCTGATTGCAGGGCCAGTGCTTGCTCGACGCAGGGTTCGCAGACCCGTGCTCTGTCAGCATCAGCATGGGGTTGTCCACACGCTATACACAGCCAGTCCGTTCACATAATTCTGAGATGCCTCCATATGGTGATTATCGAGGCAAAATATGCCAGCAGGGATTTATGCAATAGGCAACCCTGGATGCCCCAAAGACCCGCTAGGAATGTGGGAGTATTTTTTACAAGCCCGCTATAATTTGTGTCAGGCCGGAAGAAGCCTGGACGACGACGACGCCCGGCGCAGCACACTTCTAGTAAAAGAAAAGACGCGCACGGCGGCAGCCAAAAAACTATGAAGAGCAAGCAGCGCGGCTCTGACACCCAGTTGCAAGTCAAGGGCAATACTACGGCCATAAGCGTGACAACACAGCACACTGAAACCGCCGCACACATACCCCCCCCCCTTTCTTTTCCCCCGGACTACGGGGGAAACGAGGGAGGATGGCGACCCTTTACACAGGGTCCACTGCTACACGGGGCATGGGCAATAATGCGGGGCATCCACTAGAGGCTCACCATCAGCCTTAGCTGCCTACCCTTTGGTGGGCGACTGCGGTGGAGCATGGCTCCATAAGCACGCATGGTGCTGCCTACCTTCACCCGAACAGCGCAGCCCAGGCTGGGAGGCACATCACAAGAGGACGGGTGGGAATAGTCCCAACAGAGCCGCATGCTGTAATAGCCCCGCTCACCTGCGTGAGAGTGATACTTCATGTCTTCGCAGTCGGCACTGCAAAGAAATCTGGGGATTTGTGGGATCGGGAGGAGCCGGTTTTGCATGTCTCTGCAGTGCAGCGCCATCTGGCGGAGGATAACCCTAGTGTAAGTATTATATTTGGAGCAGGACGTACTGTATACTAAGAATAGTGCTACAGGGCCGCAGGCTAATAGTCCCGCTCACCTGCGTAGCATAAAGAGCCATCTTCTATTCTTCGTAGCCCAGACTGCAGATAAGAACTGGGGAATGTGTGGGAGGTTCCCTACTTATATAGGGCGGGGAGGAGCCACAAGCTGTTTTCTGCAGTCCAGCACCATCTTGTGGATGTATTACCCATGTGTAAGGAATCTTCTGGAGCAGGACGTGCTGTATACTTGGAATATGATAACTCGTTACTATTTTTTCAACCCTAACTATATAAAAAACGGAGCCGCCAGCAGAATCAGTGAACAGTCAGTTTATTCTCACGTTAGACGTCAACCTGCAACTTTTCTTTTTAATCCAATAATAAGGCGACTCCTCCATCAGATTCGCACAATGGAATCTTTGCTTTAGCACAAACAAATGCATTATATATAAATGAATATTCTATTAACCCGATTGGCCAGGGGAGGGGCCTTCTGTCAGAGTTCTCGCATTATGGAGGAGGGTGGCCTCTAGTGGCCATGGTGTGCACGCCACCACCAAGGCACAGAATAAATCAGGTTGTGTGTTTGTCAAAGCAAAGGCTTCATTGTGTGGACCCGATGGAAGGATCCCCCCTTTAACAGTGAAACAAGTTCAGCCCGTATCCAGAGACCCGTCCACCCCTCTTCTCAAAACCAGAAAATTCAGGAGCAGGGTGTGCGCGCAGCTTCGCTGTTCTAACTGAGTAATGAAAAAAACAGAGTGTCCATTTATGTAGGAATTGGTTTGCTGTACAGTGGGGGAGCGGCGCCAGGATCCTTCTAGCCATAGAGGTCGTCTTCTTCTTCGGTAAAGTGGTTCCCCCCACTGCCGCCTCCTGCTCCTTGGCTTGGGCCGGTTCCTCCCTGTCCTCCGGATGGGAATCTGGAAGAGAAAACATGGAGTTGCATTAGTAACACTGGCAATAGGGGGCAACTGGCTCATAAAGACAAATGTTAAAGTGGAACGAAACCCAGGATTTTGACTATACTGTGTTTTGGTCCTTTCCCCTGGATTGGGGTGCCCCACTGCGAAATCCTGCAGAGTGCTCATCTCTTCCCTGTCCTAGGGCGCATGTGCGACCGCACATCCAATCACATGCTCAGAGCCGCTGACGTCACGCCATCTAAGGCGAGTGGCTCTGAGTGCGCTGGTGGCCGCATTCCCCACTTCCCTCTAACAGGGAGCATGTGCCCAGGAAGCAAGGTAAGTGAATGGGACGACCTGGGGGGTTTCACACAGCCCCGAGGGAGAGAATTGATCAGGAATGGGGCAAAGAAAGAAACAGTATTAGTACTTTGCAGTGAACCCCCCCCCCCGCAGTACTTCATATTGCAATGCTAGGTGCCAGGGAGACTAAGAACTACATCGCCGATCAAGGGGGCAGTAATGAGCACAGCAACACAGAAGCAACTGAGTGCAGGGCTGTCAGGACAGGGGTACAGAAATCTGGTGCCGAGGTCCACATTCAGAGCATTTTTTTTATATGTTTTGCGCCAACCTCATATACTTTTCGGTGTATTTTGCACTGTATTACACTGATGGTCTATTGTGATGTGATGCACTTTTTTGCAAGCACAGGCACTTTATATTCAACTATTATATGTCTTGAGAGTTTAGGTTATTTGGGCTTCATATATACTTTTTATCTGGCTCCACCTAACAGCACCCCCCCATGGCAAATTGTGCGAATGTTTTTGTCCTGTATGTTTTTTAAACGGTCTTTTTACATTTTTTGTATCCTGGTGATTACAATTTTCACAAAGATATTACAAGCGTGTGCATAGTCAAGTCTCTGGTTTGTGCTCTCTTTGGGGATTTGGGCACCCCCATTTGTATAGACCATCATAATATGACCACATTTGGCAAACTAGCAATTTACTTCTATGCCACACTGAGGCCAGGAAAAGGTGGAGGATTCAGGCCTGCATCCACACGTTTGCTTATGTTCATTCAACACTGAAATACAAAATCATTTCTATTTACCTGAAGCTGCCGAAGCCGCGGCTCTGCTGTAAGGTCTGTGCGAACATTTCGTATTTTCTGATGTCATTGTCACTGACAGAGCGGCGGGCAAAACGCATGGCCTCCTCAAAGTGATCCCGGCGGATTTCAGGCACGGGGTCATCCTCTTCCACATCCTGAATCGGGGACACCAGCAAATGCAATGAGGAGTGATCTCATCAGGAACAGCCCCCACCCCCATATCAACCACACAATATACTAACCATGTAAGAAGAAGGGTTGGACTGTCTCTCCCGCTCTCTCCTGATCTCGTTCTCGATGGATTCGCGGATGGCCAGCTTGCAGGCCCGCTGACAGATCTCAGTCAAATCGGCTCCAGAGAAACCATTGGTCATCTTGGCCAGGAAGTCCAGATCCACATCCTACCGGGGAAAAATGGAAGAGAAAAAACAAAAAGTCAACCAACCCCAATAAACAAAGTCTTATTTATGGCCAAATCTTCCTGTATTTCGGGCCTTATAAACTTCTCACTGCACATTACCAGCAAGCGATTAAGCAAAGGGTTGAAGTGCCAACTTCCTTCTACCCAACCTGTGCGTCTTACCTCTGCCTCCTTTCTACCCAACCTCTATGTATCTCACCTCTGCCCACCACTATCCACCTCTGCCCACTTCCTTCTACCCAACCTGTGCGTCTTACCTCTGCCTCCTTTCTACCCAACCTCTATGTATCTCACCTCTGCCCACCACTATCCACCTCTGCCAACTTCCTTCTACCCAACCTCTGCATCTTACATCTGCCTCCTTTCTACTCAACCTCTATGCATCTCACCTCTGCCCACTTCTTTCTACCCAACCTCTATGCGTCTCACCTCTGCCCACTTCTTTCTACCCAACCTCTATGCGTCTCACCTCTGCCCACTTCTTTCTACCCAACCTCTATGCGTCTCACCTCTGCCCACTTCTTTCTACCCAACCTCTATGCGTCTCACCTCTGCCCACTTCTTTCTACCCAACCTCTATGCGTCTCACCTCTGCCCACTTCTTTCTACCCAACCTCTATGCGTCTCACCTCTGCCCACTTCTTTCTACCCAACCTCTATGCGTCTCACCTCTGCCCACTTCTTTCTACCCAACCTCTATGCATCTCACCTCTGCCCACCACTATCCACCACTGCCAACTTCTTTCTACCCAACCTATGTGTCCTACCTCTGCCTACCACTTCTGCCTACTTCTTTCTACCCAACTTCTATCCATCTCACATTTGCCTACTTCTTTGTACCCAACCTGTATGTATCTTACCTCTGCTGCTTTTTACCCAACCTTTATGCATCTCAACTCTGCCCACCACCTCTGCCTACTTTTTTGTACCTAACCTCTATGCATCTCACCTCTGCCAACTTCTTTCTATCCAACCTCTATGTGTCCTACCTCTGCCAACTTCTTTCTACCCAACTTCTATGCATCTCACCTCTGTTCACCTTTAGGAATAGCAGGAATGCAGCTATGGCCCATGATATGGAATCACCAGCTACGCTAGTATACTAGGTGATCCGCGGGTGGGGGAAATCTAGGGAGTCCATTAGAAACCAGAGAGGCTAATGTTCCCCTTGAAGTCCCCCTCTGCTCCCCACACCATCAGGTTTTACAGAGCAGAATGCGCTGCTCTGTGTGCGCCACTCATCAACCCATTCAAGATAATGTACATGTGGTCACGTGCACAGCTGAGGATGGCGCTCTAAAGTCAGCAGCGGGATTGCCCGATACCAGCGCTGCATCAGAGCAAAGGGCTGGGGAGGAGGTTAAAAGACTGCTCTTCAATGTAATTGTGTTGGAGTCTCTCCCAATTACTTGCCTTGGCGATAGGGGATTTCCTCAGGTTAGCCTTCAGGATAGCCATACGGGACTTCTCATCTGGCAGTGGAATGTAGATGAGCTGATCCAGACGGCCAGGACGCAGGATAGCCGGGTCGATGATGTCGGGTCTGTTGGTGGCGCCAATGATGAAGACGTTCTTTTTGGTTGACATGCCATCCATCTCGGTCAAGATCTGGTTGATGACTCTGTCAGCAGCTCCACCACCATCACCAATGTTGCCGCCACGGGCCTTGGCGATAGAATCCAGTTCATCAAAGAAGAGGACACAAGGAGCGGCCTGTCTAGCCTGCAGAGCAACGGACAGAGGATAAGCTATACGGCCAACGTTCCCATCAGAACACTTATTTCACATGTACAAAGCTCTTACCTTGTCAAAGATCTCTCTGACATTGGCTTCAGACTCTCCGAACCACATGGTGAGTAGCTCTGGCCCCTTGATGGAGATGAAGTTGGCCTGGCACTCGTTGGCAATGGCCTTCGCTAACAAAGTCTTACCGCATCCGGGCGGCCCGTAGAACAGCACACCTTTGGATGGGGTCATGCCGAACTTCAAAAACTTGTCTGGATGCTCCACGGGGTACTGAATATAAATGCAATCAAAAATGAGAATGATATGCAGAAACAATCTAGAACAAACAGTTCATGGCCGATCTAGGCCCATTCTTTAATACAGCGCTAACTTTCCTGGCATCATACGTAGCTTTATAATTCTGCATGTGCCACAACAAAAGAGGGGCAGGCCGATTCATTACCAAAGCCAGGTAGCGACAGATTAGCGTCTGTATAGTGGATTTCAGAGCGACCGCTAGCAGTCGCTGTGCTCGGCCATGGATCATTGTTTCAGAGCGCCTCAGTTGCTGGCCGGCATTGATGAATATGATGTGTGAGTTGAATCACTATGCTGTATGGGACCGAAAGATAGCTCCAGCGCAGTGCGACTGACTCACACCACATCAAAAAAACAGCCTCCAACAGCGCTGGCGCTCAAATTCATGTAACTGTAGCCCATAACGCCACCCGCTGTGTGATTAAAGTCTGTTTATGAACATGTATCCACTAGTAAAGCGAAAACATATGGAATGACATTGTTATAACATTGTAACATAAACACTTTAATACCAGACATGTAAGGACAATTCTGCATAAAAATATTAATCAAAAAAGTTTCAAAAAATACCATTTTTCGATTGCCTGTAAGATGGGGTATTATAAGTAAGTCACACACCCCGCTTCAAGACATTCATTACATGTGGGTATACTGACCTGTAGATGGCGATCTTGCAGAGATGTCAATAAAAAAAGGAAGACCCTCCCGGTCCATAAATACCTGGGACCTCCCACTCATTCCCCAGTATAAAGATAGCAGTAAGGTGAAGGGACCAGGAAAGCCAATTAAAACTAACAAAGGTTCACCATATAAAGGATCCAGATTACCAAAGGGCAGAGTGATGCGGGGTGTGTGACATACTTATAATACCCATCTTACAGGTGAGTAATCACAAAATGGTATTCTAAGTATGTCACACACCCCGCTTCAAGACATTTATTACATGTGGGACATCCAATAGCAGTGTCCATAAAGGGCGGGTATCCAAAAACAAGACAACAAGGCACAAACTTAAACCACTGCAGCTTGCAGAACCTTGCGGCCAAAAACAGCATCCGCTGAGGCCCGCACATCAACCTGGTAAAACTTGGAAAAAGTGTGAACCGAAGACCAAGTAGCAGCCTTACAAACCTGCTCAACAGAAGCCTGGTGCTAGAAGGCCCAGGATGCCCCAACAGCACGAGTAGAATGAGCAGTAACACAAAAAGGGTGAATCTTCCCCTTGGCAGAATAGGCCCCAACAATGGCCTGGCGAATCTATTTACTAATGGAAGACTTGGTGGGAGCCAAACCTTTCCTAAGCCCAGAGGGCACCACAAAAATACCATTTTGTGAATACTCACCTGTAAAATGGGTATTATAAGTATGTCACACACCCCGCTTCAAGATATCCATAACATGTGGGTAATACCGACCTGTAGAGGGCGATCTGCAGAGATGATAGGAAAAAGAAAGCCCCTCCCAGTCCATAAATACCTGGGACCTCCCACTCATTCCCTAGTATACATATAGCAGCAAGGAAAGGGACCAGGAAGAGCCAAATATAAGTCATAACAACGCAAAGTTCACAATATGAAGGATCCAGAATACAGAAGGGCGGGGTAAAGTGGGGTGTGTGACATACTTATAATACCCATTTTACAGGTGAGTATTCACAAAATGGTATTATTTTAAGTATGTCACACACCCCGCTTCAAGATATCCATAACCTGTGGGACATCCAATAGCAGTGTCCATAAAGGGCAGGGATCCAAAAAAGGCAACAAGGCACAACTTAAAACACTGCAGCCTGCAGAACTATGCGGCCAAAAACAGCATCCACTGAGGCCCGCACATCAACCTTGTAAAACTTGGAAAAAGTGTGAACAGAAGACCAAGTAGCGGCCTTACAAACTTGCTCAACAGAGGCCTGGTGCTGGAAGGCCCAGGACGCCCCAACCGCACGAGAAGAATGAGCAGTAACACGAAAAGGGGGACTCCTCCCCTTAGCAGAATAGGCCCCAACAATGGCCTGACGAATCCATTTACTAATAGAAGACTTGGCGGGCGCCAAACCATTCCTATGCCCAAAGGGCACCAAAAAAAATAAAAAAAAAAAAAAAAAAAAAAAAAAAAAAGGACACAGAGAGGGCAAAACAATGTCCTGATTTAGATGAAAAGCAGAAACCACCTTAGGAAGGAAATCCGGCTTAAAGCGAAAAACCACCTTGTCCTGATGCCTCTCGAAGTACGGAGCTTGAATGGACAAAGCCGCCAACTCAGAGACACGCCGAACGGAGGTGATAGCTACCAAAAGGGCCACCTTCTGCGTAAGCGAAGACAAGGACTATCCTGCAAGGGCTCAGACGGAGGACCCTGAAGAGCAGAAAGAACCAAGTTCAAATCCCAAACTGGAACCAAAGGCTTCCTAGGAGACCGAACATGCGTAACCCCCTGGAAAAAGGTCTTGACCAAAGGATGAAGTGCAAAGGACCTTTGAAAGAACACCCCCTTCAGAGTACTAAGCTGGAGCCCCAGATCCAGACCATGTTGAAGAACCTCCAGGATTCTGGAAATAGAAAATTCCCTACAAGGGAAAGCCCTGACCTCACACCAATCAATATAAGACCTCCAGGTCCTATAGTAAATGGTAGAGGAAGACCGCTTCCTAGCGCTAATAAGAGTTCGAATCACCGCATCAGAAAGACCTTCCTCCTTTAAGATGGAGGTTTCAGCAGCCACGCCGTCAAAGCCAGCAATGGTAAATTGGGATAACGTAGCCGACCCTGGGTGAGCAGGTCCGGCAGCAGGGGCAGAATGAACTGATCCTCTGCCAATCTTACCACGTCTGCGAACCAAACCTGTCTTGGCCACCTTGGGGCCACCAGAATTGCTGACGCGCCCTCCAGGGCCAGCTTGCGCACCACTCTGGCTACCATTGGAAACGGAGGGAACAGGTACGGAAACCCCAGATCCCTCCAGTTCAGGGACATGGCATCCACTGCTAGAGCCAGTGGATCCTTCGAGAGAGACACAAATACCGGAAGTTTGTGATTGTGACGAGAGGCAAAGAGGTCCACCACCGGTGACCCCCACCTGAGGCAAATCAAGCAAAACACCTTGGGACTGAGAGACCATTCCCCCTGGCGAGATGAGGACCTGCTCAGAAAGTCTGCCTCCGTGTTCTCCACTCCCGGAATGTAAACTGCCGAGATGCACAGGACGTGGCTCTCCACCCAGTCCAGAATCAAAGACACTTCCCTGGGGGGACTCCTGCTGTGAGTCCCTCCCTGGTGATTGATGTATGCAACTGCCGTCCGATTGTCCGACCGAACCTGAACCGGCAAGCCCTGCAACTGATGAGTCAAGCGAAACAGAACCAACCTGATGGCTCTCAATTCCAGTACATTGATGGGCTCGTGAGCCTCCTGAAGCCCCCACAGACCCTGAAACTGAAGATCCTTCCAGAACCCCCCCCCCCATCCTGATAGACTGGCATCCGTGGTGACCGTCTCCCAACAAGGATTCAGAAAGGATCTGCCCTTCAACAGGTTGACTGAATTCAGCCACCAGTGAAGGGAGCGCTGAACCCGGGGGGTCATCAGGAAGGACTGATCCAACGATAGTGGAGACCTGTCCCAAACCGCCAACAGATGAAGCTGGAGCGTCCTTGTGTGAAACTGAGCAAAGGGAACTGCCTCGAATGAGGCCACCATCAATCCCACCAGTCTCATCCCTAGCCGGATGGCCGGACGAGGGATGGACAAGAGAAGCCGGACCAACTCCTGAATCAAAAGAACCTTGGACTGAGGAAGAAACACCTTGGCCTGGGAAGTATCCAGAGACATTCCCAGAAAGGTCACTACCCTGGACGGAGAAAGGGAGGACTTGGGGTAGTTGATCACCCAACCGAATCTCTCCAGAGTGGATACCACCGTCCTGGTGTCCAACTCTGCTTGGCTGAAGGAAGACGCCATAATGAGAAGATCGTTCAGATAAGGCACAATGCGTATACCCCGGGATCTGAGTAGAGCCATTACCCCAGCCTGCACTTTGGTGAAAACCCGTGGAGCCGAGGTAAGACCGAAAGGAAGTGCCACAAACTGAAAATGCCGATCCTCCACCACGAACCTGAGAAACCTCTGGTGAGCTGGAAAAATCGGAACATGCAGGTAAGCGTCCTTGATGTCTATGGACGTCAGAAAGTCCCCGACGAAGAGAGTAGATAGCTGAACGCAGCGTTTCCATGTGGAATTTCCGCGAGCGGACGAACCTGTTTAGTATCTTCAGATCCAGGATGGGTCGAACAGAGCCGTCCTTCTTGGGTACCGTGAACAGATTGGAATAAAAGCCCCGGCCCTGGTCTGAGGGGGGCACTGGGCAAATGACAGCCATATCCAGAAGACTCTTTACTGCCGCCTGGAGCCCCTGCGTGGCCAGAGGGTCCGAAGGCACCTGAAGAATCTGGGAGGGGGCCGGAGCTCGAACTCCAGCTTGTAGCCGGAAGTCACCACTTCCCGGATCCATCTGTCCGAGACCTCCCGATCCCAGACCTGGGAGAAGTGTTGCAGCCGTCCCCCCACCCACATGGGTGAGGGCACCCCCTCATTGCTGAGCTGGTTTAGCAGCGGGTTTGGGCTTGGAGCCCCAACTGTATCCTGGACGGGCACGTCCTCTACCCCTGTTCCCGGAATCTCCTCTGGATGACGGGAAAGCAAATCCCCTGCCAGCTCTGGCCCCACAAAAGGAAGGAGCAAAGGAAACCGCGCCCGAAAGGGACGGCGTTGTTTCTTGCGTTGAGGTAACTTACCGCCTTTGGGGACGCAATCCAATTTCTCTCCAGAGCCTTAATACTACAAAAGGGAGAGCCGTCAGCGGCTTTTTGACACAAAATTGGCCGCCCACTGGCGCAACCAAACTGAACGCCGAATAGTCACTTGCAGAGCCGACGTCCTGCCACACATCATCAGAGTGTCATGCAAGGCGGCTAGAACAAATAAAAACAATTCACACCTTTTAAGGCCAAGGCACTCGTCACTACCCGGATCAAGTCCGGAAGAAGTCAACAGGTCCCTGACCACTGACCTGGTAGCCACCACCATCAGCGCCGAAGCACAAACGGGCCGCGTGGCTGACCCAACACTGGCAAAACCATGACAAGCCATCTGGTCAATGCGTTTATCCTCACCATCTTTAAGAGTGGAACAATCAGGGGTATGTAAAACAGCAGTGTTGGTCAAACCCAGAATCTGTGCATCCACCTCGGGAGGGGACGCCCAACGCTTAACCTTATCCAAAGGGAAGGGATATTTTTTGTCCCAACCCTGAGGAATACCTGGGAGCCGAGCAGGCCTCTCCAATTCCTTAGCAATAATTCCATCAAAATGCTTTTGATTAGGAAATTCCAAGCGCGGCCTGGATTCCTCGAAAAACTCCCCCTTTTGCTGTGGAACTGCCTCAGGAGGAGAAATAGCCAAAACCTCAAAAATCTGAGCCAGAACGTTAGGAGTATCCGAGGAACTCCCCAAGTCCCGCTCGGTATCAGCGCCAACAAACTGCTGATCGTCTGAATTATCTGATTCCTCATATACCTCCCCTTCCTCCAGTTGGGAGTAATCGGACCAATCCAGATTATCCACATCATCAAAGTCAACCACCGGCGAGGCAGGTGACAAATGCTTTCTCTTAGCCGGAGCCTTTCGGGCGACCGCGCTGGAGAATAATTTTTCAAGGTTGGCCAATCTGGCACACACCTCAGATTGCAGCTCCCCACCCATGACAACGTCACACGGGGTACGTATCAAGCTAGAAGGGGGGAGGGGAAGCGACCGGCGGTGCAGACCCAGATGCCTGGGGTCCGGACTGCCGCGTAATAGTCTGCTGTGCACATGTTATACACAGAAGTACATCACCCCCAGTAAGGGATGCCCCACACCCCATACACTTCCGGGATTGCCCCGAGGGGAGCCCGAGCCCAGTATCCGGGGATGCCTCCATACGGTGAACTTATAGGTAGTCGCTATGACCAAGGGAATTACGCATATAAGCAACCCGGGATGCCCCTTTAATGTCCCAAGTGGGAGGGCTTGCAATAAGCCAATTAAGAACCCAGGGACCCTAGGACCGGGAGAAACCCCCTAACACCACTGTAGGTTATATCTGAAAGACATAAAAAAGGCTAATAAGAAAAGTGGAGTATGGAATAAATATATATATGACATAAGCATATATAATTATAGGTGATGGGACAAAAAAGGGGGGGGGGGGCACCGGGCCACTCACTGTGGTCCTGAAGACAGCTTCCTCTCGCCGTGAGGTAAAGAGCAGCTCTGAGGAGAGAAGGGGGGCGTGGCCAGCCCGAGGAAACAGGCACAGAGAGAAAGCACCTCAGCGGTGCCTGTGACACAGGGGCGGGCCGCAGTGCTGGAAAGCCCGGCCCCGCCCCCAAGAGTGAAAGCGTGAGGGGAGAAGCTCCCCTCCATCATGACAATGCAAAAAGCCCGGCCCGCCCCTTTTACCTCAGGGAATTAGCCTGCATAAGAATGGCAGCCACAGCGCCGTTTTGACAGAGAAATACACGCTGTTATGAAGTAATAAATAAGTTAAAAACTATTGGGAAAATTAATTTAATAAATTAATTTAATTAAAACATTAAAAATTAATGATTACAAAATTTGGACCTAACACCGAATAAGGGGCATCCCAAACCGGGGTCACCGTCCCGGATGACCGCCTACCCTCTTATATAGGGTCTCACGGGAGAGCATTTGCTCTTAAGCACCTAGGGTGCTTTTCTACCCTTACCCGGACCGTCAGCCTAGGCTGGGAGGCATGAGGTAACAGGGAAAAAAGGAATCTGGGTGGAAATAGATAACTAAAAGGGCCGGGAGTCATCCCGGCTACCTGAAATCCCCCTGTGCAAGGAGGAGACATCTTCTGACTTGCTCGCCGTCTGCCGAGATGAAGACTGGGGAATGAGTGGGAGGTCCCAGGTATTTATGGACTGGGAGGGGCTTTCTTTTTCCTATCATCTCTGCAGATCGCCCTCTACAGGTCGGTATTACCCACAGGTTATGGATATCTTGAAGCGGGGTGTGTGACATACTTAGAATAAGGGCGTCAGTCCTACGAAAAGAGGAAGTAGCCACCAAATAGTACTTCACACAGCGAACCACATCCAAAGAATGCAAGAATGCTCGGTATCAGCACCCACAAACTGCTGGTCATCGGAGCCTCAAACAGCTCCCCTTCCTCAAGCGGGGAACAATCAGACCAACCTAGGGAGTCAAACTCCTCCATATCAAAGGGCTGCGTGGCTGTATACAAATGTTTTCGCTTTGCCGTGGCCTTTTTGGCAACAGCACTGGAAAAATACCATTTTGTGAATACTCACCTGTAAAATGGGTATTATAAGTATGTCACACACCCCACTTCATTTATTAAACATTACACTAGGGGTTAACTCATCGCTAGGTGGCAGCGTTGCAGAGATCTCCAAAAAAGCAGCAAGCCCCTCCCGGTCTATACATACCTGGTACCTCCCAACAATTCCCCAGTGTTAAAACAGCAGTAAGACAAGGTACCAGGAATAAACAATTGTAACCCTCAACTGTAAATAACAAACTTCACCATATAAGGAACCAGGATACCAAAAAAGGGCGGGTGAAGTGGGGTGTGACACATACTTATAATACCCATTTTACAGGTGAGTATTCACAAAATGGTATTATTCTAAGTATGTCACACACCCCACTTCATTTATTAAACATTACACTAGGGACATCCAACAGCAGTGTCCAAAAAGGGCGGGTATCCAAACCAGGCAATAACGCAGATAAAAACTCAAACCACTGCAGCCTGCAGAACCTTACGCCAAACACAGCATCCGCTGAGGCCCGCACATCAACCTTGTAAAACTTAGAAAAAGTGTGACCCGAAGACCAGGTAGCGGCCTTACAAACTTGTTCAACCGAAGCCTGGTGCTGAAAAGCCCAGGCCGCATCAACCGCACGAGTAGAATGAGCAGTAACGCGAAAAGGGGGATCCTTCCCCTTGGCAGAATAGGCTCCAACAATTGCCTGACGAATCCATTTGCTAAGGGAAGACTTAGCCGGAGCCAAACCCTTCCTAGTCCCACAGGGCACCACGAAAAAGGCATCAGTCTTACGAAAGGAAGACGTAGCACGCAAATAGTACCTAACACAACGCACAACGTCCAAGCAGTGCAACGCACTCTCCTTGTCATTCCTAGGCTTAGGACACAAAGAAGGAAGAACAATGTCCTGATTAAGATGAAAAGCAGAGACCACTTTGGGGAGAAAATCTGACTTGAAACGAAAGACCACTTTGTCCTGATGCTTCTCAAAATAAGGAGCCTGAAAAAGGAGCCTGAATCGACAAAGCTGCCAACTCTGAAACACGCCGAACCGAAGTGATGGCCACCAAAAAGGCAACCTTCTGAGTCAGAGTGGACAGAGCAATATCCTGCAAAGGCTCAAAAGGAGGAGCCTGTAACGCAGAGAGCACCAAATTCAAATCCCAAACTGGGAGCAAAGGCTTCCTAGGAGGCCGCAGATACAAAACCCCCTGGAAGAAAGTCTTGACCAAAGAATGGCTTGCAAAAGACCTCTGGAAAAAAATAGACAAGGCAGAAACCTGCCCCTTCAAGGTACTCAGCTGAAGACCAGAATCCAGCCCTGATTGAAGAAACTCCAAAATCCGAGAAATAGAAAAGACCCGGCAGGGCAAAGATCTAGCCTCACACCAATCAATATAAGATCTCCAGACCCTATAATAGATGGAAGAGGAAGACCTCTTCCTAGCACTAACAAGAGTCCGAATGACCGAATCCGAAAGACCCTCCTCCCTCAAGATGGAGGTTTCAGCAGCCAAGCCGTCAAAGCCAGCGTTGGTAAACTGGGGTAACACAGTTGACCCTGAGTGAGCAGATCTGGCCGAAGAGGCAGATCGAACTGATCCACTGCCAGACGAACGATGTCTGCGAACCACACCCGCCTTGGCCACCTTGGAGCCACGAGAATGGCGGGAACTCCTTCCTGAACTAGCTTTGGCAGCACCCTGCCTAGCATGGGAATCGGAGGGAACAGATAAAGAAACCCCAGGTCCCTCCAGCTCAGGGCCATGGCATCCGCCGCCAGAGCCAGAGGGTCCCGAGACAGCGACACGAATGTCGGAAGCTTGTGATTGTGACGAGAGGCAAACAGATCCACCTCCGGCGTCCCCCACTGAAGACACATTGACCGAAACACCTGGGGATGGAGAGACCATTCCCCCCGGCGGGACGAGCACCGGCTCAGGAAATCCGCCTCCGTGTTCGCCTTCTGAGGGTCCCACTGCCCCTGAAACTGAAGATCCTTCCAGAAACCTCCCCATCCTGACAAGCTGGCATCTGTGGTGACAGTTTCCCAAACCGGAGTCAGAAACGACCTGCCTTTCAGAAGATTGTCCGAGACCAACCACCACCGAAGGGACTGCCGAACCCGAGGGGACATCCGGAAGGACCGATCCAAGGACCGCGGTCGCCGATCCCAAGACGCCAAAAGATGAAGCTGAAGCGTTCTCGTGTGAAACTGCGCAAAGGGAACCGCCTCGAACGAGGCCACCATCAACCCGACCAGTCTCATCCCTAGCCGGATGGACGGGCGAGGATTGGAAAGAAGAAGCTGAGCCAACTCCTGAATCAAAAGAACCTTGGCCTGAGGGAGAAAAACTCTGTGCTGACAAGAGTCCAAGGACATCCCCAGAAAGGTCACCACCCTGGTCGGAACCAGAGAGGACTTGGGGTAGTTGATCACCCAGCCGAACCACTCCAGCATAGATACCACCATGCTGGTGTCCCCTTCCGCTTGACTGAAGGAAGGCGCCATGATGAGAAGATCGTCCAAGTAAGGCACAATGCGAATCCCCTGAGCTCTGAGCAGGGCCATCACCCCTGCCAACACCTTGGTGAACACTCTTGGAGCCGAGGTGAGACCGAATGGAAGAGCTACAAACTGAAAATGCCGATCCTCCACCACAAAGCGAAGAAACCTCTGATGAGCCGGAAAAATCGGAATGTGAAGGTACGCGTCCTTGATGTCTATGGACGTCATAAAGTCCCCCTGTCGAAGCGAGCCGATCGCAGACCGCAAGGTCTCCATGCGAAACTTCCGGGGACGAATAAACCGGTTCAGAAACTTCAAATCCAGGATCGGACGGAACGACCCGTCCTTCTTGGGTACAGTGAATAGATTGGAGTAATACCCCCGCCCCACCTCTGAAGGAGGGGACCGGGCAGATGACCGCCAATTCCACGAGATTCTGAACCGCCGCCAGGAGCCCCTGCGCAGCCACAGGGTCTGAAGGAACCAGATACCTGAAAAACCTTGGAAGAGGACGGGACTCGAACTCCAGCTTGTAACCGGCCGACACCACCTCCCGAATCCACCTGTCCGAGACCTCCTGGTCCCATACCCGGGAGAAGAGTCGCAACCGTCCCCCCACCCGCACGGGTGAGGGCGCCCCTTCATTGCTGAGCGGGCTTGGCAGCTGACTTGGGCTTGGCGCCCCAGGCGTGAACTGGGCGGCCACGGCCTCTACCCCTATTCCAACCCGCACCCCTGGAAGCCGAGAAGCCCGCACTCCTGCCGGCTCTGGCTCCCCGAAAGGACGGATTGGAGGGGGCCGCCCCCCGAAAGGAACGGCGAAACTTCTTGCGCTGAGGCAACCTACCTCCCTTGGCAACAGAATCCAGCTTTTTACCAAAAAGCCTCAAACCCAGAAAGGGAAGAGCCGTGAGAGACCGTTTAGAATTAAAATCAGCCGTCCACTGTCTCAACCACACAGAGCGACGAATAGCCACCAACAGAGCAGAAGCCCTGCCACACATCAACATGGCATCATCCTGAGCGGCCAGGATAAATGACAAGAAAGAGTCACAACGCTTAAGCGCAAGAAACTCATCACCAGAGGGATCAAGATCCACACATAAATCCCTGACCATAGACCTAACCGCCAAGGTCAAAAGAGCCGAAGCACAAACAGGCCTCAAAACCGAACCCGCACAGACAAAACCATGGCGGGCCAGCTGATCAATCCGGCGATCCTCGCCATCCTTGAGATAAGTAGTGTCAGGAAGATGAACAGCCGCCGTATTAGACAGCCCCAAAACCGGAGCATCCACCTCGGGAGGGACAGACAAACGCTTCAGCAAGTCCGCCGGAAAGGGATATTTCTTATCCCAGCTAGGCGGTACCCCGACGAGCCGTGTAGGTTGCTCCCACTGCTTAAGGACAAAGTCCTCGAAATGCTGTTCACTGGGAAACTCCAAACTCTGCTTGGAGCCCCCAAAAAGCTGGCCCCTAGGCCGAGGAGCAACCTCGGGAGGGTCCAAATCCAAAACCTCAAACATCTGGGCCAAAATAGAAGGCGTATCAGGAGCGGGACCATCAACCTGGTCCCCCTCAGCGCCCAGCACCTGCTGGCCCTCTGAATCATCCAATTCCTCCACGAGCTCACCCTCTTCAAGGGGACGATCTGACCAATCCAGGTCCTCAACCACCTCCTCATCAGAGTCCGGCGGAGGCGGAGATAGGTGTTTTCGCTTAGCCGTAGCCTTCTGAGCGGACATAGCGGAAAACATTTTCTCGAGGTTGGCCAAGCGGGCGCACACCTCAGATTGCGAATCCCCACCCGTGACCACGTCACACGGGGTCCGGAACAGGCGAGGAGGAGAGGGAGATGGCGCGGCCGATGAAGTACCAGGCACCGGGGTGCTGGACTGGCGCTCAATGTTCCGCTGCGCACATGGAATACATACAATGACATCATCCCCCGGGAGCGGAGTCCCACAACCCCCACACAGCCTGGATTGTCCCGAAGGATCGTTTCCGGTATCCTTGGCAGCCTCCATATGGTGAAATTTATGGTATTCGCAGAACCCAGGGATTTACGCAGTAAGCGACCCGGGATGCCCCTTTAATACTGTCTAGCTAAAATTTTATACCACCCTGACCATGGGGATTAAACAGACAAATATCCCAATTTTCCCAAAACTAGCCAGGTATATAAGACCGGGAGAGCCCAGCAAGATGGGGTCCCAGGATCTGAAAAACACAAAAAAACAACAATCATTCCGGGCACACGATACACATGTGTATACAGTAACATCCAAATATATATATATATATATATATACACATATACATATACATACACTGAAAAGGTCTCCCCCCCCCCCTTTAACCACGATCTAAACAGATGGTTCACAGGACCTGCCATCACCTCCAAGGGTGGGAGCGAGGGGGAGGAGGTAAGGGGGACAATCACAGCGGGGGAAAGGGGAACATAACTACACAAAAACCGTAGGCTACCCCCGTCCCAACAAGGATATAAAAGAGCCTACCGGAGGGATCACTGCCGCAGCGCGTAAGATGGCGGCCAGACAAGCGCGGGAGCCGCAGAAGCCCCGCCGCCCCGAAGCGCCAACCACCGCGCAACGAAGCGGTCCCGCCCCTCTCCAGCGCGCCGAGCGTCTGACCCTGCGAGGGCAGCGCCGGCATACAAACAGGACCGGCGGAGCAACCGGCCGGTCCCAGCGTACACACACACACACCAAGCAAGAAAACCCCCGGCCCGCACAAAAAACTCTCCCTGCGGACAGCATGCAGAGCCACACGCGCCGAACTCTGCGCTTCCCAACCAGGCGTGATCCCGCCCCTCGGCTCTCTGAGGGGAATCCTGGAAAACGGCGCCAACATGCTAAACAGTATAACAAAACCACCCACAGCGGCCAGAGCGCAGGCCGGAAAGCGCCCTCTCTAATGCAGGGCTCAATGATGGTGTGTGGGGGGAGGACACAACCTGCCATTCATGCAAACACAGTCACTCATGACGCCCGGACCCAGAGAATAAACCACTGTCCCATACCACTGTAACGGACTATCTAACTGCTAGGTAATTGGGGCATCCCACATCCGGATCACCACTCCGGGAATCCCGCTATGCCCCACAATATGGAGTCGAGCGGAGGAGCTAATCTCCTAGGCACCTAGGGTGCCAGCTACCTTTGCCCGACTTCCAGCCTAAGCTGGGAGGCTGCCAGTTAACTAGGAAGATACAAAACTGAGCCGGGCAGAAATAGACCATGGGGGGGGGGGGGGGGGGGGGGGGGGGCCGGGGTGATACCCCGGCTACCTGCAAGCAGGAGACTTCTTTCTTCTGTCTTGTCGCCACCTTGCAGAGAACAACACTGGGGAATTGTTGGGAGGTACCAGGTATGTATAGACCGGGAGGGGCTTGCTGCTTTTTTGGAGATCTCTGCAACGCTGCCACCTAGCGGTGAGTTAACCCCTAGTGTAATGTTTAATAAATGAAGTGGGGTGTGTGACATACTTAGAATACTATTTTTCAAGATTGGCCAATCTGGCACACACCTCAGATTGCGACTCCCCGCCAATGACCACATCACATGGGGTACGTGTCAAGCGAGGGGGAGACGGAGAGCAGACTGGCGGAGCAGAACCAGACGCCTGAGATCCGGACTGCCGCGTAATAGACCATTGTGCACAGGGTACACAAATCCCCCAAAAGGGATACCCCACACCCCAAACACAGCCTAGATTGCCCTGAGGGGGGCACAAGCCCTGTATCCAGGGAGGCCTCCATATGGTGATTAGATATATATATATAATCACATAGCAATTGTCCAAAGGGGTTAATAACAGAAGCGTTGCCCAGCAACCCCAAGGAGGGGCATGATCAGTAAAGAAAAACTAATGGGCCACAGGCCACTCACCAACCATTACGCACGCACGCCTGGCAGGGAAGGAAAAGGCGCGCAGGCAGAGGAAGAGGGAGAGGGCGGTTCGCGTGTCACGGCCTTCCCCCGTCGCTCCCGGCCAGAAGCCGGGACCTGAACCGCGGCGCCCGCAGCATGGGGGCGGGCCGTAGGCGTTCGCGCGAGCGTCCGGCCACGCCCTGAGGGGAAGAAGCTCCAACTGGGCACCTTAGAACAGCCGCCATGACAAACACCGGAGGCCGGCGCCGGTCTGAGTACCGCGTGTCACGGCCTTCCCCCGTCGCTCCCGGCCAGAAGCCGGGACCTGAACCGCGGCGCCCGCAGCATGGGGGCGGGCCGTAGGCGTTCGCGCGAGCGTCCGGCCACGCCCTGAGGGGAAGAAGCTCCAACTGGGCAACTTAGAACAGCCGCCATGACAAACACCGGAGGCCGGCGCCGGTCTGAGTACCGCACATGCACATGTAAAGTTAAGCACCACACACACACAATATCAATAAAGTATGAATCTATAAGGGATCAGGCCCCCCCCTCTCTAAGGGTATCCGGGAGAGGGGGAATCCATGCTAGGTTGGGAGGCCAAGGGACAGGGCATTCCAAACCGGGGTCACCAACCCGGTGAGCCGCCTACCCCTTGTTATGGGGTCTCACGGCAGAGCGGAGCTCCTGAGCACCTAGGGTGCCATCTACCATTGCCCAGACCAGCAGCCTAGGCTGGGAGGCAGTAAAATCAATAAAGAATCCGGGCAGGAATAGATCAAATAGAGGGCCGGGAGTCATCCCGGCTACCTGCAAGGAGGAGACATCAATCTTCTGACTTGCTCACCATCTGCAGAGATGAAAGACTGGGAAATGAGTGGGAGTTCCCAGGTGTTTATGGACCGGGAGGGTCTTCCTTTTTTTATTGACATCTCTGCAAGAGCCATCTACAGGTCAGTATACCCACATGTAATTAATGACTTGTAGCGGGGTGTGTGACATACTTAGAATATGTCATTTTCTAGGCCAGGATACATGTCAGAAGTTTGGGATCAGGAAAGGTATTTAAGGATCGTCCATAGAAATGTATGGGAGAGCGCCAGGTAGCGACAGGTTCTGCAAGGCAGAACGCCGGCACTGTGCGCCGAGCCTGGGATAATGAGGAGTCGGACGCTACATGGCGTTGTTCCAGTAGCTCCACAGATTCAGCTTCATAAATGTGTAATTGCGTGTGGTGGCCGGCGTTCACCTGCCGCTGTACAGGCACTACCTGGCGCTGTCCCTTCATGAATAAGGCCCCAAGTAATATTTAATTGAGGGGCCATTCAAAATAGGGCAAAAGGTGGCAGCATATATAAACTGTCATCCACTGTCATCAGGAAGCGGTGTGCTATCTGTAGAACGTAGAGGGGAAACCACCTCACCTCAGCATATGCAAACATTCAAGGTTTGGACCAAAACCAAGGATTTTCACTATCCTGGGTTTGGTCCTTGCCCACAGGGCACGCCGATCAGGGATGCCCAGCTGTGAAACCCCCAGAGTTAGGCCAAACTCAAATCACCTTTCCCCCGGTCCTACGGGGCATGTGCGACCTCCTGTCCAATCAGCGATGACTGCGCTGAGGCAAGCACGTCTATGAGGCAGAGTCCAGCCAAGAGCCTGCATCCCCGCTACCCTATAACAGGGAGCATTCACAAATGCACAGCGTGGGCCATGCTAAGGGGATAATAAGAGGCCCTGGAATATTGTATAGATTCTTCAGGGCCAATGGCAGTGGGTTTTGTTCACTTTAGCGTTACAGCAATCATTTTACTTGTGTTTTAAAGAAGTCCCTTGAAGAGCAACACCACAAAGAGTCTCTTAGATCAAAAATGTTCCCGTACCCCTGCTCCATAGATACGAGGGCCTTTCCTCTTATCAGATGTTAACCCTAAATATGTCCCTACCATATAGATTTCCTTTGCCTTCTGCTTCCAATACTGCCTATAATGGCTGCCTGGAAAGAGGGCTTCCTGGCTAGGAAATATTTCTTCATTCTTACCCTTTCAACGATTGTGCTCATGGATTCCTAGTATACCTTCTATTCCCTTGTGTATGCTCTATCCCTTATCCAATGGCTTTCCATACTTTCAAGGAACCCCCAGTGTCAGGATAGCGATAGTAATGTATATACTTGGTGAAAAATAAAATAATCCTGATGATCAGGCCCTGAGCTGTTAAACTGGACCCTCACCCTGAATAAGAGCCTATCTTATATGTTTCCCTCCACCCTGTACATAAAGATTGCCCACATTAAAAATCGTCCTACCTGCATCTACTACATTTTCCGAGCCTTTAAACATTCAAGATGGAGGCCCCTGGGTCTCAGACTGCAAACAGGAAGTGTCTTCCGACTATGCCTCTCTGCATTCTAGGATTGCTGTCCTTTTCCTGACCCCAGCTCTGCTCTGTCTTTGTAAGGCACAGCTATAACCCACCCCCTGCAGTTTCCCCCCTCTCGTCAGTATGTGTGATGCTTCTGAGGCAAGTTGGCGTGCCCATGAACAGAGTTGCAGCCCAGCAGGGGAAAAAAGCGACTAAAATGTAAACTATATTAATTTTAGATGCTGGGAAATAGTTTTTTCCAAGTCATCCTTCAGCTTGACCACATGGAGAGTTCTTTGTGTAATAAGCGGTCAAGCTGAAGGATTCCTAACAAATCCATTACCGGTCCAACGATGGTTTTTCCAAGTCATCCTTCAGCTTATTACACAAAGAACTCTCCACATGGTCAAGCTGAAGGATTTCTCAAAAATTACCAGTTAGTCCAACAGTGTTTTTTTTTAAGGGTTTGGGCTTTTCATTAAATTACGCCGAAGGTCTGTTTTAAGGTTGTTACAGTGGTAAAAATATATTCAGAAAGGGACTCACCTGTACCAACTCCTGCAGCTCCCGTTTGACATCTTCCAAGCCACCAATATCCTCCCAGGTTACCTGTGGCACCTCCACCACCGTCTCACGCAGGGCTGATGGGTTGCTCTGACCTAGCGCCCACTGTGGAAAACCAAGGTATTTATAAAAAGTTCACAGCATGCACAACGCACAAGACAAGGCAATGCAAGAGACATCCCACATACCCTGAAGTCATCCATAGTGACGGCCAATGAATTCATCACTTCAGCATCTATGGTTTCATCTTCTAAGTCTATGAGATCCATCTTCTTGCGGATGGCCTGGAGAGCAGCTTCTGAGCACAGCGCAGCAAGATCAGCACCGACGTGACCGTGAGTTTCATTAGCAACCTACAAGTGTCCAAGATAAAGCAATCAATTCATGCCCGACTGTGTGAAACCCAAGATTGATCAATGTGCATGTGCAGCGAGTTCTCACTGGATCTCAAGTGTTGTGATCCAGGTATTTCTGAATGGCTAGGGAACAGTGTCCACCCCCCACCAAAAATACAACAGACCTGTTCTAGGTCCACATCATCTGCCAGCTTCATGTTCTTAGTGTGAATTTGAAGAATTTCCAATCTGCCGGTTGCATCTGGGATTCCAATGTCAACTTCTCTGTCAAAGCGCCCTAGGAAGCAATAAAGTTACATTCGTTAAAGTGGGATTTTGGTCCGTATTCCTGGGGTACCCCGATTGTTATTCTCCCCTTCCTCTATAACAGCGATACTCAACTGGCCATCCGGGGTCCGAATGCGGACCTCAGCACCAGATTTCCGGACCCCTGCCCCGACAGCCCTGCACACAGTTGCTTCTATGTTGCCATGCTCAGAGCTGCCCCCTTGATCGGCGATGTAGTACTTGGTCTCCCTCCACCCACCCAATCCTCAGCCTCCCAACTTTGCCAATCCATTCCTTTTTAGTTCCAGCTCTAGTAAGCTCTAGTAGCCATCTACCCCCCTCCCCAATGTGCTGATTTCTAACTATCCACCCCCCACGACAGCTCTCCGTCCGAACCTTCACCTCTCACCGGATGCCTTTAATTGGACCTTTACAAGAAGTGGTTGAGTACCTCTGCTCTATAAGATAGTGATAATAGTGCAATAGTGGCCATTGTGTACACATCTAATTCCTTCTCTGCATTTACCCATCTGTGCACTGTGAACACCACAACTTTGTGTACACACCAGTGAATAATCACCATGTGAGTGACTATACACAAGTGAATTACAAACTAAGGGGCGGTGGGCTGCCCTAAACTCAGCACCCGGGGAGCAATTGGGGGTTGGGTGCCTTGCTCAAGGGCACTTCAGTCATGTCCCATGGTTTGGAATGGAACCTGCCCAAGGTAAAGCAGAGAGCAGCACCCCCCCTTCCCAAACACGGATAGTCCAGAAAATGTTTACTTTTAGACAAGCATATGGCATAGGAGTGTAAATATGAATGCTTTTCTGTGTGCAGGCTTATTGAGGTGTATATGGCAGTTTAGATGATCGTGCTTCAGATTTCTTTCAGTGATTATAACTGATGAGGTTGAGTCCGCCTGCCCCTCGCAATCCTGCTCTGCTTTACCTTAGACCGCGGTGGGCAGCTCTGGTCGGAATCCTTGTTTCATGCTGGGGCTGCGTGTGACAGAATGAATCATTGCTGTAGCGTCTGGGATCCATATGGCTGCCATTCTAACATCGAACTAAATCCAATTAGTGCTTGTATGAATATTGAGCAAATGTTATAGTGGAACTGTAAGACACGCTGTTCCGGGGGCACTGGGCTGCCTATATGAGGCATAAGACACCTTTCTGGGTATAAGATCGCTTTAATTCCAGGTAGAACTCACCAAAACGTCTAAGTGCTGGGTCAATGCTGTTGGGTCGGTTGGTGGCTGCCATGACAATGACGTGCGCTCTTTGTTTCAGACCATCCATAAGCGTCAACAGCTGAGACACAATACGACGTTCCACTTCTCCGTGTGTCTGAAAATCACAAGAGATAAAGCCATTGAAATGCAGGTCAGCAATATGCTTTAGATAGGTGCAGGGGCAGCAGAATAGAAGTTATAGTGTACTAAATTCTAAAAACACCCACAATTCCATCTGTCAAAGCCCATCTGGCACTGGGTAACTGGGCTCCATTTTAATTTATTTTGGAGACTATTTTGATTATACTAACCATATATTGATTGATTATACTAAACCCAACTACCGAGGGCAGATGGTCTTTAACAGATAGAACCTGTTGGTGTTCCTAGACTACCCATTTTAAAAGCCTCCCCTCCACAACACATCTGGCCCGCAATCCAGTGCCCACAATCGACTAATCATTCAGCCGTCTAACACATAGGGTGCGGCACTTTGCATGTTCCCGTACGCCTATTTAAGTGAATGGGTGGGCAACAGTGCAGGGAATGCGCTTTATTGAAGGCATCACGTGGCTAAAAAAAAAAAGAAATTGCTAGTCTGTCTGGTACACTAAACCATAACGGCATTATCTGTGGGAATAAATCAGGGCCACTGGACTTGTGGTTTTAGTTTCTTGAATATGCTTTGCTAGTCATCGACTGGCTTTCTCAATTCGGTGAGAGAATGGCGGCGAGGTGCTGACTGCATTAGTATGGTTGGAGTTATGTGTTCGTAGCTGCCCAGAGTGCTAACACAGCATTGTAGTGCCGCGGCCCCATGCAGTGAGCTTGGATAGTTCATTCCTTCAGAACGCACTACAACCCCTCACTTCCATACTAATTTGGTAGATACTGGCTATGGATTGGAGCTACTAATTACTGCTAGATTGCTGTAAAAGTCGCTCTTAATTTCGGAAGCCAGTTGATAGTGAAACCTGCATATAAATGAGGGCCATCTGTCTTGATTTGTTATCCTACAGGTATTTCATGACGCAGATGAACGAGAACCTTCAGATAGACTGCATGTGGTGCAGTTACTGCAGCTCACAAAAAGGGGCATTTCATTCCAAAAGTGTCCCTTGTGGCCAACACCAGCGAGGCACTATAGTCAAGTCACCACTTCCTCATTCACTTGTATGGCCAATCATGTGACCACCAGCAAGCATTCAGGATTGACATGCAAGCCCACTTGGCAATCCAGATTTATTACGTGATTGGCAGCCATACATGAAGCTAGACAAGGAAGTGCTGCCAACTGCTGGTCACAGGGCCGGCTCCAGGGTTTTGTGGGCCCCTGGGTGACAGTCTCAGTGGGCCCCTTGTGACAAACAGAGCCATTTGACAAACATTAAATATGCACGACAAAATACCATTTTGTGAATACTCACCTTGTAAAATGGGTATTATAAGTATGTCACACACCCCGCTTCAAGAATCCATAACATGTGGGTAATATTGTCCTGAAGAGGGCGTTCCTGCAGAGATGATAGCAAAAGAAAGCCCCTCCCTGATCCATAAATACCTGGGACCTCCCACTCACTACCCAGTATACAGAAAGCAGTAAGGTAAGGGACCAGGAAGAGGCAAATCTAAAAAACAACCACGCAAAGTTCGCAATAAAGAGGATCCTGAATACAAAAGGGCGGGTTGAAGCGGGGTGTGTGACATACTTATAATACCCATTTTACAAGGTGAGTATTCACAAAATGGTATTATTCTTAGTATGTCACACACCCCGCTTCAAGAATCCATAACATGTGGGACATCCAACAGCAGTGTCCATAACAAGGGCGGGGATCCAAAACTAGGCAACAATGCACAACCTTAAACCACAACAGCTTGCAAAACTTTGCGGCCAAAAACAGCATCCGCTGATGCCCTAACATCAACCTTGTAAAACTTGGAAAAGGTGTGAACCGAAGACCAGGTAGCGGCCTTACAAACTTGTTCAACAGAAGCCTGGTGCTGAAAGGCCCAGGACGCACCAACTGCACGAGTAGAATGAGCAGTAACACGAAAAGAGGGACTCCTCCCCTTGGCAGAATAGGCCCCAATGATGGCCTGACGAATCCATTTACTAATGGAAGATTTGGCAGGAGCCAAACCTTTCCTAGGCCCGCAGGGCACCACAAAGAAAGCATCAGTCTTACGAAAGGAAGACGTAACCTCCAGATAATGTTCCACAACACGAACTACATCCAAGGAATGCAATGCCCTTTCCTTGTCGTCGCTGGGATTTGGGCATAGAGAGGGCAAAACAATGTCCTGATTCAGATGAAACTCCGAGACCACTTTAGGAAGAAAATCCTGCTTGAAACGAAAGACAACCTTGTCCTGATGTTTCTCGAAGTACGGAGCTGTAATGGATAAAGCTGCCAACTCAGAAACACGCCTAACCGAAGTGATAGCCACCAAAAAGGCCACCTTTTGGGTAAGAGAAGACAAAGCTATCTCATTCAAGGGCTCAAACGTAGGGCCCTGGAGAGCAGAAAGAACCAGGTTCAAATCCCAAACTGGAACAAAAGGCTTCCTAGGAGGCCGAACATGTGTAACACCTTGGAAAAAGGTCTTGACTAAGGGATGAAGTGCAAAAGACCTTTGGAAGAACACCGCCAGGGCAGAAACCTGCCCTTTCAATGTACTAAGCTGGAGCCCCAGATCTAGACCACGTTGGAGAAACTCTAAAATTCTAGGAATGGAGAACTCTCGACAAGAGAGAGACCTACTTTCACACCAATCAATATAGGCCCTCCAAGTCCTGTAGTAAATAGAAGAGGAAGAGCGCTTCCTGGCACAGATAAGAGTCTGAATCACTGCGTCAGAAAGACCTTCCTCCTTCAAGATGGCGGTTTCAGCAGCCATGCCGTCAAAGCCAGCGATTGTAAATTGGGATAGCGCAGCCGACCCTGGGTGAGCAGGTCCGGCAGCAGAGGCAGGGCGAACTGATCCTCTGCCAGTCTTACAAGATCTGCGAACCAAACTCGCCTTGGCCACCTTGGGGCCACCAGAATTGCCGACGCACCATCCAAGGCCAGTTTGCGCAGCACTCTGGCTAGCATTGGGAACGGAGGAAACAGGTAAAGGAGCCCCAGATCCCTCCAGTTTAGAGACATGGCATCCACTGTCAGAGCCAGAGGATCCTGCGAGAGAGACACAAAGACTGGAAGCTTGTGACGAGAAGCAAAGAGGTCCACCGCTGGGACCCCCCACCTGAGACATATCGAACGAAACACCTTGGGACTGAGAGACCACTCCCCCTGACGAGAGGAGGCCCTGCTCAGCAAGTCCGCCTCCGTGTTCTCCACTCCCGGAATGTAGACTGCTGAGATACACGGGACGTGGGTCTCTGCCCAGTCCAGAATCAAAGACACTTCCCTGAGCGCAGCACTGCTGCTAGTCCCTCCTTGGTGATTGATGTAAGCAACCGCCGTTCTGTTGTCCGACCGGACCTGAACTGGCAGGTCTCTCAACTGATGAGTCAAGCGAAACAGAACCAACCTGATGGCTCTCAACTCCAGAACATTGATGGGCTCGTGAGCCTCCCGCGGGCCCCACAAACCCTGAAACTGGAGGTCCTTCCAAACACCCCCCCAACCTGACAGACTGGCATCCGTGGTGACTGTTTCCCAACACGGAGCCAGAAAAGATCTGCCCTTCAACAGATTGACCGACCCCAGCCACCATTGCAGGGATCGACGAACTCGGGGAGTCATCAGGAAGGACTGATCCAACGATAGAGGAGACTTGTCCCAAACCTTCAACAGATGAAGCTGAAGCGTCCTTGTGTGAAACTGCGCAAAGGGAACTGCCTCGAATGAGGCCACCATTAACCCCACCAGCCTCATCCCTAACCAGATGGTCGGATGAGGGGTAGACAAGAGAAGCCGAACTAACTCCTGAATCAAAAGAATCTTGGCCTGGGGTAGAAACACCCTGGCCTGTGAAGTGTCCAGAGACATTCCCAGAAAGGTCAGAATTCTGGACGGAGAAAGAGAAGACTTGGGGTGGTTGATCACCCAACCGAACCTTTCCAGAGTGGACACCACCGCTCTGGTGTCCCAACTCCGCTTGGTTGAAGGAAGAGGCCATGATCAGTAGATCGTCCAAATAGGGCACGATGCGGATACCCTGGCCTCTGAGCAGAGCCATCACCCCCGCTAGCACCTTGGTGAACACCCGAGGAGCTGAGGTGAGACCGAAAGGAAGTGCCACAAACTGAAAGTGCCGATCCTCCACCACGAACCTGAGAAACCGCTGGTGTGCTGGAAAAACCGGAACGTGTAGATAAGCATCCTTGATGTCTATGGACGTCAGAAAGTCTCCCTGACGAAGAGAGTGAATGGCCGAACGCAGCGTTTCCATGCGGAATTTCCTCGGCCGGATGAACCTGTTGAGAAACTTCAGATCCAAGATGGGTCGGACCAACCCGTCCTTCTTGGGTACCGTGAACAGATTGGAATAAAAGCCCCTGCCCCGATCTGAAGGGGTCACTGGGCAAATGACAGCCATGTCCAGAAGATTCTCCACTGCCACCAGGAGCCCCTGCGCCGCTAGAGGCTCCGACGGCATCCGAGACCTGACAAATCTGGAAGGGGGGCGGAGCTCGAACTCCAGCTTGTAGCCGGAAGACACCACTTCCCGGATCCATCTGTCCGAGACCTCTTGATCCCAGATCTGAGAGAAGTGCTGCAGCCGTCCCCCCACCCGCATGGGTGAGGGCGCCCCCTCATTGCTGAGCCGGCTTAGCAGCCGGTTTGGGCTTAGAGCCCCAACTGTATCCAGAACGGGCACGTCCTCTGCCCCTGTTTCCGGAATCTCCTCTGGAAGAGGGAAATGAAGAACCCCTACCAGATCTGGCCCCCCGAAAGGAGGGGGTAAAGGCAGGCGCCCCCGAAAAGGGCGGCGTTGTTTCTTACGTTGAGGTAACCTACCACCCTTGGTGACAGAGTCCAATGTCTCTCCAAAGAGCCGTAGACCAACAAAGGGTAAAGCCGTCAGTGATTTTTTGGACATAAAATCGGCCGCCCACTGGCGCAGCCACACCGACCGCCGAATAGCCACAAGCAGAGCCGACGTCCTACCACACATCATCAAAGTGTCATCCAAGGCGGTCAACACAAAGGATAGAAACAACTCACACCGTTTAAGGCTAAGGAACTCGTTACTACCAGGACGAAGCCCGGAAGAAGTCAACAGGTCCCTGACCACAGACCTGGTAGCCAATACCATTAGCTCCGAAGCACACACAGGCCGGATGGCCGACCCAATGCTAGTAAAGCCATGAGAAGCCATCTGATCAATACGTTTATCCTCTCCATCGTTGAGAGTGGAACAATCAGGTCTGTTTAAAACCGAGGAGTTAGACAACCCCAAAACCGGTGCATCCACCTCGGCGGGAGATGCCCAGCGCTTGACCGCCTCAGAAGGAAAGGGATATTTCCTATCCCACCCCTGAGGGATGCCAGGGAGCCGAGCCGGCCTATCCCATTCCTTGTCAATGATTCTATCAAAATGGCGTTGCGTAGGAAACTCCAGGCGCGGCCTGGATTCCTCAAACAATTCACCTTTCTGCTGTGACGCCTCCTCAGGAGGGGAAATATTCAGAACTTCCAGCATGAGAGACAGAGCGTGAGGAGAGTCCAAGGATCTCCCTAAATCAGAAAGCTCGGCATCAGCGCCAGCAGACTGCTCATCATCCGAAAATTCTGAACCCTCATCAACTTCCCCCTCCTCTAGCTGAGGATAATCCGGCGACAAATGCTTTCTCTTAGACGGAGCCTTACGGGCGACCGAGCTAGAGAGCATTTTCTCAAGGCTAGCCAATCTGGCACACATCTCGGATTGCAGATCCCTGCCCATGACCACGTCACACGGGGCACGAGTCAAGGCGGGAGGGGGAGTTGAGGTGGCCGGCTGTGCTGACCCCGCCGCTTGGGGTTCGGACTGCCGCGTAATAGTTTGCTGTGCACATGGTATACAGAGTAACACATCATCCCCAGTAATGGAAATCCCACACAACATACACTTTTTGGGATGCCCCGAAGGGGTCCCAGTCCCAGTATCCGGGGATGCCTCCATAAGGTGAATTTTGAGTGGTCGCTATGACCCAGGGAATTACACCAGTTAGACAACCCGGGATGCCCCTTTAATGTCCCGAGTGGGAGGATTTGTGATGCTAAAATGGACCCAGGGACCCAGGATCAGGAGAGACCTTCCAATACTACAGAAGATCCTCCTGGATAACCTTCACCTAAAAGACAGAGAGAGACCCATAAGTCCCTACAATACGACTTAACAGATAAAGAAAAGAAAAAATAAATGAGGCCCACAGGGCCACTCACAGACGCTGCGGTGAACGATCCGCCTCAGAACAATGGCGATTTCTGAGGTGAAGTGAAGAGAAGAAGAACTGCCTTGTCAGGGGCGTGGTCTGCGCAGCCCGCGCAAAGCTGATCTGTGCCCCTTAAGCTGCCTAGTAACAGGGAGCTGCCTAGTAACAGGGAGCTCAGCTCCGCAGCGGCGCCAGTACAGAGGAGGGCGGAGCCGCGGCGACGCGCCGAAAGCCCGGCTCCGCCCCCCCTACCAGTGTGAATGAAGCGTGAGGGAAGAAGTCCCTCACGCACCAGCCCAGAGACCGGCGCCGCCGACAACCGCGGCGCCGGCTGCCATGACAGCGGGTGCTCCCGCTATCACTAGCGGAGCACCCGCCCTGCTCGCTGCGGCGAGGAATGAATGAGAGAACGGGGGCTGGCCGCGGCAGAGCGCCGAGTGCCAGCCCTGCCCCCCCAAAGCGTGTGAGGTAAAAAATTTACCTCACAGACTGAAAAACCCCGGCACCCGGCTGCAATGACAGCCGCGGTGCTGCAACATAGTAACAACAGTGCAACCAATTCATTGAGGGATTACTTCCAGACGCTCCACATCAACAAGAGAAAGTGATAAAGAGAAAGAGAATAAAGCTAACCCCTATGAGAGGAACCCCCAGCCCCCATAGTTGGTAAAGGGAAGGGCCCCCCCCCCCAGGGGAAAAGTCAAGGGACGGGGCATCCCAAACCGGGATCACCTACCCGGTATGACCGCCTACCCTCTCTTTTAGGGTCTCACGGTGGAGCTCTGCTCCTCAGCACCAGAGGTGCCAATGTACCCTCGCTCGGGCCAGCAGCCAAGACTGTGGAGGCATGTAATCTGAGGTAAATTTTGGGACAAACAGGGGTCCGAGCGGAAATAGACAAAATAAGAGGCCGGGAGTTACCCCGGCTACCTGAAATCCCCCTGTGCAAGGAGGAGCCATCATCTTCTGACTTGCTCGCCGTCTGCAGAGATGGAAAACTGGGTAGTGAGTGGGAGGTCCCAGGTATTTATGGATCAGGGAGGGGCTTTCTTTTGCTATCATCTCTGCAGGAACGCCATCTTCAGGACGATATTACCCACATGTTATGGATTCTTGAAGCGGGGTGTGTGACATACTAAGAATATACAATTCTGTGATTACTAACCTGTAGAATTGTTAATTATGAGTATACAGTACGTCCTGCTCCAGATGATAATTCTTTACTTCTGGGTTTTACTCCGGCAGATGGCACTGGACTGCAGAGACAGCGAAATTGGCTCCTCCCGGCCCCATAAATACCCGGGACCTCCCACAATCACCCAGTATTGAAAAGCAGTAAACAAGAAGCCGGGAGAATTAAAAGAAAATCAACCACTAATGCAAACCAAAAATGATAACAATCACCATACAGGGGATCCAAAAATAACGAAAACAAAGGGTGGGGTGGAGCAGGACGTACTGTATACTCATAATACCAATTCTACAGGTGAGTAATCACAGAATTGTATTATTCTTAGTATACAGTACGTCCTGCTCCAGATGATAACTCTTTACTTCTGGGACATCCAACAGCAGTGTCCGTAAAGTAGGGTGGGATCCTCAAAAGGCAACAAACGGGCAGTTTAGACCACTGCCGCCTGCAGAACTTTTCGGCCAAAAGCAGCATCAGCTGAGGCCCTAACATCAACCTTATAAAACTTAGAAAAGGTATGAACAGAAGACCAAGTAGCGGCCTTGCAAACTTGTTCAACAGAAGCCTGGTGCTGAAAAGCCCAAGAGGCACCAATAGCATGAGTGGAATGAGCAGTAAGACGGAAGGGAGGATTCCTCCCCTTAGAGTAGGCCCGACACAAAGCCTGACGGATCCATTTGCTGATAGTAGATTTAGCAGGAGCCAAACCCTTTCTAGGACCAGAAGGGACCACGAAAAGAGCATCAGTCTTTCTGAAAAGAGCAGTGGCCACCAGACAGAACTTCAGATTCCTGACCACACACAGAATGCAAAACCCTCTCTTTAGGGTTACTAGGATTAGGACACAAGGAAGGCAGAACAATGTCCTGATTAAGATGAAAGGCAGACACAACCTTGGGCAGAAAATCGGGTTTGAAGCGAAACACCACCTTGTCCTGGTGTCTCGCAAAGTAAGGGGGCTGAATGGAAAGCGGCACCAACTCAGACACACGCCTAACAGAAGTGATCGCCAACAAGAAAACAATCTTGAGAGTAAGGATGGCCAAGGCAGCCTCCTGTAAAGGTTAAAAGGGAGCCCCCTGCAAGGCAGAAAGGACCAAGTTCAAGTCCCAGACAGGTAACATAGGCTTACGTGGGGACACACATGGGTAACACCCTGAAAGAAGGTTTTGACCAGAGGATGCATAGCAAAGGATCTCTGGAAGAAAACAGACAGGGCAGAGACATGACCCTTCAGAGTACTGAGTTGATGCCCCAGCTCCAACCCATGCGGGAGAAACTCAAGAATCCTGGGGATAGAGAACACACGACAGGGAAGAGACTCACACGTCAATGTAAGTGCGCCAAGTCCTATAGAAGATGGAAGAAGAGGACTTTTTCCTAGCCCTGATCATAGTGTCAACAGAAGCAGGCAACCCTTTCTCCATCGGGATGGAGGTTTCAGCAGCCAGGCCGTCAAAGCCAGCGTTTGTAAATTGGGATGGAGTAGCGGCCACTGAGTAAGCAAGTCCGGAACCCTGGGCAGATCAAGAGGCCTCATGTGAAACGGAGCATAAGGAACTGCCTCGAAGCACGACACCATCAGGCCCACCAGCTGCATCCCCTGCCTGATGGAGGGATGAGGGCAAGATAAGAGGGACTGAACCTGCGCTAGCAGACTGTCCACCTTCTGCTGAGGAAGAAAGATCCTTGCCTGAACTGTATCCAGATTCATTCCCAGAAATTGCATCACCAAGGAGGGAGACAGGGAAGATTTGGGATGGTTGATCACCCAGTCGAATGACTCCAGCGTGGATACTACTAGCTGAGTATCCAGCTCTGGCTGCTGTAGGGACTGAGAAGTGATGAGAAGGTCGTCCAAATAGGGAAGAATGCGAATGCCCCGAGAAATTGAGCAGAGCCATCACTCCTGCCAGCACTTTGTTGAACAATCTGGGAGCTGATGTGAGACCGAAGGGCAATGCCACAAATTGGTAGTGTTGATCCTCCAGAGCGAACCTGAGGAATCTGATGACCTGGAAAGATAGGAACATGAAGGTAAGCGTCCTAGATGTCCACAGAGGTCATGAACTCCCCTGGGCGCAGTGAGCTGATAGCTGAGCGCAGAGTTTCCATGCGAAAGTGCCTGCATCTGACAAATTTGTTGAGAAACTTCAAGTCCAGGATGGGTCTGACTGACCCATCCCTTTTGGGCACAATGAAAAAATGTAAATGAAAACCCCTGCCCCTTTCTCGTAAGGGAACCCGACAGATGACACCCAGCTCCAGAAGGCTTTGCACAGCCATAACCAGGGCCTGAGCTGACAGGGGGTCCTGAGAAATCCAGGATCTGACGAATCTTGGGGGCGGCCAGGCAGCAAACTATCTTGTAACTGGAGGACACTACCTCCTGAATCCACCGGTCTGAGACATGGCGCCTCCAGACGTGAGCAAAAAGCTGAAGCCGTCCCCCCACCCGGATGGGTGAGGGCGCCCCTTCATGCCTGAGGGGGATTGGGGGAAGACTTAGGCTTTGAGCCCCAGGATGGGCCAGGCCATCCACGTCCTCTGCCCCTTCCCCAGAAATCTCCTCGGACCCCTCTCCCCGTTCTAGAACCACGGTAGGGGGAAGGAATGGTGCCTGAACCCGAAAAGGGCTGAGACTTCTACGCTGGGGAAGCTTGCCTCCCTTAGGAAACAGGTCCGGGCGGTCCCCAAATAGACGTAGACCCTTAAAAGGGAAAACCGGTGAGAGCCTTCTTGGCAGCGTTGTCAGCTGCCCACTGGCGCAGCCAAACCGAACAGCGTATAGCCACCGCCAAGGCAGAGGCCCTGCCACACATTCTAATGGTATCATCCAGGGCAGAAAGGACCTAAGCCAAAAATACCTCAACGCGAGAGCACATGATACTCTTCACTAGAAGCATCATCAGGAGCTCCATCCAGGACACTCTTGAGCAGAGGCCTGATAGCCACAGCTGTAATGGCAGAGGCACAAACCGGACGCAGTGCCGTCCCCACACAGGCAAAGGCATGGGAAGCAAGATGATCAATACGCCTGTCCTCACCGTCCTTCAGAGTAGTAGAGTCAGGAGAATGCATGACAGTGGTGTTAGACAAACCCAGAATTGGTGCATCCACTTCGGGAGGGGATGACCAACGTTTAACTACATCAGCGGGAAAAGGATATCTTTTATCCCAGCTCTTAGGAACTCCGGGAAGTCTGTTTTACGCTCACATTCTTTGGACACAAGATTATTAAAATGGGATTGTTCAGGGAACTCCAAGCGTGGTTTAGCAGTATGAAACAACTCCCCCTGCTGCTTGGGAACCACTGCAGGTGGAGAGATGGAAAGCACTTCAAATATCTGAGCCAACAGTCTGTCAGTATCATCTGGGGCCCAGGGGTCAGAGCCAGAATCAGCATACCCCTTAGGCTGCTCATCAGATGATTCTGAGTCAGAGAACAATTCCCCTTCTTCCAGGGGAGTATAACCAGACAAGTCCATGAACTCTTCAGCCTCCATAGGGAAAAGAGTGACACTGGGCGCCAAATGCCACCTCTTAGAGGCCTTACGCGCCATGGTATTAGCAAGCAACTTTTCAACACTAGCCAGTCTAGTGGACACATCAGGCTGAGACTCCCCACTGGTGCGCACCTCACTGGGAGTCAAATGTAAGCGTGGGGGGGGGGGGGGGGGGTCATATGGGGCGCAGGCCCAGCTGCAGGTAAACCAGGCTGCAACGCAAGCACCTGCGGGGCACAAGGTACACAAACCCGCACATTGTCATCACTTGTAGGGGACACCCCACACGCAGCCGGGCTTGTCCCCAAGGAACCCCGAGCACATTATCCTGAGACGCCTCCATATGGTGATTATAGCGGTACAATCGGCCGATAGGGATTCACGCTGTAAAGCAACCCGGGATGCCCCAATAGCCTGCTAGGGAATTGGGAGAATTTAGCAAACTAGGCCTCAATAAGTTTAGTAAAACTAAAAGAGGGGGCAGGACTGGGAGAAAGCAATATAATCTGACCCGCCTGCAAGACACAAGGTGAAGACCCCGTAAGTGACAATGCCAATAATTATATAAAAAACATGAACAGCCCGGGGGCACTCACGGACCACGGTAGGTAGACGCCAGCCAGCACGAGGAAGCAAAATGGCGCCGAGCAGACCTCGAGAGGCGGGCCGCGGAGACAGTGATGCGGAACGCCCCATTCCTTGCTTAATTTTTTCTTTACCCTCCACCCTTCTTCCCTTCCTTTCCTCACTTCATTTTAAGCATTTAACACGCGATTGCTGCACAAGTGGGCCCTGCCACTGGCACGTGACAGAGTTTGCCGGGTGCTGGCCCTGGTTGATCAGACCCTGCATGGTGCATAATGTGATCCAGTGAGCTACCGACCACCAGAATCAAATCGATTAGTTGGGACCAAAGGTGAGCACCCCTTTTTACATGGGTGGTCACCCACTTTAAGGTACAGTGTACGCAATCAGGGGGCAGCTAGAGGATGTAGGTCCCCTTCAATTACATGATCGTAAACTACAAATTTTTCTCCGCTCACCTTCTCTCTCTTGGGGGCTATGGCATCCAGTTCATCAATGAAGATAATGGCAGGAGCATTCTTCTCTGCTTCCTCAAAGGCTTTGCGTAGATTGCTCTCGGACTCGCCGGCCAGCTTACTCATGATCTCAGGCCCTAGGAAAGAAAAGCATTGCAGTTATTTGAACATTTGGCAACTTTATATGGCCACAATTACAAATTAAAAGTACTTTGAGGCAAACAATACAGCCGTCCCTCCATATTTGCAGTTTGCTATTCACAATTTGTTAATTATAGTAATATTCTAAGTATGTCACACACCCCGCTTCAAGATATTCATAACCTGTGGGTAATACTGACCTGTAGAGGGCGATCTGCAGAGATGACAGAAGAAAGAAAGCCCCTCCCAGTCCATAAATACCTGGGACCTCCCACTCATTACCCCTTCATCTCTGCAGACGGCGAGCAAGTCAGAAGATGTCGTCTCCTCCTTGCACAGGGGGATTTTCAGGTAGCCGGGATGATTCCCGGCCAGTTATTCACCTATTTCCGTCAGACCCTTCTACTAATATGATGCATGCCTCCCAGCTGTGGCTGCTGGTCTGGACGAGGGTATTTCAGCACCTCTGGTGCCCAGGAGCAACGCTCCTCCGTGAGACACTATACAGAGGGTAGACGGTTACACCGGGTTGGTGACCCCGGTTTGGGATGCCCTGTCCCTTAGCTTTAAAGCATATGTGGCCATTTTAGGTTCCCCTCTCCTTACTGAGGTGGTGAGTGAGGTCTCCTCTTTATCCCTCCTTATTTCTCTTAATTTATTCTTGCTAAAGCTGTGTTAGTGTGTGTCCCCTTTGCCTCTCAGGATGGGGGGGCTTCTGGAAGGATCGGCAACTTCAGGGGTTGTGGGGTCCCATGGAAGCCCACGAGCCTATCAATGTTCTGGAATTGACAGCCATCAGGATGGTTCTTTTTCATTTGACTCATCACCTGCGGGGCTTGCCGGTTCAGGTCCAGTCGGACAATCGGACGGCAGTTGCCTACATCAATCACCAGGGAGGTACTCGCAGCAGGAGTGCCCTCAGGGAAGTGTCTCTGATTCTGGACTGGGCGGGGAGTCACGTCCCGTGCATCTCGGCGGTCTACATCCCGGGAGTGGAGAACACGGAGGCGGATTCTCTGAGCAGGTTGTCAGCCCGCAAGGGGGAATGGTCTCTCAGTCCCAAAGTTTTTCACTCGATTTGTCTCAAGTGGGGGTCTCCGGTGGTGGACCTCTTTGCCTCCCGTCACAATCACAAACTTCCGTCATTTGTGTCTCTGGCGGAGGACCCACTGGCTCTCGCAACGGATGTCATGTCTCTGAACTGGAGGGATCTGGGATTTCTGTACCTGTTCCCTCCGTTTCCCATGGTGGCCAGGGTAGTGCGCACGCTGGCTCTGGAGGGGTTGTCAGCAATTCTGGTGGCCCCAAGGTGGCCAAGACAGGTTTGGTTTGCAGACGTGGTAAGGTTAGCAGAAGATCAGTTCGTCCTGCCCCTGCTGCCAGATCTGCTCACACAGGGTCAACTACGTTACACCAATTTACCAACGCTGGCTTTGACAGCGTGGCTGCTGAAACCTCCATCTTGAAGGAGGAAGGTCTTTCTGATGCTGTGATTCGGACTCTTATTAGCGCTAGGAAGCGGTCTTCTTCGTCCGTGTACTATAGGACTTGGAGGTCTTATATTGATTGGTGTGAGACTAGGGCTTTCCCTTGCAGGGAATTCTCTATTTCTAGAATCTTGGAGTTCCTGCAACACTGTTTGGATCTGGGGCTCCAACTCAGTACTCTGAAGGGGCAGGTGTCTGCCCTGGCGGTGTTTTTCCAAAGATCTTTTGCGTTTCATCCGTTGGTTAAGACTTTTTTCCAGGGGGTTACGCATGTGCGGCCTCCTAGGAAGCCTTTAATTCCGGTTTGGGATTTGAATTTGGTTCTGTCCTTCAGGATTCTCCTTTGGAGCCTTTGCATGATATTGCCTTGTCTTCCCTTACACAGAAGGTGGCCTTTTTGGTAGCTATCACTTCTGTTCGGCGTGTTTCTGAGTTGGCGGCTCTGTCTATTCAAGCTCCGTATTTTGAAAGACAGGACAAGGTGGTTTTCCGTTTCAAGACTGATTTCCTTCCTAAGGTGGTTTCTGCTTTTCATCTAAATCAGGATATTGTTCGGCCATCTCTGTGTCCTAATCCCAGCAACGACAAGGAGAGGGCCCTGCATTCCTTGGATGTGGTTCGCGTTGTGAAGTACTATTTGGTGGTAACGTCTTCCTTTCGCAAGACTGATGCTTTCTTTGTGGTGCCATCCGGACCCAAGAAGGGTTTGGCGCCCGCTAAATCTTCCATCAGTAAATGGATTCGTCAGGCCATTGGTGGAGCCTATTCTGTTAAGGGGAGGAATCCCCCTTTTCGTGTTACGGCTCATTCTACTCGTGCGGTTGGGGCTTCCTGGGCTTTTCAGCACCAGGCCTCTGTTGAGCAAGTTTGTAAGGCCGCTACCTGGTCTTCTGTTCACACCTTTTCCAAGTTTTACAAGGTTGATGTTCGGGCCTCAGCGGATGCTGTTTTTGGCCGCAAAGTTCTGCAGGCTGCAGTGGTTTAAGTTGTGCGTTATGCCTTGTTTTGGATCCCCACCCCTTATGGACACTGCTACTGGATGTCCCACAGGTTATGAATATCTTGAAGCGGGGTGTGTGACATACTTCGAATAATACCATTTTGTGAATACTCACCTGTAAAATGGGTATTATAAGTATGTCACACACCCTGCTTCAACCCGCCCTTTGTATTCTGGATCCTTCATATTGTGAACTTTGCGTTAGGACTTATTTTTGGCTCTTCCTGGTCCCTTACCTTACTGCTTTCTTTATACTGGGTAATGAGTGGGAGGTCCCAGGTATTTATGGACTGGGAGGGGCTCTCTTCTGTCATCTCTGCAGATCGCCCTCTACAGGTCAGTATTACCCACAGGTTATGAATATCTTGAAGCGGGGTGCGGGACATACTTATAATACCCATTTTACAAGGTGAGTATTCACAAAATGGTATTTTTGGTGTATTATTGGGGTCTGAGAAGGAGTATAAGAATTGCTGGAAGCAAAGCTACTGGGAGAAGGACCCAGAAGCAGGGAACCTTCCGAAGGTTATCAAACCACAAAAAAACTAACAGGCACTCACCCTCTTCGTAGCGCAGCAGGTCCTGCTCGCTTTAGCGCCCAGAAACCTTCCAGTTTCTCTGAACGGGAGAGACGGTAAGTGCTGTTTTTTTAGTTTTGAGTTTAGTAACCCTTTAAATCAGAACAAAACTAGGCAATTTGTTTTTTGTGGCTTTTTTCTGTGTCGTCGAGACATCCCGAATTGGGATGAGCCGCTGTGTGAAACCCCCGTTCGCTCATAAAAACTCACCTTTCCAGGCACCAGTGGCGAATGTGTGGGCTCAGGTCCAATGAGGGACGCCTGCTGTGACTACGTCATTCGGCAGATGGCTCTCATCAACTTATATGGTTGGGGCAGAGAGAGCGAGGGGAGAGAACAAAGCCACCGCCCGAATGACAGTCACAGCAGGCGCTCTCATTGCATGAAAGCCAGCGCATGTGCCACAGGAGCCTGGATAGGTGAGTTTTTAATAAGCAAACTGGGGGGTTTCACCCAGCGGGTAAAAGTCAGCGGACAGCATGGAATCTTAGCTGGGGTTTGTTCTGCTTTAAGGCTGCAGTATCATTTATAGCAGCAAGGGGAGGTGCTAGAGGGGCATGTTACCACTCTATAGAAATGGAAACGCAAATTAACCCTTTGCACTAATACACAGATGGCTGAAGTTTTGTATTTTTTTCTTGCCAAGTTTAAGATATAAACAAATATATGCGAACTGACCCCGACAGGCAATAGGGGAGTCCGAGCCCAAAGTCTGGGCAATTCGCATAGAGGGGAAGTCCGAGCCCAAAGTCAGGGCAATTCGCATAGGAGGGGAAGTCCGAGCCCAAAGTCAGGGCAATTCGCATAGGGGGGGGGGGGGGGGGGGACGGAAGTCCGAGCCCAAAGTCAGGGCAATTCGCATAGGAGGGGAAGTCCGAGCCCTAAGTCAGGGCAATTCGCATAGGAGGGGAAGTCCGAGCCCAAAGTCAGGGCAATTCGCATAGGGGGAAGTCCGAGCCCAAAGTCAGGGCAATTCGCATAGGAGGGGAAGTCCGAGCCCAAAGTCAGGGCAATTCGCATAGGAGGGGAAGTCCGAGCCCTAAGTCAGGGCAATTCGCATAGGAGGGGAAGTCCGAGCCCAAAGTCAGGGCAATTCGCATAGGGGGAAGTCCGAGCCCAAAGTCAGGGCAATTCGCATAGGGGGAAGTCCGAGCCCAAAGTCTGGGCAATTCGCATAGGGGGAAGTCCGAGCCCAAAGTCTGGGCAATTCGCATAGGGGGAAGTCCGAGCCCAAAGTCTGGGCAATTCGCATAGGGGGAAGTCCGAGCCCAAAGTCTGGGCAATTCGCATAGGGGGAAGTCCGAGCCCAAAGTCTGGGCAATTCGCATAGGGGGAAGTCCGAGCCCAAAGTCTGGGCAATTCGCATAGGGGGAAGTCCGAGCCCAAAGTCTGGGCAATTCGCATAGGGGGAAGTCCGAGCCCAAAGTCTGGGCAATTCGCATAGGGGGAAGTCCGAGCCCAAAGTCTGGGCAATTCGCATAGGGGGAAGTCCGAGCCCAAAGTCTGGGCAATTCGCATAGGGGGAAGTCCGAGCCCAAAGTCTGGGCAATTCGCATAGGGGGAAGTCCGAGCCCAAAGTCAGGGCAATTCGCATAGGGGGAAGTCCGAGCCCAAAGTCAGGGCAATTCGCATAGGGGGGAAGTCCGAGCCCAAAGTCAGGGCAATTCGCATAGGGGGAAGTCCGAGCCCAAAGTCAGGGCAATTCGCATAGGGGGAAGTCCGAGCCCAAAGTCGCAGGGGACATTGGAACCTGCTAACTGCATAAGGCGCTGCAGGACTGTAGTGCACAGGGGTCCCTTGCCTGAGGTAAGTCCAGCACCTACTGATCTAATTATACAAATCCTTTATAAACCTAATCCTGGTCCCAAAACATTCACCCTGATGAAGTGACGGTACTGTTGACGTCATGGAACGCGTGGGAGGTGGGCACTGTGTCAGTCTGGTAGATATATATAACTGATGATTTTTTACTCATCCGCATTTGTGGTTATGGTCTCCTCCGGGTTTTGCTCCACTTTAATCATATCTTTAGGATTATCTTAGTTTTCAGAAAGCACAAAGCACTTTCTTGGATCATATGGGGGAATATCCCTGTGAGTGAACAAGGGATCAAGAATAATTTTTGCACAGTTTTATCAGCTGTTTTGTACAGCTCCTTGCACTTTAGTAGGAGGGATTAGGTTTATATACTGCTTGTGTTGGGGGCAGACCATATTTATTTCAAATTGCATTTCATTGTGAGGACCCAGATATGTATTTTGATACAGTGTCCTAGAGAATCATGGTGTCACAATTGTATTTGCTGTTTAATGGTTTTTAATTGTATGTGTATGCCCATCAAATATTCTAAATAAAGGACTTGTATAATTAGATCAGGAGGTGGAGCGGTGGTCCTATTTTGGTGGCGGTGGGAGGTTGAGGCACTCCCCATTTTTTGTGGTCTATAGAGATAAGTATTAGGTGAGGAGAGGTGAGATGGGACACGGTGGAAGAGGTGAGTTAAAGAAGGCAGAGGTAAACAGGTGAAGTTAGCACAGGTAAGGAGGGATGGGGCAGCAGAGGTGACGTGGGCAGAGAGGAGCTTGGGTAGAGTCTACATCAGTGGTTCTCAACCTTTGTAATGCCGTGACCCCGCAATACAGTTCCTCATGTTGCCGTGACCCCGCAATACAGTTCCTCATGTTGCCGTGACCCCGCAATACAGTTCCTCATGTTGCCGTGACCACGCAATACAGTTCCTCATGTTGCCGTGACCCCGCAATACAGTTCCTCATGTTGCCGTGACCCCGCAATACAGTTCCTCATGTATCAGTGACCCCGCAATACAGTTCCTCATGTTGCCGTGACCCCGCAATACAGTTGCTCATGTTGCTGTGACCCCGCAATACAGTTCCTCATGTTGCCGTGACCCCGCAATACAGTTCCTCATGTTGCCGTGACCCCGCAATACAGTTCCTCATGTTGCCGTGACCCCAAACCAAAAAATTTTGGTGGCTACTTCAAAACTGTAATTTTGCTACAGTTATGGTTTCGGAATGTAAATACCTGATATGTATTATGTATTCTCATGGCTACAAATCAAACATAATTTAAACATAGCGATTAATCACAAAAACAATATTTTATTATATGCCGAGAAATATTTATTCTTAATTCCAATAAATAACATTTCACCATGGCATAGCATGTGTCGGAAACTGTCATTTCTCCGCCTCTTATTGAAATTAATAGGAGGCTGCGGAGGATTGTGTGGTAACTCGAGATTCTCGGGAGCGCTCTTCCACAAAATCTGCCGCACTCACAATAAAATCATGAATCACTGATTTCAGCAGTTTCCTCATTCAGAATATGGGAAAATAATGGGAGATAATTATACATTGGGGAACAGTGTGACCTACATCTTATAGTGTCTCTTATAGTATAAGACACTGTGTAAATGTTTGGTGCTTTGTGTAAGTGTAAGCTGCTTTGTGTACTGTGTAATGATCACACACAAAGCACCTTACACTTACACAGTATTGTGTGTATGGTGTGTGCACTGTTATTACACCAGCAGGCATCTCGCAGGCTCTCTTGGCTTCTGTCCTCCAGCGCTTGCTGCGTCCGCCCACTGATGACATCAGCAAGTGCCGGAAACACAATGCGCTGCTATAGACTAGAGCGTTCCCCCCGCCCCTTAGGCCCCGGACAGATGATGCAATCATGTCTGCGCATGCAGGCAGTTTGGAACGCGCATCCATAACGGCGTGCGTTCCAGCTGAATAGCGCTGCTGCAGACGGTAGCATGACTTCTCAACGGCTAAAGCCATCGGAAATATGTATTTTCCGATTGTTTTAGGCGACCCGTGTTTTGGTTGTTCGACCCCCCGCCGGGGTCCCGACCCACAGGTTGAGAACAGCTGCTCTACATAAACGTCCAGCACAAGCCGACTAGTAGCACATGTGTTACCCTCCTCTACAGAGATGATCATAGGTGCCCCTCTATTTGCTTTGAGATGCACTGCCCTCACCTGATCAGAGGCTTGCACTGCAGGCAAGGGAAGCTCTGATCTCCCACCCTGCAAGGGGTACTGGAGGCCACAACTAAGGGCCGAACGTGGCCCCAGGTTGTGCATACTGGCTCTAAACAGACTAGTAAACCGCATTCTTACCATTGATGAGGAAGAAGAATGCTCCCGTCTCATTAGCCACAGCTCGAGCAATAAGAGTCTTTCCAGTTCCGGGAGGTCCGTACAGTAGAATACCGCGCGGGGGCTGCATTGTACAGTAACATAAAAGGTCAGTGACATCACTGTATTAGTCAAGTATAACAGTAAAGCTAGATAATATGCCTGTCTGTTAGCATCTGCCCAGAAATGCTGTGAATCAATACTCACCTTTCCATCTCCTTTGAGCAATCATCAATGAGGTTCGCCTGGCAGGACCCATCAGTAGCTGGAGCATTATGTGGTCAGTCCTGGAGGTTCAGGTATGCATAAATTAAAGTGGACCAAAAGCAGCGTTGTCGTCTAAAACGCCAGTGCTGCCAGATTCCCTTCTCCCCGGGTCATCCCAGTTTGGGATGCCCAACTGTGTGAACCCCCCTAGACATCTAATATGCTTACCTAGCCAACGCCCCCATTGCACAGCCCCATGAAAGATGGAGCTTTATAAATAAGCAGACGGTACACGCGCCATCAGCGGTGAGCACAGCTGAAATATGCAAGTGATGCCGCGCACCGATCATGTGTACGGCTTGGATTCCATTCAGCTTCTCCAGCCGCTTTTATATGCGGAAAGGGAAGGACAGCAGGCGAAAGGCGGGGTTTCACGCAACGGGACACCCCAAAATGGGGGGAGGGGGGGGGGTAGGGGGTGCAGATGGACCAAAATCCAGGTTAGTGAAAATCCTCGGTTTGGGTCCACTTTAAAGCAGACCTTCACCCTAAACAAGAGCCTATCTTATGTTTTCCACACCCTGTACATAGATTGCTCACATTAAAAATCATCCTACCTGCATCTACTGCATGTTATGTGCCTTTAAACATCCAAGATGGCGGCTCATGGACCCTCAGGCTGTCTGCAGACAGGAAGTGTGACTGTGTCGCTCTGCATTCTGGGATTGCTGTCCTTTCCTTGACCCCAGCTCCACTGTCTGTGCAAAGCACAGCTATATCCCTGCCCCCTATACTTTATCCCGCTCTCCTCAGTATCAGATGCTTTTGAGTCAAGATGCCGGCGCCAGTAGTCCTGAACAGAGTTGCAGCCCAGTGGGGGAAATAATAAGTGACTAAAAACTTAAAATATTAATTTTAGATGCTGAGGAATAGTTTAAAGTGGACCAACACCCAGGATTTTGACCCACTTCGGTGAAACCCCCCAGAAAGACCCAAAAACTTAGCTGTCCCCGCTCCCACGTGACCATTGCAGCCAATCCCCGTCGACGGACAAGCGAGTCCGTCACCGCCTCCCGCGTGTCACTCTTACAGGGAGTGCGCCCACGCCGGCCATTCAAACACGGTCGGCGCGGGTGCGCGCCCTACTAGAGGGATGCGTGAGCAGCGCCGGCGTTTGTCCACTTTAAGGGTTTGGTCTTTACATTAAATCATGCCGAAGGTCCGGTTTAAGTACCAGTTTCTAACACTTCTGCTATCTCCATATCTGGCTCCAGGAAGAGATTCTGCTGCCAGTTGGAGGACAGGCAACCCCAAACTGAAGTGCAGAAATGCATCGGATAAGTTGAATGTAAGTAGGTTACCTTCACACCAATCGCCTTGAAGAGCGCGGGATGTCTTAGCGGAAGCTCCACCATCTCCTTAATCTGAGCCAACTGCTTCCTGCAGCCTCCAATATCATCGTAGCCAACTTCATTCAGAGACTCTTCCTCATCCTGCAAAAGTTACCATACAATTTAGACAGAGGGCGCTGCAGGGATGAAGCACGCACAATTGATTTTACCCCGTTTTCCTGACAAAAAAGATTTTTCAGCATTGTGTGAAATAAGCCCTAAACCGTAAAATACCATTTTGTGAATACTCACCTGTAAAATGGGTATTAATTATGTCACACACCCCGCTTCAAACATTAATAATTACACTTGGGTAAACCCACCTCTAGGTGGCGACGTTGCAGAGAAGTCTTGAAAAACGAGCCCCTCCCGGTCTATACATACCTGGGACCTCCCACTTATCTCCCAGTTTTCAAACAGCAGTAAAGACAAGGTACCAGAAAAAACCATTGGTAACCCTCAAACCGTAAACAAAGCTTCACCATATAAAGATACAGGATACCAAAAAGGGCGGGTGAAGTGGGGTGTGCGACATACTTATAATACCCATTTTACAGGTGAGTATTCACAAAATGGTATTATTCTAAGTATGTCACACACCCCGCTTCAAACATTAATAATTACACTTGGGACATCCAAAAGCAGTGTCCAGAAAGGGCGGGTATCCAACAAGGCAATAATGCAAAACTCAAACCACTGCAGTCTGCAGAACCTTGCGGCCAAACACAGCATCCGCTGAAGCCCGCACGTCAACCTTATAAAACTTGGAAAAAGTGTGAACAGAAGACCAAGTAGCAGCCTTACAAACTTGTTCAACAGACGCCTGGTGCTGAAAAGCCCAAGACGCCCCAACAGCACGAGTAGAATGAGCATTGATACGAAAAGGGGGATCCTTTCCCTTGGCAAAATAGGCCCCAACAACAGCCTGACAAATCCACTTGCTAATGGAAGACTTAGCCGGAGCCAAATCCTTCCTAGGCCCACAGGGCACCACGAAAAAGGCATCAGTCTTACGAAAAGGAGATGTAGTAAGCAAATAGTACTTAACACAGCGTACCACATCCAAACAATGCAAAACCCTCTCCTTGTCATTCCTAGGCTTAGGACACAAGGACGGAAGAACAATGTCCTGGTTAAGATGAAAAGCAGAGACCACTTTAGGAAGAAAGTCCGGTTTGAAGCGGAAAACCACTTTGTCCTGATGTCTCTCAAAATAAGGAGCCTGAATCGACAAGGCTGCCAACTCCGAAACGCGCCGAACCGAAGTGATGGCCACCAAAAAGGCAACCTTCTGAGTCAGAGTAGAAAGAACAATATCCTGCAAAGGCTCAAAAGGAGGAGCCTGAAGAGCAGAGAGAACCAAATTCAAATCCCAAACAGGGTGCAAAGGCTTTCTAGGAGGCCGCAAATGCGAAACCCCCTGGAAAGAAGTCTTGACCAAAGGATGAAGCGCAAAAGACTTTTGAAAAAAGACAGACAAGGCAGCTAAAGGCAGACAAGGCAGCTAAAGACCAGAGTCCAGCCCCGATTGAAGAAATTCCAAAATCCTGGAAACAGAAAAGACCCGACAGGGCAAAGATCTAGCCTCACACCAATCAATATAAGATCTCCAAGTCCTATAATAGATGGTAGAAGAGGACTCTTCCTGGCGCTAATAAGAGTCAGAATAACAGAATCCGAAAGACCCTCCTCCCTTAAGATGGAGGTTTCAGCAGCCAAGCCGTCAAAGCCAGCGTTGGTAAATTGGGGTAACGCAGTTGACCCTGTGTGAGAAGATCCGGCCGAAGAGGCAGATCAAACTGATCCACCGCCAGACGAACGATGTCTGCGAACCACACCCTCCTTGGCCACCTTGGAGCCACGAGAATGGCGGGAACCCCTTCCAGGGCCAGCTTTCGCAACACCTTGCCTAGCATGGGGATCGGAGGAAACAGAAAAAGGAACCCCAGGTCCCCCCAGCTCAGGGACATGGCATCCACCACCAGAGCCAGAGGATCCTGTCCTGAGAGAGCGACATGAATGTCGGAAGCTTGTAATTGTGACGAGAGGCAAACAGATCCACCTCCGGCGTCCCCCACCGGAGACTAAGCGACCGAAACACCTGGGGATGGAGAGACCATTCCCCCCGGCGGGAAGAGCACCTGCTCAGGAAGTCCGCCTCCGTGTTTTCCACTCCTGGAATGCAAACTGCCAAGATGCAAGGGACATGAGTCTCCGCCCAGGCTAGAATCAGAGACACCTCTCTGAGGGCACTCAGACTGCGAGTCCCCCCCCTGGTGATTGATGTAAGCAACCGCCGTCCGATTGTCCGACCGAACCTGAACCGGCAAGCCCTGTAAATGCTGTGTCAAGTGAGACAGAACCAACCTGATGGCTCTCAACTCCAGAACGTTGATGGGCAAGTGAGCCTCCAGAGGACCCCACCGCCCCGGAACTGAAGGTCCTTCCAGAAACCTCCCCATCCCAACAAACTGGTGTCCGTGGTGAGTTTCCCAAAGAGGCGTCAGAAAAGACCTGCCCCTCAAGAGATTGTCCGAGATCATCCACCACTGGAGAGACTGCCGAACCCAGGAGGACATCCGGAAGGAGCGATCCAACGACCTCGGTCGCCGGTCCCAAGACGCCAACAGATGAATGTGAAGCGTCCTCGTGTGAAACTGAGCAAAGGGAACTGCCTCGAAGGAAGCTACCATCAACCCCACCAGTCTCATCCCTAGCCGGATGGACGGGCAAGGATTGGAAAGAAGAAGCTGCGCCAATTCCTGAATCAAGAGAACTTTGGCCTGAGGTAGAAACTCTGTGTTGGCAAGAATCCAAGGACATCCCCAGGAAGGACACCACCCTGGCCGGAACGAGAGAGGACATGGGATAGTTGATCACCCAGCCGAAACTCTCCAGAGTGGATACCACCGTCCTGGTGTCCATCTCCGCTTGACTGAAGGAAGGAGCCATGATGAGATCGTCCAGATAAGGCACAATGCGAATCCCCTGAGCTCTGAGAAGGGCCATCACGCCCGCCAACACCTTGGAGCCGAGGTAAGGCCGAACGGAAGAGCCACAAATTGAAAATGCCGATCTTCCACCACGAAGCGAAGAAACCTTTGGTGAGCCGGAAAGATAGGAATATGAAGGTAGGCATCCTCGAAGTCTATGGACGTCATGAAGTCCCCCTGCCGAAGAGAATTGATGGCAGGAATATGAAGGTAGGCATCCTTGAAGTCTATGGACGTCATGAAGTGCCCCTGTCGAAGAGAATTGATGGCAGAGCGCAGAGTTTCCATGTGAAACTTCCGGGGACGAATAAACACGTTGAGGAACTTCAGATCCAGGATTGGACGAACCGACCCGTCCTTCTTGGGTACTGTGAAGAGATTGGAATAATACCCGCGGCCCACCTCCTACCAATCACACAGACACAGCCCCCCCCATCTAGCTCAGGGAGAAGGGACCGAGCGGGACACAGAGCAATACCCATAGGGAGCAAAGGGATGGGGCATCCCAAATCCAGATCACCAGGCAGGATAACCGCGCTGCCCCATGGTATGGGGTCTAGCGGAGGAGCAAGCTGCACCTTAAGGTGCCGTCTACCCTTGCCCGGCCGGCAGCCTAAGCTGGGAGGCTACACAATGAATCAAGGGGCTAATAGATAAAACAAGCCGGGCAGAAATAGACCAGAAGGGGGGCCGGGGTGTCACCCCGGCTACCTGCAAGCAGGAGACTTCATTCTTCTGTCTTGTCGCCATCTTGCAGAGAAGAACACTGGGAGATAAGTGGGAGGTCCCAGGTATGTATAGACCGGGAGGGGCTCGTTTTTCAAGACTTCCCTGCAACGTCGCCACCTAGAGGTGGGTTTACCCAAGTGTAATTATTAATGTTTGAAGCGGGGTGTGTGACATACTTAGAATATAAGCCCTAGCTACAATTCATAATAAGGACAGGAGCGTCTGTAAAGGAGGGAGAGGACACCAAGTCACACAGGTAAGTCCTCCAATCCATCCTGAACTCTGCTGCCCGCCTCATCCATCTCTCCTCTCGCTCCTCCAGTTCTGCTCCTCTCTGCCAATCCCTACACTGGCTGCCAGTCCCACAGAGAATCCTGTTCAAAACTCTTAACTCTCGCCTACAAAGCTCTCTCCAGCCAGGCCCCTCCTTACATCTCATCTCTAATCCAACAATATCAACCCAGACGCAGCCTCCACTCTGCTGCCGACCTTCTCCTGTCCTCCACCGTGGTCACCTCCTCTCATGCCCGCCTCCAGGACATCTCACGTGCAACTCCAATCTTCTGGAATGCTCTCCCCCGCCCAATCCACCACTCCACAACCCTCAAAGGTGCCCTTAAAACTCACTTATTCAGACAAGCATATAATCTGGCCTAACCAATCTTCTAAAGGGCACAAAGCTCAATACTGACTGTTTGTGATCCTTCCCCCTCGTCTTCACCCCTCTTCCTTTAGACTAAGTTCGCAAGGGCCCGGCTCTCTCTCCTATTGTATCTTGTACTCAGAATATCCACTGTCAAATCTGTAAAACTGCATTTGAAATAGTCTATGTACTGTATGTTTCTACCCTGTCTGTAATTACTACTTTGTAAAGCGCTACGGAAGATGATGATGACGCTATATAAATAATATTGTTGGCTCTACCCCAGAGCTGGGAGGCTACACAGATGCTGGGAACACGGCCAGCTGCCATTCTACTCTGTGCATATACTGTACTGTCGTCACCATCTTGCCAGTCAGTATAAGACGTTTCCTGAAAATAAGTCCTAGCACCTATTTTTGGAGCAAAAAATTAATAAAAGGCTGGTCTTACTTTTGGGGAAAGACTGTACAGAGAACAGGAAGGGATTACGATTCTGGTGCAGATATAGTACACAATAACCTCTCAGGTGGAGGAGTGCACTCACCTCGCGTTTAATAGGCTCTCCTTCACAGTGGATTACGGTATCTGGTGCCACTATACAATACGGACTGGGATCTGTCTCCACAACTTTAAACTCCACTGCACGCATTCCACCTCGGACCAGGAAGATGTCCCCTGTAGGGCAAAGCAACAGATTGAAGGATGGAACCTGCTAACGTGGTATTCCATAGGCTCTGGATTTCCCAGCACATTGGCTGGAAAATAAAGACTTTACAATAGCTTCCCCAACATGTTCTTATTCATAGTCAGCATCATTATAGGTTCACCTGAGTACGAACAGCCACCATCGAATAAAGCAGATCCTTTGTTTTGGCCACCGGCTGGTTACTCTAAAGCAGCGATAATCAGACAGATTGCAGGCGACTTCCAGACACCCGCCCCTGATAGCACTTGCTGGCTTTTGTTTTGCGGCGCTCAGCGCTGCCCCCTTTGATGAAGAATGCTGTAGAGCAGCTGGCCATTCAGTCGGCCTGCCAACCCCACCTCCAGAGCCTCATCATCCTGCTCTCTGGTCCCAGCGTTGCAATGTCTCCTCAGCTCACCCTCCTCCCCCGATCCATCCCCGTCTCCTCAGCTCGCCCTCCTCCCCCGATCCAGCTACAGCTGAGCCCCCGTCCATCCCGTTTGTCCCCGTAGCTTGGGTGCCCCCTCCGTTCCCATCTCCACAGCTTCGGCCATCCCCCCATCTCCTCAGATCGCCCGCCCCCACCTGCAGTAGGAATGGCACTACACAGTCATACTTTGAGAACAGTTGCATCACAAACACAGTCCCATGCAATTCTATTAAGCATGGCAATACCTTTTCTGATTGGTCTGTAGGCCTCCAGGAAGTAGGGCTTCAGGTAGACCTCAAACAGGTTGCCGGTGATTCCCTCTACTGTGTCATCAATTGGCAATACGTGGATGCGTTTTCCGTACTTCACATCGGGACATGGCTGAATTCTGAACAGAACAGAGAATTTACTGCAGTGCAACCGACATGAAAGGAGAGTCACAACAACAGGAGCATATCTTGTTTTGTAATATAGTGGAAGGAGATCTTCTGTCAGGACCCTTGGGGGGGTTGGGGGAACACTTCCTGTCTCTACGAGTTCCAGCGATGGCAAGAGACGCCAGCAAGAGTGCATCCTGTGCGCCTCTACTCTTGCTTCAGGACTGGAAAAAGACTATGTTTAGTTACTTTTACAGCTTGATTTTTTTTAAATGGGCGTGGAATCCCAAATCAGCATGTCCCCTAGAGAAACTATTAAGCTTTTCAGACTATAGGACGACTTAAAAATGGATATTGTGCAACATTAAAAATTAAACTAGAGTAAATCAGAGCAGCTGGCAGAATAAGTTGGATGAGAGATGTGATGGATGGAGGTCAGAATCAATAAAATGAATATATATGTGAACATCCCCTCTCTCTGCATTGTAAGCTTTAGTGGCTAATAAAGGTGAAATAAACCCTCAGTAAGCCACTTATCTCTGCACTGATTCTTTCCTTTTGCTTGTACTGAAATTAGTGCAATAAAGTTAATGAAGCACGCTGCTATTAACACATTACTGTGATAAAGATGGCGTTGAAGATGGACAACTCCTTTTGAGTCGCCTCCCTTAGTTAATATTGCAACGTGCTCATTAGGTAGAACAGACCAGTTACTGAGCCAGATATTCAGTTTTTTCTAATATGATGATACGCACCCGGTAGATGACGTATGTAAGTTTTCTATTTTACTATAAATAAAATCGTCAAAGGGAGGAGCAGCATCTCCGTGAGATAGTCGAATGCATTCCAATGACTGTGTCATTCGGTCTCGCGTATTTATCATCTCCTAGGCCAATTTGAAAGACTGGACGACACCCAGGACCCCCGTTAAACAGGCACGAAGGAGGGGGTCCGCCTGACGGATTGCTGTCCTTGAAAGAGTTTGTGCATGTGCCACTGGACCAGGGAAAGGTAAGCTGCTATTCTAGGGGGTTTAACAGTGGGTTTTCTGATAACGTGAAAGCAGCTGTTTTTTTTTACTATTACTTGCATTAATGTCTATTTTTTTTAAACAAGTTTTTTTAGCCACAAGGCACTTAAAAGCAGAACACAACACAGTGAGGCATCCCAAATTAGGGGGGGAGGGAAGGAACAAAACTGAGGATAGTCAAAATCACGGATTCTGTTCCACATTAATGCCCGGTTTTGGATTCATAAAGACCTTTAACTGTGGAGGCATGGGAGTTAAATAGGTCCGATTTGAAAAATGAACACCACCACCTGGGATTCTATAAGACTTTAGGGCCATTGTGTCCCTTTTTACGGTGCTCCCCCAAAATGCCAGGGATGGATGGGGCAGAGCTCAATTGAGGCAGTGTATACTCCTGAGGATCGGCCAAAACACTCAACTCGTCGGTAATCCCACAATGCCACCCAGTTATACATGTAGCTATGCGCTTACCCCTGCCAGACATTTCTGAATGATGGGCAAAGCTAGAGTAAATCTGAATGTAACACAAGATGCCAAAGAACTGCAAGGCCCAACATTTTTACTGAATATGTCCCCCCTGCCAGGGGCATCCTAATTTTGGATGCCCATGTTGTGTTCATTTTTGTTCCCACAGCACACCTGTATCATCCATTTGCAGCCACCGTTGGCCATTGTAACGGCTGCCCTTACACAGATTGCTTTTGCTACATTAGCTGTTTATTCAGTGTCTGCCTGTGTAAAAAGTGACAAACTTCTTGTTTTGGAGGCACATATCTCACACAATTTGGGTAAGCAGGACTATCAGGTGGGTGGCAAGATGGCCACTCCCATGAAATTCTAGAGTGAATCTTCATGCTATTCCACCACCTGTATGGAGTTACCCCCTCTCAAACTGCTTATGCCACTGTTCATAAGAGAACTTTTTTTTTACTGGAGGTCTGCTTTAAAGAGGAGGGTTGAGCTCTATAGGCGTCATAAGGTAAAGCAAGTACTGGTGAAAAGATGCTACCCCTGGCAATCACAATAAGGGTGGGGAAGGATAAAGCAGCCCAATGTAAGGCGTTGCCTGGAATGTTCCTTTAAGAAGGCGGCTCTGGGCTCTTACACAAGCTGCCAGGCAGAGACAGATCCCGAATACCAGCTGTTAAACCAGTGACTATGACCTTCTAAATCTAGGATCCAAATGTGAGAGGGGTCAGCTGATGAAACACAATATCAGATAGAAATCTGTACTTCATAGAGCCACAAAATGAGTCCAAGCTTTTGTTTTTGTAAGCCTCCAGTCACCCCTGTGACTGTGATTATAATATATCCCCCCGTGATGCTGGCGAAAGGGGGGGGGGGGAGAATAGGTGCCTGACCTACACCTCGACACCCCCCTTAAACTTGTATCAAGTTTTTCCCAGTGTACAGCACGGCTTGCTTCATTTCAATCCTTAGAGTTGGGTGATCCGCCATAAGGTGGCGCAGTTGACAGAAAGACTTGTGGCTTCTCCCGGCCCATAAAAGGGCAGGAATTACCCAGAGACTCCAGTGTTTTCTCTGCAGTCATGACTGCGAAGACATAAGATGGCTCTATCTGGATCACAGGCGAGCGGGGCATCCCGAGCCCATCGGCCCTGCAGGCCTATTTCCACCTGTGCCAGACCCTTATGCCTCCCAGCACTGCTGCAGGTTCAGGTGATGGTAGGGGAGCACCTGGGGTCGGGTGCTCGCAGAGCTCTGCTCTGGGGCGCAGACCCTAGCTGTAAAGGGTAGCCGGCCGAGGCTATGGTTAACCTGGGGGGGGGGGGGGGGTGGAGGAACCACACTAGGCCCCTCGTATGTGTGCTGTGTTCACTGTGCTTTTTTATTGTTGCTCTTATATTTGTCCCTCTTGCCCTCCCTTATATCTTCCCCCAATCTGGCTTTCTTCTCTCTCTCTCGCCTTCTCATCCTCTCCCGGCCAATCTCCGGGGGCCGGGCGCGTCTTTGCTCATTCCTTGTTCACGTTGTGTTTTCCCGGTTCAATGGGGGGGTTCAATGGGGACATTGTACTTGTGGTTTCTCCCGGTTCATCCCCCCCCCCACGCCCTCCTGAGGCTGTAGGGTATCGCGGATCTGGGGTTCAGCGTCCGTCATATGGACGAACTTACAATTAATCACCATATGGAGGCTTCTGGGGACAGCGAGCTTTGGGGTCCTTCGGTGCAGGCTCGGATGTGTCACATGTGCGGGGCATCCCCTTTGAGCGTTCGCAGTGCGGTTTGTGTTCCGTGCGCCCGCCTGCATTAAGCCCCCAGTGAGGGGGAAGCCAGCAGAGGATTCCATTCTGACTTGGCGCTGCGCGTGGCCAGCATTGAGCGGCAACTGACCCGGTGAGGTTTATGATGCCTTTGGAAGTCATGATTCCATGAAGGAGGGGGTGTTCCGTGACTCTGATTCCTCTTGGGATCGTCAGGGCGAGTATGATACCGACCCAGGGTCCTCCTCTGATGAAGATTCTTGGCTCCCGGTTGATACCGGTAGGATTTTGTCAGCAATTTTTGATACTCTGCACATCGTCCCCCCTAAGGCGGCTAAGAAGAAGCAGGGTGAGCTCTTCCGCCCTGACAAGCAACGTTTGGAGTTCCCAGAGCAGGGACATTTTTCCAATATGGTCCTCAAAGAAGGGGGAACGGCCCAACAGGTTGCCCTCGGTGCCCAAGGGACTGGATAGAGGTTATCCCTTCTCGGCCGACTTGGTTCGCCGCTGGTCTTGTTCCCCCCCCCGAGGTGGACGCCCCCGTCCTGGGGCTGTCCAATACTTCTATTATGCCGTCTCCTGACACCACTACCTTGCGCGATAATGCTGATCGGCATATGGACCAGTTAGCTTGTCAAGCTTTCACCTTTGTGGGGGCTGGTTTGCGCCCGGTCTGTACCGCGGCTATTGTTGCCATTGCCCTTAAGAAGGAGGTTAGGCACCTTGCTGAAGCTGCCAGCTCTTGCAAGCGAGCAGACGATTACAAGGACCTTTTGCTTTGCTCTGACTTTATTGCCTTTGTGCTGTCTGCTATGGACGATGTCGTCCGGCTTTGTGGGACATCAGAGATTCCTGAGATTCCTCTGGGGGTCAGCACTACCAGTTTGTGGCCCTGCCTTTCGGTTTCACTTCGGTGGCGGTTCCCTTTGCCCAGTTTCACATGAGACCTCTTCAGTTGAATCTTCTGACCGTTTGGGATCGAAAACAGGAGTCCCTGGAGCAGGAATTCTCTCTGTCCCTCTTGTGGTGGTTGGAGTCGAGGAATCTTCTGGTGGGCAGGTCCTTTCTGCCCCCGTGCTGGGAGATTGTCACCACGGACGCCAATCTGACCGGTTGGGGAGGGGATTTTGGCAGTCACTGAAGTTCCAGGGCCAGTGGGGTCATCAGGAGGCCCATGCGCCTATCAGTCTCCTGGAACTGAGAGCGATCAGGTTTGTCGTCTTCCAGTTGACTCCCCACCTACGGGGTCGTGCGGTCCAGGTCCGCTTGGACAATCAGATGGCTGTTGCCTACATCAATAATCAGGGCGGGACTCGGAGCAAACGAGCCCTCAAGGAAGTGTCCTTGATCTCGTCTTGGGCGGAGAAGAACGTTCCCTGCATCTCGGCGGTTTACATTCCAGGGGTGGAGAACCAGAAGGCGGACTCCCTGAGCAGGGGGACGTCTCGCCTGGGGGAATAGTCTCTCAACAACAAGATCTTTCTCGCCCTGTGTCGCCGCTGGGGTCAGCCGGACGTGGACCTCTTTGCGTCCTGTCACAAGCTTCCCAAATTCGTCTCCCTGTCAAGAGATCCTCTGGCCTTCGCCACAGATGCGCTGTCATTTCCTTGGACGGAGTTTCGGCACCTCTACGTCTTCCCTCCATTTCCTCTGCTGGGTCGCGTGCTGTGCAAGATAGCCCAGGAGGGGGTACCGACCATTCTGGTGGCCCCCCGCTGGTCGAGGAAGGTGTGGTTCGCGGACGTTGTCCAGATGGCAGTGGATCATTACGTCCTGCCAGTAGATCCAGACCTTCTCACTCAGGGACAGCTGTGCCATCCCAATTTACAAACGCTGGCTTTGACTGCTTTGCTGCTGAGACCTCCATCCTGATGGATAAGGGGTTGCCGGCTTCGGTTGTCAATACACTTATTCAGGCTCGGAAGAAATTCTCGTCTATGATTTACTACGGGGTTTGGCATGCTTACATTACCTGGAGTCCAAGTCTTTTCCTAGTCGTACCTTTGTCATTTCCAGGATTTTGGAGTTCAACATGGTTTGGAGGCGGGTCTACAACCGAGTACCCTCAAAGGTCAGGTTTCAGCCTTGGCAATTTTTTTCAAAGATCTTTTGCTACTCACAGGCTTATCAGAACTTTTTTCCAAGGAGTTACTCATGTACGTCCACCGCATAAGCCTTTGTTACCGCTGTGGGATTTGGTGCTTTCTGCCTTACAGGGTCCACCATTTGAACCCGTGTGATGCTTCGCAGTACACCGACTCTTAAGGTGGCCTTTTTGGTCGCTATAACTTTGGTGCGTCGCGTCTCCGAATTGGCGGCACTCTCTATGAAGCTTTCCTATTTTGAGCGTCATCAGGATAGGGTGGTGTTCCGTCTTAAGCCGGAATTCTTGCCTAAGGTTGTTTCTGCATTCCATCTCAATGAGGACATTGTCTTGCCTTGTGTCCGGCCCCTTCTAATTCTAAGGAACGGGCCTGTATTCTCTTGATGTGGTCAGGGCTCTCAAATATTTGGTCACCACTGAGTCCTTTCGGAAGTCTGATTCTCTGTTTGTCCTACCTGCCAGGTCTAGGAAGGGTTTGCCGCCGGCCAAATCAACTATCAGTAAGTGGATCAGACAGGCGGTGGTGCAATCTTACTCTGCCAAGGGGAAGGAACCTCCTTTTCGTGTTACTGCTCATTCCACTAGATCTATTGGTGCCTCTTGAGCTTTTCAGCATCAGGCCTCTGTTGAACAAGTTTGTAAGGCCGCCACTTGGTCTTCGGTTCATACTTTTTCCAAGTTCTACAAAGTCGATGTTAGGGCCTCAGCTGACGCTGTTTTTGGACACAAGGTGCTTCAGGCGGTAGCGATTTAAACGGTCTGCGGTTGCTCACTGGGGATCCCACCCTTCTTAATGGACACTGCTGTTGGATGTCCCAACTGTAAGGATTGAAATGAAGCAAGCCGTGCTGTACACTGGGAAAAATACAATTCTGTGATTACTCACCTGTAGAATTGTTTTTACTGTGTACAGCACGGCTTGCTTCATCCCTCCGTTATCGTCGTTCTCTTTTGCCTTCTTATGGTGATTTTTTGAGAGTTTTTATTGTTGCTAAGGCTGCGTTGTTTTCTTGTTAACATGGTCTTGCCTCCCAGCTTCTTGCATAACTGCTCTTCAAACACTGGAGTCTCTGGGTAACTCCTGCCCTTTTATGGGCCGGGAGGAGCCACAAGTCTTTCTGCAGTCAATTGCGCCACCTTGTGGCGGATTACCCAACTGTAAGGATTGCAATGAAGCAAGCCGTGCTGTACACAGTAAAAACAATTCTACAGGTGAGTAATCACAGAATTGTATTATTGCCAGCACAGAGGTGGCAGTTTTACAGAATGCTCGGACATCCTCTTTAAAGGTTATCGACCACCCCCCAAAAAAAAAACTCAACAAAAGGGTACTCTCCTTTTGTCCCCTGCAGTGTGCTGATCAGACTGTAAGCATTGACGGCACATTGGGCATGTGTCCCGCCATCAGTCATAGGAGCTTTACCACCTCTGCTCCAGTCATTGCAATGGAGACGTGAACTGGCGTCTGCCACTGTAGTGAATGGAGAGGGCGTGGCTGTGTCCGTGACTGATTGGGGGAGGGGGGGTGCTAGGATCAAGCGACCAGTCAGCTGCGGGGGGACATTAGGTGAGAACCCTTTTTAATTTCTTTATAGAGTAGTCTATCACTTAAAGAGCATGGGATGATTATATATCCTTTTATGTGGTTTATATTTAAACACAAAATGTGGTCAGTAATAATAAATAGAAATGTAAAAAGATTTACGTTATGACATCTCCAAGCCTGACCCGCAGGTTGTTACGGACCACCCTGTTCATCCGGATCTTCTCATCGGAGCAAGTCTCATCAGATAGGACAATACACACAGCTTCTCGCCTCTTCTTGCCCTTCAGGAGGACAGTGTCCCCTCGGAACAGCTGCAGCTCATCCATTTTACCCTAAAGAGAGGGGGAAAAAAAAGTTTTCCCTTATATCGCAACAGTTAAAAGTTATACTAAAATCCAGCCAATTAGGACATCTGGGAGAGGGGTTTCCGTTTTCCACCCACCGAAGGTTGATTTTGAAGAACCAGGTCAGCAGGGTGGAAACCGAAAGCTGAATGAGGACGTGATTTCCTCACCAAGTAGACCGACATAGCAAGTAGAAGAGCGCTGGAGGGACTCTGTTAACTTTTGACTTGCCAATCATTTTAAAGTTAAAATTGATTCATCGGATTGCTATAAAGTGGATTTTAAGCTACATTTATCACCCTGTTCTTCTCAGGGCTAGGTGGTCTTATTACTGACCAAACACTTCACTTAGGGAATAGGTCTCCCAATCTGTAGCTAAGCAGTAGTCCATGGACCCCTGCTGTGTGGCAATCAGGCTGTTTGCTAGACCAATGGGGTGCATGCCTGCACCCCATTGGTCTAGCAAAGCTCGAGCACCACACCCACCACTGTATGAAGGCGAGTGTCTGTGTGCAGCGGGCCATCGCTTCTTCTCCACACTGCCAGCACAGACACCCGGCTTCATACAGCGGTGAGCGTGGCCGATGCTCGAGCGTTGGCCACGTCCACCTGCTGTACGAAGCCGGATGTCTGTGTGCAGGCGCCGCAGAGAAGGTGGCAGATACAATGATGAGAGCACAAGCGGGAAGGATGAAAAGGCGAGTTGACTTTTTTTCCCCAAATTCGCCCGATAAGACATTATCGTGACATGTGATAGTGACATTTGCCCCCCCCCACACACACACACTTTTGGGGAAAAATAAGCGCGTCTTATAGGGCAAAAATTGTATATTCCCCTTTCCAGTCTTCAAAGCATAGGAAGCATGGTACAACATTATATTACAAAGTAATGTTATAAACCCCCGGTAACTTAGAGATAGCCAAACAAAGGGAATGTACATGCAGGAGCTTTGTGGTCTAACAGAAGTCAATAGCTCTGAAGGATGGACATGTTTTAAAGGACGACTATCATCACTTGAAAGTCACAAAACTTGCAGAGAAACCACTATAAAAAGGTATGCATAGAACTGGCACGTATGACCAGTGAGGGATTGTGAGGTGTGTCAGAAGCTACAGCACTGTTTCAGAGAAACAGTTAGGGGGGTTAGGTGCGTTGCTCAAGAGCACCCTCAATCATGTCCCATGGCTAGGATTACAACATGCAACCCTCCAGTCACAAGGCTGCTTCCTTACCTCTAAGCCACAACCTTTATTTTGTGAAGATCATCATTCGACTACAGTAATGCCTTTAATGGTCATGCTCAGTGAAAAGAGACATAGGCCTCAGGAGCAGCACCTCATCTACATGTTATAAATAAATCATGTTTAGCCATCAGACGGTCTCCAACTGGGGACATTAACTATAGCCATAAACTGCAGATTCAACTACCTAGGCTTAGGTGTGGACAGGGTTCCCTGGCCTGCAATCTGAAATCCATCACCAAAGCCAAGTATTATAAATGCTCCTATTTTTTTTTATATAAATGGATTGTGCAAGTCCTTTATTATTCATCATTCCCAATTTAAATCTATTTTTGAAGACATTCGTTACATATCAGGGCAGTACGTTCTGCTGTTCTCTACAACCAGCTCAGCCTGTGATTTCTAGTATGTGGTGCAGTAAGAATCAGCAGCCTTGTTGGCCATTTCTCTCGTCACCCGTTCATGTGGCCGGCAGAAGGATATTAGAATATAGGACCTTCAATCGGCTGGTTTGGCCTGCATGGACTACATATAGGGCATTATACACACCTGGGAGAGGGAGACCACACTGTTGTCTTCATTGATGGCTTCATCTACGATTAATCGGTTGGGTCGGCTCTTCTGCTTCAGAATTGCAGTGGATAAATCATCGCTCTTGGAACTGCAGAAAGAAAAATAAGCAATTAAAGCACATCTGATGGAATCTTATCGAAGAATAATGAATGAAATGAGATATCTTTCTCTGAAAAGCAGGCAATAGGAAACTCCTTCAAAGAGGGACATTGGACTTAAAAGTAAATGTGGCCGATCCCCTACAATTGGACCCTGCTCACCTTTTGGACGTTGTCTGATACGGCAACATCTGGCTGTTTCAAGGCCCGATTCTCTGCCCTGCCAGTGGCTTAGCTGTCTTTAATTGACAGCACAGCATTAACCGTGCTCTTCAAAGTCCCGTGCTACTCCAGTCGCTCAGCGAAGTCTCCACTTGCATCATCATCATGCACATGCGTGAGGTTGGGGGACGCACGCAGTGCCAGATGGGATGCAAGATGGTGCTGGCCGTCGGAAGGGAGGGGCAGCAGTACAGTGAGGTTTGGTGGGGGGGTCAAAATGTTGAAGAGCGGAGGCCACTTAAAATGATACTATATTCAGGAGGGAAGATTATTGTCCTCACATTCCATCACGAGCCACCTTCCCCAAAACAGCCACATGCCACCAATACACACGCTGATTGACTGAATATATGGGTCCCCTATTTATTGCCCATACCCCCATCAATCCAAAATCGTGATCATGTTTCCAATACTCAACCCATCTAAACCTCTACTGCTGCTAAACATACAATATAGAAAAACGTATCTTGTTATAGGGGTTTTGTGGAACTACAGTCATGGCCGTAAATGTTGTCACCTCAGAAATGTTTCTAGAAAATTACGTATTTCTCACATAAAAGGATTGCAGTAAAATTTTTTGCTATACACGTTTATTCCCTTGTGTGTATTGGAGCTAAACCAAAAAGGGAGGAAAAAAATGCAAGTTAGACAGAATATCACACCAAACTCCAAAAATGGGCTGGACAAAATTATTGGCACCCTTAACTTATATTTGATTGCACACCCTTTTTAAAAGATAAGTGAAATCGGTGGCTTCCTATAACCATCAATAAGCTTCTTACACCTCTCAGCTGGAATGTTGGACCGCTCTTCCTTTGCAAACTGCTCCAGTCTCTCTTATTTGAATGGTGCCTTTTCTCCACAGCAATTTTAAGATCTCTCCTCAGGTGTTCAGTGGGATTTAGATGTGGACTCATTGCTGGCACCTTCAGAACTCTCCAGCGCTTGGTTGCCATCCAATTCTGGGTGCTTTTTGACATATGTTTGGGGTCATTGTTCTGCTGGAAGACCCAAGATCTCGAACGCAAACCCAGCTTTCTGACACTGGGCTGTACAGTGCGACCCAAGATCTGTTGGTAATCCTCAGATTTCATGATGCCTCGCACACATTCACCCAGTGCCAGAGGCAGCAAAACAACCCCAAAACATAATTGAAGCTCAATCATATTTCACTGTAGGTACTGTGTTCGTTCCTTTGTAGGCCTCTTTCCATTTTTGGAAAACAGTAGAATTATGTGCTTTACCAAAAAGCTCCATCTTGGTCTTATCTGTCCACAAGACGTTTTCCCAGAAGGATTTTGGCTTAATCAAGTGCATTTTGGCAAAATGTAGTGTTGCTTTTTTATGTCTCTGTGTCAGCAGTGGGGTCCTCCTGGGTCTCCTGCCATAGGGTTTCATTTCATTTAAACCGGACCTTCACCATGATTTAATGAAAAGCCCAAACTCTTAAAAAACAATTCCTCAGCATCTAAAATTAATATATTTTACATGTTTAGTCACTAATTTATTATACTTTCCCCCACTGGGCTGCAACTCTGTTCGGGAATTTAGGATACGGGCGCCGCCATCTTGACTCAGAAGCATCACACTTACTGAGGAGAGGAGAGTGGGATAAGGTACAGGGGGGCGGGTTATAGCTGTGCTTTGCTCAGACAGAGCAGAGCTGGGGTCAGGGAAAGGTCAGCAGTCCCAGAATGCAGAGCAGCACAGTCACTTCCTGTTTGCAGGCACTTCCTGTTTGCAGGCTGCCTGCAAAAATGGCAGCTTCCATAAGCCGCCATCTTGGATGTTTAAAGGCTTATAAAATGCAGTAGATGCAGGTAGGATGATTTTTAATGTGAGCAATCTGTATGTACAGGGTGTGGGAAACATATAAGATAGACTCTTATTTAGAGTGAAGGTCCGCTTTAAATGTCGATGGATAGTTTGCACTGACACGGCTGCTCCCTGAGCCCGCAGGACAGCTTGAGTATCTTTGGAAATTGTTTGGGGCTTATCCACCATCCGGCCTATCCTGCATTGACACCTTTTATCAATTTTTTTCTTCTGTCCATGTCCAGGGAGATTAGCTACAGTGCCATGGGTTGCAAAAGTCTTAATGATGTTTCTCACTGGGGACAAAGGCAAATCTAGATCTTTGGAGATGAACTTGTAACCTTGATATTGTTGATATTTTTCCACAATTTTGGTTCTGAAGTCCTCAGGCAGTTCTCTTTCTGTTGTCCATGCTTAGTGTGGCACCCACAGACACACAATGCAAAGACTAAATGAACTTCTCTCCTTTTCATCTGCTTTCGGTGTGATTTTTATATTGCCCACAACTATTACTTGCCCCAGGTGAGTTTAAAGGAGCATCACATGTTTAAACAACCTTACTTATCCACAATTTTGAAAGGGTGCCAATCATTTTGTCCTGCCCATTTTTTGGAGTTTGGTGTGACATTATGTCCAATTTGCCTTTTTCCTCCCTTTTTTGGTTTAGTTCCAATACACGCACAAAGGGAGCACACGTGTGTATAGCAAACTTTTGTTACTGCAATCCTTTTCTTTGAGAAATGCTTAATTCTCTTGAAAAATGTCAGGGGTGGCAACATTTTTGGCCATGACTGTTTCAATGTTGCAACATTGCTCCAAGTCACCACTGCCACCTCTATTTGCCATTGAACCACTATTATATCACTCTTTACAATCTCTCAACCTTACCAAGCCTCTATTTAACTACCTTTACAGATCTATTTAACCCTTCCACTTTCCCCAAATCAGGGCTGGGGCCACATCAAATGGCCCTGAGGTGGGCTACAGTTTGAGTACACGTGCATTAGCCCCTCTGCACATGACCCACTCCATGATTCGGACACAGTGAATGACACAGGGCCCAGTATGACATGACTTCTGGTTTAACAATGAAACGCTCAGAAATGTAAATCTGCCGCACACGGGTTTCTAACCCCCATCCCCTTCTTCATAGTCAAAATTATTCTCCTTAAAGTCAGGGGAGTAGCCAGTAACCTGGTGGGGACCCAGCCCTGTGCCTACTTTATATGGCGAAGAGACCGCTGAAGTACCAGGGTTCCCCATTATGTCATCTTCTTAACGCAGCTAAGGCCTGTATCCCCCATTTGTGGAAAAAGGAAGATCCGCCCGCACACGCAATGTGGGCCCTGAAAGTAATGGAGATGATGCGGTTTGAAAATCTCATGGCTTCTAGGGAGGACAGCCACGAGAAGTTCATGGCGACATGGTTCAAGTGGATGGAATACACAGAGTCGGAGGAGTACAAAACCACCTCTACTGGGGTTTAGGTGCCCTAACCCCTGCTTTTGGGCTCTCCTACCCACAGGCTTCTCCCCCACTCCCTTTTCCCCCGTATTGTTATAAATTAAAAGCCGGCGGGTTTCCCAGATTGCGGTTAGTAGACACGAAGGGGCACACATCCCCGATTTATGGGATAATAATGGATGGTGAGAGGGCTGGAGGACGCCTGAGCAGCGCCTTGACTCTATACACATATATTATGTTGCATGACAGAATTTAATGTGTGTTTCATTGATGATTCATGAAGGCTGTTTTTGCTTTATGTACTGTATACTGGATTCTGTTGCAAAAGCTTAAATAAAGAATTAAAAAAAAAAATGATTCTCCTAAACACAGAAGGGTGACTGCAGAAGGAGAGTACATATGCTCCATTTTTTTAGACTCCAGGGCCGGGCACCCACAGGTTAATACCCTTTAATAAATTACTGCTATTCAGGGGAATAACATTGCAAAAATCCTGGGCCAATGGAAGAGTTTGTTGGCAACCTTTGCCTTTCCTGGAAACTGAGTGTTTCAGAGAACGTGCTGATATTGTATCACATATCTGGAATATTACTGTATACACAGGATCACAGTCCTGTTTTGGGGCTTCAGAACATATATTTATCTATATATATTTTATATATATATTTCTGCTATCTCAGATGTCTCAATTAGCAATCATGAGCTGATTTACTTTCAGCTTTTGTGCCCCCTGCCCAGTAATAATGTGTTAACAGGCAGCAGCCTCACTTCAGCAGTTCAGAAGGGGGGCAGAAGCAAAGACAAAGTCAGCACATTCATAGTTGGTGCTGACCAGTCTTTGTTCCCACTTTTCGCATGGTCCCATCACCACAATACCTCTCAGGCTTTACACTGAGGAATTATGGGTAATACATGTTCTTTCACTTCTTCCTGACTAGGTGGCAGAAATGAAACTGAAGGCTGAATAGAGGCCACTGCCTCCCTGTTGGAACCCTCCACCAGCGCTGGCTGACATATGAAACCTGACAAGGAGTTGTGAACTAGATTGCAAGCTGGGAGCGGCTGCTTTATGGTCGCTCAATGATCACTCTCATACCTAGCAACGTAACAATAGGTGTAGCGACAGTCATACAACCCAGTGTCTGCTGAAACCTGATCTTTACCCTGAATAAGAGCCCATCTTATAGGTTCCCCCCCCCCCCCCGTACATACAGATTGCTCACATTAATCCGGACCTTCACCCTGAATAAGAGCCTATCTTATATGTTTCCCCCACCCTGTGCATACAGATTGCCCACATTAAAAATCATCCTACCTGCATCTACTGCATTTTATGAGCCTTTAAACATCCAAGATGGCTGCCCATGGAGTTTCAGACTGCCTGACTGTGCTGCTTTGCATTCTGGGATTGTTGTCCCTTACCTGACCCCAGCTCCGCCCCCTACACTCCCCCTCTCCTCAGTATGTAACGCTTCTGAGGCAAGATGGTGGCGCCCGTATCTTAAGAGTCCTGAACACAGTTGCCACCCAGTGTGGGAAAGAATAAGGGACTAAAACTTTTAGAGAATAGTTGGAGAATAGTTATTTAAAGATTTGGGCTTTTTATTAAATGATGCTGAAGGTCCGGTTGAAGCTTTAATTACCTAACAAACCACGTTACAGGAGTATTGTTACTAAGAGTGGCTATTGTTCTCATTGGGAAAGAAAGAGGGCTCTGTGTTTTAAGGCAGACCTAAACTCTTCCCTGCAGCTCTGTGTCCTGAACTAACCAAACCCCCCACAGCAACAGTGGGAAACCCCTGGGGGCCCATTATACATACTGCACCGGCGTTCCCACAGCACAGCTCTTAGTAAAGCTGAATGGGAATTTAGGTGCTGGCTGTAATCAGTGGCCCATCCCTTGCATCCCTCTATGTCTACGTGTGGCCCCACCAGCCATTCAGTCAGACTAGACATATGTCGGACTGGAATCGGCAGAGGGTTATGTATAACCCATGTGGTTTCACATAGTGGGGTATCCCAAATCAGGATGTTTTTTTTCTAGATGTTAGGTCCAGTTTTGGTCCACTTTAGCACAGCACATGAACAGGCCATTGATGTCACTGGAGTACAGGGGGGCATTATGAATATTCAGGGCTGCCATGAGGTGTGGCCAAATAGGAAGAGCCTAGCTGCATGTGAGGAGAAGCTAAATACCCCGGGGAAGGGTAACTGCTCTGAGGGGGATGGGCACGCTGTAGACAAGGATAATGTTTCACAATACTCAAAGGGAGAAGGATTTGTGGCTGGGGAGGAGTGCAATATATAGAAAGTCTATTTCTAATCATAATAAGTCTAAATTATAATGTGCTCATGTAAACACATACAGAGAACATCATGCCCCACTTAGAACCCATCTGCGCAGCATACAAACAAACACACTAAGGGGCAGTGGGTGTCCCAGCCACAGCACTCAGGGGGGAGTTAGGTGCATTGACCAAGAGTCATGCCCAAGCAGGGAACCAAACCTGCAAAGCTTTGGTCACAAGATCAGTTCTCTAGCCAGTCATGACTGTCCCATTGCTAAGTTGAGGTAAGTACAATGAGGGCAAAAATCTGTCCCAAGCTGGGCTATAAAGGCATCTTCACGTCACTGTATCTGAAAATATTTGCTGCTGCTCTCCCAGGAACAATTCTGACAGTGGGCAGAGCCTCCTTTAAAGCTGACCAACACCCGCACGGTACAAGACTTGGTCTGCTACAGGACAGGCAACTGGGGCATCCGGAATGCTGAAGCCCTTCCCCCCCCCCCCCCCGCTAAATCCTACCTTTCCCTCGGGCCCCCCACCGTGAATCCAGTGCAGCACATTCTGGTGTTGGAACAATAGCGCTACTCAGTAACCATGTTTGTGACCGGTTGGCCAATTGCTGCACTAGATTCTCAGTGGGAGACCGAGTATAGTTAGAATACACTGACCTAGGGGCCTCCAGTATCTCAAATGATTTGGTACTCTTTTGGACCAAATTTGGACCAAACACTAGGATTTTGGTTCTTGCCCTGGGGGATACCGATTTGGTTAGCCCTGCTGTGGATACAGCCATGGGCAGAGAGTGTGGCCTGGGAGCGAAAAAGAAATGCAGGGCGTTCGGAAAATAGGGGGGCTTACATAGCGGCGCCTCCCGAATCAGGGCGCTCCACGATTGCTTGCCCTAGCTAGACTCCAGGGCCGACCATTCTGGTGGTTGGACCATGTTAAATGGTTTCCCTATGGGCATTTGGGATGCTTTGCAGTGTGAAACCCTCTAGTGTCCCTGTAAACTCATAACATGAACTAAGGATGATTTTTAATGTGGGCAATCTGTATGTACAGGGTGTGGGAAACATATAAGATATGCTCTTATTCAGGGTGAAGGTCCACTTTAATATACAGTGATGGGAATGGAAGCATTTGAGAGTTAGTGAGGGATAATGATCTGAGGTCTGTGAGCTGCCCCTACACAGATCCACAAGGCATTTCAATATTTAAAGGGTTGGTATCTTAGAAGCATCAGATGTCAAGTTGTCAAACAGAGGAAATAAACCACCAGATACTATTGTTCTGGCACGGTTCAAGTGACATTCACCAGCTTTTTGCTGGGGGCACTAATGAATACTTTAGGACCAACTTTCTGCACAGAAAGGAAGTTTGATTAGTCACAATCAAACTGGCAGCAAATATGCAAATCCATATATTGTATATGGCTTGGGTTCAACTTTAACAATCAGGACCAAAGGGTAACAAGGGAATATCAACAAATGAGATTGTTCAGGTGAGACAGTTGCATACCTAGTGGGCAGGTAAGAGAATGAGGTTACCACATTAGAATACAATTAGGGGAATATGTATTATAGACAGAGGATATACATAACTGGCAGGAAAAGGAACACGCCAACACAAGTTGTGAGGGGCCACGCCACACACAGGAGGAGAGGCACGCGGCAGAGGGGCCACGCCACACACAGGAGGAGAGGCACGCGGCAGAGGGGGGGCCACGCCACACACAGGAGGAGAGGCACGCGGCAGAGGGGCCACGCCACACACAGGAGGAGAGGCACGCGACAGAGGGGCCACGCCACACACAGGAGGAGAGGCACGCGGCAGAGGGGCCACGCCACACACAGGAGGAGAGGCACGCGGCAGAGGGGGGGCCACGCCACACACAGGAGGAGAGGCACGCGGCAGAGGGGCCACGCCACACACAGGAGGAGAGGCACGCGGCAGAGGGGCCACGCCACACACAGGAGGAGAGCCACGTGGCAGAGGGGCCACGCCACACACAGGAGGAGAGCCACGCGGCAGAGGGGGGGCCACGCCACACACAGGAGGAGAGCCACGCGGCAGAGGGGGGGCCACGCCACACACAGGAGGAGAGGCACGCGGCAGAGGGGGGGCCGCGCCACACACAGGAGCAGAGGCACGTGGCAGAGGGGGGGCCACGCCACACACAGGAGGAGAGGCACGCGGCAGAGGGGCCACGCCACACACAGGAGGAGAGGCACGCGGCAGAGGGGGGGCCACGCCACACACAGGAGGAGAGCCACGTGGCAGAGGGGCCACGCCACACAGGAGGAGAGGCACGTGGCAGAGGGGGGGCCACGCCACACACAGGAGGAGAGCCACGTGGCAGAGGGGCCACGCCACACACAGGAGGAGAGCCACGCGGCAGAGGGGGGCCACGCCACACAGGAGGAGAGCCACGCGGCAGAGGGGGGGCCACGCCACACACAGGAGGAGAGGCACGCGGCAGAGAGGGGGGCCGCGCCACACACAGGAGGAGAGGCACGCGGCAGAGGGGGGGCCGCGCCACACACAGGAGGAGAGGCACGCGGCAGAGGGGGGGCCACGCCACACACAGGAGGAGAGGCACGCGGCAGAGGGGGGGCCACGCCACACACAGGAGGAGAGGGACGCGGCAGAGGGGGGGCCACGCCACACACAGGAGGAAAGGCACACAGAGGGGGGGGGGCACGCCACACACAGGAGGAGAGGCACGCGGCAGAGGGGGGGCCACGCCACACACAGGAGGAGAGGCACGCGGCAGAGGGGGGGCCACGCCACACACAGGAGGAAAGGCACACAGAGGGGGGGGGGGGCCACGCCACACACTGGAGGAGAGGCACGCGGCAGAGGGGGGCCACGCCACACACAGGAGGAGAGGCACGCGGCAGAGGGGGGCCACGCCACACACAGGAGGAGAGGCACGCGGCAGAGGGGGGCCACGCCACACACAGGAGGAAAGGCACACAGAGGGGGGGGGGGGCCACACCACACACAGGAGGAGAGGCACGCGGCAGAGGGGGGGCACGCCACACACAGGAGGAGAGGCACGTGGCAGAGGGGGGGCCACGCCACACACAGGAGGAGAGGCACACAGAGGGGGGGCCACGCCACACACAGGAGGAGAGGCACGCAGAGGGGGGGGGCACGCCACACACACAGGAGGAGAGGCACGCAGGGGGGAGGCCACGCCACACACAGGAGGAGAGGCACGCATCGGGGGGGGGGGGGGCATGCCACACACTGGAGGAGAGGCACGCGGCAGAGGGGGGGCACGCCACACACAGGAGGAGAGGCACGTGGCAGAGGGGGGGCCACGCCACACACAGGAGGAGAGGCACACAGAGGGGGGGCCACGCCACACACAGGAGGAGAGGCACGCAGAGGGGGGGGGGCACGCCACACACACAGGAGGAGAGGCACGCAGGGGGGAGGCCACGCCACACACACAGGAGAGGCACGCATCGGGGGGGCCACGCCACACACTGGAGGAGAGGCACGCATCGGGGGGGGGGGGCATGCCACACACTGGAGGAGAGGCACGCATCGGGGGGGCATGCCACACACTGGAGGAGAGAGACACGCATCGGGGGGCCACGCCACACACTGGAGGAGAGAGACACGCATCGGGGGGCCACGCCACACACTGGAGGAGAGAGACACGCATCGGGGGGCCACGCCACACACTGGAGGAGAGACGCGCATCGGGGGGCCACGCCACACACTGGAGGAGAGACGCGCATCGGGGGGCCACGCCACACACTGGAGGAGAGACGCGCATCGGGGGGCCACGCCACACACTGGAGGAGAGACGCGCATCGGGGGGCCACGCCACACACTGGAGGAGAGACGCGCATCGGGGGCCACGCCACACACTGGAGGAGAGACACGCATCGGGGGGCCACGCCACACACTGGAGGAGAGACACGCATCGGGGGGCCACGCCACACACTGGAGGAGAGACACGCATCGGGGGGCCACGCCACACACTGGAGGAGAGACACGCATCGGGGGGCCACGCCACACACTGGAGGAGAGACACGCATCGGGGGGCCACGCCACACACTGGAGGAGAGACACGCATCGGGGGGGCCACGCCACACACTGGAGGAGAGACACGCATCGGGGGGCCACGCCACACACTGGAGGAGAGACACGCATCGGGGGGCCACGCCACACACTGGAGGAAAGACACACATCGGGGGCCACGCCACACACTGGAGGAAAGACACACATCGGGGGGCCACGCAACACACTGGAGGAAAGACACACATCGGGGGCCACGCCACACACTGGAGGAAAGACACACATCGGGGGGCCACGCAACACACAAGAGGAGAGACACGCATGGAGGGGCCACGCAACACACAAGAGGAGAGACACGCATGGAGGGGCCACGCCACACACTGGAGGAGAGGCGCATCGGGGGGGGGGGGCCACGCCACACACTGGAGGAGAGGCACGCATCGGGGGGCCACGCCACACACTGGAGGAGAGGCACGCATCGGGGGGCCACGCCACACACTGGAGGAGAGGCACGCATCGGGGGGCCACGCCACACACTGGAGGAGAGACACGCATCGGGGGGCCACGCCACACACTGGAGGAGAGACACGCATCGGGGGGCCACGCCACACACTGGAGGAGAGACACGCATCGGGGGGCCACGCCACACACTGGAGGAGAGACACGCATCGGGGGGCCACGCCACACACTGGAGGAGAGACACGCATCGGGGGGCCACGCCACACACTGGAGGAGAGACACGCATCGGGGGGCCACGCCACACACTGGAGGAGAGACACGCATCGGGGGGCCACGCCACACACTGGAGGAGAGACACGCATCGGGGGGCCACGCCACACACTGGAGGAGAGACACGCATCGGGGGGCCACGCCACACACTGGAGGAGAGACACACATCGGGGGGCCACGCCACACACAAGAGGAGACACCCGCAGGGGGGGCACACACAGGAGAGAGACACGCATAGCGGGGGGGCCACACAGGAGAGAGACACGCATAGCGGGGGGGCCACACAGGAGAGAGACACAGTTGGGGAGCCACACAGGAGAAGAGACAAACGCAATGGGTGGCACAGAGGAGACACCCGCAGGGAAGCCATGCCACACACAGGGGAGACACACAGAGGGGAGTGCCACACACACAGGCGAGGTACACGGCGGGGTGGCCTCGCCACAGACAAGAGAGACATACCACACACAGGCCCGGGCAGTCAAAGTGTAAGTGTATATGTATAAGTGTGTATGTATAAGGCACAGGGCTTGCTGGACAATGTGTACAAATAGAAACACAAGTCACGTGACACAGGGGGGCCGGGTGGGGGTAAATACAATAAATTATGTTAAATTAATAAGGCTGTCCTAATCTATAAAGATTAAGTCGCCATCTTGCACACAGGTGGGGTGCCCGGTTCCCCCTCAGGATAATGGGGTGTCGGGTCCACACGTTGGGGGGACACCGGGTCCACGTCACATACATACAGGTAAGTCCCCGTGTGAGGCAGGGGGGTGTTGGGGTGACAGAGGCCCGGGCTCGGGAGGCTGAGGCCTGCATGACACAGCAGGATGCGGCGGCGTCCACAGGCCTCACCGGGCCCCGAGGCCTCCTCCTCCCCGGCTCGCCGCACTTACTCGGATCCGGAAGCCATGTTGTGAGTGTCCGGGGCCCAGGCGCCGCTGACCAGTCCCGGGTATTTCCGCTCCGCCCCCTTATGCTCCGGTGTTTCGTTCCTTTCCGCTGCCCGCTCGGCCGCCGGTGTCTCCTCACTGTGTGTGTGTGACTGACTGACGGACTGCGGCTAGGGGGCGGAGCCTGTGCCAACAGTAAAGAGCTGCGTCATTCCCCGCTGCTGCGCCTGCGCGCGGCTCGCCGCGGCCAATCATCGAGCGGCAGAGGAGGCCACGAGACCAAAGGACACGCCCCCCTCTCCCGGCTTTTGCGTTCAGCCTGGCAACTGACAGAACGCGGCTGCCGATTGGACGCGGCTATTCGAGGGGCGGGGCGACGGACGCTGTGACGCTAAAGGCGGAGGAAGGGGAGCGAGGTGGTTGGCGAAAGCACTTATCTGTCTGACGCTGATTGGACGGCGGGACTGTCAGCCAGACCGGCAGCGGCCATAACTTAATAACTGATTAGTCATAGACTTTGTGAGGTATGATTGTGAGGGGATACTTATGGCTGCCATAGTGCTTTATAGCACGGGGTTATTTTATCGCCTCCTATATCACAGTAACTGTTAGAAAACACGAGCCCTCACCTGTCATGAGGGGATAAGCTAAGCTCCACCTATATCACGATATCTGACAAAACACAAGCCTTCCCCTGCCATGAGGGGATAAGCTCCCCCTATATCACGATATAAGACACAAAACACAAGCCTTTCCCTGCCATGAGGGGATAAGCTAAGCTCCTCCTATATCATGATATCTGACAGAAAACACAAGCCCTCCGCTGTCATGCGTGGATAAGTTTATGAGGGGGGCGCACGCCCCAGGGCCTCCACCAACATTTGGGTTATGGTCTGGTCCAGGAGGCTTTTCATTCTTTGGTCTGATGGCAGCAAAGTTATTGTCAGTGGGCCCTCCCCGCACCTGGGCAGCCAAAGCCACCCCAGGGCAGGACGGAGAGTCTAGAGCAGCAAAGCCGCCGCCAGCAACGCTACAGTGATGGGTACAGAGCTGTCAGTCGGTGGCCTTACTACCGAGGTCTCAGTCCCCACCCTGGCACAGCTGCCCTGCCTGAAAAGGAAAGGAAGAATGGGAAAAAAGGGAAAGAATGTAATAGGTTAAAAGAAAAGGAGTAACGATACCAGAAAGAGGGAGAAAGAAAAGGAATGTCATAAAGAAGAATAGAAAGCAAGAAAGAAAGGAAGAATAGAAGGATTTAAGAGAAAAAAAACGGATGCAGAAAAAAAAGAAAGAAAAAAAGAGAAGGAATGACAGACGGAAAAGAAGGAATGAGAGAAATAAGGAATAAAAGAAATGACAGAAAGAATAGAAGAAACAACAAACAACAGAAAGAAAGAATAGAAGAAACAACAGAAAGAAAGAATAGAAGAAACAACAGAAAGAAAGAATAGAAGAAACAACAGAAAGAAAGAAAGAATAGAAGAAACAACAACAGAAAGAAAGAAAGAATAAAAGAAACAACAATACAAGGAATAGAAGAAACGACGGGTACAAGGAATAGAAGAAACGACGGGTACAAGGAATAGAAGAAACGACGGGTACAAGGAATAGAAGAAACGACGGGTACAAGGAATAGAGGAAACTACAGGTACAAGGAATGACAGATAGAAAGAATAGAAGGAACAACAGAAGAAATGACAGTTATAAGATATACAAGAAATGGCAGTTATAAGGAATAGAAGAAATGACAGAAGGAATAGAAGAAATGACAGACAGAGGGAATAGAAGAAACGACAGACAGAAGGAATAGAAGAATGACAGATACAAGGAATAAAAGAAACGTCAGGTACAAGGAATAGAAGAAACGACAGGTACAAGGAATAGAAGAAACGACAGGTACAAGGAATAGAAGAAACGACAGGTACAAGGAATAGAAGAAAACAACGGGTACAAGGAATAGAAGAAACGACGAACCCCTTGCAGGTTCGAATCCCGGTCCTGGGACATGACTGAAGTGCTCTTGAGCAAGGCACCTAACCCCCCAACTGCTCCCCGGGCGCCGTAAATAGGGCAGCCCACCGCTCCAGGCATGTGTACACTCACTGCACGGATGGGTTAAATGCGGAGGACGAATTCCTATGTGTGCGCAAGCATACAATGGCCATCTATGCATTAAAATAAAAATAAACCACAGATACAAGGAACAGATAGAAACCACAGATAGAAAGAATAGAAGAAACGACAGATAGAAAGAATAGAAGAAACAACAGATAATAGAAATAGAAGAAATGACAAATAGAAGAGATGACAGATAGAAGAAATGACAGATAGAAGAAACGACAGAAAAAATAGAAGAAATTACAGATTGTAGAAATAGAAGAAATGACAGAAAGAATAGAAGACATTACAGATAGAGAAATGACAGATTCCTGGGCCGATCTCTGGGTTTTAGTCCTCTTTTAACTGAACCCCAAGTCAACCTGACTTACCACAAAATCCAGGCCATATAGAGAACAAAAACGTTTGGGTCCAGTGGCCCAGCCATAACATTAAAAGTTATGGGGGACCCAGACACAATATAGGCTGTATAGAGACTGGGCCCCTCTATAACCTATATGGGATCATACCTTGCAACCGCCATGGAGATGGTGGGGCGGTCCCGGTTTCCAGCAGCTGTCCCGGACAGGCTGATGGCCTCCCGGGACAGCAGATCCATTATGGTTGGAAGCAGAGTTCGGGCCACAGCTGGATGGTGCCGGGCTTCTGTAGGGAAGCGGGAGAAGGGTGGACAGCAGACTTGCCATACAGCGGGGCCCAGCCAACATAACAAAACCCAGAGAGAGCAGGGACTTTTTTCTGTTTCTTCTGGCCGGGCGCGCAGGGATTTACACCCTGGCATCTGTGAGATAGCGGCTCTTCCCTCTCGTCACTCCCTCCTCTTTAAAGTGGACCAAAACCCACGACAAACTATAAGATTCCCAGGCGGATTGACTCCCCAGGCATCCAAAATCGAGACGCCCCGCTGTGTGAAACCCCCCAGGTCGTCCCATACACTGACCTGGTTTCCCGGTCCAACGGTGCAGGCGCCAGCCGCATCGCCGCATGCCCTCACCAGGCATTTGTGAATGGCCGGCGCGGGCACGCTCCCTGTTAGAGGGAAGCAGGGGATGCAGCCGCCAGCGAGCTTGGACGGCTCAAAACGTGCCGATTAGACGAGCAGCCGCGCATGCGCCGTAGGACCGGGAAGAGGTGAGTAGCGTTCTGGCACAGCAGGGCACCCCCCGATCATAGTCAAAATCCTGGATTTTGGTCCACTTTAATGTAAGTACCTAGGCTCTTCCCGTTGGTTTCCCCACCCCCTGTCTTGTTTTGAATTAGCTGGTTTCTTCTCATTTGTCCCTCTTTCTCCAATCAGGTAGCAGGGCCATGTATGAGCAGCGTGACAGAAGCAGAGACGCCAACCTTGGAGACCCCCTAAAACAGGGTGATGGGCATGGTGGGGGTGTGGTTTAGGGGCGTGGCTTAGTCACAGGTTTTGAAGATCATGGCCTCGATTCAGTAAAGGTAGAAAAAAATTCTCATGGTAGTAAAAGATTCAATTCATGAGAAAAAAGCCTGAGAATATCACTGTTACTGAATCACTAGATAAAAAGACAATGAAAGTCAATGGCAGCTTTTACTACAGTGTAGAAAGGAGGAAACACTTCTCTACTTTTCTTAGGAGTAAAAAAGTGCCATTGACTTTCATTGTTTTCTTAGCTGGTGATTCAGTAACAGTGACATTCTCAGGCTTTTTTTCTCATGAATTGAATCTTTTACCACCATGAGAATTTTTTTCTACCTTTATTGAATCGAGGCCCATGTGTTTATCACCACCATGACAATTTGCGGGTATATAAGGGTCTTAAATCCATAATAATTACATAGTGAAACTGGCCGTACTCTTCACTATTACAGTAACTGACACTATAAAAAAAAACAAAGCAAGCTCTAATTGCCTATCATTAGAGCACAAAAGATCCTTGTGTATGGAGGCACATGTTAAAGTGGACCAAAACCCACAGTGATCGGCCAATCGATTCCCTCCCCCCGGGGCATCCAAATTCGGGATGCCCTACTGTGTGAAACCACCCAAGTCCCCCATACACTTACCTTCCTTCCCGGTCCAACGGCACATGCGCGACCTGCATCCCCGCTCTCCCTCTAGCAGGGCGCACCAGGCATTTGTGAATGACCAGCGCATTGGGCTAACCCAAGCGATTGCTGCCTTGCTTGCTAATTGGGTATAACATTGATTCACTATTATGCTGTGTTAATGCTGTGTTGTATTAAGGTTATATTATACTGTTCATGATATATCTATCATATTATTTGTTTGCTGGTACATGGCTACACAAATCTGATCATAAGCCATATGCCATACTTGTTATCTGTGTATATATACAGTGTAAATAATTTTTCCTTGACTTATTGATGATACCAGCATCTCTATACAATATGCAGTGCTGTCAATGTTAACAAAAAATCCATCATCCACAGGAGGACATTGGTGACACCCCTTATAGGACATTTGGTAAACTTTTTACCTGTACATAGATTCTTTTTCTTATGGCTAGATGGTAACAATTATACATTACTCATTTTTCTAGTCATAAAGGGGCACCCTTCTCCTGAGGATCCACAAATACCTGAGATTGAAATACTTATTGTATCCTTTATGTGAATCATTATTAGCATTTTTTTTGTAGGTGTATGAAAAGATGTAATGCAATTTATAACATTTCTGTGTGGTGTGCATCCTTCATAATTTTTATTATTGAATGTCCAGCGCAGGCACGCTCCCGGTTAGAGGGAAGCGGGGGATGCGGCCGTCAGCGCGCTCGGAGCTGCTCGCCTTAGACGACGTCAGCAGATCCGAGCGTGCTGATTGGACAAGCGGCCGTGAATGCGCCGTAGGACTGGGAAGAGGTGACTTGGGGGGTTTCAAAACAGCGGGGCACCCCCGATCGGGGTGCCCTGGGGGGCAAGGACCAAAAACTCAGGATAGACAAAATCCTGGGTTTTGGTCCACTTTAAAATCAATAGGTGCGCTCCATACTGAGGCCACACAAGCCCTGACAAATCTAGCCAACCAGGATATCCTGATTAGTGAGGTCAAAGTGGGTCAAATATATATATTGAAACCACACCAACATGTACACACATGGTTTGGGGGTCTTGTTTAATAAATCTAAGCAAAGTTAGTGTAAAGTGAAAGGTAGCATATTAAAACACACACACACACACACACACACACACACACACACACACACACACACACGCTTTGCTTCCTTCCTCTTTAACCCTTTCTCTGCCAGCCTACCTGCAGCTTTTGTCACCCTCTGTTGCCAGACCATGTTTCACTATTTTGCGCTACACATGTTCAACTGTGATTTTTGAAAGGATTTCTAGGGAAAATTATAATTGTTTTTTTCAGCAGAGTTTGGGCTTTAACATGATGTGTCTTGTTTGTAATTTTTAGGTGTATTCTCAATATTTTTGGGTGAAATATGTGAAAAAAAAAATTAAATTACCAAACACCCCAAAGTAAAGCATGTGCGTAACGGTAATTTTACTTGAAAATTTCAGCTCTGCAGACAAAGTGCGCACCTTGCGATTTTGCAACCAAAACAACACTTTACATTTGGAATATCCCCCATAAACCATATATTCCCTGAAAGTATGAAAAATGTTAAGCTTTCTAAGCGTACCTAGCTTGTTGTAGTGGGCTCATCTTTCTGGAATTTATCCCTCAAAGAATTCTTTGGTTGCGCAGGGTTTCCCTAAAAAATGTATAAAAAAACTGAATAAAAAACACCTTTCCCTAAAAAAAAAATACGCAAACCAGAAAAAACAAGCTAAGCCTGAAAGCGCAAGGTCCCCTGAACAGAACAATACCCAACATGCTACTTTTAACCCTTTTAATTGCCAGCCTACTTGAGATTTTGTCACCCTCTGTTGACAGGTCATTTTTCCCCATTTTGCGCCATGTTTTGCGCCATTTTTGCTGGAATTTTCAGGAAAATTATATTTATATTTTTTTGCAGCAGAGTTTAGGCTTTAACATGAAATGTCTTGTTTGTAAATTTTATTTTGTTTTTTACAATATTATTAAGTAAAAAAAAAATACAACTCTGTGAAGTACTCACCTGTAGAGTTGGTATTATACGCATACAGCACGTCCTGCTCCCGAATAGTAATAACATGTGGGTAATCCTCCGCCTCAGGCGCTGTGCACTGCAGACATGTAGAAAACAAGCTCCTCCCGGCCCTACATATACCGAGGGACCTCCCACAAATCCCCAGCATTGAAAAGCAGTGAGAAGAGAAGCCAGGAGGAACAAACCACCCAGAATAACTGGTAACAATATCTAATGATAACAATCACCATACAGGGGATCCAGAATAAGTGAAACCAGGGTGGGGTGGAGCAGGACGTGCTGTATGCGTATAATACCAACTCTACAGGTGAGTACTTCACAGAGTTGTATTATTCTAAGCATACAGCACGTCCTGCTCCCGAATAGTAATAACGTGGGACATCCAATAGCAGTGTCCATAAGCAGGGTGGGATCCCCAGAAAAAAGCAAGGCACAGCGGACAGTAAATGCGCTGTCACCTGCAAAACTTGCAACAGGCATGACATGAGCAAAGGCTCTAACGTCAGTCTCATAGCAGGACCAAGAAGGTATGAACAGAGACAGGCCATAAGTCTAGTAATTGAACTAACAGAGAAAAAGCCCTGGTGCTGAAGGGCCAGTGGTACCCGAGCACCCAGATAACGGAGTAAACAGCAAAAGGGAAGAATCACTCCCCTGAAGAAACATAGGTCAGTGTAGTGACCCAACCAGCTCACAGGCAAGGAAGCCTTGTGGCAACACTTGTAACACCCCAAAAGGGAAACAGAAACAGGTCACCCGGCCAAGGCGGGAATACAGACTCTTAATTATCAGGAAGCCAAGGCTTCCTCAGGATCAGGGGGCATCCAGAAGGATTGATCCAAAGGCGCGATGGCGCTGGAATAGATATCAGGCGCATACCTAAGGAGGTGCCTGTAGACTCCAAGAACAGCAGTCCCCCTAAAGGCCAAGAAGGCCTGCATGGGGAGAAGTGCAAACCTGTAGAGGGATGTAGGCCCTCATATTAGTTATTATTAAGAATAGGCCCATGGCTAGACTAAGGGACTGAAGCAAAGATCCTACAGACCACCTAGACTGGAGGCCCAGCGTAAAAGGAACACCCCCAGGCATGGGGTGCCTGTAGCCGTATATGTCTGTACATATATATATATATATGTATACCTTGAGTCAGGGTTAAGCAACCAGATCCATCGTCTCAGGCACATGTCTGACGGAGTCAGGAGGCCCCAGAGAAGCGGGCTGGACTACAGAGCAGCTGAGACAGTATCCAGGCAGGGTCCCCAGGAAGTCCGCAGGGTAAAAAATTAAAATTGATCCCCACAGGGACCATGGAACTACTGGGGAGATGCAGCTAAGCAATCCCCAAAAGAATTCCCTACAAGGGCGACAGGACCAGACTCCTGCAGGAAGGCCAGGACAAAACCTACACCTCCAGAGTCCCCAGATGGGGAGCCATCCCCAACTTACGCTGTAATGACTTTAAAGGCCCTAGGAACCGAGAACGTCTAACAGGTAAGAGACTAAGGCCCATGCCAAACAATATGGGATACCACAAGTCGTTATAGACGGAGTAAGGGGAAGCTGGGGAGCTAGCTCCCAACCCCCTCTCATACTAAGTAACCCAGAAGATAAGGCCCGTCCCCAAGGGGTGAATGAATCAGCTGTCAATCCCCAGACAGGAGACCTTATATTGGAAACAGGAAGAGACCTGACAAGGGCAGAACCGCGCTCCTGAAAGAGATATCACAATTCAGCAGCCTTCTGCAGAGGCATCAGCGAACCACTACTCCCAAGGCCGCCTAGGCCATAGATCCCATGGGACTCTCTATCAGGCCAACCGTGCGCAGAACCCACCAGTAGGGTGATGAAGAGAAGGCATATGAATAACAAGGCTATGCCTAAATACTCAGCCCCCCTGACTGGAGTCAGAATATTGAGACAGTAGGAACAAGGGCAGGGGCCCTGTGTCAGGAGGGGAACCCCTCAGGGCCACGCTAGGCTCCCCGGGCAACACCGGGATAGCATAACCTGCCACAAAGGGCATCCATTGAAGCGAATACCGCTGAAAAGCCGGGAGAGTAGGTCCCCGCCCAAGACAGGATCAGGGACCCTCCAGAGGTAGCAACCAGTCACAATCTTTAGACCAGTATTAAAAACATGCCATTGTCTTTCAACAGACCAGGAGTCCCCCATAAGCCGTCCGATCCTGAAGGAGGAGAAGCCCGCCCGAGAGTCAACGGGGGCCCACCGTTTCAACAAACCCAGCAGGTAAGACGGACCCTCTAGGGGACCCTACCTAGGAACCACGGGGATTGTGGAAGAATTTTCCTTTCCCCCGCCCAACCTGCGAGACTTGGTACCCAGGGTGACCATTCACTGGAAGATGCTACTAAGGAAGGGTAGTGCCCCCCCCCCCCCCGACGGGGCCCTTGAATATGGGAAGCTCAAGAGGAACCACCTTACCAAGGAGGCATGAGCACAGACCAAGCACCGGGGTGCTGGGACATATGTAGGTTCAGTAACCTACTGCGCCGAAGAGCCCAAGGGCTCGGTATATAAGTGACATCAGTCGCCATCCCGCCTGGTGAAGGTAAGGCGCCAGTAAAGGGGGGCAGAGCCCCCGTAACCTGGGGTCCCCTAATGCCAGAGAAGAAGGCTGCAAGCCTGAACCGATTCCCAGGAATGGGGGATAGCGGATAAGGGACCATGAGGGAATGAGGTGGTTGAGCAACCATCCAGTAGCTCCCAGGGGACACTGTCGGCCAACCAACCCACTTTGGTCTGACGCAGAGACTGGGGAGTAAGGAAGACGACCCGGTAGGTCCCAACGTAGACGCCCCCCCCCCTCAGGCGTGTCCCCAGTCGCGCCAGGCTAGTAGCCTGGTGGGCACGAAAGAGAGGCCCCAAGTAATGCCTCAATCCGCAGGGTTGATCCTGCGACACTGTCTAGAAATAGTCTTGGCGTCCAGCAGACCCCAGGGAGACTAAGAAGATCTAGAGCTTCGCAAGAGGCCGAAAGCCCCCCCGCGCAGGGGGCCCATGACCTAAGACAGAGTTGTCATATATGGACTACCTGTGAAGGTAGAATTGCTAAGCCTGCCATAGGCCAACACGGTCCAGACTACCTCATACTGTTGAGGGGGGAGGAAGGACAATATAGAGGCCATAGCCCCATACCCTTAAGGCCATCAGCAAGTGCGCCCAATACTGTAGGCCCAGTCCGGCCTGCGCCAATTTCAGAAGGAAGGCAGGGACTGGAAGCACCCTGACAATCACTGAGGGGGGACCGCCCAGCAAAAGCCCATCCTGAGCTCAGGGGGATTACATCCCGGAACCACCAGAAGGAGAAGGCATATTCCTGGATGTGAGACAGCTGTGGCAGTCGTCCCCTCGCCCAGACGGGTGAGGGCGCCCCTTCATGCTTGAGAGGTTTTGGCAGATTTGGACTTGGTCCTGCCAGTAGGCCCAGGGCGCTGCCTGCCCGCCCCATGTTGGAAATCCACACCGAACAGCTGGAAACATACCTCAGATTCGCGTTTGACACTAACGTAGGGAGGTGGAGGGGTGACCCTGCCTTGTGGAGGCCGGAGCGGCCTTCTGCGGAAGGGTGCTATAGCCTTTTTTCCAAAAAGGTCCAAGCGGGCCCCGAATAACCGCCGTCCTCTGAATGGAAGGCAAGTGAGAGCCTTTTTTGTAGCTCCATCGGCACCCCACTGTCGCAGCCAGACCAGGCGGCGAATGGCTACCGCAAGTGCTGAGTTCCTAGCACACATCTTAATGGTGTCATCCAGTGCCGATAGAATAAACTTCACAAATGCTTCGCAGTCTGATAGCGCACTAAACACCCCCAAGGGAGGTCCTCAGGGCGGTGATCTAGTATCTTTCTGACAAGAGTCCTGGCGGCCACCGCAGTGATGGCCGTGGCACAAACCGGGTGCAGGGCCGTCCCAGCACACGAGAAGGCGTGTAAAGCCAGTCTGTCAATGCGCCGGTCCTCAGCATCCCGAAGGGTACGGTAAAAGGGAGCAGTCATAAAAGGGGGGTTTGTGACCCCTATAACCGGCGCGTCCACCACCAGGGGAGCTGACCATAAATTAACCACATCAGGAGGAAAAGGGTACTTCCATTCCCAGGCCCCTGGAATCCCTTTAAGCTTACAAGGCGATTCCCATTCTTGGGATATAAGATTCTGGAAATGTTCCTGTTCTAGGAACTCCAAGCGCGGCGGCGCTGTATGGAAACTCTCCCTTTTCGGCTTGGGGATCTCCCCAGGAGGGGAGATTGACAAAACCTCAAAAATCTTGATAAGGATTTCGTCTGTGTCACACAGACCCCAGGAACCAGGCTCAGAATCATCACGGCCCGCGGGCATCCCATGGGAGGTGCCCGAGCTCACCTTCCTCAGAAGGGTCAGGGTCCTGCATATCAGCAGAGTCATCGGTATCGTCAGGAACCGGGGAGCCTGGAGGCGTCAGGGACACTCCGCCAATCCAGAAAGCACCTGCTCCGCCGTGGGCAATGCTCACGGCACCGATTGCAGGTCATCCCCGCTGGAGTGGGACTCGTCATGAGTGATATTTGGGACCGGGGAGACGGGAGTGAGGAAGGGAGGTTCCTCTGTTAGCAAACCTGCCTGTTCTGCACACTGTCCGCAGACCTGTGCCCTGTCAGCCTCAGCCAGGGGCTGGCCAAACACTGCACACAGCCGGTCATGTCCCGGAGGGACCCCGGTTCCATAATTCTGAAATGCCTCCATATGGTGATTATAAAGCAGTATGACGCAGGGATTTATGCAATAGGCAACCCTGGATGCCCCAAAACCCGCTAGCAATGTGGGAGAATTTGTAAAGAGGGCCCGTTGTAATATAAGTTAGGCCGGGGAAGGCAACGAAGTCTTGGCGTCTGAAAGACATAATGGGACAAGGGGAGTGGAGTCAGTGCCATGCGCTGTCTGAAAAACATAGAACCATGCCGCCCCGGAGGACACTTACATGACCAAGGGAGGAGGCGAACCACACCACGCGCGCGCGAAGATAGAGAAAATGGCGCCAGTGAACCTCGAGGGGTGGGCCAGGCCGGGCTGTGACGCGAGGCGCGTCATGCCGAGTCTCCGCCTCCCCCAAAGAGCGCGAAGCTCTAACCAACGGCAAGGTAGAACAGCGGAGAATAAGCAACCTCTAATGCTGACACGCTGGAATGAATCTGCCGAAAGCAGACTGTTAGTAAAAAAGGCAGCTCGCACTGTATAGTGAGGCGCGACACTGACCCCATAATTAAAGGACCAAGGTCTAAGGCGAATTAGCACTAGGGCTGCCACACACACCCCCCCTTCTTTTCCCCCGAGTTACGGGAGGAAGCTGACGGTGTCCATGGACTAAGTCTGTGAGGGGCACGGGCAAAATTGCAGGAGGGGCATCCTCTAGAGGCTCACCATCGGCCTGACCGCCTACCTTATGGAGGGGGATTGCGGTGGAGCATGGCTCCATTCAGCACACCAGGTGCTACCTACCTTCACCCGACCCGTGCAGCCTAGGCTGGGAGGCATATTTCTTCTGAAGAGGACGGGTGGAGATAGTCCCACAGGACCTTGGGCCGTAAGGCCCGCTCGCCTGCGAGAGCGTGATACTTCATGTCTTCGCAGTTCCAGCACTGCAGAGAAATCTGCAGTGCACGGCGCCTGAGGCGGAGGATTACCCACATGTTATTACTATTCGGGAGCAGGACGTGCTGTATGCTTAGAATATAAAAAATAAATAAAAACATTTTTAGAAAATTGACTCCTTTACTTTAAATAAAAAATGTATTTTATTAAGGAAAAGCATATTGCATGTGAAAGCCCCATTTCTACCGATTAGAACGGTACCACATATTTATCGGTAGCCCCCCGTTCCTGCCCAGGAGACCCCCCCTAACTGAAGCAAGTACTTTATAACATTTTCAAATAAAATACAACTACCATCCACACTATAAAGGGTTAAATTGAGAAAAAAAAATTGGGGGGGATTTTTAAGGGTTAAAAACCCTTAAAAATCCAAAAAAAAAATGTACATGGGGTCCCCCTTACCCAAAGTAACCAGCCCGGGACCAGCTATGCAGGGCTTGTAGAAACAGGGCACAGGGGCCAGCTTTTGTGGCCCCTGGCCCTGCAGGCTACAAGCCCGCATAGCTCGTGGGCCCGGGCTTTTCTGCCCCCCCCCCTTGGGCTTTGGGGAGGCAGGCAATGGGGGTTCCAGGGGTTAATGGCATCTCACCCGCTGGTGCAGGTGACTTGCCATCCCCCTAGACTTGTGAACTGGTATAAGAGGTCTCATGGACCCCTTACCAGTTCACAAGGGGTTGAATGTTGAATAAAAAAAACACAGACACATAAATTAAAAAAATTATCTTTAATTTTTTTTAACTTTACTCACCTCCGATCTCCGCTGACAGTCTGATCGCGTGTTTGGAGGAGAGAGCATGGGGGCGGGCGATCACAGCCCTCTCCTCCTCCTCTGCTCCAAGCACCGAACAGACTGATTCAGAGTCTTGGTGCTTGGACTGAAGAAGCCGGCTGCTGGTGACAATGATGTCACCTGGCCCCGCCCCCAGCGATCCAGGAAGTGGGGGGAGAGGGCATTTTCTGCCCTCTCCTTGCCACGGAAGAGGCTGGGGGGGCGATCAGAGGCCCCCCCAGTGAAGAGAAGACCCGGCGGGAGGCAGCGTGACTGTAGGTAAGTAAATTTCATTTTTTTTTTTTTTTACAGTTAGCAGCTGCTGCTGCCGAAGCGGGGCGGCCTATTCCGGGGACTCTCTTGGAGCCATCCGAGCCCCCACGGGGGATCGGATGGCACTAAATTAAAGAGGGGACCCGGCCGGATCCAACGAGAGGTCAGGTGAGTATTTTTTTATTTTTTTGCCCACTAGCAGGGGTAAATTTTACGTGGCTGGCACTTAAGTGACGGAGAGGCAACCACGTAAATTTGACGTGGCTGGCATTTAAAGGGTTAATTAAATGTAATTATATTAAAGTGGACCTAAACCAAGGATAGTCACAATTTTTGACTATCACTATCCTGGGTTTTGGTCCTTTTCCTGGGGGCACCCAGCTGTGTGAACTCCCCCCCCCCCCCCACAGATTGCCGCAGCAACTCACCTTATCCTGGTCCCACTGCAAATTTTAGAGCAGCATCCTCCCTTTCCCTCTAACAGGGAGAGTGCCTGCGCCAGCCATTCACAAATGCCTGGCGCAGGCATGCACACTGCTAGAGGGGAGCAGAGGATGCAGCCGTCAGAGCTGCTGCTCTTAAATGCGCCGTGGGACCGGGATAAGGTGAGTTGCTGCGGCGATCTGGGGTGGTTTCACTCAGCGGTAAAGGACCAAATCTCAAAATCCTGGGTTTTGGTCCACTTTAAATAAATTGAGATAATTTATTGGGGGCTTATTTGTTGCCTTATATGCCTGCTGCTGTTTTTTTGTGGCTGCTGGGGCCACACATTTGGGGATTGTGCATATTGAGTAGTGGTATTTACTTGGGCACACGTACCCCAATGGATTATTGAAGAGTATTTTGATTGAATGTGATTAGATTGGTGGTGCACCTTCTCTTTTCTTTTGTCTCGATTCTGAAACCCTCCCCTTGTTGTAGTGGAAAAATATATTCAGAAGCAAAATGTCTTTAGGAAATGCAATATTTATTCGGTTAACCGGGGGCCGATATTCCTCGATTGCCCAATTCAACGGTTACTCTGCGTTGCTTAAAAACAGTTTCAGACAAAGCATCTTAAATGACCATTCGGATTGGATGGCTTGACAGATGTTAGCATCTGATTGGCCATTTCGAACATGTACAGACATATATGGAAGGTATAGCTCGGACATAAAGAACATCTGTTTCTCATCAAGCAGACACAACATTCCATTCTTGGTAATGGTTTAAACCTTTGAGGAGAGAGGGGTGAAAACCCTTCCATCCACTGGAGATGTGGCATACAGACGGCTCATTAAATTAATTAAAGTATATTTCCACTTCAGTCCCCCCTGTTAGTATTTACTAACAAACCCAATTCAGTTGATGGCATTTTCTTCATCTTCCTCATCAAATGAGCTCTTCCTGGTCTTTCACATCTTGGGTAGCAACAGGTGTATATGTTAACATCATGATGGCTTTGAAGAACAGCAAAAAAATACAAGTCTGTGAAATACTCACCTGTAGAATTGGTATTATACGTATACAGTACGTCCTGCTCCAGATATAATACTTACAATTGGGTTATCCTCCGCCAGAGGGCGCTGTGCACTGCAGACATGCAAAAACAGGCTCCTCCCGGCCCTTCATATACCCAGGGATCTCCCACAAATCCCCAGCATTGAAAAGCAGTGAACCAGAAGCCGGGAGAATCCAACCACCAAAAACAACTGGTAATGGTAACAATAACAATCACCGTACAGGGGATCCAGAATAAGGCAAAAACCAGGGTGGGGTGGAGCAGGACGTACTGTATACGTATAATACCAATTCTACAGGTGAGTATTTCACAGAATTGTATTATTCCATGTATACAGTACGTCCTGCTCCAGATATAATACTTACAATTGGGACATCCAATAGCAGTGTCCACAAAGTAGGGTGGGATCCCCAACAAAAAAGGCACTGTAACCTGCAACCTAGCCACCGAAAGCGACAGGAGCAAAGGCTCCAGCATCAAATAGTAAAAAAAAAAAAACCCTGAAAGGATATGAACCAAAAACCAAGATAGCTGTTTAGCAACCGGTACAAAAAAACCTGGTGATGAAAGGCCAAAGGATACCTTCTCACCAGTAGAATCAGAATAAGGCGAGAGAAGCTCAGCACCTCAAGGAATAGGCCTGAGTAACAGCCTGACAAGATCAAGCTCTAACAATTATTCCAGGAAGAAGCCAATCTTCCCTAGGACCAGAAGGAAAACCATCCAAGTAAGGGCTAGGTCAAAGCCGCGTAACCACTGGAAGCGGACAAAAAAACTGGCACATACAGAGTTAGGTGCCCACAAACCCCAAGGGGCATCGGTCCCCCTAAAGGACCAGAAAAACAATCCAGGAAAAAGATTCCAGCACCTGATGAGGGAAAATAATTCCTGCACAGGAGCGAATACCAATGATAAGCAGGCAACGTTATCGCCCAGAACAGGAACATATAGTTTCCTGGGGAACCATCTTGCACTAGGTCCCCCACAGATGAATAAGGCAGGCCACAGTCGTCAGACAGACCGAACACCGCCCAACAGGCAGGTCTGGAAGAGGAGAAGACCGGCAAGACAGCGTCAGCCTGAAAACTCACTGTACTAATTGGTACAAGGACCTCCTAGAAGGCCCCACCTTCCCCACACCCGCAGGGGGTTACAGAAGAACAAAAGTCCCCGTCATCAGGAAGGTTGGCATCCACGGTGATCATCTGTGGAAGGGGCAAGAAAGGAACTGTCCCCAGACAGGTTCCTAGAGTAAATCCACTCAAAGAGGGAGTCCTAACCCAGGGGAAGGGTACACATGATCCCGCTCCAGGGATGCTGGGTCCCAGTCCAGTATAAGGAATAAAAATTGCAGAAGAAAAACCCCTGGAGAGGAATATAAGGGACTTCACTAAGCAAGTCACTAAGACGGACCCATCAGCTGCATTACTGCCTGGTGAAGGGACTGGAACAGCAAGTAGGGCCGGAACCCATGCAACCAGATTGTCCACCTTATTGCAGAGGGAGGAAGATTCTCGCCTGACCGAGGCTAGATTCATCCCTAGGAATGGAGATACCAAACAAGAGGACAAGGAGGACAAGAGGTGAAGAAAACACCCATCAAAAGGACTCCCAAGGGAAGGCACCAGCCGAGTAGCTAAATCGACCTGACATAGAGACTGGGAAGCGAGAAGGACCACCTGGCAGGCCTCTCGCGGACTCCCCTTGGACTCACCTGAGACATAGTTTCCATTAGTACCCTGGTGAACACCATGGGGACAGAAGAGAGGCCAGATAACAAGGCCACGGGTTAGCGGTGTTGGACATCCAACACAACCAGAAAGCCTAGGTGTCTAGAAGACACGGGGAAGTGAGCCTAAGCATCCTTGATCTCCCCAGAAGGCAAGGGCCCATTAGGCGCAAGGCGCTAGTGGCCCATCCCAGATTTTTCAAGCAGAAACTGCCTGAATAGCAGAATTGCCAACAACTTGTGAATAAGAAGGGCAGACAGACTCATTCTTTTGGGAGAATGTGAAGGAGTTGGCGTAACGGCACCTGCCTCTGCCTGATAAGGGCAAACTGCAAGTGACCTCCCAACCCCGCAGGCCGTGTATGGCCTGCACCAGCGCCTGAACAGAGGCAGGGACCAGGAGTAGCCTGACAAACATGGGGGAGGCCGCGCAGCAAACTTTATCCTGTATCCGGAGGAAACTACCTCCTGTATCCACCAGAAAGAGGCAAAATGCCTCCTGATAGGAGCAAGGTGCCGCAGTCTTCCCCTCGCCCAGGTGGGCGAGGGCGCCCCATCGTGCTTGAGGGGATTTGGTGGAAGATTTAGGTTTCACCCTGCCGGAGGGCCCAGAGCGTTGTCTGTTGCTCATGGGGCAGGGGTCTGTGCTAAGACTCCGGGAGGACACCCCCGGTTCTGGTATGGTATGGAGGGGTGTCCCTGTCCCGAGGGGGCCGAGACGGGCGCCTGCACCGGGGTGACTTGCCCTTCTTTCCAAACAGGTCCAGACGGGTCCCAAACAGGCGATGCCCTTTAAAGGGGAACCTGGTAAGAGTCCTTTTAGCAGCATGGTCAGCACCCCACTCTCGCAGCCAGACCATGCGACGCATCGGCACCACAAGGGCGGAAATCCTCACACACATTCTAATGGTGTCATCCATAGCTAAAAGGATAAATCTTAAAAATACATCACAACTGGAGAGTGCCTTAAACACCTCCCAGGAGAGATCGTTAACGTGATGCTCAAGCATCTGTCCGATGAGGGTTTTGGCGGCCACTGCAGTGATGGCCGCGGCACAGACCGGGCGCAGCGCCGTTCCTGCACAGAAAAAAGCGTGTGAAGCCAGCTTATCCATGCGCTGGTTCTCGGCGCCCCAAAGGGTACTGTAAGCAGGAGCTGCAATAAAGGGGGGTTTAGGAACCCCAATGATCGGAGCGTCTACCACAGGGGGCGATGACCAACAATCGACCATCTCAGGGGGGAAAGGGTATTTCCAATCCCAGTCCCCTGGGGCCCCTAGAAGCCGACCGGGGTGTTCCCATTCCTCGAGTACGAGAGCATGGAAATGAGCCTGCTCTAGGAATTCCAAGCGCAGTGTCGCTGTATGGAAACGCTCCTCTCTCGGCTGGGGAGCCGCGTTGGGAAGGGAGATAGACAGGGTCTTAAAGATTCTGCTCAACAACCCAACGGTATCAAATGGTTCCGGTCTTCGAGGTTAGAATCGTCATGACTCCTCGGCTCCTTGTCGGATGAGCCCGAGAACAACCTTCCTTCATCAGAAGTGGTGCAGGCCCGCGGAGTAGTGGACTCCGACGATCCCTTAGCAGGGGCAGAAACAGAGGGCGTAGAGGACCGCTTCATGTCAGGGCCCGAGCGCTTTGTCGGCCCTGTAATAGTCTGGTCAGCCGCGGGCCGTCTGGAAGACGCAGCCGGCTGTAACTCCTTACTCGTAAGCGACTCATCAGCAGTGAGATTTAAGCCTGGTGGAATAGGAGTGTTAGGGCGAGGAACAGCCCCTGGCGATCCTGGTAGCCGGACCAGTACTTGATTGGCACAGCGTGCACAGATTGGTGCGCTCTCAGCACTGAAGTGGGGGTAGCCACACGTTATACACAGCGGGTCTTGTCCCAGGGGAACCGCTGGTACAAAATTCTGAGATGCCTCCATATGGTGATTATCAGTGCAATATAAGTAAGTAGGGATTTATGCAATAAGCAACCCTGGATGTCCCAAAGGCCCGCTAGGAATGTGGGAGAATTTATGTAAGCCCGCTACGAGTTATGTTAGGCCGGGAGAAGCCACCGGAGTCTTTAACGTCTGAAAGACAGAAGAGGAACAATAGGTGTCAGGACCATGCGCAACAAAAGAATAGATAAAGAGTGAAATCGCCAGCAAGGGCACTTACAGACTAGGGGAAGAGAAGGACCACCAACACGCCGCGCGAAGATCCACAAAATGGCGCCGACCGAACCTCAGAGGGCGGGTCTGATCTGGGCGTGATGCGGAGCGCGCCACGCCAGGTCCCCGCCTTCCCCAAAGAGCGCGAAGCTCTGAAGCGCCCGTTAAGGCTGGCAAGTCAAACATGTAGTATGAGTAAGAGCGTCTGCTAGTGGGTACTCGTAAGGACCAAAGACGCCGCCACCAATACGCCGCCCGTAGGCGATGTACAAAGATTAGCTTCCTGCCTCAAGTTGCAGGATAAGGCAGCACGAGCTGTACACAATTACATAGATTGAGAAGTAAAAGGAAAAAAGACGGCGGCGGTCAGAATAGACGAAGCAAGTAGAGCGGCTCTGACACCTAGATCCGGTCAGGGGCAAATTACGGCCATAATCTTGAGAATAGTATGTGCTGAGACCGCCACACACACACACCCCCCTTCTTTTCCCCCCGAATACGGGGGAAAGCGAGGGAGGATGGCGACCCTTTAAACAGGGTCCACCTCTACATGGGGCAATAATGCGGGAGGGACATCCACTATGAGGCTCACCATCAGCCTAAACCGCCTACCCTATGGTGGGGGACTGCGGTGGAGCATGGCTCCGTTAAGCACGCGTGGTGCTGCCTACCTTCACCCGACCAGCACAGCCCAGGCTGGGAGGCACATCACAAAGAGGACGGGTGGGAATAGTCCAACAGGGCCGCAGGCTGTAATAGCCCCGCTCGCCTGCTAGAGAGTGATACTTCATGTCTTCTCAGTCAGCACTGCAGAGAAATCTGGGGATTTGTGGGAGGTCCCTGGGTATATGAAGGGCCGGGAGGAGCCTGTTTTTGCATGTCTGCAGTGCACAGCGCCCTCTGGCGGAGGATAACCCAATTGTAAGTATTATATCTGGAGCAGGACGTACTGTATACTTAGAATATAGTAGGAGTCATGCACAGCATAGCAATAGGAAAGAAGCAAACACAAGCATAATGGTCTTCAGTAATAGCAGGAACCAGGATGGGAAACTCAGTGACCATCCCGACAACCAGTAACGCCTGCTTCATCAATCATCTGCTTCTTCAGTGCGTGGAGATGATCAATAGCTTTGACTAGAGTTCTGTTATGCTCATCGTCGTGCCGGAATGAAAGTACAGCAGGAATCTCCGAACACTGCACAGACACCTCCTTGGGATGCAACATCAGATCCAGTGCATTTCGGTTCTGTATAGTGGTCAACCTTAGACCTCTTAATTCCTCCTTGATGGCATTGAAAGCTTTGTCAGTGATATTGATGAACTTCATGTCTGTTTCCTGTATCCACTTGGCATTCACTGCTGCTTGTACTCCTGGAGTTAACCAACTTGCGAAAAAGACCTCAGCTTTTGAAGAATTTGTATTCATCGGGGACATCTTCAGATGGACTTCTTCTGGGCATGCCTGCTCACCTGGAATGGTCGCTAACAACGGGTGAATGAGTCGAACTATTGAGCACACACCTGACCAGTCTCCAGGGAGTCTGGTATATGCCATACTACCACATTGCCAATACACATCCATCAAAATTGCAAATCACAAATTTAAACATTTCATCACTTTACATTTAGATTTCTTCCACAACTTCACCTCTATTATTATAACAACAAATTTCAAACGCCTTCTTGAATGTCACTTCCAAATCCTTTCTTCTACATCTTCACTCCAAGTTAAGATCGGGGGTTTCCCTCCAAACCCCCTTGCATTGGTTGACACTTTTATCAGACTTGTATCTTCCAATGAAATTCCAAAATGTCTGTCCCGCACAATGTAACCACCCACATATGGGAACCATGCATTATTTTGAAAATGATTTCTACAACCAGCAACATAGTTCTATACCCACAATTTATATTATCTGTGTAGTTAGTACACATATAAATGGAAGTTTGTGAAGCTCCAAACGCAGACATTTTAATGTATGACACTTCACTGCCTTGCTCATATTTCGTTAAATTAACCCAAACCCTTTCCCCGGTGATATCATATGCCTGAATTTGGCCCCCCAATTTACAAGTAAAACATATGTAGCAAACATTATATTTCCCTCTCGCCCATCTCTTCTGACCGCATCAATTGTTTTGCTGTATGAGGCACCATTTAACAAACATAACATTATTCATTGTGTTCACTATTTGTTCACAGGTCTATACCATAAATATCTGAAATCCCAATCCTGTTATGGAATTATCATGAAGTCCATTAAACAGTTAACATTACATACTTTTATTCAATAATTTAGCTCACTATAACATCTTAGGACATCACTTATGAATATAGTCATACTAAACTACATAAACCTAAATATAGATTGGCAGGGAATAACCATCATATAGCAACATGAGAGGAAGATCAACCTAATCAAAACTTTCTGCAGTGGCTAAAATGAATTCACGAAGCTCTGGCCATTGATTGGTGTTTACTGGTCACCTGTTGGAAACAAAACCTTATAACAATGGTTAATTCTTTGAAATAGGTCTTGAACCTCATCCATGTCAACTAAGAACACAGTATAGGCGCCTACCTATAACTAACTCATAAGGGGTAGATAGTAATCCCATCTCTAGTATTCTCCAAGGCAGAGGAGCTAGAGTTAATTAGCATAACTAGTATTTAACCCTAACATCTTTCCATGTGGTTTCTAATTCATCTTATCCTGGTTCTGCAACATTTTTACAATGTGATGCATTACCACTGGTACCCGTAAGTTCCAAAAACACCTGTCAAGTTAGGTGAATCATATCTCCTTGCAAATGGGAACTTGTGTATAGGTGAAAAGGATGTATATTTCGGATGCACACTTTAACAAAGACCAGAAATCAACCAAAGGCTTTCCATTTTAAAATGTTAACTTTTAAATTTGGAGCATATTAAGCATCTAAGATAACACCGAACATAAAATGTTTACCCTCATATGTTGGAAAGCATGATTACAATATGCTTTGGATAGGCCATACCTTCTCAAATTTTTAAAAGAAGTCAATAATCAATATTCTAAGGCATTTGCAATACTGGAGTATATGGTATTGCACACAGGTGTTCCCAAAAATTTAGCTTCAGATACTGTATATCTCTCCCTCCCCCCTGTATGTGCAACGCACTTAGCTGAATTAATAACCTGGGTCCATAGTATAACGGAAGGAATATGCAACATATATGGACCATCAGACCTAGCAAAGGCACATCTTTCCCATTTTGGTATTTCATAGAACAACATAGGCAACATAGTTGCAACATAGGCAGAGTCAGTGTACAAAATACCATTTTGTGAGTACTCACCTGAAAAATGGATATTATCAGTGTGCCACACACCCCGCTTCCCCTTTAACCCTTTAAATGCCAGCCACGTAAAATTTACGTGGTTGCCTCTCCATCACTTAAGTGCCAGCCACGTAAAATTTACGTCCCTGGCATTTACCCCTGCTAGTGGGCAAAAAAAAAAAATACTCACCTGACCTCTCGTTGGATCCGGCCGGGTCTCCTCTTTAATTTGGTGCCATCCGATCCCCCGTGGTCCCGATCACTGGCTTCAGCTCTTTCAGCTGTCAGATGCCGGTGATCGGTGCCCGGGGAAGGAGCTGGCAGGAGATCCTCTGATCTCACCAACGCTGGCCCCTGCGCCCTGTTCTACAAGCCCCCATAGCTGGCCCGGGTCGGTAATGCTGGGTAGGGGGGACCCTACGTCATTTTTTGGGGGGATTTTTAAGGGTTTTTAACCCTTAAAATTCAAAAAAAAAATGGGGTCCCCCCCCCTGCGCTAGCCATTAACCCCTGGCACCCCCATTACCTGCCTCCCCAAAGCCCAGGGGGGGGGGCAGAAGAGCCCGGGCCCACGGGCTATGCGGGCTTGTAGCCTGCAGGGCCAGGGGCCTCAAAGGCTGGCCCCTGCGCCCTGTTCCTCCAAGCCCTGCATAGCTGGTCCCGGGCTGGTTACTTTGGGTAAGGGGGGGCCCATGTCATTTTTTTTTTATTTTTTAAGGGTTTTTAACCCTTAAAAATCCCCCCAAAAAATGCCCCCCCCCTCCTGGGAGGGGGGACCCTATGTCATTTTTTTCCCTCGATTTAACCCTTTGTAGTGTGGATGGTAGTTGTATTTTATTTGTAAATGTTAAAAATTACTTGTTTCAGTTAGGGGGGTCTCCTGGGCAGGAACAGGGGGCTACCGATAAATATGTGGTACCGTTCTAATCGGTAGAAATGGGGCTTTCACATGCAATATGGTTTTCCCTAATCAAATACATTTTTTATTTAAAATAAAGGAGGCAATTTTCTAAAAAACATTTTAATTAATTTTTTTACTTAATAATAAATAAAATTAATAATAAATAAAATTTACAAACAAGACATTTCATGTTAAAGCCTAAACTCTGCTGCAAAAAATATATATATATAATTTTCCTAAATAATTCCAGCAAAAATGTCGCAAAACATGGCGCAAAATGACCTGTCAACAGAGGGTGACAAAATCTCAAGTAGGCTGGCAATTAAAAGGGTTAATAGTACCTCTGCATGTTGGGTATTGTTCTGTTCGGGGGACCTTGCGCTTTCAGACTTAGCTTGTTTTTTCTTGTTTGCATATTTATATTTTAGGAAAAGGTGTTTTTTATTCTGCTTTTTTATACATTTTTTAGGGAAACCCTGCGCAACCAAAGAGTTCTTTGAGGGATTAATTCCAGAAAGATGAGCCCACTACAACAAGCTGGGTATGCTTAGAAAGCTTAACATGTGTACTTTCAGGGAATATATGGTTTATGGGGGATATTCCAAATGTAAAGGGTTGTTTTGCTTGAAAAATCGCAAGGTGCGCCCTTTGTCTGCAGAGCTGAAATTTTCAAGAAAAAATACCGTTATGCTCATGCTTTACTTTGGGGTGTTTGGCAACTCTTCCCTTGACAGAACCTATGCATGTTGGGTATTGTTCTGTTCGGGGGATGTTGCTTTTTCAGATTATACTTGTTTTTTCTTGTTTGTATATAGTTTTTTAGGAAAATGTGGCTTTGATTCTGCTTTTTTATCCTTTTTTTAGGGAAACTCTTTGCAACCAAAGAATACATTGAGGGATTACTTCTAGAAAACTGTGGCCACATCAACAAGCCTGGTACAAATAGAAAGCCTGAGGTGTGTACTTCCAGAGAATATATAGTTTGTGGGGGGTATTTCAAATGTAAAGGGTTGTTTTTCTGGAAAAACTGCAAGGTGCGCATAGCGCATATCACAGTTGTATTTTTTCTGAAAATCCCCTAAAGCTCTGTTTCAGTTTGGGGGAGTCTCCTGGGCTGGAAAGGGTGTCTACCTATACATATGTGGTACTGCTGTAACTGTGAGAAATTGGGGTTTCACACGTAATAAGATTTTATTGACAAACTTATATTTTTTATTACAAAAAAACACTACAAATTGTAAAAATTTATTTTTTTTATTTTTTTGCACATATTTCGCCAAAAAATATTGAGAATACACCTAAAAAATGACAAACAAGACATTTCATGTTAAAGCTCAGACCCTGCTGGAAAAAACAATATATCATTTTCCTGGGAAATCCCTGGAAATCCCTTCAAAAATCACGTTTGAACATGGGGAGTGCAAAATAGTGCAAAATGGTCTGGCAACAGAGTGCGACAAAAACTCCAGGTAGGCTGGCACTTAAAGAGTTAATACTTACGATCGGGTTACTCCACCAGCAGGTGGCGATGTGCAGGGAGAAGTCTTGAAAACGAGCCCCTTCCGGCATATATATACCTGGGACCTCCCACTCAATCACCAGTTATTTGAAAAGCAGAAAGACAAGGTACCAGGAAATCCAACGGTAACCTCAAAATAAAGAAAAGCTTCACCATATAAAGGATCCAGGATACCAAAAAAAGCAGGTGAAGCGGGGTGTGTGGCACACTGATAATATCCATTTTTCAGGTGAGTACTCACAAAATGGTATTATTCTCAGTGTGCCACACACCCCGCTTCTCCTTTAATACTTACGATCGGGACATCCAAAAGCAGTGTCCGCAAGGGATGGGTATCCAAAGGCAAGGTGAAGCATAACTTAAAGTGGACCGTCACCCATGGGTGATCGGCCCGGGAATCTATAAGATTCCCGGGCTGATCACCCCCCTCACCGCGGGACATCCGAGATCGGGATGTCCCGCGGTGAGGGCCCCCCCCCAAAACCCCAAAAGAACTCACCTGAGCTGCCTCCCGCGCACTCCTCTAGCCGTGCGCGCGCCCGCGCCGGCCGTTTGTGAAAGGCACGCGCACTGTCAGAGGGGCGCGCGGGAGGCGGCGGCGGACGCGCTGCCTTGTCCGCCGCTTGTCCGTGGGAGCGTGGTGAGGTGAGTTTGGGGGTTTCTGGGGGGTTTTACACAGCGGGGTGCCCCCCTGAAGTGGACCAAAACCCAGGATAGTCAAAATCCTGGGTGTTGGTCCACTTTAAATGACTGCAGTCTGCAGAACTTTGCGGCCAAATACAGCATCCGCTGAGGCCCGCACATCAAGCTTGTAAAACTTAGAAAAAGTATGAACAGAAAACCAAGTAGCAGCCTTACAAACTTGTTCAACAGAAGCCTGGTGCTGAAAAGCCCAAGACGCTCCAACGGCGCGAGTAGAATGAGCAGTGATACGAAAAGGGGGACTTTCCCCTTAGCAGAATAGGCCGCAATAATGGCCTGACGTATCCATTTGCTAATGGAAGATTTGGCCGGCGCCAAACCCTTCCTAGGCCCACAGGGCATAACAAAAAAGGCATCAGTTTTACGAAAAGGAGAAGTAATAATCAAATAGTACTTAACACAGCGTCCAAACAATGCAAAACCCTCTCCTTGTCATTCTTAGGCTTAGGACACAGGGAGGGAAGAACAATATCCTGATTCAAATGAAAAGCACAGACAACCTTAGGAAGAAAGTCTGGTTTGAACCGAAAGACCACTTTGTCCTGATGCCTCTCAAAGTAGGGCGCCTGAATAGACGAGGCCGCCAACTCCGAGACACGCCGAACCGAAGTGATAGCTACCAAGAAGACTTCTGAGTCAGGGTAGACAAAGCAATATCTTGCAAAGGCTCAAAGGGAGGAGCCTGAAGAGCAGAAAGAACCAAATTCAAGTCCCAGACAGGGAGTAATGGTTTCCTGGGAGGCCGCACATGCGTAACCCCCTGGAAAAAAGTTTTAACTAAAGGAAGAAGCGCAAAACGCTTCTGAAAAAAGATAGATAAGGCAGAAACCTGCCCTTTCAAAGTACTCAGCTGAAGACCAGAGTCCAGCCCTGATTGTAAAAACTCCAGAATCCTGGAGACCGAAAAGACCCTACAAGGCAAAGACCTAACCTCACACCAAGCGATATAGGCTTTCCAAGTCCTATAGTAGGTGATAGAAGAAGACCTCTTACGGGCAGCGATCAGAGTCTTAATAACCGAGTCAGAAAGACCCTCCTCCTTCAAGATGGAGGTCTCAGCAGCCAAGCCATCAAAACCAGCATTGGTAAACTGGGGTAAGACAGCCGACCCTGAGTGAGCAGATCGGGCCGAAGAGGCAGAATGAGCTGATTCACTGTCAGCCAAACGATGTCTGCGCACCACACTCGTCTTGGCCCTCTTGGGGCAACGAGAATGGCGGACACCCTTTCCAGAACCAGCTTCCGTACCACTCAGCCTAGCATGGGTATCGGAGGAAACAGGTACAGAAAACCCGGGTTCCCCCGGCTCAGGGATATGGCTTCCGCCACCAGAGCCAGAGGATCCTGGGAGGGCGACACAAAGATAGGGAGCCTGCAATTGTGACGAAAGGGAAACAGGACCACCTCCGGCGTCCCCCACCGGAGCGGACTGCAGACTGCCGAGAGACAAGGAACATGTGCCTTCGCCCAGGTCAGGATCAGGGACTCCACTCTGAGGGCACTCAGACTGGAAGTCCCTCCCTGATGATTGAAGTAAGCAACCGCTGTTTGATTGTCCGAGCGTAGCTGAACCAGAAGGCCCAGACCATGACGGGACAACAGAGCAAGAACCAGACGGAAGGCTCTCAGCTCCAGAACAAACGGCCGAGGATTGGCAAGAAGTACCCAAGCCAACTCCTGAATCAGACAAATTTTGGACTGAGTGAGCAACACCCTGTGTTGACCGGAATCCGACCCCATTCCCAGAAAGGACACCACCCTGGCCGGAGCAAGGGGGGACCTGGGAAGTTTGAAAAACTTCAGATGCAGGGCTGGGCAAGCCGACCCGTCCTTCTTGGGGACTGCGAAGAGAATGGAGTAAAAACCGAGGCCCACCTCTAAGCGCGGCACCGGCCGGATGACCGCCATTTCCAGGAAAAACCGTGAAGGAGGGCGAGACTCGAACTCCGGTTTGTAACCGGGCGACACCACCTCCCAGATCCACGTGCCCAGAAGCTCTGGCCTTAAATCAGGGAGAAGTGTCGCAATCGTCCCCCCACAGCCCCTCATTGCTGAGCGGGCTTAGCAGTAGGTTTGGGCTTGGCGCCCCAGGACTGACCGGGACGGCCACCGCCCCTTCCCCGGGTCCAACCTACACCCCTGGTAGCGGGAAAGGAAGCCCCTCTGCCCGCTCTGGCTCCCTGAAAGAAGGGACTAAAGGAACTCCCACCCCTAAAGGAGCGACGAGGGTTCTTGAATTGAGGCAACTTACCATCCTTGGTAACAGCATCCAATTTCTCGGCAAAAAGGCGCAAACCTAGGAAATGAAGCGCTGTAAGCGCCCTCTTAGAGTTAACGTCCGCCGTCCACTGGCGCAGCCATATAGACCAACGAATAGCCACCAGCAATGCCGCTGTCCTGCTACTCGTCGCCAGAGCATCGTCCTGAGCAGTCAGGACAAAAGAAACGACTCACACTGCTTGAGAGAACTAAACATATCACAAGCGGGATCAAGATCTGCGAGCAGATCCCTAATAATGGATCTAACTGCCAGCAGAAGAAGCGCCGAAGCACAAATTGGCCGAAGTGTCGACCTGGCACTGATAAAACCATGGCGAGCCAATTGCTCAACCCGACGATCCTCACCATCCTTAATGGTAGTGGTGCCAGAAAGGAGCAACGCAGCCGAGCCAGTCAACCCTAACACCGGGGTATCGACGTCGGGGGGCACTGACCAAAGCTTCACCAAGTCCTCCGGAAAGGGATAACGCTTATCCCAATTAGGAGGAGTTCCAGCCAGGCACGCGGGTTGTTCCCATTCCTTAAGGACAACCCTCTCAAAGTGCTGTTGCCTGGGAAACACCAAACGCGGCTGGGGTACGTCAAACAACTCACCCTTTGGCAGAGGGACCACCGCAGGCGGATCCAAGGCCAAAACTTTAAACATCTGAGCCAAAATGGAAGGAGTGTCAAGAGACACCCCCACGCATTAAGGAACCCGGGACGCCCCTTTGTAATTAAAGTCCCGGAAGTGGGAGGATTTATTTTTTTTTTTTAAACTTAGGAAAATCCCAATTTAGAGACTAAGACTAGCCAGGTATAACAGACCGGGAGAGCCACTGCAGTGAGGGGATCCCAGAATCTGTGGGGGAAAAGCGACCACAGTCAGTCCCCCAGCCAGAATGCACCACAATCATACATAACCAATAAGGCAAACATATATGGCTAGTTTAAACATCTTGAATAAATATACATGACACATGCAATTTCAAGGCAAAGCCAAAGAGTGCATCAAATAAAAATCAGAGTACATACCTGTATGAATACATGCCCATATACAAACATATATACATACATATAAACACACTATCAGAATGGTAATGTGAATTGTCGCAACAAACTGGAGCACATATCACACAGCCATGTGATATATTAAGTCAACATACCAGAAGGAGACATAAAAACATCCCAATAAGTAGAAATGCCCAAGGAGAGAAAACGCTACACATAGCAGGAACACAGCATAAGGACGGCCCCACGTGCGCAATGGTGGGGCGTTTACCTGTAAAGTTTCAGCCGCACAGGAGACGTCCTCTTCCCCCACCGGCTGCAGCGTACAGGTCTCTAATGAGACCAGGGAAGCGAAGGGCGGGCCCGGAGACAGCGCGCCCCGGCCACGCCCCCTTAAACACAGAGCGAGGCTGCAGAGAGCGCGGCCCCGCCCCCTAGGGACGCGGCTCGTCCAATGGTGAGGCCGCAACAGAAAAGAGAGGGAAATACAGACATACAATAGATAAAACAGGCCCCAGCAGCCCTAGCCACGCGCTGAGCACTGAAAACCTGCCAAGGCCTTTCACAGAGTACAAGCAAAGCACCTCATGCACACACACACACACACACACACACACACACCCCTTTAGCGAAGGGAGAAGGACCGAGCGGGAGAAGGTGACCTAAAGGGAACATCGGGACAGGGGCATCCCAAATCCGGATCACCATGCCGGATAGCCGCATTGCCCCACGCATGGGGTCGAGCGGAGGAGATAAGCTCCTAGGCACCTAAAGTGCCATCTACCTTTGCCCAGCCCCGCAGCCTAGGCTGGGAGGCTTCCGTTTTAACTAGGCATAAACAATACAATAGAACTGGGCAGAAATAGACCAAAAGGGGATGCCGGGTTTTACCCTGGGCTGTTAAGGCCACTATTATTTCAATTGCCTTAGCAGAGTAGGTAGGAGGCAAGGCCCACTTCCCAAGTACTGCTGGTTCATTGTCATTTAGAACTACTGCTGCACATCCAGTAAACTGTATAACGTTCTCTGGGTTCAGAGGTAAGGACCCATCAATGTACACATGAATTCTGTCGAAAAGGATCTTCTGGTGCACTGCTGAACAAAGTTGTCCGACCTGAGAGTCAGCCCTTTTCGCAAAGATTATTTATACATTACCAGTGTTGGACTTGGGTGTCTGGGAGCCGACCCCACGCTTAGATGTGAGTATTACCAGCCTATATTCCGGCCTCATGCACAGAAACATTACATCAAACCATATTGTCCCTACGTATACATTCAAGATGCCACAAATGAGCTTTACTTAACTCAGGTCTTAGTGATAACGGCCCTCAACTGAGCCCCTGAGTATGGGTGCCTACTGGGGATGCCCTGGTAACCCTGTGGGTCATTCTGAGCCCTTTTTAATCCAACACTGTAACACTTAACATTTTATGTCCTCATACTCCATGTGAAACTGCTACTCTTTAAATTACCAAACTTTTATTTATGACAAATTGCAATAACATCCAGATCCATAAAAGCTATCCTATTCCTTAACTGGAACTGGTCAGATCCTGCAACAAGAAACTTCAAAACAATTAATGTTACATATCTAAGTAATCCTAATGAACAGTTTTTTTAACTATTGGTTCACAGTCCCTTTATTGCTAACATCATAACTGCTTAAAATTCACCAGTCAGTGGTATTTTATGTACAAAATGAACACACATCCCTGATGGAGGGATCATCTCATCACACAAAGCGAGGAGGGGCAGTCTCCACACACACACACACCAAAATTCCTTTGGGAGGGTCTCACTCCAGAAATGATCTTTACCTAGCACTTACAACTAAACCTTCATAGTACTTACTATTCTGCTCCCTTCATTTTAGCAATCACTTATATTATACATACACACATAAACCCCCCATGCATAGCATGCACATGCATTAACAAGCACATTACCAAAAACAAATAAACACAATTAGACAAACATGAGCTCATTTATAACCACGTGGATATTCTTTATATTGGTACCATAAAAAGGATGTCCATAAACCTTATTAACTTGCCACAGCTAAATTAAACGTCAAAATAACACTTAAACATATTGCTATACATATCTATAGGTATATTTGTCAAGAAATGTAAAACAGTTACTTGTTCAATGCGTTACAATCAACAATGGAGGGGGGGGTTGCTCTCCCCCTCTCCCCTCTCCCTCACTTATACACACACAAGGCAGAGGGGAGGAGGGAGGAAGCGCAACTGCTGGAAAAAAGAGAACATGTCACTTCTACCTCTGAAATGATGAGTTATTTGGTAGGTACCAAAGTTGCAGAAACAGGCACAAATGATACAGCAATATACAACCATTATAATCAAGACAACTGGGGCTGCTCCACAACGCAATGTGGAGCCTTTGCCGCTCAATGAAAACAATAAAACAGTACAGTACAATCAGGACAACATTGAATACAATTTCAACATAAAACATAGGACAAGCCATAGGCTATAATAATCTCTATACGACCCTCGAGTCTACTAGACAGCTAGGTCCACATGCGCATTTCATAAGCTTATAACTCAACTCATATCTTTATCAAGACTTTTACGGCAGTCCACCCGTGGTCGACCGGACCCGGCTGCCAATACACCTTAAATTGGGCTTTAATTTCAACCAGAGGTTATAAACCCATCCACGATATTCTTTAAACACATATAACATCTCAAATATCAACCAGAGGTTCTTTAAACACATAAAAAAATCTTAAACTTCAACCAGAGGTTATAAAACTACTACAATCTTAACTTATTTTCAATAAACATTGCATTTCCCAAAAGTGCTGTTCACATTTACCCAACCCAAACTCCACTTACTTGACATATGGCGACCAAAGGAAAAATGAAACCGTGCAGACAGAATTTTTGCAAAGCACAGTATCTGCTTACCTAGATGCGCCACTGCACTGATAGATTAATCTGATGGTCCCCTGTCAAGAAGCTGCTGCGGCTGGCGTAAATATCACGTCGGGAATCACCAAAATGTAGTGGAAAAATATATTCAGAAGCAAAATGTCCTCAGGAAATGCAATATTTATTTGGTTAACCGGGGACCGATATTCCTCGAATGCCCAATTCAACAGTTACTCTGCGTTGCTTAAATACAGTTTCAGACAAAGAATCTTAAATGACCATTCGGATTGGATGGCTTGACAGATGTCATTTCGAACATGTACAGACATATATGGAAGGTATAGCTCGGACATAAAGAACATCTGTTTCTCATCAAGCAGACACAACATTCCATTCTTGGTAATGGTTTAAATCTTTGAGGAGAGAGGGGTGAAAACCCCTCCATCCACTGGAGATGTGAGAGATGGCATACAGGCGGCTCATAAAATTAATTCTAAGTATAATATCTAATTTTCCACTTCATTGTCGGCTCCTCCTCAGGAAGGATATTACCTCCCCAGTTCCTCTTCCTGTCCAGTTAGTAGAATACAGTAAGGAGAGGACCCTATGGGAAACAACCGAACAAAAATGCACAATAACCAGAAAATAAACACATGGGTCTTGTATGACCAAAACACTACGATGGTCCGCAGACCATTGTCCATATGTGATAGCAGATCAACAGAATCCACCTGAGTGCAGCCTTGAAACCAGGGCGGGTGCTGTGTGACTGAGTGAAATTGGAGGAGAAAGGAATTATTACATTAAAGTGGACCAACACCCAGGATTTTGACTATCCTGGGTTTTGGTCCACTTCAGGGCGGCACCCCGATTTGGGGTGCCCCGCTGTGTAAAACCCCCCAGAAAGCCCCCAATACTCACCTCAACACGCTCCCACGTGGCCACGGACAAGCGGGTGACAGCGGCGGACAAGACAGTGCAGCCGCCGCCGCCTCCCGCACGTCGCTCTGACAGGGCGCGCGCACGTCTAGAGGAGCACGCAGGAGGCGGCGGCGGCTACCGCCGCCAACGATGAGGTGAGTCTATTTGGGGTTTGGGGGGGCCCTCACCGCGGGACATCCCGATCTCGGATGTCCCGCGGTGAGGGAGGTGATCGGCCCGGGAATCTTATAGATTCCCGGGCCGATCACCCCTGGGTGATGGTCCACTTTAAGTAACACATACAATTCCCTTTTCTCTTTCACTCAGTCACACAGTCTAACTATTCTTTACACTTGGGTAATATCCTTCTGGAGCCAGTAGATGTCACACGTGATGGAGATTATGCAAAGCTGAAACACAACCCTTTGTCGACTCCTCAGTAAGGATATTACCTCCCCACTTCCTGTCCAGTTAGTAAAAAGCAGTAAGGAGAGGCCCTCGGAGGGAAACAACCCAACAAAAATGCTCAATAATAGCCAGAAAATAAACACATGGGTCTTGCAAGACCAAAACACCATGATGGTCCGCAGACCATCGCCCATATGTGATAGCAGATCAACAGAATCCACCTGAGCGCAGCCTCACAATCAGGACGGGTGCTGTGTGACTGAGTGGAATTGAAGAGAATGGAATTATTACAGTAAGTAACATATACAATTCCCTTAACCCTTCTGATTCACTCAGTCACACAGGCTAACTATTCTTTACATTTAGGAGGCACCCAAAGCAGTGAAAGCATGGGTGGGATAAGACCAAAAATGTTGGCTGCGTCACTAAAGCTACACTGGTGAACAACACCAACCCTCCAGGTACCCAGGTAAATGGAAATCCGTGGACAACAGTTGATCACCACCTATGGACTCTGATCTAGCACTGATGGAGAAGTGTGCAACACAACCCGCATCACCTGGTGAATTCTGTCAGAGGCAGCCTGATTCTATGCGACCCTAGGTCATATACCCACATGGATTGGAACCATTTTGATGGCGTACTGGGGGGCACTAATCATCCCCATGGGTTAGCGACTAACAAGGAACATTCGGGCGTTTAAAAAATTGAGATAACCAGCAAGATGGTATGCTTGTATGTCTAACCTAATAGTACCCACGAGACACCTGCATCCCATGGGGAGATGTAGAGCTAGCGTAACACCCCTGAAAAGGCCACCTGAGATCCTAACTGCAGAGGGTTCAATCCCCACCAGGCAGAGCTCCTTGCTAGGTCTGACCAATGCTCTACCAAAGTGTCCTGCAAGGATGTGGCAAGGCTGAGAAATGTCATCACAATTGTTCCAGGTTAAGCCTGGATGCGGAGCCTAATCTACACTATTATAATCATGTAGGGGGACCTGTTTCCATCTGCACAGTATTCTATAAGCAAGACAGATGTCTCTGGACCTGTCCATCTCCCTTGGAAGGTTGAAGCTGATACAGAACCTGGCCAACCCAGGTAGACTCCCAGCTAAGCATCGGCCAGTCAGACCAGGCCATCAGACAAGTTCGGACACGCCAGACTACAGAGTGTTAGGGGGCTGTGATGCCAATGGAAGCTGAAGGTGTCAGGTTTGGGGTTCCTCCGCAACATGGGAGAATGCATCTACTCTGTACTGCTTTTGGCTGGCTCCCTTTTCTGGGTTTTCCCCTGCCATATGCTGCTCCACCAACAGGTGGTGGTAATTAGCCAGCACCTGTGTTACTTCCTTTCCTTTATAAGCTGATCCACCCCATGCAGCCGGTGGATCAGCACTGCATTGTATTCCTGTACTCTCTTATGAAGTTAGAACCAGGACCCCTGCCACAGCTTTGTGCTTTCCCTGCCATAGCCTTGTTATCCCCTTTCGGACTTTTGAACTAGGATCCCAGTGCATGTATGTTGCAGTGTTCACCTGGATATCTGTACAACAGCCTCAGCACATGTATGGTTGCTGTGTTCACCTGTATATTTGTACAGCAGCCTTAGCATGCGTATGTTGTAGTGTTCACCTGTATTTCTGTACAGCTTCCTCAGCATGTGTATGTTTACTATGTTCACCTGTGTATCTGTACAGTAGCCTGGTTGTTGTGTACTATGTATACTTGTTACTGTTTATATACCATTAAACACTGTTTGCTGCATATCTGCCTCATAGCTCTCAATTACTTGTCATCCTAGAAAGGGGTTTTCTCTAAGAAATCCATGACAGAAGGCTGATGAATATCTGCCAACTCGAAACCCCTCATTGCCAAGGTATTCACGATGCATGCGCAGCCAAGGCCAACTTACAGACCCGTCTCTCTCCCAAGGGAGCTACTCCTCTCCTCAAGGGCTTTATGTCAGGCCCTCCTGTCTGCAAGGTAGGGCTGGATACCTAGAAATTCTATGGCCATCAGTTGTAAAAGAGGCGCTAAGTCAACCTTGGTTACGTGTCTCAGTTTTTTTGAAATATTGCGTAAAGGCAAGGTATTTACATTTTGGATTATTAAACATTGTCTGTTGAAATTATGGGATGCCACTTACTTCTTAAATTAGTCCAGGCATGGCTTTCCTGTAGATAAGTACCGGCTTATTGTATGTTTGTGCCATAGTTTCTTTAAAATATTCCGTAAACCTTCTTTATTAACTATGTAGGTTCATGCACTGAGAAAGCCAACTGGTGAAACGCGTGTCAGGTCTGGAGTTCCTCCGCAACATGGGAGCATGCATCTGTTCTGTACTGCTTTTGTCTGGCTCCCTTTTCTGGATTTTTCCCTGCCATATGCTGGAGCAGCATATGGCAGGGAAAAATCCACCAGCAGGTGGTCCTCTCCTGCATAGGTGCTGGTAATTAGCACCTGTCACTTCCTGATCCACCCCTGCAACCGGTGGATCAGCATTGCATTGTCTTCCTGTACCCAGATCCAGACTCAGAACCCCAAACCCAGGACCCCTGCCACAGCCTTGTGATATGCTTTCCCTACACAGCCTTGTTATCTGATTTGGACTTCGGACTTGAACACGATCCATATGCATGTATGTCTGCAGAGCCCACCTGTGTATATGTACAGCAGCCTAAGTATGTGCATGTTTTCTGGGTTCACCTGTAGTCCTGCACAACAGCCGTAGCATGCAGTGTTCATCTGTATTTCTGTACCGCTACTTCAGCACGTGTATGTTATTATGTTGACTTGTGTATCTGTACAGCAGCGTGGTTGTTGTGTGTTATGTATATATATATTACTGTTTGTCACCATTAAACACAGTTTGCTGCATATCCCTCTCTGTCTCGCAGCTCCCAATTACTGGTCATTCTATAATAGGTGATTTCTCTGCTGAGAAATCTGTGACAACGCGTTGTAGAACCTAATTTAAGATTAATCACTTGCTACAAGCTGGTAACACAATATGTTACAAATGTGGACCTAACCCAACCATTACTTGCTACAAACTGACATCACAACTTGCTACAAACAGGGAACTAACCTGGCATTTTTTGGCCACAAAACTCCACGTGGGTTATAAACTGACATATCCTTGCTACAAAACTGTGGTATGACGAATACGCTGTATTCAGACAAAAAAAAGTCTCAGTTTAAACTCTTTTATCTGTATAAATAATTGTAAATATATGTCTGTTTTGTATGTACTATGTACAATAAATGTTTAGAATTATTAATAATCATTAACAGGCAATTACTGTAAATACTGAATCACTTGGGTGGAATAGGGTACATGTTCCACCACCCTGTCAGGGAAAACCCCAGACAGAAAGGGTGGAACAAACCCCCTTTTCTTTAATTTTAAATTAAACAATCAAAAATTTGTAGTTCTTTATTTTGCGGTCTCCCACGAGTGTGACATATTAAAACAAACCCATAACCTACTCTGGGAAAATTTGCACCTGAAGTATCTAGGAATAAATATCCCTAGTTCAAATGATGAAATTCCATTTTATCCCATTAGAAAAACTATTAAAAGATATTATTACAAAGTGGAAAATCTCCACTTAAATATATTAGGAGAAATTGCTGCAATCATAATGTTCTTCCTGCCACACTATCTGTATCTGTACAGAATATCTCAATAAAGATCACATATCGACTCTTTACGCAACTATCTAGCCAGCTAGCTGAATTTTACTAGAATAATGACCACCACCAAATAGAATATAGGACACTTACTAGATGTCAAGCCCCGTGGGACACCCGCCTTCTAGGTAAGTCCACAACCCCCAATCTCTGCTGCTAGCTTCACCTATAGCCAAGCCCCCGTTTGCCGGGACGCTTTACACGCTTTACAGGGGTGCCCACAGGACTTCGTAGCACAAATGTTGTGAATTTACAGGGGTGAAGGCGGATGAACTAGAGGCAAAGACTGGGTGATGTCAGGTAAGCCGGGGTCATACATGGGTAATCAGTCCTTACTAATGCAGCACCAAAGGGAGAGACAAGAAAAGAGTTGTGGTCAAGCCGGGCGATCACAGGTACGCAGCACATGGGATTCCTGGTCATGGGAACAAGCAGGCATCGGGCTAGGCGGCAGTGATGGGATGGTCAAGCAAGACGAGGTCAGCAACGAAAACGAAGAAGGATCACAGATACTATCACACCCAGCAGCACGCTATCACAGGAAATGAGGCAGTGTGGAGGGAAATCCTTTAATGGACAAGAAGTAACGGGTGTAATAGTAAACTCACCTCGCCTCCGGTTCCACACTGTCTCCGGGCGGCTGGCCGGGGCTCTTCCTGCTCGGTGGCAGCTCGGGCAGCGCCAGCTCGTGTGGCGCCTAGCACGGCCGCCTCCCCTCCTAACCACCACATCCCCCGCTCCTGTCAAAGTGCTTGTGCGCACATACCTCTTATGCCCTGAATTAAAGGGACCAATCCCTTTTAATTATGCCCTGGGCGTAACGCCCCTCAAGTGTTATTGGGCATCCAATCCAGCCCAGAGTGGAATGTGCACCAATCACTACACACTTCCTTGTCCTATCCTGTAGTGCTCAGCCCTATAAAGGTTTTACCCCTCCAGTGCATCAGTGCCTGTGATAGCGTTTAGCTGGATGTGCCTTTGATCCTGAATACTCCTGTTTGATTCCATTGCCGACCCTGCTTAGTTTTTAACCATTCTGTGATTGCCGCCTGGACTGACCCTTGCTTGTACCTTGACCATGCTTCTGTCTTATCCCTTGTACCGTGAACCCGTGACCTCCTGGATTGACCTTTGGCTTGACCTCGACTCTTCTTTTGTCTCTCCCTTGGTGCTGCAATATTTAAGGACCGACTACCCGTGTATGACCCCGGCTTCTCGACATCGCCCAGTCTGGCCTTTGGTTCACCCCCCCCTTCACCCACTGTAAGTTCACATCCTTTGTGCTAACAAGTCCTGTGGGCAACCGTGTCCGGCGAGGCGTGTATAGCTTCCCGGCAAACAGGGGCTTGACTAAAGATGAAGCTAGCAGCAGAGATTGAGGGTTGTGGGCTTACCTTGAAGCCGGGTGTCCCACGGGGCCTGACAATGGGATTGGCCGAGGGGAACATTGGCCCAACTAACAACATGTGGGCTGATTTCCCAGTATCATTATTATGGCGTTAAGCCCACTAGTAATATTAGGGCTCATTGGCTCTTTAACTAATCCTCCAGTGGGCGCGCTGATGCTGGAAGCTTTTTATACCTGCTGGGTGATAGGTAACATGGGGATAATTAAAACAAAAAATACAATTCTGTGAAATACTCACCTGTAGAATTGATATAATACGCATACAGTACGTCCTGCTCCATCTATAATACTTACACGTGGGTAATCCTCCGCCAGATGGTGCTGTTCACTGCAGACATGCAAAAACAGGCTCCTCCCGGCCCTTCATATACCCAGGGACCTCCCACAAATCCCCAGCATTGAAAAGCAGTGAGAAAAAGAAGCCGGGAGAAACCAACCACCAAACTGGTAACAACAACGATAACAATCACCATACAGGGGATCCAGAACAAGGTGAAACCAGGGTGGGGTGGAGCAGGACGTACTGTATGCGTATAATATCAATTCTACAGGTGAGTATTTCACAGAATTGTATTATTCTAAGCATACAATACGTCCTGCTCCATCTATAATACTTACACGTGGGACATCCAATAGCAGTGTCCATAAAGTAGGGTGGAATCCCCAACAACAAAGGCAACGGCACGTAGCTCAAACCACAATCGCCTGCAAAACCTTACGGCCAAAAGCAGCATCAGCTGAGGCCCGAACATCAACCTTGTAAAACTTTGAAAAGGTGTGAACAGAAGACCAAGTAGCGTCCTTGCAAACTTGTTCAACAGAGGCCTGTTGCTGAAAGGCCCAAGAGGCACCAATAGCACGAGTGGAATGAGCCGTAAGACGGAAAGGGGGGGGTCCTCCCCTTAGTACAATAGGCCTGAATCACAGCCTGACGAATCCATTTACTGATAGTAGACTTGGTGGGAGCCAAACCCTTCCTAGGCCCCGAAGGCACAACAAAGAGCATCAGTCTTCCTGAAGGCCTTAGTGACAACCAGGTAATACTTCAAGCACCTGACTACATCCAAGGAATGCAGAACCCGCTCCTTGTCGTTGCGAGGATTGGGACACAGAGAAGGAAGAACAATATCCTGGTTCAAATGAAATGCCAAAACAACTTTAGGCAGAAAATCCGGTTGAAGCGGAACACCACCTTGACCTGGTGTCACTCATAGTATGGAGGCTGAATAGATAGAGCAGCCACTCTGACACACGCCTAACCGAAGTAATAGCTACCAAGAAGACAACCTTGAGAGTGACAACGACCAGAGCAGCATCTTGAATAGGCTCAAAGGGAGCACCCTGCAAGGCAGACAAAACCAAGTTCAAATCCCAGACAGGGACCATAGGTTTTCGAGGGGGACGCACGTGAGTGACCCCCTGAAAGAAGGTCTAAATCAGGTGATGTTGAGCAAAGGTCTTCTGAAAGAAGATAGACAGGGCAGAAACCTGACCCTTCAGAGTACTAAGTTTGAGACCTAAGTCCAGCCCATGCTGTAAAAACTCCAGAACCCTAGGGACAGAGAATTCCCGGCAGGGAAGAGTCCTGGACTCACACCAGTCAATGTAGGAACGCCATACTCTATAATAGATAGCAGAAGTCTTCTTCCTGGCCTGCACCATAGTAGCCACCACAGAGGCAGACAACCCCTTCTCCATCAAGATGGAGGTTTCAGCAGCCAGGCCGTCAAAGCCAGAGTTTGTAAATTGGGATGGCGTAAGGACCCTTGAGTTAGCAGATCTGGCACGCTTGGCAGATCGTACTGATCTACTGCCATTTGAACCACGTCTGCGAACCACACTCTTCTTGGCCACCTGGGGGCCACTAGAATCACAGGTACCCCTTCCAGAGCAATCTTGCGTAGAACCCTGCCCAGAAGGGGGAACGGTGGAAACACATACAGGAGTCGAAACTCCCTCCAAGACATGGACAGGGCATCCGTGGCCATGGCCAGAGGATCCTGAGACAGTGAGACGAAGGCCGGGAGCTTGTGATTGTGACGGGAAGCAAACAGATCCACATCCGGTAGGCCCCAACGGTGACACAGGGACTGGAATACCTCGTTGCAGAGGGACCACTCCCCCTGACGAGACATCCCCCTGCTCAGGGCGTACGCCAGCAGGTTCTCCGCCCCCGGAATGTAAACAGCCGAAATGCATTGAACATTGGCCTCCGCCCATGTCAGAATCTGAGACACCTCTTGGAGAGCACCCTTGCTCCGGGTCCCTCCCTGATGATTGATGTAGGTAACCGCCGTTCTGTTGTCTGAGCGTACCTGGACCAACAGATCCCTCAGGTGTTGAGTCAAACGCTCCAGTACCAACCTGACTGCCCGTAATTCCAAAATGTTGATGGGTAAATGGGCCTCCTGAGGACCCCACGTCCCCTGGAAGCGCAGGGACTTCCAGAATCCTCCCCAACCTGACAGACTGGCATCCGTTGTGACCGTCTCCCAGGAGGGGGTCAGAAAAGACCTGCCCCCTGTCAAGTTCCTGTGGTCCAGCCACCACGCAAGGGACTGTCTGACTGAGGGGGGAAGCACACAGAACCCGTCCAAGGACGCTGGGTTCTTGTCCCAAACTGACAGAAGGTGAAGCTGCAGAGGTCTCAAATGGAACTGGGAAAAGGGCACCGCCTCGAAGCTCGCCACCATCAGGCCCACCAACTGCATTCCCTGCCGGATGGAGAACTGTGGGCTCGAAAGCAGGAACCTCGCCTGCGCTGTCAGAGCTTCCACCTTCTGTTGAGGAAGGAATATCCTTGACTGAACCGTATCCAGAATTATTCCCAGGAACAGAGTCACCGAGGAGGGGGACAGGGATGACTTGGGGTAATTGATCACCCAGCCGAAAGACTCCAGGGTGGACACTACCAGCCGAGTGTCCAACTCTGCCTGTCGCAGAGACCGATAGAATATCGTCCAGGTAAGGCAGCACGCGTATGGCCCTTAGCCTGATCAGGGACATCACCCCTGCCAGCACCTTGGTGAACACCCTGGGAGCCGACGTTAGGCTGAATGGCAGGGCCACAAATTGGTAATGCTGATCTTTTAGTGCAAATCTGAGAAACCTTTGGTGTCCCGGAAACACTGGGACGTGCAGGTAAGCATCCTTGATGTCTACTGACGTCATGAAGTCCCCTGGGCGCAGTGAGCCAATGGCCCAGTTTCCATGCGAAAGTGCCTGTTCTTGACAAATTTGTTGAGGATTTTTAAATCCAGAATGGGCCTGACTGACCCGTCCTTCTTGGGTACTGTGAAAAGGTTTGAGTAGAACCCCGTGCCCCTGTCTCCAGGGGGGACCTTGCAAATGACCCCTAGATCCATGAGACCCTGTACGGCCAGCAACAGGACCTGAGCTGAGGCAGGGTCTTGAGGGATTCGAGACCCAATGAACCTGATGGGGGGCCGTACAGCAAATTCTATTTTGTAGCCGGTGGACACTACCTCCTGAATCCACCGGTCTGAGACGTGGCGCCGCCAGACGTGCTCGAAGTGCTGTAGACGTCCCCCCATCCTGACGGGTGAGGGCACCCCGTCATGCCTGGGGGGCCTTGGGAGGGGCTTTGGGCTTGGTTCCCCAGGAAGAACCTGGACGGCGTCCTCTGTTCCTGTGCCAGGAATCAGTGCGGGCCCCAGCGAAGGATGCCCCTCTACCCTGCTTGGCCCTACCCTTGGGGTTGATAGTGAGCCTTGGCCACGAAAGGGCCGAGTCTGCCGCCTGCGCTGGGGTAACTTGCCTCCCTTGGCAAAGAGGTCTAATCGATCCCCAAATAAGCACGGCCCTTTAAATGGCAGCCCCGTGAGGGCTTTCTTGGTGGCATTGTCTGCGGCCCACTGGCGCAACCAGACCGCGCGGCGTATAGCAATCACCAGGGCAGATGACCTGGCACACATCTTAATAGCATCGTCCGATGCAGACAGGATAAAGTTCACAAACGCATCACAGCTGGACAGAGCGTTGACAGTATAAGGAGGCAACTCATCTGTGCCATCGAGAGCACTCCTATCCACGGCCCTGAGCACTACCACCATAATGGCTAAGGCACAAACCGGGCGCAGAGTCGCTCCCCCAAATGCAAAGGCATGACATGCCAGTTGGTCAACACGCTGGTCCTCAGAGTCCCGAAGCGTAGTAGTGTCGGGAGAGTGCATAATAGAGGTGTTGGACAACCCTAGAATAGGAGCATCGACCTCAGGCAACGATGACCAGCACTTAACCAAGTCAGCAGGAAAGGGGTATTTCCTATCCACGCTCTTAGGGACCCCTTGAAGTCTGCAGGGATGTTCCCATTCTTTAAGCAGGACGCTATTGAAATGGGTCTGCTCGGGAAATTCCAAGCGAGCTTTAGCAGTATGAAAAAGGTCACCCCTTTGCCGGGGAGCCGCAGCAGGGGGAGAGAGGGACAGAACCTCAAAGGTCTGAACCAGCAGTCTATCAATATCATCCGAGGACCAATGCTCGGAGCCAGACTCTTCCTGACCCCTAGACTCATCGTCATATGACCCTGAGTCAGAGAACAGTTCCCCTTCGTCCAAGGGGACATGGGCATAGGAATGCAACAAATCATCGGGTAGAGGGCCGATTCAGGGTTCAAGCGAGCAGAAAGCAGACTAATGGCGCTGGGGTTAGCAGAAGGTAAGAGCGCGGCCCTGATCCCCGTTCCCAGTGAAGCACAGCCAAGCCATAAGCGTGTAAGGATACACTGAGGCCGCCATACACACTACCCCTCCCGCCATACACACTACCCCTCCCCCCCTGACTAAGGGGGGAACGAGGGAGGAAGGCGACCCGTTACCTAGGGTCCACCGTTACATGGGGCAAGATGCGGGAGGGGCATCCCCTGAAGGCTCACCATCAGCCTTGACCGCCTACCCTATGGTGGGGGATTGCGGTGGAGCGTGGCTCCGTAAGCACACATGGTGCTGCCTACCTTCACCCGACCAGCGCAGCCCAGGCTGGGAGGCATATTCACACAGAGGAGGGGTGGAAATAGTCCCACAGGGCCGCAGGCTGTAATAGCCCCGCTCACCTGCGAGGGAGTGATACTTCATGTCTTCGCAGTCAGCACTGCAGAGAAATCTGGGGATTAGTGGGAGGTCCCTGGGTATATGAAGGGCCGGGAGGAGCCTGTTTTTGCATGTCTGCAGTGAACAGCGCCATCTGGCGGAGGATTACCCACGTGTACGTATTATAGGTGGAGCAGGATGTACTGTATGCTTAGAATATGACATAGGTTAAAAACCCTTAAAAATCCCCCAAAAAATGGCGTGAGGTCCCCCCTACCCAGCTTAACCAGCCCGGGCTTGTAGAACAGGGCGCAGGGTCCAGCTTTGGTGGCACTTGGCCCTGCAGGCTACAAGCCAGCATAGCCTATGGTCAAGGGGTCTTCTGCCCCCCTCGGGCTTTGGGGAGGCAGGTAATGGGGGGCTTGGGGTTAATGGCCCTCTAGGGTGACTTGCCAGAACCAGAGCCTTGTGAACTGGTATAGGGCTCTCATAGATCCCTTACAAGTTCACAAAGGGTTAAATGTAAAAAAAACAGAAAAAATATTTTATTATAATTTTTTTAATACACCTTCCATCTATCCCAGAGCACTGTGTCCCACGCTGATCAATTTGGCTTCTGCTCTCCTACTGATGCTGGAAGCTTTTTATACCTGCTGGGTTACAGGAAACATGGGGTTAATTTAAAAAAAAAATTAAAACCCTTAAAAATAAAAAAAAAATGGCGTGAGGTCCCCGCTACCCAGCCCGGGACCAGCTAGCCTGCTTTGGTGCCCCCTGGCCCTGCAGGCTACGAGACCACATAGCCTCTGTGAGGCCCGGCCTTTCTGCTTCCCCCCTGGGCTTTGGGGAGGCAGGTAATGAGGGGTCTTGGGGTTAATGGCAAGTCACCTGCTAGCCACAGGTGACTTGCCAGACCCAGAGCCTTGTGAACTAGTATAGGGATCTCATAGACCTCTCACCAGTTCACAAATGGTTAACAGTAAAAAAAACACACAACACACAGTAAAAATGTAATTTATTAAAAAAAAAAAACAGCTCCTGTGTCCCTCGCCCATCCGATGACAGAAGGGCCGGGGGGGGGGGGGGGGTGGAAGGCGAAGAGAATTCCTTTTTTTTCTTTTACATGTAATTCCCGCGGCTGTGGAAGCAGGGGGGGGGGGGTGCCTATTCCGGGCACTCCCCTGCAGCCGGGGGGGCCTGGGTGGAGTATCGGCCGGTTTGATAGAGGGATCAGGTGAGTGGCTTTTCTTTGGTGGGGGGGGGGGGGGGAAGCCAGGTACGTAAAATTTACGCAGCTGGCGTTTGACAGGAGAGGCAGCTACGTGAATTTTACATAGCTGGCGCTAGAGGGGTTAAACCAACAGCTCTTCAAGAAATCTTCGTGAATACACGAGCTATACCTAACACAATCTGTCATCACTATGATCAGTTAAGGAATTTTTCACTTCACATAAGATCGTAATACACAAAAAATGGAAAAATGATTTAAAAATAGAGATGGAAGAGGCAGATTGGAGAACCATTTTTAATAAAATTCAGATTATACAATCACCACCTGTAAGATCCCCGGGTTCAGCTGATGGTTGACGTCATTTATCACCCTGCCTGCAGTTCCATCAGCCACCAGTGGGTGTCAGCAGAGCCTTGGCTGCTCTCTCTCCCCAGCTACTGCTGCACCTGGTGTGAGGCCTATTTAAGTGGTTCCGCCCTTCACTTGGTGCAGCAGGATTTTGTTTGCTTTGGTTATCCATCTGTTTGTGGCTGTGAATTTTGGTGCTCTGAACCGGAGTCTGTACCTGTACCTCAGTGGAGTCTAGTGGCAAGCAGGCCTCTCCCTGGCTTCCCTGAGGCTGCTTGGCCATTTGCAATCCTCGCAGCAGGCTTCCTGTCAGCTTCTGGAGGCTGCTGGCCCCCGTCCTGGTCCCTTGGGTGAGTTGTTTTCCTTAGTAGTAGTTATCTGGTTAGTTACCTTTGTTTCTTTTCCCTTTGTTTTCTATCTGAATCTGAGATCTTTGTTTCCTTTTGCCTTTATTAATAAAACCGTCTTTATATTTCCTTGTCCAGTGTCTTTGCTCTGGCCAAACAATCTGCTCCCCTGGCTGGCGGAGAGTTCATTTAGGAGTACTCTCCGGCCTGACACCACCTTTAAAAATACAATTTTGTGATTACTCACCTGTAAAATGGTTATTACAAGTATGTCACACACCCCACTTCCGAATATTCATTACACTTGGGTAACTGTCCTGTAGAGGGCGATCTTGCAGAGATGACATGAAAAAAAGGAGCCCCTCCTGGCCCATAAATACCTGGGACCTCCCACCATTCCCCAGTATAAGACAGCAGTAAAGGGAACAGGAAGAGCCAAATGTAAACAGCAAAAAAAAAGGTTCACCATATAAAGGATCCCAGAAAACAAAAAAAAGGCGGGATGAAGCGGGGTGTGTGACATACTTGTAATAACCATTTTACAGGTGAGTAATCACAAAATGGTATTATTCCCAGTATGTCACACACCCCGCTTCCGAATATTCATTACACTTGGGACATCCAATAGCAGTGTCCATAATGGGTGGGGATCCCAAAAAGGCAATAATGCAAACTTAAACTACTGCAGCTTACAGAATTTGCGGCCAAAAACAGCATCCGCTGAGGCCCGCACATCAACCTTATAAAACTTAGAAAAAGTATGAACGGAAGACCAAGTAGCAGCCTTGCAAACTTGTTCAACAGAAGCCTGATGCGGAAAAGCCCAAGATGCTCCAACAGCACAAGTAGAATGAGCAGTAACATGAAAAGGGGGAATCTTCCCCTTGGCAGAATAGGCCCCAACAATGGCCCGTCGAATCCATTTACTAATGGAGGATTTAGCGGGCGCCAGACCTTTCCTGGGCCCGGAGGGCACCACAAAAAAGGCGCCCGTCTTACGAAAAGGAGAATTAGCCACCAAATAATATTTCACACATCGAACCACATCCAAAGAATGTAAGGTCCTCTCATTGTCATTGCTAGGCTTAGGACACAAGGAAGGGAGAACTACATCCTGATTGAGGTGGACGGCCGAAACCACCTTAGGAAGGAAATCCGGCTTAAAGCGGAAAACTACCTTGTCCAGGTGCCTCTCAAGGAGCCTGAATACACAAGGCCACCAACTCAGAGACACGCTGAACAGAGGTAATAGCTACCAAAAAGGCAACTTTCTGAGTGAGCAGAGAAAGAGCAATATCATGCACCGGCTCAAAAGGGGGCCCCTGGGGAGCCGACAGAACCAAGTTTAAATCCCAAATCGGCAGCAAGGGCTTTCTAGGAGGCTTAACCAGGGGATGAAGGGCAAAAGACCTTTGAAAGAAAACCGCCAGGGCAGAAACCTGCCCCTTCAAAGTACTGAGCTGGAACCCCGAGTCCAGACCATGTTGAAGAAACTCCAGAATTCTCGGAATAGAAAACTCGCACCAGTTAATATAAGACATCCAAGTCCTATAGTAGACGTTAGAGGAAGATCTCTTCCTAGCTCTAACAAGAGTCTGAACCACCGCATCAGAAAGACCTTCCTCCTTTAAGATGGAGGTTTCAGCAGCCACGGCGTCAAAGCCAGCGTTGGTAAATTGGGGTAGCGTAGCTGACCCTGGGTGATAAGATCAGGAAGAAGAGGCAGATAAAACTGATCTACTGCCAGCCGCACAACGTCTGCGAACCACACTCGTCTTGGCCACCTTGGAGCCACCAGAATTGCTGGTGCCCCTTCTAGAGTCAGCTTGCGCACCACTTTGCCCACCATGGAGAAGGGGGGGAAACAGGTACAGAAACCCTAGTTCCCTCCAAGCCAGGGACATGGCATCTACTGCCAACATTGCTCTCTGCCCAAACAAGGATCAGAGATACCTCCCTGAGGGCACTTCTGCTGATGTTCCCTCCAGAAGCCCCCCCCCCCCAGCCCGACAGGCTGGCGTCCGTGGTGACCGTTTCCCAACAAGGGGTCAGAAAGGACCTGCCCTTCAACAGATTGCTTGACACTAGCCACCACTGAAGGGACTGCTGAGCCCGGGGAGACAGCAGACAAGACTGATCCAATGACAGCGGACACTTGTCCCAAGTCGCTAGAAGATGGAGCTGAAGCGTCCTCACGTGAAACTGGGCAAAAAGGGACTGCCTTGAAGGAAGCCACCATCAGACCTACCAATCTCATCCCTAGCCGGATAGACGGGCGAGGATTGGAAAGCAGAAGCCGAACCAAATCTTGGATCAGAAGAATCTTGGGCTGAGGAAGGAACACCCTGGCCTGAAAGGCATCCAGAGTCATGCCCAGAAACGAAACCTCCCTGGACGGGGAGAGGGAGGACTTGGAATAGTTGATCACCCAACCGAACCTCTCCAGCGTGGATACCACCACTCTGGTGTCTAGCTCCGCTTGGCTGAGAGAGGAAGCCAAAATGAGAAGGTCGTCCAGGTATGGTACAATGCGAATGCCCTGGACTCTGAGGAGGGCAATCACCCCCGCCAATACCTTGGTGAACACCCTCGGAGCCGAGGTAAGCCCGAATGAAAGGGCCACAAACTGAAAATGCTGATCTTCCACCACGAACCTGAGGAATCTCTGGTGTACATGCAGATAAGCATCCCTGATGTCTATGGATGTCATGAAGTCCCCCTGACGAAGAGAATCGACGGCTGATCGCAAGGTTTCCATGCGAAACTTCCTGAAGCGAATAAACCGATTGAGGAGCTTCAGATCCAAAATGGGTCGAATGGAACCGTCCTTGGGCACCGTGAATAGATTGGAATAGAATCCCAAGCCCTTTTCCGCGAAAGGCACTGGGCAGATGACAGCTATGTCCAGCAGATAATTTACTGCCGCCCGGAGCCCCTGTGCGGCCAGTGGATCCGAAGGCACTCGAGACCTGAAGAATCTGGGAGGAGGCCGGATCTCAAATTCCAGCTTGTAACCGGAAGACACCACTTCCAGTATCCATTTGTCTGAGACCTCCTGGTCCCAGACCTGGAAGAAGTGCCGCAGCCGTCCCCCCACCCGCAAGGGTGAGGGCGCCCCCTCATTGCTGAGCTGGCTTAGCAGCAGGCTTGGGTTTGGAACTCCAATTGTGACCTGGACGGGCACGACCTCTGCCTCTACTCCAGGAATCACTTCTGAGGGTAGAGAAGGCCAAAACTCTGCCAGTTCTGGCACCACTAAAGGAAGGGTTAAAGGAGGCCGCCCCCCAAAAGGGACAACGTTGCCTCTTACGCTGAGGTAACTTCCCTCCTTTCGTGACATAATCTAATCTTTCTCCAAAGAGCCGCAGTCCCACAAAGGGAAGTGCTGTAAGCGACTTTTTGGCCACAAAATCAGCCGCCCACTGGCGCAACCATACCGCCCGCCGAAAAGCTACAAGCAAGGCCGAGGTTCTACCACACATGACCATGGTGTCATCCAAGGCGGCAAGCACAAAGGACATGAACAATTCACACCGCTTAAGGGCGGCGAACTCATCACTAGCCGGGTCAAGCCTGGAGGTACTCAACAGGTCTCTAACCACAGACCTGGTAGCCACTGCCAAAAGCGCAGAAGCACAAACAGGACGCAAGGCTGAACCGACACTAGCAAACGCGTGGCAAGCCATCTGATCAATGCGTTTATCCTCACCATCTTTGAGAGTGGTGGAGTCAGGAGAATGCAAAATAGAAGTATTGGATAACCCGAGCACCGGGCAATCCACCTCAGGAGGGGACGACCATCGTTTTATCACGTCCACCGTAAAGGGATACTTTTTATCTCAACCTTGAGGAATACCTGGAAGCCGAATAATGCCATCAAGATGCTTTTGATTTGGGAACTCCAGGCGCGGCTTTGAAATCCCAAAGAATCCCCCTTTTTGAGGAGCGGCCTCCTCAGGAGGAGAAATTCCCAGAACCTCAAAAAGGTGAGCCAAGACCTTCGGGGTATCCACAGCATCCCCCTTGCTCAGTATCAGCACCAACAAACTGCTGATTGTCAGAACCCTCAAATAATTCCCCCTCTTCTAGCGGGGAATAATCAGACCAGTCAAGGAAATCATAATCTTTAAACTCAAAGGCCGGCGCGGCTGGAGACAAATGCTTTCGCTTAGCCGAGGCCTTTCTGGCAACAGAGCCAGAAATTTATTTCTCAATATTAGCACATACATCAGATTGCGACTCCCCACCTGTGACAACATCACTAGGGGTACGGATAAGGCAGGGTGGGGAAGGAGATGAGGCTGGGACCCTGGACCCAGACGCCTGGGCCCCCGACTGCTGCGTTATGGCCCGCTGAGCACAAGGTAGGCAAACAAGTACATTATCCCCCGCAAGGGATGCCCCACAACCCACACACTGCCGGGGTTGCCCCGAGGGAAGCCCAAGCCCGGTATCCTGAGAAGCCTACATATGGTGATTTTAATGTAGTCGCAATGACCAGAGGGATTTACACTATTAAGCTACCCGGGATGCCCCTTCAGGTCCCAATTGGGAGGATTTTTTTATTTTTTGGGAACCCTAAACAAAACTCTAAGGGACCCTAGGGCCGGAGAACTCCCTCTTTAAACTTCAAAAGAAGGGATCCCACCTAGAAGACATTAGAACAGACATAAGAGTCAACATGCACATCACCCACCATATAAGACAATTAAAAATGGTGAAATAAATAAAATCCACTCACCGCAGAAAGCAGTGACCGTCAACCCTCACAGCAGCAAGGGAATGAGAGGGAGAGCAGCAAAGCAGGCAGCGAGGCCGGAAAGAGTGCTTGAGAGAAGCCGGCCTCGAGGGGGGGGGGGGGGGTGGACGGGCCACAATGAGCACCTGTTGAAAGTGAAACCGGCCCAGCAACAACGGCCGCAAAAACACATACAAACACACACACACAATCCACACACCTTTTCCCACAAATAAAGTAAAACAACCCACAGGAGAAAAGGCCTCCCCCCTCCCCCCCAAGGGGCACAGAGGGACACGGTAGGGGGGAGAACCCACACCAATAGGTGAAAGAGTAAGAGGGACGGGGCATCCCTAGCCGGGATCACCAACCCGGACACCGCCTACCACTTTGTATGGGGTCTCACGGGGGAGCTAGCTCCCATATACACCACATGGTGCAGCCTACCATTGCCTGGACCTTCAGCCTAGGCTGGGAGGCATACTGCTATAGCTTAAATTGAAAAAGGTTCAGGCAGCAATAGAAACAAAAGGCCGGGGGTTACCCCGGCTACCTGCAAGGAGGAGACAACCATCTTCTGACTTGCTCGCCGACTGCAGAGACGTAAGACTGGGGAATGGTGGGAGGTCCCAGGTATTTATGGGCCAGGAGGGGCTCCTTTTTTCATGTCATCTCTGCAAGATCGCCCTCTACAGTTACCCAAGTGTAATGAATATTCGGAAGCGGGGTGTGTGACATACTGGGAATATGTTTTTTTCTCTTATAAACGATTAGCGGCAGCATAGCCATGGACAGGTGATTTGACTTTGTCTAGGGTTGATAAGAATGGAAGGTAATAGGATGACGGGGTCGCCGGGGGGTCTCTCCTGACATGAAGCCCCTAATGGACATGCTGCCCTCCCCCTTAGCGCCTCTACCCCCCCCCCCCCCGAGCCCACTTGTCTGGTCTGGTGTGTGCGTTGCCCCGGTTTCCCTTTCTTATTTTCCCCCCTGCCTTCCTTTTTTCTTCTTGTATGTTAGGTGGATAATGAACACAGTGCGCGGTTAACATAAGGTGTTATGCGCCTTATGTTCTACGGTGGTAGGCACTCCTTGGGGGTACCTCGGATGACCAACTATAGGGGCGGGCATGGATTACGGCTTTTTTGGCCCTGGATAGGCCCCACAGGCGATGCTTGATGGAGGGCTGGTTGGCGTGTTGGCTGGGGTGCCCTTAGAGAAGTGCTTTGGGAAGGCTCCGTAAAAAAAAAGAAAGAAAGAAATAAATAATAAGAATTTCAATGTTTATGCATTTACCCTTATAGAAGATGTTGTTATCTACATGCTTTTATGTTTTCTTTTAACCGCCTTGCAAGGCGGAATGTCTGGTACTTTGTAAACTTTTTGAGAAATAAAGAATTATAAAAAAAAATATATATTTTTTTGTCCCAAATATCTCAAGATATTACCATACTTCAGACTATAATGCTAGTTTCCCACCATTCATTTGCTGGTGGTGCAACCAGGCACAAGCGACATTAATCCATCTATAGTGGAAATGCATACATGCTAAATTACTTTGGCACACCACCACAGATACACAAAACTTTTAAGACTTGTGTATCCTATAGCCCTGCTCACGTGCACCTCCCAGGTTAGTCATAAATTGATCTGAAAGACTGCCACACCTCCTTTGATTTTGTGCAAGCACATGGGGTGTGGGGTCTAGGCTGTACTATGACCCTTCCACCCCATGGGCTGCACTCGAGGTTTTAGGGCAACTTCAGGTAAGCCTGTTCACAATTTATCTATTGCATTGTATGTCCCAAAGGGGGCTCTCAGAAATAAGAGTTAGGAGGCACCGTGGCGTTTAGTGGTGAAGATTTAGCATTCCTCTGCAGATGTGTCTGGACCACGACCTCTGTTTTTAACCAGATTTAGGGATAGATTATAGGTTTGGCTGCAAGCTAGCAGGGTCGAGTGCTGTGGCCAGTTTAAGACTTGTGTATCCTAATTGCCCTGCTCGCGTGCACCTCCCATGTTAGTATAAATCGGTCTGAGCGGCTGCCACCCCTCCTTTGACGCCACCACAGATGCTAAGGTCCTGATAAAGGAGAAAATCCGGCTAACCCGACATGGGGTCAGCTGGGTCTGCAGAATCTTTTGCCAAGTAATCTGAAGGCAGATACAAGAAGGCTTGGCTCTTTATTAATATGGGCCACAAAGAAGATACCTGTTATAAGGGCTAATCCCACACCCCTGGATAAAAGATTATGGATCAGAACTGTAACAACTAAAAATGAGGCAGCACTGACCACGTGTGCCAATTATGCTCTTAGGTCAATAATTACCACATTTTCACCATATAAGACGCACCAGCTCATAGGATGCACCTAGGATTTGGTGGATTTAAATTAGAAAATACATTTTCTGAACCAAGTGCTGTGCTAAAACAGCCCCCCCCCCAAGAACCAAATAATAGCCAAGGTGCAGAATCCCCCCATTACAGGCATCCCCCCCATTCCTCCCCCGTCCCATTCCCCATGGGCAATTTTGCATTTCCCCCCTCCCTATTCCCCATAGGTAGTGTGGCATTCCCCCCTCCCAATACCCAAAGGCAGTGTGGCATTCCTCCCATCCCATTCCCCATAGGTATTGTGGCATTCCCCCTCCCATTCCCCATAGGTAGCATGGCATTCCCCCCATCCTATTCTCATAGACAGTGTGGCATTCCCCCCTCCCATTCCCCATAGGTAGTGTGGCATCCCCCCTCCCATTCCTCATATAGGCAGTGTGGCTACCCCCTCTCATTCCCCATATAGGTAGTGTGGTATCCCCCCTCCCATTCCCAGTATAGGCAGTGTTGCTCCGCTCTCCCACTCCCCATATAGGCACTGTGGCATTCCCCCTCCCATTCCCCATATAGGCACTGTGGCATTCCCCCATCCCATTCCCATAGCTAGTGTGGTATCCCCCTCCCATTCCCCATAGGCAGTGTGGCATTTCCCCTCTCATTCCCATAGGCAGTGTGGCATCTCCCCCTCCCATTACCCATAGGTAGTATGGCATTTCCCCCCTCCCATTACCCATAGGTAGTGTGGCATTTCCCCCCTCCCATTACCCATAGGTAGTGTGGCATTTCCCCCTCCCATTCCCCAAAGGTAGTGTGGAATTCCCTCCATCCTATTCTCATAGGCAGTGTGGCATTCCTCCCTTCCATTCCCCATAGGCAGTGTGTCATTCCCCCTCCCATAGACAGTGTGGCATTCCCCCCTCCCATTCCCCATAGGTGGTGTGGCATTCCCCCCTCCCATTCCTCATAGAGACTGTGGCATTTCTCCCTCCCATTCCCTATAGGCAGTGTGGCACTCCACCCTCCCATTCCCATAGGCAGTGTGGCATCCCTCCTCCCATTCCTCATAGGCAGTGTGGCATTCCCCCCTCCCATAGGCAGTGTGGCATTTCTCCCTCTTATAGGCAGTGTGGTATTTCTCCCTCCCATGCCCTATAGGCAAATTCGCCCAGTCTTCTGGCCTCCTATGGCTGTGGTGGCCTGGCCGGATAAGAAGCCATTCCTCCTCCCATAGGTAGTGTTGCATTTCCCCCCTCCCATTCCCAAAGGGAGTGTGGCATTCCCCATATAGGCAGTGTGGCTCCCCCTCCCATTCCCCATATAGGCAGTGTGGCTCCCCCCTCCCATTCCCCATAGTTAGTGTGGCATTCCCCCCTCCCATTCCCCATAGGTAGTGTGGCATTCCCCCATCCTATGCTCATAGGCAGTGTGGCATCCCCCCTCCCATTCCCATAGGCAGCGTGGCATCCCCCCTCCCATTCCCATAGGCAGCGTGGCATCCCCCATATAGGCAGTGTGGCTCTCCCTCCCATTCCCCATATAGGCAGTGTGACATTCCCCTATCCCATTCCCATAGGTAGTGTGGCAACCCCCCCCATTCCCCATAGGCAGTGTTGCATTCCCCCTCCCATAGGCAGTGTGGCATTTCCCCCCTCCCATTCCCCATAGGTAGCCTGGCATTCCCCCCTCCCATTACCCCTCCAATTCCCTTAGGCAGTGTGGCATTACCCCTCCAATTCCCTTAGGCAGTGTGGCATTTTCCCCCTACCATTCTTCATAGGCAGTATTCTTCATAGGCATTCCCCTCCCATTTCCATAGGGAGTGCAGCATTCCCTCCCATTCCCATAGGCAGTGTGGCATCCCCCCTCCCATAGGCAGTGTGGCATCCCCTCTCCCATTGCACATAGGCAGTGTGCATTTCCTCCTCCCATTCCCCATAGGCAAAAGCGCTCATCTTCTGCTGGCCTCCCGTGGCTGTGGTGCCCTGGCCAGCAGTGCGGGGACAATAGAAAGGTGCGTTTCCTTTTTTCTGTTCATTTTCACATTCGCATGATAAGACGCCCCAACATTTTCCTTACACTTTTGGGTTTACATTGAGCGAAAAATACAGTAACTAAAATACACAGTCCCTAAACTTGATTAGTGACACCCCTGAGGGAGGTTGGGAGAAAGGCGGTAAATTCTATGAGATTTATGTTCCTCCAACCCTCACTTGATAGAAGTAATACCAACAATTGCGGAAAGACTATGAATGCACAAATAAATGTAAAAAAATATTAAAAAATAAACAAATGGGAAGGAAGAAAAAATAGAAAAAAAGAAAATAGATCATGGCCTAAAAAAGATGAATGGCTACCACCTCCTTCCTGCTGGAGAGAAGTTCATTCATTTGCAGATATCAGTTGAGAAGCCAATGTTGGCCAGTTTTGTCGTGGAAGGCCAGTTTTGTCGTTTGTCGTTGCAGTTTTGTGTTGAAGGCAGAGCGAAGGTCAAAAAATACCATTTTGTGAGTACTCACCTGAAAAATGGATATTGTCAGTGTGCCACACACCCCGCTTCCCCTTTAATCCTTACGATTGGGTTACTCACCGCAGGTGACGACGTTGCAGAGAGGAAGTCCTGTAACGAGCCCCCTTCCGGCCTATATATACCTGGTACCTCCCACTTAACACCAGTGATTTAAAAAGCAGAAAGACAAGGTACCAGTAATCTAAAGGTAACCTCAAAATAAAGAAAAGCTTCACCATATAAAGGATTCGGGATACCGAAAAGGGCGGGGTGAAGCGGGGTGTGTGGCACACTGACAATATCCATTTTTCAGGTGAGTACTCACAAAATGGTATTATTCTCACAGTGTGCCACACACCCCGCTTCCCCTTTAATCCTTACGGTTGGGACATCCAAAAGCAGTGTCCACAAGGGATGGGTATCCGAAGGCAAAAATGAAGCATAACTTAAATGACTGCAGTCTGCAGAACTTTGCGGCCAAAAACAGCATCCGCTGAGGCCCGCACATCAACTTTGTAAAACTTAGAAAAAGTATGAACAGAAGACCAAGTAGCGGCCTTACAAACTTGTTCAACAGAAGCTTGGTGCTGAAAAGCCCAAGACGCTCCAACGGCGCGAGTAGAATGAGCAGTGATACGAAAAGGGGGAACTTTCCCCTTAGCAGAATAGGCCACAATAACGGCCTGACGTATCCATTTGCTAATGGAAGATTTGGCCGCTGCCAAACCCTTCTTAGGCCCACAGGGCACAACAAAAAAGGCATCTGTTTTACGAAAAGGAGAAGTAATAATCAAATAGTACTTAACACAGCGTACTATATCCAAACAATGCAAAACCCTCTCTTTGTCTTACGAAAAGGAGAAGTAATAATCAAATAGTACTTAACACAGCGTACTATATCCAAACAATGCAAAACCCTCTCTTTGTCATTCTTAGGATTAGGACAAAAGGAGGGAAGAACAATATCCCGATTCAAATGAAAAGCAGAAACAACCTTAGGAAGAAAGTCTGGTTTGAACCGAAAGACCACTTTATCCTGATGCCTCTCAAAGTAGGGCGCCTGAATAGACAAGGCCGCCAACTCCGAGACACGCCGGACCGAAGTGATAGCTACCAAGAAGACAATCTTCTGAGTCAGGGTAGACAAAGCAATATCTTGCAAAGGCTCAAAAGGAGGAGCCTGAAGAGCAGAAAGAACCAAATTCAAGTCCCAAACAGGGAGTAATAGTTTCCTGGGGGGCCGCACATGCGTAACCCCCTGGAAAAAAGTTTTAACTAAAGGATGAAGCGCAAAACGCTTCTGAAAAAAAGATAGATAAGGCAGAAACTTGCCCTTTCAACGTACTTAGCTGAAGACCAGAGTCCAGGCCAGACTGTAAAAACTCCAGAATCCTGGAGACCGAAAAGACCCTACAAGGAAAAGATCTAATCTCACACCAAGCGATATAGGCTTTCCAAGTCCTATAGTAGATGATAGAAGAAGACCTCTTCCGGGCACTGATCAGAGTCTTAATGACCGAGCCAGAAAGACCCTCCTCCTTCAAGATGGAGGTTTCAGCAGCCAGGCCGTCAAACCCAGCGTTAGTAAATTGGGGTAACACAACCGACCCTGAGTGAGCAGATCGAGCCGAAGAGGCAGAACGAACTGGTCCACTGCCAGCCGAACGATGTCTGCGAACCACACTTGCCTTGGCCACCTTGGGGCCACGAGAATGGCGGACACCCTTTCCAGAGCCAGCTTCGGAACCACCCTGCCCAGCATGGGTATCGGAGGAAACAGGTACAGAAACCCCAGATCCCCCCAGCTCAGGGACATGGCGTCCACTGCCAGAGCCAAGGGATCCTGGGAGAGCGACACGAATTTCGGGAGCCTGCAATTGTGACGAGAGGCAAACAGGTCCACCTCCGGCGTCCCCCATCGGAGACACAGTGAGCGAAAAACCTGAGGATGGAGAGCCCATTCTCCCAGACGGGAAGAGCCCCTGCTCAACCGGTCTGCTACCTGGTTTTCCACCCCTGGAATGTACACCGCCGAGAGACAAGGAACATGGGCCTCCGCCCAGGTCAGGATCAGGGACACCTCCCTGAGAGCACTCGGACTGTGAGTCCCTCCCTGATGATTGATGTAAGCAACTGCTGTTCGGTTGTCTGAACGAACCTGGACCGGAAGGCCCAGAACGTGTTGAGTCAGAAGGGCAAGAACCCAACGGATGGCTCTCAGTTCCAGAATATTGATGGGTAAGTGGGCCTCTTGAGGTCCCCACTGCCCCTGGAACTGAAGCTCCTTCCAGAATCCTCCCCATCCCGAAAGACTGGCGTCCGTGGTGACAATTTCCCAAAGAGGGGTCAGGAAAGACCTGCCCTTCACGAGATTGGCCGAGACCAACCACCATTGGAGGGACTGCCGGACCCGGGAGGACAACTGGAAGGGCCGATCCAGCGACCGAGGCCGCCGGTCCCAGGACGCCAACAGATAGAGCTGAAGCGTCCTCGTGTGAAATTGAGCAAAAGGAACTGCCTCGAACGAGGCAACCATCAACCCTACCAGCCTCATCCCCAGACGGATGGACGGCCGAGGATTGGAAAGTGGGACCCGAGCCAACTCCTGAATCAGATAAATTTTGGACTGAGGGAGAAACACCCTGTATTGACAAGAGTCCAACTGCATCCTCAGAAAGGACACCACCCTGGCCGGAGCGAGGGAGGACTTGGGAAAGTTGATCACCCAACCAAAGCTTTCCAGCGTGGAGACCACCATCCTGGTGTCTGTCTCTGATTGATTGAGGGACGGAGCCATGATGAGAAGGTCATCCAGATAAGGTACGACACGAATGCCCCGAGATCTGAAAATGGCCATCACCCCTGCCAGCACCTTGGTGAACACTCTTGGGGCTGAGGTAAGGCCAAAACGGAAGTGCCACGAATTGAAAAATGCTGATCTTTCATCACGAATCGAAGAAAACGTTGATGAGCCTGGCAGATGGGAACATGAAGATAAGCATCCTTGATGTCTATGGACCTCATGAAGTCCCCCTGCCGAAGAGAACCGATGGCCGTACGCAAAGTATCCATGCGAAACTTCCGAATACGGATGAACCTGTAATTTCAGGTCCAGGACGAGACAAACCGACCCGTCCTTTTTGGGGACTGCGAAAAGATTGGAGTAGAAACCGAGGCCCATCTCTAAGCGCGGTACCGGCCGGATGACCGCCATTTCTAAAAGATTCCTTATCGACGCCAGGAGCCCCTGTGCGGCCAAAGGATCGATGGGCACCCGAGACCGAAAGAACCATGAAGGAGGGCGCCACTCGAACTCCAGTTTGTAACCGGACAACACCACCTCCTGGATCCATCTGTCCGGAACCTCCTGGTCCCAAACCTGGGAGAAGTGTCGCAAACGTCCCCCCACCCGCACGGGTGAGGGCAGCCCCTCATTGCTGAGCGGGCTTACCAGCAGGTTTGGGCTTGGCGCCCCAGGACTGAGCGGAACGGCCACGGCCCCTCCCCCGGGTCCAACCTGCACCTCTGGTAGCGGAAAAAGGAAACCCCCCTACCCGCCCTAAGTCCCCGAAAGGAAGGTCTAAAAGGCACTTGCACCCCGAAAGGGGTGACGAGGCCTCTTGCGTTGAGGCATTTTACCACCTTTTGCAACTGAATCAATTTTATCACCAAACAGTCGCAAACCCAAAAAAGGAAGTGCTGTTTTAGAGACCAAGTCCGCCGACCACTGGCGCAGCCACACTGACCGAGGAATAGCCACCAGCATTGCCGCTGTCCTGCTACTCATCGCCAGGGCATCGTCCTGAGCGGACAAGACAAAGGAAATAAACGACTCACACTGTTTTAAGAGAACTAAACTCATCACAAGCGGGATCAAGATCTGCGCACAGATCCCTAATAATGGATCTAACTGCCAACAGAAGAAGCGCAGAAGCACACACTGGCCGCAGCGTCGATCCGGCACTGATAAAACCATGGCGAGCAAATTGATCAATCCGACGATCCTCACCATCCTTAATGGCAGTGGTGTCAGAAGAATGTACCACAGTCGTGCTAGACAGCCCTAACACAGGGGTATCGACGTCAGGGGGAACTGACCAAAGCTTCACCAAATCCTCCGGAAAGGGATAGCGTTTATCCCAACTAGGAGGGATTCCAGCCAGTCGCGTGGGTTGTTCCCATTCCTTAAGCACAACCCTCTCCAAGTGTTGTTGCCTGGGAAACACCAAACGCGGCTGAGGCACATCAAACAACTCACCCTTTGGCAGGGCGACTGCCTCAGGTGGATCTAAATTCAAAATTTCAAACATTTGAGCCAAAATGGAGGGGGTGTCAAGGGATACCCCTGTAGCCTGATTGCCAACAGCATCAATCTCTAGCTGGTCTGCAGGCTCATCCGACTCCACAAGGAGTTCCCCCTCCTCGTCCAGGGAATAATCGGACCAATCCACAACTTCGCACCTCTCATCCTCCGAAGCAGGAGCTGCCGGAGAAAGGTGTTTCCGCTTCGCTGTAGCCTTCTGAGCTACTTTGGCGGAAATTATCTTCTCGAGGTTGGTCAATCGCGCACACACCTCGGATTGCGAATCCCCACTTTTGACAATGTCACACGGGGTCCGGAATAGGGAGGGGGGGGGGTAGGAGATGACGGAAGTTGCGAGGAGCCAGAAGCCGGAGCGACGAACTAACGCACAATATTCTGCTTTGCACAAGGAATGCATAATATAACCTCATCGCCTGGGAGCCATTTCCGGTATTGTCTCCATATGGTGATTTTATGGTATTCGCAACAACCGTGGGTTTTAGGCATAAAGCCACCCGGGATGCCCCTTTAAATTAATGTCCCGGGAAAGGGAGGATTTAAAAATGTTTTTTTTTTTTTTAAATATATATATATATATATATTTTTTTTAAACCTTAGGATAAAACCCAATTTAGAGCAATAAGGCTAGCCAGGTATAACAGAACCGGGAGAGCCTGCAGTGAGGGAATCCCAGAATCTGTGGGGGAAAAGAGACCACAGTCAGTCCCCCAGCCAGAATGCACCACAATCATACATAACCAATAAGGTAAACATATATGGCTAGCTTAAACATCTTGAATAAATACACATGACGCATGCAATTTCAAGGCAAAGTCAAAAGTGCAAAACAAAAAAAAAAAAAAATCAGTACATACCGGTATGAATACATGCCCATACATATATACAGTATATATCTATACACAACACACACACACATATATATATATAAACACATACACAGTCACCAATATATATACATATACATTCATATCAGAATGGTAATGTGTAATAACGCAGCAACTGGAGCCCAAATCCCACAGTTATGTGATATATTAAGTCAACCTATCAGAAGGCTGACATAAAAAATATACCCATAAGTAGAAATGCCCCAGGGAAACGCTACACAAGCAGCACATAGCATAAGAACGGCCCTACGTGCACAATGGTGGGGCCGTTTACCTGTGAAGCTTCAGCCGCACAGAAGGCTCTTCCTCCACCGGCTGCAGCGTACAGGTCTCAATGAGACCAGGGAAACGAAGGGTGGGCCCGGAGCCGAGAAGAGAGGGAAATACAAACGTGCAGTAACTGAAAACAGGCCCCAGCAGCCCTGGCCATGTGCTGACACTAAAAACTGCCAAGGCCTTTTCACAGTAAAGTAAAGCACTCATGCACATTACACACACACACCCCTCCCCCCCCCCCCCCCCCAGCGAAGGGAGAAGGCCAAGCGGGAGAAGGTGACCTAAAGGGACATCGGGACAGGGGCATCCCAAATCCGGATCACCATGCCGGATAGCCGCATTGCCCCACGCGTGAGGTCGAGTGGAGGAGATAAGCTCCTAGGCACCTATAGTGCCATCTACCGTTTGCCCAGTGAGCAGCCAGGGCTGGGAGGCTTCCATTAACCACGTAGGTAACAAACAATCAAACTGGGCAGAAATAGACCCAAAGGGGGTGCCGGGGCAAGACCCCGGCTACTTGCAAGCAGGAGACTTCTTTCTTCTGTCTTGTCGCCATGCAGAGAGAAAAACACTGGTGTTAAGTGGGAGGTACCAGGTATATATAGGCCGGAAGGGGGCTCGTTACAGGACCTCTCTGCAACGTCGTCACCTGCGGTGAGTAACCCAATCGTAAGGATTAAAGGGGAAGCGGGGTGTGTGGCACACTGAGAATAGTACCAGGAGTGTCCAAGTGATCCAGGACAAGGCGTAGAGCCAGGGCCATGATGTCTTCTGCTAAACGAGTTTACCCATTGTCAGGTTTGGTGTTCCTCCTCAGCTGTTCAGTACTGTTGGCTGGCTCCTTTCTCTAGACTTTCTCTCTGCTATATCCTGCTCCACCAGCAGATGGCCCTCTCTTGCAAAGGTGTTGGCACTTACTCAGCACCTGAGTGACTTCCTGGGTTATTTAAGCTGCCCATTCAGCTAATGGATCAACATTGATGTGATGTGATGTTGCTTTCTCTGTCTGGACCCTGAACTCTATACCTGGAATCCTGTATCTAGACCTGGACCCTGAACTCTGTACCTGGAATCCTGTATCTAGACCTGGACCCTGAACTCTGTACCTGGAATCCTGTATCTAGACCTGGACCCTGAACTCTGTACCTGGAATCCTGTATCTAGACCTGGACCCCAAACTCTGTACCTGGAATCCTGTATCTAGACCTGGACCCTGTATCTGGAATCCTGTATCTAGACCAGGACCCTGAACTCTGTACTTGGAATCCTGTATCTAGACCTAGACCCTGAACTCTGTACCTAGAATCCTGTATCTAGACCTGGACCCCGAACTGTACCTGGAATCCTGTATCTAGACCTGGCCCCCGAACGCTGTCCTGGAATCCTGTATCTAGACCTGGACCCTGAACGCTGTCCTGGAATCCTGTATCTAGACCTGGACCCCGAACGCTGTACCTGGAATCCTGTATCTAGACCGGGACCCTGAACTCTGTACCTGGAATCCTGTATCTAGACCGGGACCCTGAACTCTGTACCTGGAATCCTGTATCTAGACCTGACCTCTGTACCTGGAATCCTGTATCTAGACCTGGACCCCGAACTCTGTACCTGGAATCCTGTATCTAGACCGGGACCCCGAACACTGTACCTGGAATCCCGTATCTAGACCAGGACCCCGAACGCTGTACCTGGAATCCTGTATCTAGACCTGGACCCTGAACGCTGTACCTCAAATCCTGTATCTAGACCTGGACCCTGAACGCTGTACCTGGAATCCTGTATCTAGACCGGACCCTGAACTCTGTACCTGGAATCCTGTATCTAGACTTGGACCCTGTATCTGGAATCCTGTATCTAGACCAGGACCCTGAACTCTGTACTTGGAATCCTGTATCTAGACATAGACCCTCAACTCTGTACCTAGAATCCTGTATCTAGACCTGGCCCCCGAACTGTACCTGGAATCCTGTATCTAGACCTGGCCCCCGAATGCTGTCCTGGAATCCTGTATCTAGACCTGGACCCCGAACGCTGTCCTGGAATCCTGTATCTAGACCTGGACCCCGAACGCTGTACCTGGAATCCTGTATCTAGACCTGGACCCTGAACTCTGTACCTGGAATCCTGTATCTAGACCGGGACCCTGAACTCTGTACCTGGAATCCTGTATCTAGACCTGAACTCTGTACCTGGAATCCTGTATCTAGACCTGGACCCGAACTCTGTACCTGGAATCCTGTATCTAGACCTGGACCCTGAACTCTGTACCTAGAATCCTGTATCTAGACCTGGACCCCGAACTGTACCTGGAATCCTGTATCTAGACCTGGCCCCCGAACGCTGTCCTGGAATCCTGTATCTAGACCTGGACCCTGAACGCTGTCCTGGAATCCTGTATCTAGACCTGGACCCCGAACGCTGTACCTGGAATCCTGTATCTAGACCGGGACCCTGAACTCTGTACCTGGAATCCTGTATCTAGACCGGGACCCTGAACTCTGTACCTGGAATCCTGTATCTAGACCTGAACTCTGTACCTGGAATCCTGTATCTAGACCTGGACCCCGAACTCTGTACCTGGAATCCTGTATCTAGACCGGGACCCCGAACACTGTACCTGGAATCCCGTATCTAGACCAGGACCCCGAACGCTGTACCTGGAATCCTGTATCTAGACCAGGACCCCGAACGCTGTACCTGAAAATCCTGTATCTAGACCTGGACCCCGAACGCTGTACCTGGAATCCTGTATCTAAACCTGGACCCTGAACACTGTACCTGGAATCCTGTATCTAGACCTGGACCCTGAACTCTGTACCTGGAATCCTGTATCTAGACCTGGACCCTGAACGCTGTACCTGGAATCCTGTATCTAGACCTGGACCCTGAACTCTGTAGCTGGAATCCTGTATCTAGACCTGGACCCTGAACGCTGTACCTCAAATCCTGTATCTAGACCTGGACCCTGAACGCTGTACCTGGAATCCTGTATCTAGACCGGACCCTGAACTCTGTACCTGGAATCCTGTATCTAGACTTGGACCCTGTATCTGGAATCCTGTATCTAGACCAGGACCCTGAACTCTGTACTTGGAATCCTGTATCTAGACATAGACCCTCAACTCTGTACCTAGAATCCTGTATCTAGACCTGGACCCCGAACTGTACCTGGAATCCTGTATCTAGACCTGGCCCCCGAACGCTGTCCTGGAATCCTGTATCTAGACCTGGACCCCGAACGCTGTCCTGGAATCCTGTATCTAGACCTGGACCCCGAACGCTGTACCTGGAATCCTGTATCTAGACCTGGACCCTGAACTCTGTACCTGGAATCCTGTATCTAGACCGGGACCCTGAACTCTGTACCTGGAATCCTGTATCTAGACCTGAACTCTGTACCTGGAATCCTGTATCTAGACCTGGACCCCGAACTCTGTACCTGGAATCCTGTATCTAGACCTGGACCCTGAACTCTGTAGCTGGAATCCTTTATCTAGACCTGGACCCTGAACGCTGTACCTCAAATCCTGTATCTAGACCTGGACCCTGAACGCTGTACCTGGAATCCTGTATCTAGACCGGACCCTGAACTCTGTACCTGGAATCCTGTATCTAGACTTGGACCCTGAACTCTGTACCTGGAATCCTGTATCTTGACCTGGACCCTGAACTCTGTACCTGGAATCCTGTATCTAGACCTAGACCCTGAACTCTGTACCTGGAATCCTGTATCTAGACCTGAACTCTGTACCTGGAATCCTGTATCTAGACCTGGACCCCGAACTCTGTACCTGGAATCCTGTATCTAGACCGGGACCCCGAACACTGTACCTGGAATCCTGTATCTAGACCTGGACCCTGAACTCTGTAGCTGGAATCCTGTATCTAGACCTGGACCCTGAACGCTGTACCTCAAATCCTGTATCTAGACCTGGACCCTGAACGCTGTACCTGGAATCCTGTATCTAGACCGGACCCTGAACTCTGTACCTGGAATTCTGTATCTAGACCTAGACCCTGAACTCTGTACCTAGAATGCTGTAACTAGACCTGGACCCTGAACTCTGTACCTGGAATCCTGTATCATGACCTGGACCCTGAACTCTGTACCTGGAATCCTGTATCTAGACCTAGACCCTGAACTCTGTACCTAGAATCCTGTATCTAGACCTGGACCCCGAACTGTACCTGCAATCCTGTTCTAGACCTGGCCCCCGAACTGTACCTGGAATCCTGTATCTAGACCTGGCCCCCGAACACTGTCCTGGAATTCTGTATCTAGACCTGGACCCCGAACGCTGTCCTGGAATCCTGTATCTAGACCTGGACCCCGAACGCTGTACCTGGAATCCTGTATCTAGACCTGGACCCTGAACTCTGTACCTGGAATCCTGTATCTAGACCGGGACCCTGAACTCTGTACCTGGAATCCTGTATCTAGACCTGAACTCTGTACCTGGAATCCTGTATCTAGACCTGGACCCCGAACTCTGTACCTGGAATCCTGTATCTAGACCGGGACCCCGAACACTGTACCTGGAATCCTGTATCTAGACCTGGACCCTGAACTCTGTAGCTGGAATCCTGTATCTAGACCTGGACCCTGAACGCTGTACCTCAAATCCTGTATCTAGACCTGGACCCTGAACGCTGTACCTGGAATCCTGTATCTAGACCGGACCCTGAACTCTGTACCTGGAATTCTGTATCTAGACCTAGACCCTGAACTCTGTACCTAGAATGCTGTAACTAGACCTGGACCCTGAACTCTGTACCTGGAATCCTGTATCATGACCTGGACCCTGAACTCTGTACCTGGAATCCTGTATCTAGACCTAGACCCTGAACTCTGTACCTAGAATCCTGTATCTAGACCTGGACCCCGAACTGTACCTGCAATCCTGTTCTAGACCTGGCCCCCGAACGCTGTCCTGGAATCCTGTATCTAGACCTGGACCCTGAACGCTGTCCTGGAATCCTGTATGTAGATCTGGACCCTGAACTCTGTACCTGGAATCCTGTATCTAGACCTGGACCCTGAACTCTGTACCTGGAATCCTGTATCTAGACCTGAACTCTGTACCTGGAATCCTGTATCTAGACCTGAACTCTGTACCTGGAATCCTGTATCTAGACCTGGACACCGAACTCTGTACCTGGAATCCTGTATCTAGACCGGGACCCCGAACACTGTACCTGGAATCCTGTATCTAGACCTCGACCCCGAACGCTGTACCTGGAATCCTGTATCTAGACCTGGACCCCGAACGCTGTACCTGAAAATCCTGTATCTAGACCTGGACCCCGAACGCTTTACCTGGAATCCTGTATCTAGACCTGGACCCTGAACACTGTACCTGGAATCCTGTATCTAGACCTGGACCCTGAACTCTGTACCTGGAATCCTGTATCTAGACCTGCACCCTGAACGCTGTGCCTGGAATCCTGTTTCTAGACCTGGCCCCTGAACGCTGTACCTCAAATGCTGTATCTAGACCTGGACCCTGAACGCTGTACCTGGAATCCTGTATCTAGACCGGACCCTGAACTCTGTACCTAGAATCCTGTATCTAGACTTGGACCCTGAACTCTGTACCTAGAATGCTGTAACTAGACCTGGATCCTGAACTCTGTCAGGGGAATCCTGTATCTTGACCTGGACCCTGAACTCTGTACCTGGAATCCTGTATCTAGACCTGGACCCTAAACTCTGTACCTGGAATACTGTATCTAGACCTGTGGACCCTGAACTCTGTACCTGGAATCCTGTATCTAGACCTGAAGTTTCACAGATGCTCTGCTGGTAGGTTTGCGCTGCATTAGCACACTTGCAGTTCAGGAAGTCACCAGTGGGTGTCAGTGGAGCTGCCTCGACGTTAAGAATTACGCCTCAAATGCTGAAACAGAGTCGCAAGCCAGTATGTGGAGAGACCCATGCTAGGCTTAATATAGGGGCTAAAGAGACCAAAAAACCCTCTACTTAGGTAAAGGAAAAGGAGCTTTCCTAGAACGGAAAGTATTTGCACAGTACCCAGTCCAAGGACAGATAGTATTACCCATCAATCCTTGCAGTAGGCAGAGCTATGCAAATCATCTCTTTATGTTTCTGTGTCATCCAAGGCCCTTAGATGCAATGCCAAGGATTAGCTTTACATTTACACAGCCAAACACATCTTGCGTTAAAGCGGACCAAAACACACTGAGCTTGTGAAATACATTACTTAGGGTGTGGAACTAGAAATTAATATTTCTGCTTATCAAATCATCCTGGAACACTGATTTTTTTTGCTGTCCCTCTCTGTAGGATGGCAGGTGATTAAGTCATTGCATAAGTGTGGTGATGACATCATTGCCACACACTACAGTCGCAATGAATGGAGGAGGCGGAGCTTTACAGCTAAAACAAGCGCCATTATCTGGGATTAGAGTGAAGTGGGGGCAGTAAAAATAGGCAAAAGTTACTATTCCTAGGGGGAGCTATTCAGGGGATGCTAGTTAAAAATGTAGGTTTTGGTCCCCTTTAAAGTGATACTTCGGGCAAAGGTCATTGTTACACCCATACATCGGGCTACATTTGACACCGTCCTAAACTGGTTTCTGTTTTCAATTGAAGTAGAAATGGCCGAGATAATACAATTCTGTGATACTCACCTGTAGAATTGTTTTTGAATATATCCAGCCCAGGTCGTCCCAGAAGTGATGACAATTGGGTTTTCCACCCCTAGGGGGCGCACGACTGCAAGAGCAAAGATAAAAGCAGGTGTCTCACTATGATTACCCAGTGGTTAAAAAGCAGTAAGAAAAAGAGACAGGCCGGGAGGCCAAGAAACCATGTTACTTCACATAGCTTCAGCATGTACTCTCTCCAACAAAAAACCTTAAGGACAACGGTCCAAGACAAAAATGGTAATCACCATAACAGGCAAAAAGAGATAATGAAACAAGGGCGGGGTGGGACGACCTGGACTGGATATATTCAAAAACAATTCTACAGGCGAGTATCACAGAATTGTATTTTTCACTATATCCAGTCCAGGTCGTCCCAGAAGTGATGACAATTGGGACATCCAAAAGCAGTGTCCATTAGGGCGGGATCCCTCAGTGCGGAACAGCATGTAGTTCATTTCACTACCACCTGAAGCACCTTTCGGCCAAAGACAGCATCAGCTGAAGCCCTAACATCAACCTTGTAAAATTTAGTAAAGGTATGAACAGAAGACCAAGTGGCGGCCTTGCAAACTTGTTCAACAGATGCCTGGTGCTGAAAAAAGCAATTCTGTGAGTACTCACCTGTAGAATAGTTTTTGTTCTTGCATGGCACGGCCCGCTTCGGTATTCATAACAGTTGGGTATTCCGCCACAAGGTGGCGCAGTGGTACTGCAGAAAGCTGTGGCACCTCCCGGCTCCCTATAAAAACGGGATTGACCATAGAGTTCCCAGCGTAGACAAGCAGTGAGACAAGAAGCCAGAATAGAATAAAGGTAAAAAACCCCAATGAACTTGGAACCATCACCATAAAGAGGCAACCAAGAATAACGATAATAAGGGTGGGACGAAGCGGCCGTGCCATGCAAGAACAAAAACAATTCTACAGGTGAGCACTCACAGAATTGCTTTTTTCTTTATTGCATGGCACGGCCCGCTTAGGTATTCATAACAGTTGGGACATCCAAAAGCAGTGTCCAGAATAGGGTGGGATCCCCAAAGAGTAACGGCCAGTAGTTCAAGTCACTACCGCCAGAAGCACCTTGTGGCCAAAAGCAGCATCCGCTGAGGCCTCAACATCAACTTTGTAAAATTTGGAAAAAGTATGAACAGAAGACCAAGTAGCGGCCTTGCAAACTTGTTCAACAGAAGCCTGGTGCTGAAAGCCCTAGAGGTACCAATAGCACGAGTGGAATAAGCAGTAATCCTAAAGGGAGGTTCCTTTCCCTTAGCAGAATAGGCTTGAACCACCGCCTGACGGATCCACTTGCTGATAGTGGATTTAGCTGGAGGCAAACCCTTTCTAGGTCCAGAAGAGAGAACAAAAAGAGCATCAGACTTCCTGAAAGGCTCCGTAGCGACCAAATAAAACTTCAGAGCTCTGACCACATCCAAAGAATGCAGAGTCCGTTCCTAGAATTAGCAGGATCAGGATACAATGAAGGCAAGACAATGTCCTGATTGAGATGAAAGGCAGACACAACCTTTGGCAAGAAATCCGGCTTAAGCCGGAACACCACCGTATCCTGATGCCTCTCAAAATAAGGAGGCTTGATGAAAAACGCTGCTAGCTCAGAAACTCGCCTTACAGAAGTGATAGCCACCAAAAAGGCTACCTTAAGAGTCAAAATAGGCAATGCAGCCTCACGGATAGGCTCAAAGGGAGGCCCTTGCAAAGCAGACAAAACCAGATTCAAATCCCAGACTGGTAGCAAAGGCTTACAGGGTGGACGCACATGAGAAACACCCTGGAAAAAAGTTTTAACCAACCGGTGATTGGCAAAAGATCTTTGGAAAAAAATTGCCAGAGCTGAAACATGGCCATTTAGGGTACTAAGTTGAAGGCCTAGATCCAACCCATGTTGCAAGAATTCCAGAATCCTGGAAATAGAAAACATCCGACAGGGAAGAGACTTGGACTCACACCAGGCAATGTAAGCATGCCAGACCCTGTAATAGATAAAGGACAAGGACTTCTTTCTAGCCCGAATCATGGTAACAACAACAGAGGCAGGCAACCCCTTTTCCATCAAGATGGAGGTTTCAGCAGCCAGGCCGTTAAAGCCAGCATTTGTAAATTGGGGTGGCGTAGCTTCCCCTGAGTGAGAAGATCTGGATCCTTGGGCAAGACGTACCGGTCTACTGCCAACAGCACGACGTCTGTGAACCAAACTCTTCTTGGCCAACAAGGGGCCACCAGGATGGCTGGTACCCGCTCCTGGGCAATCTTGCGCATGACTCTGCCCAGGAGAGGAAATGGAGGAAACACATAGAGAAGCTGAAACTCCATCCAAGGTATTGCCAGAGCATCCGTGGCGAAGGCCAGATGATCCTGAGACAGAGAGACAAATCTGGGAATCTGGGATTGTGACGGGACGCAAACAGATCCACATCCGGCTGACCCCAGCAGTGACAGAGGGAGAGAAACACCTGGTTGTTGAGGGACCATTCCCCCATTCCCCCAGACGAGACGTCCTCCTGCTCAGGGAGTCTGCCACCCGGTTCTCCACCCCTGGTATGTAGACCACTGAGATGCAGGGAACATGCTGTTCCACCCAAGACAGAATCAGGTACACTTCCTTGAAGGCTCGCTTGCTTCGAGTCCCTCCCTGATGATTGATGTAGGCCACCGCCGTCTGGTTGTCTGAGCGTATCTGAACAGCCCGACCCCGAAGGTGAGTGGATAGGCGAGAAAGAACCAACCTGATCACCCTCAGTTCCAGGACGTTGATAGAAACATGTCCAGCCACGAGAGGGACTGTCTGGCTAGGGGAGACAGAACAAATTCCTGATCCAGGGACGCAGGGTCCCGATCCCAAACTGACAAGAGGTGCAACTGAAGAGGTGTCAGAGAACCAGGACTGTTCCCCCTGTAGTCCAGCAGAGGGCGCCTGTTCGCTTATGTCGGAGAACCAGGACTGTTCCCCCTGTAGTCCAGCAGAGGGCGCCTGTTCGCTAATGTCAGAGAACCAGGACTGTTCCTCCTGTTGACCAGCAGAGGCCACCCGTGAGTCCTCTCTACTGAGCATGTGCAGGGTCCTATAAAAACAGACAAGGCCTGTCCTCAATTGCCAGTTGGTCTTTTTCCTGCATGCTCCCGAGTTCCTGTGATTCCTTCCTGTGTACCGACCCAGCTTGCTTCTGACTACGATCCTGCTTTCCTGACGACTTCGCTTTGTTTTGTGACCACGATCCTGTTCTGCCTGCCCACGACCTCAGCTTGTTTCTCGACTTTGATTCAGATCTGCCAGCCCACGACTTCAGACTCCCAGATCAGCTCTGGTCTGTCTCCAACACGGAATTCAGCAAAACCCACTCCTAGGTTGCCTGACCTGGGGCCTTCCTGCAGCCCAGCCTATCCTCACCATCAGAGGCTCTAGTGAATACCAGGTTGGCCCTTAGACTCCAGGCTTCCCGGTCGAGAGGTGAGCAGAGTTCAGTCTCCGCAATCAGGGTTCACACCCGGTGTCCTGACAAGAGGTCTCATGTGAAACTGAGCAAAGGGGACTGCCGCGAAGCAGGACACCATCAGGCCCACCAACTGCATCCCCTGACGGATGGAGGGATGAGGACACGACAGCAGAGCCCGAGCCTGCAGCTGAAGACCCTCCACCTTCTGCTGAAGAAGGAACACCTTGACCTGAGAGGTATCCAGAGTCATGCCCAGAAAGGACCTCGCCAAGGTCGGGGACAGAGAAGACTTGGGATAGTTGATCACCCAGCCGAAGGGCTCTAGAGTGGATGTCACCATTAGAGTGTCCCGCTCGGCATGAGGAAAAGACTTGGCCACAATCAGGATGTCGTCCAGGTAAGGAATGATCCTGCAGCTCGAACCTTAGAAATCTTTGATGACCTGGGAAGATAGGCACATGAAGATAAGCATCCTTGATGTCCACAGTGGTCAAGAAGTCGTCCGGGCGAAAGGTACTAACAGTGCAGCGTCTCCATGCGAAAATGCTTGAATCTGACGAATTTGTTGAGGCCCTTCAGATCCAGAATGGGCCTCAGAGAGCCGTCCTTTTTGGGGACCGTGAAAAGATTGGAATAGTACCCCTGACCCCTTAGTTGGCACCAAACAAATGACACCGGACTCCAACAGGCAATGAACTGCCAGAAGCAACCCTTGAGCATACAGGGGGTTTAAAGACATCCGGGATCTGATGAATCTTGGGGGGGGGGATGCAGGCTGCAAACTCTATCTTGTAACCGGAGGACACCACCTCCTGAATCCACTGGTCTTAGACATGAAGCCTCCAGACGTGAGCAAAGAGCCAAAGCCGCCCCCCCCCACCCTGATGGGTGAGGGCGCCCCTTCATGCCTGAGGGGGCTTGGGAGAGGATTTGGGCTTAGGATTCCAGGAGAGACCGGGACGACCACGGGGGTCTGCCATGGCCCAAAGAATATCCGCGCCCACTGGAGAGGAGGGAGCCACGTCCCCCTCTGGGAATGCGAAAGGAGAGGAGGGGGGCAGAGGACCCCTGAAAGGGCAGAGACTGCCTCCTACGCTGAGGCTGCCTGCCATCCTTGGCTAGAACGTCAAGACACTCCCCAAATAGCAGCAGCCCCACGAAGGGGAGGCCAGTGAGAGCTTTCTTAGCCACAGCATCAGCTGCCCACTGGCGCAACCAGACAGAGCGGTGCATAGCCACCAAGCGCGCAGAGGCCCTACCACACAGCCGCACAGCATCATCCATAGCAGTAAGGATAAAGGCCACAAAATCAGAGCAAACTAAGAGGGTCCTATATTCCTCCCCCTCACTACCAGCTGTTGAGCCATCAATGAGATGCTTGAGCAGTTTCTTAAGGGCAATAGCAGTAATGGCGGCAGCACATACCGGGCGCAAGCCAGCCCCCACACAGGTAAAAGCATGGGAGGCCAACTGATCCATGCGCCGGTTCTCACCGTCCCTCAGAGTGGTAGTGTCAGGGGAAGGCATGACCGAGGTATTGGACAAGCCTAGCACGGGAGCATCCACTTCAGGGCGAAATTACCACCTTTTCATAAGATCAATAGGAAAGGGATACCTTTTATCCAAACCCTTGGGCACAGCAGGCAGCTTGTTAGGACGTTCCCATTCTTTAAGCACCAAGATGGTAAAATGTTCCTGCTCCGGGAACTCTAGACACTGTTTACCAGGGCGAAAAAGCTCCCCCTGCTTTCTCTTAGCTACCTCAGGGGCAGCAATGTGCAAAATTTCAAAAATATGTGACAGCAGATTATCAGTGTCCTCAGGATACCATGATTCCTCTCCGGACACAGACCCAGGGTCACTATCGCAACCCTCCTGCTGGTTCCCAGAGGAGTCAGAGTCCTGGGAGAGCTCCCCAATCTCAAGGGGGTGACAGTCACCAAATTCATCAATCCCCACATACATCTCGGTAAGGGGAGCAGGCCTGGGGTCCAGGTGTCTCTTCTTGCCAGAGGCCTTCCTAGGAACAATCCTGGCAAGCTGCTTTTCAATGTTAGCCACCCGTAGAGCCAAAACAGACTGCGACTCCCTGCCAACATTCTCCACACTGGGGCCCAGTTGCAGGAGTGGGGGAGTAGGTGAAGCCGAGGGAGGCGCAGAGCTGGGAAGCGAAGCAGGCAAGCCAGTTCGGAACGCAAGGACCCTTTCAGCGCACGGCACGCACGCCGTGACACTGTTACTCACAGGGGATACCCCACACATGGAACACAGCCAGACTTGCCCCGAAGGGCCCCCAAGCATGCTATCCCCAGAAGCCTCCATATGTTGATTAACACAGGCGCAATAGGCCAGCAGTGGGTACAGGCTTAAGACAGAAACCACCTGGGATGCCCTCCCACGGGATGCCCCCAGAAGTCAGTGAAGGGGGAATGAGGGGGAGGAAGGAGTGGAGCCGGGAGAAACCACAACCCATTGGTATCCCGCCTGAAAGACATAAGTAAAAACACATAAGTAACCTGCAGCAAATACACCCCATATTCAATAAAAAAACCCCAAGGGGGACTCACGGACCGAAGACACCGCGGGGTCACACAGGCACAGACCGCTGGATAAGGCGACCCGCCGGAGGTAACAGCGCTGCAGCCAGGAAGGTGAACAAAACAGACGTGCAGCTTGTCCCAAAATGGCGCCTGCAGAGGTACCCCAAGGGGCGGGCCGCGGGGGGCCTACGTGATACGCATCACCCGCTCCCCCCTCCCGAAGAGCGCGAAAACGGTGCTCACGTGACACGGCCAGCGCCATGACTAAGCAAAATTACCTCAGGTTATAGCGCCCACAGCCGCGAAGCGCAGTACAAAGTGGCGCGGCAGCTAAAAAACACCCCAAAAGACACAAAAAACGTAAAAACACCACAGATATCACCACTCGCCGCTACCACCAACCCCCCCCCCCCCCCGGACGAAGTCAGAGAGGGGGGGAAGAGAGAGAGAGAGAGAGAGACGAGAAGGCAGAGGCGAGCAGCCATGGCCAGGGAGGGGGGTGGCGGACCCCAAAAATAAAATAAGGGGATACAGTCCCCAAATTACTCACCCCCTCAGAAGCCAGGACAGAAACTCAGCATCCCTATAAGGCTCACCATAAAGCCTGTGGCCGGCTACCCTTTGTGGTACAGGGTCTGCGGCTTGGAGCTGCGCTCCAGGAGCACTTGACCCTAGTGCTCTTCTACCTTCACCCGAACTGTCAGCCGAGGCTGGGAGGCAGTGAGGGTCCAGAAACGGATGGAAATAGACATGCAGGGCCGCAGGCTTGGTTGCCCCGCTCACCTGCGCAAGAGAGAGTGCCATCTTCTTACTTCGCAGTATCACTGCAGAGACTAGACTGGGAACTCCCATTTTTATAGGGAGCCGGGAGGTGCCACAGCTTTCTGCAGTACCACTGCGCCACCTTGTGGAGGAATACCCAACTGTTATGAATACCGAAGCGGGCCGTGCCAAGCAATAAAGAAAAGCCCTGGAAGCACCAATAGCTCTAGTAGAATGAGCTGTAATACAATTCCCCTTAGCAGAATATGCTTGCAGCACCGCCTGTCTGATCCACTTACTGAGAGTGGACTTGGCTGGTGGCAAACCTTTCCTAGAGCCCTCTGTTAGGACAAAGAGAAAATCCGATTTCCTAAAGGATTCAGTCGCAACCAGGTAATACTTAATGACTCTGACCACATGCAAGGCATGGAGGGTGTTTTCCTTAGAATTAGTCGGTGCTGGACACAAAGAAGGCAAGACAACTTCCTCATTAAGGTGAAAGGGAGAAACGACCTTAGGCAAAAAATCAGGTTTAAAGCGAAAAACCACCTTATCCTTATGCCGCTCAAGGTAGGGAGGCTTCAGCGCAGCCAGCTCTGACACACAATGCACCAAGGTGATCGCCACCAAAAAGACCACTTTGAGAGTCAAAATAGACAAAGCAGCATCGCACAATGGCTCGAAGGGAGGACCCTGAAGAGCAGAAAGCACCAATTCAAGTCCCACACCGGTAATACAGGCTTACGTGGTGGACGTACATGGGTGACTCCCTGGAAAAAGGTCTTGATCAATCTATGATTTGCAAAGGATTTCTGGAAAAAAAAAATGGCCAAGGCAGAGACCTGGCCCTTGAGGGTGCTCAGCTGGAGACCCAAGTCTAAACGGTGTTGTAAAAACTCCAAGATCCTAGAGATAGAGAATGTGCGACAAGGGAGACTCTTGGATTCGCACCAAACAATGTAAGCGTGCCAAACTCTGTAATATATAATGGAAGAAGACTTCTACCGTGCCTGAATCAAGGTCTGCACAACCGTAGTCGACAGCCCCTTTTCCATCAGGATTGAGGTCTCAATAGCCAGGCCGTCAAAGCCAGCGTCTGTAAATTGAGGTGCCGTAGCGATCCCTGCGTGAGAAGCCCTGGGTCGTCGGGCATGATGTAGCGGTCCACTGACATCTGAACTATGTCAGCAAACCAACTCGGCCAGCGAGGAGCCACTAGGATGGTTGAAACCCCTTCCTGGGCTATCTTGCGCAGCACTCGGCCCAGGAGTGGAAACGGAGGGAATGCATAAAGGAGCCTGAACTCTGTCCAAGGAATTGCCAGAGCGTCTGTGGCGAAGGCCAGAGAATCTCTGGACAGGGAGACGAACCTTGGGAGCTTGTGATTGTGTCTGGACGCAAACAGGTCCACATCCGGCTGACCCCAGCGGATACACAGAGCGTGAAAGATCTTGTTGCTGGGAGACCATTCCCCCAGACGAGAGGCCCCCCTGCTCAGGGAGTCTGCTTTCTGGTTCTCTACCCCGGGGATGTAAACCACCGAGATGCAGGGAACATTCTCCTCTTCCCAAGACAGAATCTGGGTCACCTCCTTGAGGGCTCCCTTGCTCCGAGTCCCGCCCTGGTGATTGATGTAGGCGACAGCCGTCTGATTGTCCGAGCGAACCTGGATCACACAACCCCTTAAATGAGGAGTCAAGTGAAGAAGCACCAACTGGATCGCTCTCAGCTCCAGGAGATTTATGGGCAAGTGGTTCTTCTGCAGACCCCACTGACCCTGGAGCTTCTGCATCTGCCAAAATCCTCTCCAGCTGGTCAGACTGGCATCCGTGGTAACTATCTCCCACCGGGGAGTCAGAAAGGACTTGCCCAACAACAGGTTTCTGGGGTCCAGCCACCACAAAAGGGACTGTCTGGCCAGGGGGGGCAGAGAAAATTCCTGTTCCAGCGACTCCTGCATCCGTTCCCAGCCGGTCAACAGGTTCAATTGAAGAGGTCTCATATGGAACTGGACAAAGGGCACTGCCTCGAAACATGACACCATCAGAACCCACCAGCTTCATTCCGAGACGGATTGATGGCCGCTGACAAGACAGCAAGGCTTGCACCTGCGTCTGAAGACCCATCACCTTCTGCTGTGGTAGGAATACCTTGACCTGAGAGGTGTCTAACGTCATGCCCAGGAAGGACCTCACCGTTGAGAGAGAGATCAAAGACTTTGGAAATTGACAACCCATCCGAACTCCTCGAGAGTGGATAACACCGTCTGGGTGTCGCTCTCGGCCTGCTGAAGGGACTGCCTGGCGCAAGTGACACAAACAGTGCTGAGTCCACCCAGAGGACTGGCACTGCACATGGGGCAGAGCTTCACCCGCCCAGATGGGGCCCTTAGCTCACTATCCCCAGAAGCCACCATTATGGTGATTAGCAGACAAAAATCTCTATGCAGGTTACAAGGCACTAATGGCCCAAAACTATATAGACCTCCGATATATTTCCTATTTTTGTGTGATCCCTCTTAATAAAAAAAGGGGGGAAAAGGGGGGGGGGACCGGGAGGAACCACAACCCACACTCTATAAGGGCCCGACCTGAAAGACACAAGCAGAGAAGGGGCCATAAGCATCCCACAGCACATGCACATAACAGCAATACAATAGAATAGAAAACAAAACAAAGGGACTCACGACACAGACAGTGATGGCTAAATCGGAGGGTCCCAGACAGCAAAGCAGGAGGACAGCAGCAAGATGGCGCCAAGCAGCAGCTCCGCGCGTTCCTCGAGGGGCGGGCCGCACTGGCAGTGACGCGAAAAGCGTCATAATGCGCCCCCCCCAACGGCACAAACACAGCGACCGCCTCCTGCCTCCTCTGCAAGGATCAAGTAAAGTGACAAAAAAACACACACAAATAATAAAGCTTGTGGGGCAGAGGTAATAAACAGAGGGCAATAAGTGGTTCCTCCACCCCTATAGGCTCGCCATCAGCCTATGACCGGGTACCCTTTAGACAGGGTCTGCGGCCCAGAGCATAGCTCTGCCAAGACGCCTGACCCCGGCATTCTCCCTACCGTCACAGTCCCGACAGCCTTGGCTGGGAGGCAATAGTGGGTCAACGGGATCGGTGGGAATAGGGTCCGCAGCGGCCGATGGGCTAGGAGGCCCCGCTCAGTTGCAATATCCAGGAGAGAGTACCCAACGATCTTCAGCAGCCAGACTGCAAGATGAACACTGGGAAATCATAGTGAGACACCTGCTTTTATGGGGGGCCGGGAGGAGCGACAGCTTTGGATCTTGTAGTTGTGTGCCCCCTGGGGGCAAAAAATACAATTCTGTGAAATACTCACCTGTAGAATTGGTATTATAAGTATACAGTACGTCCTGCTCCAGATATAGTACTTACACTTGGGGTTATCCTCCGCCAGATGGCGCTGCACTGCAGAGACATGTAAAACAGGCTCCTCCCGGCCCCTCAAATACCCGGGACCTCCCACAAATCCCCAGCATTGAAAAGCAGTGAACGAGAAGCCGGGAGAATTTAACCACCCAAAATGGTAACTATAACAATAACAATCTTCAAACAGGGGATCCAGAATAATGCAAAAACCAGGGTGGGGTGGAGCAGGACGTACTGTATACTTATAATACCAATTCTACAGGTGAGTATTTCACAGAATTGTATTATTCTTAGTATACAGTACGTCCTGCTCCAGATATAGTACTTACACTTGGTATATCCAATAGCAGTGTCCATAAAGTAGGGTGGGATCCCCAACAAAAAAGGTAACAGCAGACAGTTTAACCACTGCCGCCTGCAAAACCTTTCAGCCAAAAACAGCATGAGCTGAGGCCCAAACATCAACCTTGTAAAACTTGAAAAGGTATAAACAGAAGACCAAGTAGCGACCTCGCAAACTTGTTCAACAGAAGCCTGGTGCTGGAAGGCCCAAGAGGCACCAATAGCACGCACAGAATGAGTAGTAGGCGAAAAGGAGGACCCTTCCCCTTAGCAAAAATAGGCCTGAATAACAGCCTGATGGATCCATTTGCTAATAATAGACTTGGCAGTAGCCAAAACCTTCCTGGGCCCAGAAGGGACCACAAAAAAAGTATCAGTTTTCCTGAAGGATGCAGTGACCACCAGGTAATACTTCAAACACCTGACCACATCCAAGGAATGCAAAACCCTCACCTTAGTGTAGCTAGGATCAGGGCACAAAGAAGGAACAACAATATCTTTATTCAATGAAAGGCAGACACTACCTCAGGTAGAAAATCTGGCTTAAAGCAGAACACCACCTTGTCCTGGTGTCTTCCCCAAGTATGGGGCTGAATAGAAAGAGCCACCAACTCAGACACACGCCTGACCGAAGTAATGGCTACCCGAGAGACAGCCTTGAGGGTAAGAACAGCCAGAGCAGCATCCTGCATTGGTTCAAAGGGAGCACCCTGCAAGGCAGAAAAAACAAGTTCAAATCCCAAACAGGGACCACAGGTTTACGTGGGGAACACACATGAGTGACCCCCTGGAAGAAAAGTCTTAATCAAAAAAAGCTGAGTAAAAGACTTCTGAAAGAAAACAGACAGGGCAGAAACCTTACCCTTCAGAGCACTGAGTTGGAATCCCAACTCCAACCCATGCTGTAAGAACTCCAGAACCCTGGGGACTGAAAAACGCCCGACAGGGAAGAGACCTAGACTCACACCAGTGAAAGTAGGTACGCCGTACCCTGTAATAGATGGAAGAAGAAGTTTTCTTCCTAGCCTTCACCATGGTATCAACCACCGAGGCGGACAGGCCTTTGTCCATCAAGATGGAGGTTTCAGCAGCCAGGCCGACAAGCCAGAGTTTAGAAAATGGGATGGCGTAAGGGGCCCTGAGTGAGCAGATCTGGCACCCCTGGCAGAACGTGCTGGCCTACTGCCATCTGCACCACGTCTGTGAACACACCCTTCTTGGCCGCCTGGGGGCCACCAGAATTGCTGGCACCCCCTCCAGAGCAATCTTGCGCAGAACCCTGCACAACAGGGGGAATGGAGGAAGGAAATACAGGAACTAAATTACCTGCCATGACAGTGCTAAAGCATCCGTGGTCAAGGCCAGAGGATCCTAAGACAGGGAGATAAAGGCCGGGAGCTTGTGATTGTGACGGGACGCCAACAGATCCACATCTGGTTGGGCCCAACGGTGTCACAGAGATTGGAACAACCTGTTGCAGAGGGACCATTCTCTCTGGCGAGAGGTCCCCCTGCTCAGAGGGTCTGCCAGATTTTCCACCCCCGGAATGTACACCGCTGATATGCAGGAAACATTGGCCTCCACCCAGGTCAGAATCAGAGACACTTCCTGGAGGGCCCTCTTGCTCCGGGTCCCTCCCTGATGATTGATGTAGGCAATTGCCGTCTGGTTGTCCGAGCGCCAATGAACAGGCAGGCCCTGAAGATGAGTAGTCAAGCGAGCCAGAACTAACCTGATCGCTCGCATGCTCCAAGACAGTGATAGATGTGTGGGCCTCCTGAGGGCCCCACCTCCCCTGGACTCGCAGGGACTTCCAGAACCCCCCCCCCACAACCTGATAGACTGGCATCCGTGGTGACCGTCTCCCAGGAAGGGGCAAGAAAGGATCTGCCCCCAACAGGTTCCTTGAGTCCATCCACCACAAGAGGCAAGAGGGACCTCCTGACCGGGGGGGGGGGGGGGGGGTGCACACAGACCCTGTCCAGGGACGCTGGGTCCTTGTCCCATACAGACAATAGGTGAAGTTGCAGAGGCCTCCAGTGGAACTGAGCATAAGGGATCGTTTCGAAGCACGCTACCATCAGGCCCACCAGCTGCATCCCCTGCCTGATGGAGGGATAGGAACAAGCTAGGAGGGACTGAGCCTGTGCCATCAGACTGTCCACCTTCTGCTGAGGAAGGAAGATCCTTGCCTGAACTGTATCCAGATTCATTCATAGGAATGAAGTTACCAAGGAAGGGGACAGTGAGAACTTGGGGTGGTTGATCACCCATCCAAATGACTCCAGAATGGGCACCACCAGCTGAGTATCCAACTCTGCCTGATGTAGAGACTGGGAAGTGAAGAGGATGTCGTCCAGATAGGGAAGCACGCCAACACCCTGACATCTGAGTAGAGACATCACTCCAGCCAGCACCTTGGTGAACACCCTGGGAGTTGAAGTGAGGCCGAAGGGCAAGGCCACAAATTGGTAATGTTGATCCATCAGAGTGAACCTGAGGGACTTTTGATGACCTGGTAACACAGGAATATGAAGATAAGCATCTTTGATGACCACAGAAGTCATGAAATCCCCTTGGCGCAGGGAACAGATGGCAGAGCGCAGAGTCTCCATGCGAAAGCGCCTGCCCTTGACAAAAAACTTGTTAAGAATCTTTAAGTCCAGGATGAACCTGACAGAACCATCCTTTTTGGGTACTGTGAATAGGTTGGAATAAAAGCCCTTGCTTTTTTCTCTTAACCCTTTAAGTGCCAGCCTACCTGGAGTTTTTGTCACACTCTGTTGCCAGACCATTTTGCACTATTTTGCGCTCCCCATGTTCAAATGTGATTTTTGAAGGGATTTCCAGGGATTTCCCAGGAAAATGATATATTGTTTTTTTCAGCAGAGTCTGGGCTTTAACATGAAATGTCTTGTTTGTCATTTGTTAGGTGTATTCTTAATATTTTTGGGTGAAATATGTGCAAAAAAAAAAAAAAAAACAAAATTTTTACATATTGTAGTTTTTTTTGGAATAAAAAATGTAAGTTTGTCAATAAAATCTTATTGCGTGTGAAATCCCAATTTCTCCCGGTTACAGCGGTACCACATATGTATTGGTAGACACCCTTTCCTGCCCAGGAGACTCCCCCAAACTGAAACAGCGCTTTAGGAGATTTTCAGATAAAATACAACTATGCTATGCAATATGCGCACCTTGCGGTTTTTCCAGAAAAACAACCCTTTACATTTGAAATACCCCCAACAAACTATATATTCTCTGGAAGTACACACCTCAGGCTTTCTAGGCGTACCAAGCTTGTGGATGTGGCCATAGTTTTCTGGAAGTAATCCCTCAACGTAATCTTTGGTTGCAAAGAGTTTCCCTAAAAAAAGGATAAAAAAGCAGAATCAAAGCCACATTTTCCTAAAAAAACTATATACAAACAAGAAAAAACAAGTTTAATCTGAAAACGCAACATCCCCCGAACAGAACAACACCCAACATGCATAGGTTCTGTCAAGGGAAGAGTTGCCAAACACCCCAAAGTAAAGCATGCGCATAACGGTAATTTTACTTGAAAATTTCAGCTCTGCAGACAAAGTGCGCACCTTGCGATTTTTCAACCAAAACAACCCTTTACATTTGGAATATCCCCCATAAACCATATATTCCCTGAAAGTACACACGTTAAGCTTTTTAAGGGTACCCAGCTTGTTGTAGTGGGCTCATCTTTCTGGAATTAATTCCTCAAAGAATTCTTTGGTTGCGCAGGGTTTCCCTAAAAAATTTATAAAAAAGCTGAATAAAAAACACCTTTTCCTAAAATATAAATATGCAAACCAGAAAAAACAAGCTAAGTCTGAAAGCGCAAGGTCCCCCGAACAGAACAATACCCAACATGCATAGGTACTATTAACCCTTTTAATTGCCAGCCTACTTGAGATTTTGTCACCCTCTGTTGACAGGCCATTTTCCCCATTTTGCGTCATGTTTTGCGACATGTTTTGCGCCATTTTTGCTGTAACTTTCAGAAAAATTATATATATATTTTTTGCAGCAGAGTTTAGACTTTAACATGAAATGTCTTGTTTGTAATTTTTTTTTTTTTTTTTACAATATTATTAAGTGAAAAAAAAAATAAATAAATAAAAAAATTTTTTTAGAAAATTGACTCCTTTATTTTAAATAAAAAATGTATTTTATTAAGGAAAATCATATTGCATGTGAAAGCCCCATTTCTACCGATTAGAACGGTACCACATATTTATCGGTAGCCCCCCGTTCCTGCCCAGGAGACCCCCCTAACTGAAACAAGTATTTTATAACATTCACAAAAAAAATACAAAAACCATCCACACTACAAAGGGTTAAATCGGGAAAAAAAATGACATAGGGTCCCCCCTCCCAGGGGAGGGAGACCCCATTTTTTTTTTGATTTTTAAGGGTTAAACACCCGCTCTGCTCCGATCACCACCGGCATCTGACAGATGCCGGAGCTCGGAGGGGGTATAGGAGGAGCGGGATGACGTCATCCCGCTCCTCCCACAATGGGCGGGGCTAAGCGGCGGCGGCCATCGCCGCCATTACAAGAGGTGAGGACCCGGAAGAGGGTCCTCACCTGAAGACTGCGCAGCCCAGGGGGGGGGTCGGACCCCCCCCTGGTGAAGAGGAGACCCGGACAGAAGGCTCGGGCGCGGAGGTGAGTAAATGACAGTTTTATTTTTTTTTTTTTTTACAGCGGCGAGTCAGCGCTGGAAACGGGGGGGGGGGGGGGCGGCTGGTTTCGGGCCCCCCCCTGAAGACGGAGGACGACGGGGGGGCGATCGGATGCCCCCCCAAGGAAGAAGGGACCCAAGGCTTCACAGGGATACCGGAGGTAAGTGATTTTTTTTTTCTATTTTTTAACTGTTTGTGGGAAATGCCAGGCACGTAGTTTCTACGCGCTTGGCACTTAACGGTAGGAGAAGCAACCACGTAGAAACTACGTGCTTGGCATTTAAAGGGTTAAAGGCACCTGGCAGATGACCCCCAGCTCCAGGAGGCCTTGCACTGCTTGCACTAGTTCCTGAGCTGACACAGGGTCCTGAGGAATCCGGGACCTGATGAATCGTGGAGAGGGATCGGCGGCAAACTCCAACTTGTAACCGGAGGACACTACCTCCTGAATTCACCGGTCTGAGACATGAATCCTGCAGACCTGAACGAAGTGCTGCAGCCGCCCCCCCCACGCGGATGGGTGAGGGCGCCCATGCCTGAGGGGGTTTGGGAGAAGATTTAGCTCTTGGGGTCCCAGGACGTCCACGTCCTCTGCCTCTACCCCAGAAATCTCCCCGGGCCCCAGGGAAGGATACCCCCCCTTCCCTGTCTTGCATCACGGTGAGGGGAGGAGAAGGAACCCTGACCCCTAAAGGGCCGAGGTTGCCGCCTGCGCTGGGGTAACCTGCATTGTCAGCGGCCCACTAGCGCAGCCAAACCGAGCCGCGCATAGCCACCACGAGGGCAGAATTTCTGGCACACATTCTGATGGTGTCATCCAATGCTGACAGGATTTACAAAAACATCAACTAGAGAGTGCAATAAACACCTCACAAGGCAAATCATCAGGGGCACTATCAAGCAAAAGGGTTCTAGTGGCCACAGCAGTAATAGAGGCAAAGACTGGGCGCAGTGCCGTCCCCGCACATGTAAAGGCGTGGGAGGCCAGCTGGTAAATGCACCGGTCCTCAGCGTCCCGCAGGGTAGTAGAATCAGGGGAATACATGACAGACGTGTTAGATAGCCCTAGGCTCGGGGCATCCACCTCGAGGGGGGGGATGTCCAACCTTTAACCATCTCAGCAGGAAAGGGATACTTCCTATCCCAAATCTTTGGAGCCCCGGGAAGTTTACTGGGGCGCTCCCATTCCTTGACCACAAGGTTTTGGAAATGTGCCTGCTCTGGAATTCCAAACGTGATTTTGCTGTATGGAAAAGCTCCCCTCTTTGCCTGGGAGCCTCAACAGGGAGAGAGATAGACAGAACCTCAAGGTCTGGGTCAATAATCTGTCAGTGTCATCCGGGGCCCAGGGGTCAGAGCCAGAATCGTCATGACCCCTTGGTCTCTCATCAGATGAGCCTGAATCAGAAAGGAGCTCCCCTTCATCAGACGGGGTATAGCCACACAGATTCATAAACTCCTCAGTTCCCATAGGGAAAACAGTAACATTAGGCGTCAAGTGCCGCTTCTTACCAGGGCCCTTACGCTCTAAAGACCTCGCAATAATCTGTTCAACAGTAGCCAGTCTAGAAGACACATCAGGCTGAGAATCCCCACTAGTATGCGACTCAACGGGAGTAAGATTTAAACCGGACCTTCAGCGTGATTTAATGAAAAGCCCAAACTCTTAAAAAACGGTTCCCCAGCATCTAAAATTAATATATTTTGCACTTTTAGTCACTAACTTATTATTCTTTCCCCCACTGGGCTGCAACTCTGTTCAGGAATTTAGGATATGGGCGCCGCCATCTTGACTCAGAAGCATCACACTTACTGAGGAGAGGAGAGTGGGATAAGGTACAGGGGGGCGGGTTATAGCTGTGCTTTGCTCAGACAGAGCAGAGCTGGGGTCAGGTAAAGGTCAGCAGTCCCAGAATGCAGAGCAGCACACTCGGGAGGCACTTCCTGTTTGCAGGCTGCCTGATAAGATGGCGGCTTCCATAAGCCGCCATCTTGGATGTTTAAAGGCTCATAACATGCAGTAGATGCAGGTAGGATGATTTTTAATGTGAGCAATCTGTATGTGCAGGGTGTGGGAAACATATAAGATAGGCTCTTATTCAGAGTGAAGGTCCGCTTTAAGCTTGGGGGAGTAGGTGAAGTGAAACGAGGCGCAGCCATCGGCAGGCCAGATTGCAATGCAAGCACCTGCTCAGCACAGGGTACACAGACCCGTGCCTTGTCAGCGTCAGCACGAGGCTGCCCACACGCTACACACAGCCGGGCTTGTCCCAAAGGGACCCCGGTTCCTGGGATGCCTCCATATGGTGATTATTAGGCACGATATGCCAGTAGGGATTTACGCTGTAAGCAACCCTGGATGCTCCAATGACCTGCTAGGGAAGTGGGAGTAATTATACAAGGCCCCAACTATCAATTACACCGGGCCGGGAGAAGTCAATGGCTTCACCCGTTTGAAAGACACAGTGGGAAGAAGGGGTGTCAGAACCAAACACACTACAATGAGTATAAAACCGCCCGCGAGGGCACTTAAGGGCCGCGGTAAGTATAACCGCCACGCGCGCACGCTGACAAAATGGCGCCGAGAGTACCTCGAAGGGTGGGCCAGAGTGGGCCGTGACGCAGGGCGCGCCAAGCTAGTCAAAAGACATGACAAACGCGTATGCACGAATCACACTACACGCTCACCCCCCCCCTTCTTTCCCTCCCGAAGGCTACAGGGAGAAAGAGGGAGGATGGCGGCCCTCTGTACAGGACCCACCTCTACACGGGGCAATAATGCTTTACATATCTCTGCAGTGCAGCGCCATCTGGCGGAGGATAACCCCAAGTGTAAGTACTATATCTGCAGCAGGACGTACTGTATACTAAGAATAATCCAATTGTCATCACTTCTGAGACGACCTGGACTGGATATAGTGAAAATTGGGGTTTACTGGTTCAGCCAATGACATTCACTTTTTCATCCCGTCCCCAAATTAGCTCAACAGAGTGGGACAGGATTGCTGGTCCCTCCCTTCTCCTGCCCCTCCTCCAGATTCACATTGCACGTTGAGTGTCTTATGCAAGTTCTGGGAATCTTACAGACCCCGCCCATATGCCCTTTACTATGCATCATCACAGGTCCATGGGCCAGTCCCATTTTTTTCAGAATAGAAATCATGAGGTGAACCTGTAAACCCTGATTTCTCAGCCATTTCTTCTTCAATTTAAAAACAGAAAACAGTTCAGGACAGAGATAAAATACAATTCTGTGAAATACTCAACTGTAGAATTGATATTATACGCATACAGTACGTCCTGCTCCATCTATAATACTTACACGTGGGTAATCCTCCGCCAGATGGCACTGTTCACTGCAGACATGCAAAAACAGGCTCCTCCCGGCCCTTCATATACCCAGGGACCTCTCACAAATCCCCAGCATTGAAAAGCAGTGAGAAAAAGAAGCCGGGAGCAACCAACCAACAAACTGGTAACAATAACAATGATAACAATCACCATACAGGGGATCCAGAACAAGGTGAAACCAGGGTGGGATGGAGCAGGACATACTGTATGCGTATAATATCAATTCTACAGGTATTTCACAGAATTGTATTATTCTAAGCATACAGTACGTCCTGCTCCAGCTATAATACTTACACGTGGGACATCCAATAGCAGTGTCCATAAAGTAGGGTGGGATCCCCAACAACAAAGGCAACGGCACGTAGCTCAAACTACAACCGCCTGTAAAACCTTACGGCCAAAAGCAGCATCAGCTGAGGCCCGAACATCAACCTTGTAAAACTTTGAAAAGGTGTGAACAGAAGACCAAGTAGCGGCCTTGCAAACTTGTTCAACAGAGGCCTGTTGCTGAAAAGCCCAAGAGGCACCAATAGCACGAGTGGAATGAGCCGTAAGACGGAAAGGGGGGGGTCCTCCCCTTAGTAGAATAGGCCTGAATGACAGCCTGACGAATCCATTTACTGATGGTAGACTTGGCGGGAGCCAAACCTTTCCTAGGCCCTGAAGGCACAACAAAGAGAGCATCAGTCTTCCTGAAAGCCTTAGTTACAACCAGGTAATACTTCAAGCACTTGACTACGTCCAAGGAATGCAGAACCCACTCCTTGTCGTTGCGAGGATTGGGACACAGAGAAGGAAGAACAATATCCTGGTTCAAATAAAAGGCCGAAACAACTTTTGGCAGAAAATCCGGTTTGAAGCGGAACACCACCTTGTTCTGGTGTCGCTCATAGTGTGGAGGCTGAATAGATAGAGCGGCCAGCTCTGACACACGCCTAACCGAAGTAATAGCCACCAAGAAGACAACCTTGAGAGTGAGAACAACCAGAGCAGCATCTTGAATAGGCTCAAAGGCAGCACCCTGCAAGGCAGACAAGACCAAATTCAAATCCCAGACAGGGACCATAAGTTTTCTAGGGGGGCACAAGTGAGTGACCCCCTGAAAGAAGGTCTTAATCAGGTGATGATGAGCAAAGGTCTTCTGAAAGAAGTTAGACAGGGCAGAAACCTGACCCTTCAGAGTACTAAGTTTGAGACCTAAGTCCAGACCATGCTGTAAAAACTCCAGAACCCTAGGGACGGAGAATTCCCGGCAGGGAAGAGACCTGGACTCGCACCAGTCAATGTAGGAACGCCATACTCTATAATAGATAGCAGAAGAAGTCTTCTTCCTGGCCTGCACCATAGTAGCCACCACAGAGGCAGACAAACCCTTCTCCATCAAGATGGAGGTTTCAGCAGCCAGGCCGTCAAAGCCAGAGTTTGTAAATTGGGATAGCGTAAGGACCCTTGAGTTAGCAGATCTGGCACCCTTGGCAGATCGTACTGATCTACTGCCATTTGAACCACGTATGCGAACCACACTCTTCTTGGCCACCTGGGGGCCACTAGAATCACAGGTACCCCTTCCAGAGCAATCTTGCGTAGAACCCTGCCCAGAAGGGGGAACGGTGGAAACACATACAGGAGTCGAAACTCCCTCCAAGACATGGACAGGGCATCCGTGGCCATGGCCAGAGGATCCTGAGATAGTGTGACGAAGGCCGGGAGCTTGTGATTGTGACGGGAAGCAAACAGATCCACATCTGGTAGTCCCCAACGGTGACACAGGGACTGGAATACCTTGTTGCAGAGGGACCACTCCCCCTGACGGGACGTCCCCCTGCTCAGGGCGTCCGCTAGCAGATTCTCCACCCCCGGAATGTAAACAGCCGAAATGCATTGAACATTGGCCTCCGCCCATGTCAGAATCTGAGACACCTCTTGGAGAGCACCCTTGCTCCGGGTCCATCCCTGATGATTGATGTAGGCAACCGCCGTTCTGTTGTCTGAGCGTACCTGGACCGACAGACATCTCAGGTGTTGGGTCAAATGCTCCAGTACCAACCTGACTGCCCGTAATTCCAGAATGTTGATGGGTAAATGGGCCTCCTGAGGACCCCACATCCCCTGGAAGCGCAGGGACTTCCAGAATCCCCCCCAACCTGACAGACTGGCATCCGTTGTGACCGTCTCCCAGGAGGGGGTCAGAAAAGACCTGCCCCCTGTCAAGTTCCTGTGGTCCAGCCACCACGCAAGGGACTGTCTGACCGAGGGGGGAAGCACACAGAACCCGTCCAAGGACGCTGGGTTCTTGTCCCACACTGACAGAAGGTGAAGCTGCAGAGGTCTCAAATGGAACTGGGCAAAGGGCACCGCCTCAAAGCTCGCCACCATCAGGCCCACCAACTGCATTCCCTGCCGGATGGAGAACTGTGGGCTCGAGAGCAGGAACCTCGCCTGCGCTGTCAGAGCTTCCACCTTCTGTTAAGGAAGGAATATCCTTGACTGAACCGTATCCAGAATCATTCCCAGGAACGGAGTCACTGAGGAGGGGGACAGGGATGACTTGGGGTAATTGATCACCCAGCCGAACGACTCCAGGGTGGACACTACCAGCCGAGTGTCCAACTCTGCCTGCCGCAGAGACCGAGAGGTGATGAGAATATCGTCCAGGTAGGGCAGCACGCGTATGCCCCGTAGCCTTATCAGGGACATCACCCCTGCCAGCACCCTGGGAGCCGACGTTAGGCCGAATGGCAGGGCCACAAATTGGTAATGCTGATCTCTTGCAAATCTGAGAGAAACCTTTGGTGTCCCGGAAACACTGGGACGTGCAGGTAAGCATCCTTGATGTCTACTGACGTCATGCAGTCTCCTGGGCGCAGTGAGCCAATGGCCAAGCGCAGAGTTTCCATGCGAAAGTGCCTGTTCTTGACAAATTTGTTGAGGATTTTTAAATCCAGAATGGGCCTGACTGGCCCTTCCTTCTTGGGTACTGTGAAAAGGTTGGAGTACAACTCCGTGCCCGTCTCCAGGGGGGACCTTGCAAATGACCCCTAGGTCCATGAGACCCTGTACGGCCAGCAACAAGACCTGAGCTGAGGAAGGGTCTTGAGGGATTCGAGACCCAATGAACCTGGTGGGGGGCCGTACAGCAAATTCTATCTTGTAGCCGGAGGACACTAACTCCTGAATCCACCGGTCTGAGACGTGGCGCCGCCAGACGTGCTCGAAGTGCTGTAGACGTCCCCCCACCCTGACGGGTGAGGGCGCCCCCTCATGCCTGGGGGGCCTTGGGAGGGGCTTTGGGCTTGGTTCCCCAGGAGGGACCTGGACGGCGTCCTCTGTTCCTGTGCCAGGAATCTGCACGGGCCCCAGCGAAGGACGCCCCTCTACCCTGTTTGGCCCCACGGTAGGGGGTTGATAGGGAGCCTTGGCCACGAAAAGGCCGAGTCTGCCGCCTGTGCTGGGGTAACTTGCCTCCCTTGGCAAAGAGGTCTAATCTATCCCCAAACAAGCGCAGCCCTTTAAATGGAAGCCCCGTGAGGGCTTTCTTGGCGGCATTGTCTGCGGCCCACTGGCGCAACCAGACCGTACGGCGTATAGCAACCACCAGGGCAGATGACCTGGCACACATCTTGATAGCATCGTCCGATGCGGACAGGATAAAGTTCACAAACGCATCACAGCTGGACAGAGCGTTGACAGTATAAGGAGGCAACTCATCTGTGCCATCGAGAGCACTCCTAACCACGGCCCTGAGCGCTACCGCCGTAATGGCTAGGGCGCAGAGTCGCTCCCCCAAATGCAAAGGCATGACATGCCAGTTGGTCAACACGCCGGTCCTCAGAGTCCCGTAGCGTAGTAGTGTCGGGAGAGTGCATAATAGAGGTGTTGGACAACCCTAGAATAGGAGCATCGACCTCAGGCGGTGATGACCAGCACTTAACCAAGTCAGCAGGGAAGGGGTATTTCCTATCCACGCTCTTAGGGACCCCTTGAAGTCTGCTGGGATGTTCCCATTCTTTAAGCATGAGGCTATTGAAATGGGTCTGCTCAGGAAATTCCAAGCGAGCTTTAGCAGTATGAAAAAGATCACCCCTTTGTCGGGGAGCCGCAACAGGGGGAGAGAGGGACAGAACCTCAAAGATCTGAACCAGCAGTCTATCAATATCATCCGAGGACCAATGCTTGGAGCCAGACTCTTCCTGACCCCTAGACTCATCGTCATATGACCCTGAGTCAGAGAACAGTTCCCCCTCGTCCGAGGGGATGTGGGCATAGGAATGCAACAAATCATCAGGTTCTATAGGGAAGAGGGCCGATTCAGGGTTCAAGTGCCGCCTCTTGGCGGGGGCTTTATGCGCTAAGGAATTAGCAAGCAAGTTTTCAACACTAGCCAGCCTCGTGGCCAGATCAGGATGAGAATCCCCACTGGTATTGGGGGTTAGACTCAGGCTTGGGGGTGTAGGTGAAGTGCGGTGGGGTGCAGGCCCAGCCTCAGAGGAGACGGGAAGCACCGATAGCGCCTGCTGTGCACAGGGAACACAGACCCGTGCATTGTCACCGCTGCTAGGTAGGACCCCACAAGCTACACACAGCTGGGCGTTCACAATATCCTGAGATGCCTCCATATGGTGATTTAATCGGCACAATATGCCAGTAGGGACTGACGCTGTAAGCTACCCTGGATGCCCCAATAACCCGCGGGGAAGTGGGAGTAATTTTTTATGGTCACGACCGGGAGCTACGCTGGGCCAGGAGAAGCCACCGAAATCCGTGGTCTGAAAGACATAAGGGGGAACAAGGATGTCAGAGCCATGCGCAATGGGGATAGAAGGTAAAGAAAAGTCGCCCACGAGGGCACTTACAGACAGAGAGATCATAGATGTTTGTCGAAAGCCCACTCCCCATTGTAAACAATCATAGGGGAAAGCCCACTACCCATTGTAAACAATCATAGGGGAAAGCCCACTCCCCATTGTAAACAATCATAGATGTTTGTCGAAAGCCCACTCCCCATTGTAAACAATCATAGGGGAAAGCCCTCTCCCCATTGTAAACAATCATAGGGGAAAGGGAAAGCCCACTCCCCACTGTAAACAATCATAGATGTTTGTGAAAAGCCCACTCCCCATTGTAAACAATCATAGGGGAAAGGGAAAGCCCACTTCCCATTGTAAACAATCATAGGGGAAAGCCCACTCCCCATTGTAAACAATCATAAGGGAAAGCACACTCCCCATTGTAAACAATCATAGATGTTTGTCGAAAGCCCACTCCCCATTGTAAACAATCATAGGGGAAAGCACACTCCCCATTGTAAACAATCATAGATGTTTGTCGAAAGCCCACTCCCCATTGTAAACAATCATAGGGGAAAGCCCACTCCCCATTTTAAACAATCATAGATGTTTGTCGAAAGCCCACTCCCCATTGTAAACAATCATAGGAGAAAGGGAAAGCCCACTCCCCATTGTAAACAATCATAGGGGAAAGCCCACTCCCCATTGTAAACAATCATAGATGTTTGTCGAAAGCCCACTCCCCATTGTAAACAATCATAGGGGAAAGCCCTCTCCCCATTGTAAACAATCATAGGGGAAAGGGAAAGCCCACTCCCCACTGTAAACAATCATAGATGTTTGTGAAAAGCCCACTCCCCATTGTAAACAATCATAGGGGAAAGGGAAAGCCCACTTCCCATTGTAAACAATCATAGGGGAAAGCCCACTCCCCATTGTAAACAATCATAGGGGAAAGCACACTCCCCATTGTAAACAATCATAGATGTTTGTCGAAAGCCCACTCCCCATTGTAAACAATCATAGGGGAAAGCTCACTCCCCATTGTAAACAATCATAGATGTTTGTCGAAAGCCCACTCCCCATTGTAAACAATCATAGGAGAAAGGGAAAGCCCACTCCCCATTGTAAACAATCATAGATGTTTGTCGAAAGCCCACTCCCCATTGTAAACAATTATAGGAGAAAGGGAAAGCCCACTCTCCATTGTAAACAATCATAGATGTTTGTCGAAAGCCCACTCCCCATTGTAAACAATCATAGGGGAAAGGCCACTCCCCATTGTAAACAATCATAGGGGAAAGGCCACTCCCCATTGTAAACAATCATAGGGGAAAGGCCACTCCCCATTGTAAACAATCATAGGAGAAAGGGAAAGCCCACTCCCCATTGTAAACAATCATAGATGTATGTCGAAAGCCCACTCCCCATTGTAAACAATCATAGGGGAAAGGCCACTCCCCATTGTAAACAATCATAGGAGAAAGGGAAAGCCCACTCCCCATTGTAAACAATCATAGATGTATGTCGAAAGCCCACTCCCCATTGTAAACAATCATAGGAGAAAGCCCACTCCCCATTGTAAACAATCATAGGGGAAAGCCTACTCCCCATTGTAGACAATCATAGAGGAAAGGGAAAGCCCACTCCCCATTGTAAACAATCATAGATGTTTGTCGAAAGCCCACTCCCCATAGTAAACAATCATAGATGTTTGTCGAAAGCCCACTCCCCATTGTAAACAATCATAGGGGAAAGGGAAAGCCCACTCCCCATTGTAAACAAGCATAGATGTTTGTGAAAAGCCCACTCCCCATTGTAAACAATCATAGGGGAAAGGGAAAGCCCAGTCCCCATTGTAAACAATCATAGGGGAAAGCCCACTCCCCATTGTAAACAATCATTGGGGAAAGCCCACTCCCCATTGTAAACAATCATAGGGAAAAGCCCAAACCCCATTGTAAACAATCATAGATGTTTGTCGAAAGCCCACTCCCCATTGTAAACAATCATAGGGGAAAGCCCACTCCCCATTGTAAACAATCATAGGGGAAAGGGAAAGCCCACTCCCCATTGTAAACAATCATAGGAGAAAGGGAAAGCCCACTCCCCATTGTAAACAATCATAGGGGAAAGCCCACTCCCCATTGTAAACAATCATAAGAGAAAGGGAAAGCCCACTCCCCATTGTAAACAATCATAGGGGAAAGCCCACTCCCCATTGTAAACAATCATAGGGGAAAGCCCACTTCCCATTGTAAACAATCATAGGGGAAGACCCACTCCCCATTGTAAACAATCATAGGGGAAAGCCTACTCCCCATTGTAAACAATCATAGGAGAAAGGGAAAGCTTACAGGCGTCCTGGGGAGCTTCATACAACGGGGGCATCCCGATTCCTGCCCATTGGAGGCTTTTGTCCTGCTGTAAGGAGAGTTTTTTTTTTTTTGCCCTGTGTTACATTGTTGCCAGAATCCAAGTACTTTCTTCTTTGTTGTTGCATGCAACCAAGGTTATCTTTTATTTCCTTTAATTTTAATAGCTGTCCATTTGAGGTCTTACATTCCGTATTGTGTTTTGCTCTGGCCAACTTCTGGTATCCTGGGGGGAGCTCTCGCACCTTACAGTAAGATCTATCTCTCTCTGACACCACCCACTTTCACCCGCTTAAACCGGACCTTCAGCATTATTTAATGAAAAGCCCAAACCCTTAAAAAACTATTCCCCAGCATCTAAAATTAATATATTTCAAGTTTTTAGTCACTTATTATTCTTTCCCCCACTGGGCTGCAAATCTGTTCAGGACTCTAGGATACAGGCGCCGCCCTCTTGACTCAGTAGCATCACATACTGAGGAGAGTGAGATAAAGAACAGGGGGTGGGGTTATAGCTGTGCTTTACACAGACAGAGCAGAGCTGGGGTCAGGGAAAGCACAACAATCCCAGAATGCAGAGCAGCACAGTCAGAAGACACTTTCTGTTTGCAGGCTGCCTGATGCTCCATGAGCCACCATCTTGGATGTTTAAAGGTTCATAACATACAGTAGATGCAGGTAGGATGATTTTAATGGGAGCAATCTGTATGTACAAGGTGTAAGAAACATATAAGATAAGCTCTTAGGGTGAGGGTCCAGATTTATGTGAGCAATCTGTATGTACAGAGTGGGGGAAGCATATAAGATAGGCTCTTATTCAGGGTGAGGGTCAGGATTAATGCAAGCAATCTGTATGTACCGAGTGGGGGAAACATATAAGATAGGCTCTTATTCAGGGTGAGGGTCCAGATTAATGTGAGCAATCTGTATGTACAAGGGGGGAAACATATAAGATATGCTCTTATTCAGGGTGAAGGTCCAGATTATTGTGGACTATCTGTATGTACAGGGTGGGGAAACATATAAGATAGGCTCTTATTCAGGGTGAGGGTCCGAATTAATGTGGACAATCTGTATGTGCAGGGTGGGGAAACATATAAGATAGGCTCTTATTCAGGGTGAAGGTCCAGATTAATGTGGGCAATCTGTATGTACAGGGTGTGGGAAACATATAAGATAGGCTCTTATTCAGTGTGAAGGTCCACTTTAATCTGAACCTGTACAGTCCATCTGGCTGTCAGAAGGGTCGGCATAGCTAGAGTACCTACAGCGCTGCACAGATCTGTCATATATGGGAGCGAGGTTGGTCTTTGATGCGTCTACTGGCGATTTCAACTTCTCTATTGGTTACAGGCAGCATATAACCATTAAACCGGACCAACACCCTTTATTACGGGTGTTGGTCCCGTTGTCTGCGCTTCTCAATTAGTTCGAGGTGGGGGGAAATGGGGAATCCAGAATGCTGGAGCCCTCTCACCGATAACGTAGCAGAACGCTGGTAATACCTTCATTACAAGCCAGTCCCGCAATTGGCCGCAGTCACATCAGTGGTCCCTACATTTAATAGTCTAATTTATTCTATCAGAGATTCACCATACAGGGACAGGTGCAACAGCACCACCTCCTCCAATGGGAAACATGCTTCATTGCAGTGCGCAGCTATTTCCTGTCCCCCTGTTCCATTGCCTGGCTTCCTAAAGAACTTTACCCTAACTATGGAGGCATCCGATATCAGCATCTCCTGGTAGGCAATTGTTCGAGGGACCTAAATCATATTTGAATGGAGGTCCATTTTAATAGTGGAATAATTGTGCCCCAAAAACTCCTGAACAGGCAAGAGCTTTTGAGTTGCCACTGTACATCTACAGTTAATGCCATAAAACTGAGATGAAGCAGGGTGGGCCTAGGCAGGACCTGGTGGCCAATCACGGGACTCTTTTCCCGGCGCTGACTCATAATGAAGTTCAGTATTACGAGCCTTCGGCTAGGTTATCTGCGAGGGGCTTCAGCATTCTGGATGCCCCCCCCCGAGGTTATTGTGAAGCACAGACAGCAGGACCAATACTCGGGTGTTGGTCTGGTTTAAGTGCTTTGACACTTTATCCTCACTGCCACTTGGAGAGATGCCTCCAGTATGTAAATAATAATAAGATAATAATAAGATCAAACAAAAGTTACCTATAAGTTTTTTCTTTAATAGTCAAAACTGCCATAGCTTCTATACACATATAGAAAATGCTTGTAACAATAAACTGTTAACACCATCAAAGGTCTTTAGAGTTAAAGTGGACCAAAACCCACCGCGATCGGCCTGGGAATTTATTAGATTCCAGGGTCGATCGATTCCCTCCTTCAGGGGCATCCAAAATCAAGATGTGTGAAACACCCCCAGGTCGCCCCATACACTTACCTTCCCTTACCTATCCCTGCTATCCCTCTAGCAGGGCGCATGCCTGCGCCAGGCATTTGTGTATGGGCACGGTCCCTGTTAGAGGTAAGCAGGGGATGCGCCCACCAGCACACTCAGAGCCGCTGGCCTTAGACTAAGCTTAGACGATGTGGTGTCAGCGCCTCCGAGCGCGCTGATTGGACGAGCGGCCGCGCATGCATCATAGGAACGGGAATAGGCGAGTTGTTTTCGGCGACCCGGGGGAGTTTCACACAGCGGGACACCTCAGATTGGGGTGCCCCAGGGGCAAGCACCAAAACCCAGGATAGTCAAAATACTTGCGTTTGGTCCACTTTAAACTGGACCAAGACCCAGGATTTTGACTATCCTGGGTTTCAGTCCACTTCCCCGGGGCACCCCGATCAGGGGCTCGTCCAATCAGCGGGCATGCGCCCTGCTAGGGAGAAGCGTGAGATGCGGCTTGCGCATGCGCCGTTGGACCGGTAAGATTTGTGGGCGTCTTGGGGGGTTTCACACAGCGGGGCATCCAAAACCAGGATGCCCCGCTGTGTGAAACCCCCCAGGACGCCCGAGGGCGGGATTGGATCGGCCCCGATCCAGCAGGGTGTTGGTCCACTTTAAAGGGGTCGATCCAGTGGCAGGTGAGAATTCTCACTTCATTTTTGGAGAGAAAACCACCATTCACTTTCATTGTCTACCTGGTGTAAATTTTCACCTGGCTCTGAATCAGCCCCAAGGTAGACAATGAAAGTCAATTTTCTCTCCTAAAAAAAGGAATGTGAATTCTCACTTGGCTCTGAATCGACCCCAAACTCAAGATAAAACTTTCCTCTATCACAAAAGAAAATGCAACTACACGGCTCGCCCAGGAGGATCAAATGTAAGCAGTGCAAATCTAGAATATTCCTGGGCAGTATGTAACAACATAAACTGAACAAATCACTTTGGTTTGGAGTCAACTAAAGGCACAAAACTGTTTAAGGCAGCGAAGAGGAGAAGCAGCGACATCCTGAGCGGGGGGAAGCACCCCAGAAGTCAGGAGGAAAAGCCTTCCTTCCATATCGGTTCCTCCTGTTATTTTCCTCTCACAGGCCGAAGGCTTTGGGGTCCACAGATGTTTCCAGCAGCTTGTTCCCGGCTTTGACAAGCTTACCCAGAGTGGAAGCTGCGGAGACACCAAAAGGTCAACACTTCCCACATTAAAGTAATCCAATGTCTTAATTGGCCTGTGACTCGGTATTGGTTTGGTACTCACCTGCTCGGGACTTGACCCAGAAGACGGCCTTTCCCTCCAGCAGCTCCCACTCCTCTCTCTGATCCAGACAGGAAGCATGAAGCCAGATCACAGCCAGGACCGTCGCCCACACAGACTCATCCACGCTCTGCAGAAGGGAAAAGGGTGAGCTCATACAATGCGTGAGTACCAGTCACAAGATTTACTTTAAGGGGATTATTTAAGAACCGATAAGGTCAGGTAGCGTCGGGTGAACGCTGGGCGCTGTATGTGAAAATACAATTCTGTGAAACTCACCTATAGAATTGTTTTTGAGTATATCCAGTCCAGGTCGTCCCAGTGATGACATGTGGGTATTCTGCCTCCAGCCCGGCTTACCTGTAAGTAAAGAAGTCTTCATCTTCTGTCTTGTCGCCTTCCCTGCAGAGAAGGAACTGGGAAATTGGTGGGAGGTCCCAGGTATATATGGAGCGGGAGGGGCTTTCTTTTTTGCATATTCATCTCTGCAGAAGTTCGCCCTCTACTGGAGATTACCCATATGTCATAAAGATCGAAGTGGAGTGTATGGCACACTTAGAATATTGTATTTTTCCCTATATCCAGTCCAGGTCGTCCCAGTGGTGACATGCGGGACATCCAAAAGCAGTGTCCAATAGGGCGGGATCCCCAGTGCGGAACAGCATGTAGTTCATTTCACTACCGCCTGGAGCACCTTTCGGCCAAAGACAGCATCAGCTGAGGCCCTGACATCCACCTTGTAGAACTTTGTAAAAGTACGAACGGAAGACCAAGTGGCAGCCTTACAAACTTGTTCAACCAATGCCTGGTGCTGAAAAGCCCAAAAGGCACCAATAGCTTTGGTAGAATGAGCTGTGATCCGAAAAGGGGGTTCCTTGCCCTTGGCAGAATATGCTTGCACCACCGCCTGTCTGATCCACTTACTGAGAGTAGACTTGGCTGGTGGCAAACCCTTCCTAGAGCCCTCTGTAAGGACAAAGAGCAAATCTGATTTCCTGAAGGATTCAATCGCAACCAGGTAATACTTAATGGCTCTGACCAAATCCATGGCATGGAGGGTCCTTTCCTTAGAATTAGTCGGTGCTTGACACAAGGCAAGACAACTTTCTCATTAAGGTGAAAGGGAGAAACGACCTTAGGCAAAAGAATCAGGTTTAAAGCAAAAAACCACCTTATCCCTATGCCGCTCAAAATAGGGAGGCTTCATACTGAGCGTGGCCAGCTCTGATACACGACGCACCGAGGTGATCGCTACCAAAAAGGCCACTTTGAGAGTCAAAATAGACAATGCAGCATCACACAATGGTTCGAAGGGAGGACCCTGAAGAGCAGACTAAAGTACTAAATTCAAGTCCCACACTGACTTACGTGGTGGACGGACATGGGTGACTCCCTGGAAAAATGTCTTGATCCACCTATGATTGGCAATGGATCTCTGGAAGAAGATGGCTAAAGCCGAGACCTGGCCCTTGAGGGTGCTCCGCTGGAGACTCAAGTCTAAGCCGTGCTGTAAGCATTTCAGAATCCTAGAAATAGAAAATGTGCGGCAAGGAAGACTCTTGGACTCGCACCAAGCAATATAGGCATGCCAAACTCTGTAATTTATTATGGAAGAAGACTTCTTCCGTGCCTGTATCATGGTATGCACAACCGTGGCCGACAGCCCCTTTTCCTTCAGGATCGAGGTTTCAATAGCCAGGCCGTCAAAGCCAGCGTTCGTAAATTGGGGTGCTGCAGCGATCTACTGACATCTGAATTATGTCCACAAACCAACTCCTTCTCAGCCAGCGAGGGGCCAACAGGATAGTCGGCACTCCTTCCTGGGCTATCTTGTGCAGCACTCTGCCCAGGAGTGGAAAAGGAGGGAAAGCATAAAGGAACTTGAACTCCGTCCAGGGAATGGCCAGAGCGTCTGTGGCAATGGCCAGAGGAACTCTTGAGAGGGAGACGAACCTTGGAAGCTTGTGATTGTCTCTGGACGCAAACAGGTCCACATCAGGCTGACCCCAGCGAAGACACAGAGTGTGAAAGGTCTTGTTGCTGAGAGACCATTCCCCCAGGCGCGAGGCGCTCCTGCTCAGGGAGTCTGCCTCCAGGTTTTCTACCCTGGGAATGTAGACCGCCGAGATGCAGGGAACATTCTCCTCTGCCCAAGTCAGAATCTTGGACACCTCCTTGAGGGCTCTCTTGCTCCGAGTCACACCCTAGTGATTGATGTAGGCGACAGCCGTCTGATTGTCCGAGCGAACCTGGATCGCACAACCCCTTAAATGGTGTGTCAAGCGAAGAAGCACCAACCGGATCGCTCTCAGCTCCAAGAGATTTATGGGTAACCGGTTCTCCTGCGGACCCCACTGACCCTGAATCTTCTGCGTCTGCCAAATGCCTCCCTAGCCGGTCAAACTGGCATCCGTGGTAACTAGCTCCCAATGAGGAGTCAGAAAGGACTTGCCTACCAACAGGTTCCTGGAGTCCAACCACCACAAGAGGGATTGCCTGGCCAGGGGGGACAGTGAAAATTGCTGTTCCAGTGACTCCTGCATCCGGTCCCAGACGGTCAACAGGTTCAGTTGAAGAGGCCTCATGTGAAACTGAGTGAAAGGCACTGCCTCGAAGCATGACACCTTTAGGCCCACCAATTTCATCCCCAGAAGGATCGACTGTCGTTGACAAGAAAGCAAGGCCTGCACCTGCGTCTGGAGACCCAAAACCTTCTGCTGTGGCAGAAAGACCTTGACCTGAGCGGTGTCTATCGTCATGCCCAGGAAGGATCTCACTGTTGATGGATTGATAAATTACTTTGGGTAATTGACTACCCAAACACCGTCCGGGTATTGCTCTCGGCCTGCTGAAGAGACTGGGCCGTAATCAACAAGTCATCCAGATAAGGCAGCACACGAATGCCCTGGTTCCTCAGGATGGCCATGATGCCCGCAAGCACCTTGGTGAAGACGCGAGGCACCGAGGAAATCCCGAATGGAAGAGCCACAAACTGGTAATGCTAGTCTTCCAGAGCAAACCTCAGGAACTTCGGATGCCCCTGGAAAATCGGGATGTGCAGATAGGCATCCCTGATGTCCACCGTGGTCATGAAGTCGCCGGGCCGAAGCGAGCTCACCGCTGACCATAAGGTTTCCATGCGGAAATGTCTGACTCTTACAAACCTGTTGAGATCCTTCAGGTCCAGGTCCTTAGAGTTCTGTCCTTCTTGGAAACCGTGAACAGGTTGGAGTAAAAACCTTGACCCTGTTCCTGACGAGGTACAGGGCAAATCACAACTAACCGCAAGAGGTGTTGCACGGCCATTCTCAAACCCTGAGCCTTCAATGGGCTTTGGGAAATCTGAGACCGAAGAAAATTTTGTGGGCGGCCTGACTGGCAGCTCTGTTTTGTAACCGGAGGACACAACCTCCTGAATCCACTGATCCGAGACGTGCCGTCTCCAAATCTGAGCAAACAGTAGAAGCCGTCCCCCCACCCGGATGGGTGGGGGCGCCCCCTCATGCCTGAGGGGACTTGGCAGGGGGCTTGGACTTAGTTCCCCAGGTGGGATTGGGTCGGCCGCGGGACCTGCCTCTGCCCCAAGTATCTCTGTGGGCACTGGGAAATGAAGAGCCTCTTCCTCCTCAAAAGGAACGATAGGCAGAGGGATTCCGAAAGGACCGAGCAGGCTTCCGTCTTTGAGGGAGTCAACCATCATTCCTCAGAAGGTCCAGGCGCTCCCCAAACAGCCTCTGCCCCACAAAGGGGATACTCATAAGCGACTTCTTGGCCGCGGCATCAGCCGACCATTGCCGCAACCAAAGCGAGTGACGGAGGGCAACAAGCAGGGCCAAAATCCTGGCACAGAGAGACAACAAAACCAATGAATTCCAGTCAGGCCTTGAGATCTTTATACTCCTTTGCCCGCTTGCGAGCCTTAGCTCTATCCACAAGATGTCTCACCTTCTTTCGGATGGCCAGAGAGACAATAGCCACAGCACACACAGGACAAAATAAGGCACCAGAGAAGGTGAAAGCATGGCAGACCAGCCGATCCATTCGCTTGTCAGCCGGGTCACGTAAGGTAGCGTTATCAGGTAGGCATAATAGTAGTGTTGGACAACCCCGACACAGGGGAATCCACCTCGGGAGGACGAGACCACAGCCGAATCAGCTCCTCAGGAAAAGGATACCGCCTATCCAGTCCCTTAGGCGTCGACGGTAGCTTGTTAGGCCGTTCCCATTCCTTGAAAATCATATTAGAAAAATGGGCCTGCTCTGGAAAGACCCGCCTCTGTTTCTCGGGCCTAAACAAATCTTCTTGCTTCCTCTTAGCCGCTCTGGGAGGGACAATGTGAGGTAAGCAATTTCTCCGTATCATCAGGGAGCCACACATCCTCATCCGAGGAAGAACCAGACAAACTGTCATCACCAGCAGAATAATCCACAGTGGAACGGGAATCATCTGGCAATTCACCTTCCTCCACAGAGCCCAGATCATCAAAAAGATCGTCATTATCCAAGTAAACGGGCTCGATGTGCCGTTTCTTACTCGTGGCCTTCTTAGGAGCCGTCCGCGAGATCTGTCTCTCGAGATTGGCCACCCTATGCGCCAAATCAGCATGGGACCCCCTGCTGGCTTCCCCCTTGCTGAGGGCTGAGTGCAGCACTGGAGGGTCCAGGGAGGCCGCAGGCAGTGACGGGCTAGGGGTGGGGACGCCGCCCGGTCATGTTCCAAAATGATGCCCCTGGCTCAAGTGGTACATACAGTGCTGAATGCACCCAGAGGATTCCTACTACACAAAGGACAGAGCTTTACCTGCCCAGATGGGGCCCCCAGATACCTCCATTATGGTGATTAATAATTGGCAATTGAAAGGTTACAAGGCACTAACGGCCCAAATCTATATGATCCTCTTAATAAAAAAAGGGGGGTGGGGGGGTGCCGGGAGGAACCACAACCCTCAATCACTAAGCCCACGACCTATGAAGACACAAAAGTGGAGAAAACCATCAGACCTTTAACAAGCGAAATACATGACAATCAGCATGATCGTTCAAAAGAGGGACTCACGACACCGACAGTGGCCTCAGCAGATGGGATCCCCTGTAGCAGCAGCGAGCATGGAGAGCGCAGCAGCACGAGCAGCTTCCAGTGTGTTCCTCGGTGGGCGGGCCGCGCCGCCATGACGCGTCAGTGTATGGCTCTGCCCCCTCCAGTGGCGCGAAAAATACAATTCTGTGAGAATCTCACCTGTAGAATTGGTATTATACGCATACAGCACGTCCTGCTCCAGAACATATTCATAACGTATGGGTATACCTCAGCGCCGTGCACTGCAGATCGTGAAGAAAACAAGCTCCTCCCGGCCCTACATATACCGGAGGACCTCCCACAATCCCCAGCATTGAAAAGCAGTGAGAAGAGAAGCCAGGAGAAACCAACCACCCGGAGTGTCTGGCAATAACACCAAGTGAGTACAATCACCTTACAGGGGATCCGGAACAAAGTGAAACCAGGGAGGGGTGGAGCAGGACGTGCTGTATGCATATAATACCAATTCTACAGGTGAGATTCTCACAGAATTGTATTATTCTAAGCATACAGCACGTCCTGCTCCAGAACATATTCATAACGTATGGGACATCCAATAGCAGTGTCCACAATAGGGTGGGATCCCCTTGAAAAGGCACAGCCAACAGTAAAGCGCTGTCACCCTTAACCATGCTATCAACAACGAGAGCAATGCTCTAACCTCAACCTTTGAACCTTGTAAAGGGAGAACTGAGCGCAAGCAGTGGACTAGCTAGCTTGATCGCCAGAACATAGTGCTACAGGGCAAGCCAAGCACTAATAGTAAAAGAACGAAAGACAATAGGGAGGAAGAATCTTCCTCTAGAAGGATAGGCCAAAATAACTGCCTAACCATGCCACTACAAGAGGGGGTAGCCATGGTAACTCAAAACTTTTCCCAACGGGGAATACATGTCCAGGTCGCAGACGGGACCAACAGAAGTGCTAACAACAGTATTCAGCAGAGCCGAAAGAGTCCTACAGGTCCGGAAGGACGACCAACCAAATAGGACCAGGCCAGAGGGCCCTTAATCCATGGAAAACAATCAATCCGGTACTTCAAGAAGGGGGCACCGGTAGACCCCAAGATAAGATCCCATCAGGGACAAGACAGTTCCGGCAGATCTCTAACCCCAGTAGAGGGGCACAGATCCCTTTCATCTCATAGTAAATTAGATCATAGTCCCGAGACCAAAGGATCCGTCCAAGGCAGAAAGAATGAAATAACGCCTGAATCCAACTTAGTGTGAGGCGGGAACCCTCACCTCATGGTATAGATCTATATCAAGGCATGCATATATATAAGAAATATATGTATATAATGACTAGGACCACCAATAGTGCCGTTCCCAATGGTACACCACTGTCTGGAGTAACCTCCCCAGAGGATCAACCTGATGGAAGGAGCAGGTCAGACAGGGACCTGACTAAGACCTGTGGGAACCCTTGGTAGGGCTTCAGAATAAGTCCTCCCCCAAGGGAGGAACTAGGGACCCCCCAGGAATGTTCCTGAGCAGACCCTGAAGAATGCAAACAAAAGATTGGATCAGGTCTCGTAATAGAAGAACAGATCAGGCCCCAACCATAGACAGAGTCAAGTAGTGAGCCCATACCAAACACTGCTTGTAGGACCCTAATCCCAGGAGCAGATACCCTCCCGTCAGGGAAGGAGCTTAGACCCAGCGAATAGCATAGGGACAACATAAGCTAAACCAGCGTGGCCAATGGAAGAAAAATAAGGAGGAGACAAAGTCCAGAGCCTCCTAGGAACAAGACACCCCGAGATCTGTAATCTCCGGCAGGGTAAGCCCCAGATCCTGCCAACGCTAAGGTAGGTCTAAAGTAAAGGCACCATACTATGTTAAAAAAATAGTCCTCATGAGGGAAACTTACCGTCCAGCTGTACTCAGCAGAACTCCCTGAGGACCCACACCCCACTGGGCCTCCCAGGCCCCAAGCATAAGGTGCTGCTTGTCATCAGGGACTAGCGCAAGCTCTCCCCGCGCCCAGTAGGGCAAGGGTATAACATCTTCAAGTAAACTACCCAGTCAGAACCACTAGCCCCAACCAGGGCAGACCAATCTGGCCAATAACAGGGGTAGACCCCTGTAATAGAGGCGGGGTCCACAGAACCCTGCCAGTGTGAGCCCAGAGGAACAACAGAGAACCTCCCAAGGGAGGGATACTTCAGGAAGGACAAGGAATATCAAGTCCCCTAAGGAATCAGGGTTCCCCTGGGAAGGATCTAGGCCCAAGAATTTCGCAGGAACAAGGAGCAACCACTGTCCTATTAAGGCAAAAAGTCCCCCTCCAATGGACGGGTACAAGAAGGAATAGTCCCCAACTAGGACCCACAACGTGCTCCTTATGACCAAAAATCATGACCAAAAATCACCTGGGAAACCAGAACCTTCAAGGCCCCTTCCTAGGAACCCCCGGGGGAGTCAGAAGAATAGGCCCCCTTTGTCAACCTGCCAGATGAGGTACCATGGTAACCAACAGGGAAGGGCAAAGAGTATGGAATGCTCCCCCACGGTACTAACGAGTAACCAGTAGAAGAATAACCGCCTCCACAAGGAGTAAGGTAAGCAGACCCAGACCCAGGGTGCAAACCCCTCATCCAGGGCTAATGGCTAAGTCACCTCAGAGCCCAAAGATCCCCGAGACAAATGGTGTCAAGGGACGAGCCGCCAATCAGCTCACCAGAAGCGAAGCTGTCTGGAGGAATCACTATACAGGATGGAGGACTCGAGGTCTCATACTCGTAAACTCCTTCCAGCCAAGGAAAAAAGGGCACTGGGTGAAACCTACTCCTGGTGTAAACCAGGGACTAGAGGGTGGAGCCGAGTAGGGCTCCGGTTTTGTCAAGTTCCATCCCCTAAGCTCTTCGTGAGGGAACAGGAGAGCCTGATAGGTCCCCTGTAAAACGCCCCTTGGTGCCGTGTGAGCCATCACACCCTTCCTGAGCCCAGTGCGTACAAGGGCGCAACAGGGGGATTAGTTTAAGTCTCAACGGTGTCAGTGAATACCAATACCCGGTCGTAGAGGGCTCAGTATCCAGAAGGCTCCTTAGAGCCTAGAAGAAATCAAAACATGCCACCAGCGGCCAGAGGGCCCCTGGGGCATGGGGCACAGACAGCCCTGTCCAGGGCGTCAGGCCGAAAGCTTATGGTACAGATGCCACACCCCCCCAGGTGTTAGGCAGGTAGACTCCCTCATCCTAGAAGGGAGAGAGGGGCAGACCCGCTCAGGGGCCCCAGATTCCATATGATAATGGCGTTCAGCAGGGAAGCCATACCTGACAGGCCCAGTTAAGCCTGTACCCATGCCCGAAGAAGGGCATGGAACCATAGTCCTCCTAACCGACTCAGGGAAGGACCACCCAGCAAACACCGTTCCATCTCTTGGGGAACTACTTAAAACCACCAGAGCGAGGCAGGATGCCTCCTGATAGGAGTAAGGTGCAGTGGCCATCCCCTCACCCAGGTGGTTGAGGGTGTCCCATCATGCATGAGGGAATTCAGGGAAGGAAAAAGACTTAGCCCGACCGGAGGGCCCCTGGCCTTGAACGTCACTCCTGGGACAGGAACCCGAACCAGACCCAGCAGGGGGCAACCCTGGTTCCTGCTCAACGGAATGATATGGAGGCGGAGGGGTCTCCCTGCTCCGTGGGGGGCGCAACGGCCGCCTCTGACTGGGTGGACTGTCCTGTTTCTCAAATAAGTCCAGACGTGCCCCAAACAGGTGATGCCCTCTAAAGGGGAGCCCCGTCAAGATCCTTTTAGCGTCATCGTCTGCCCCCCACTGACGAAGCCAGAGCAGGCGACGTATAGCCACCACTTGGGCAGAAGTCCTAACACACATTTTTATGGTGTCATCCAAGGCCAAAAGGATAAATTTTACAAAAATATCGCAACTAGAGAGTGCGTAGAACACCTCCCAGGGTAAATCTTCAGGCTGATGCTCCAGTGACTTTCTTATAATAGTCTTAGCGGCCACTGCCGTGATAGCCGCGGCACAGACAGGGCGCAGCGCCCTGCCAGCACAGGTAAAGGCGTGGGAAGCAAGCCTATCGATACGCCGATCCTCGGCGTCCTGCAGGGAGCTGTAAGCCGGAGATGTAAGGAATGGGGGTTAGGGACCCCAATAATCGGAGCGTCCACTACTGGGGACGAGGACCAAATATCTACCATCTCGGGGGGGAAAGGGTATTTCCAAACCCAGTCCTCCGGGGTCTTTTGAAGAGCAGCGGGACATTCCCACCCTTTAAGAACAAGAGCATGGAAGTGAGCCTGCTCGAGAAATTCCAAGCGCGCAGGCACAGTATGAAAGCGCCCCCCTCTCGGCCTAGAGACCGCACCGGGAGGCGAAACGGACAATACCTTAAAAATCCTGAGTAACATCCCGTCAATGTCGAGCGGGTCCCAGACATCCAGACCAGCACCATCCTTACCCCTCGGTCTTTCGTCAGGGGAGCCTAGGTCAGAGAACAGGTCCCCTTCTTCCGACGTGGTACTAGCACGTGTAGACAAGGACTCCTCAGAGTCCATAGCACAGGCCGAAGCCGCGGGAGTAGAAGGCCGTTGTCTAACTGGGCCGATCCGGACAGACAAACCTTCCACGATCTGGGCCAGCGTGGGCCGCCAAGGAGAGGGATCTATTTGTAACTCCCCACTTGTACAAGACTCGACAGGAGTGAGAGTTAGGGAAGGGGTGGGAAGGAGCGAGGAACAACCGCAAGCGTCGCTCGCAGTTCCAGCGTCTGTTCAGAACATGACGCACAGACCCGTGCCCCGTCCGCCTCGGCATGGGGGAGACCGCACGATATATACAGCCGGTCCTGTCCCAAGGGGACCCCGGTAACACACGATATACACAACCCGGTATATATGTATATGAGGCCGGGAACTCAGCGTCTGAAAGACACAATGGGAAAGAGATGTCAGGAACATGCGCAGATGGGCAGGCAATACTGAGAGGGATTCGCCCGCAAGGGCACTTACAGCTCAAGTGGAGGAGGAGACCGCCACGACGCGTGCGCGGGAAGCTAACCAGAATGGCGCCCGGCGAAGCTCGAAGAGCAGGCTAAATACTCCGCCATGACGCGGAGCGCGCCGGACTAAGGCCCCGCCCATTCTAAAGAGCGCGAAGCTCTGAAGTAAAAAATAAGGCAATGGAGCAAACAGCAGGCCTAACGTACCATAGAGCGGACACCGACAATAAGCGCGGGCACCGCGGCAACAATATTAAGTGGCAATCAAAGTAAAAAACACACAGCGGCTTGAAATAAGGAGCAAGCAGCGGGGCTCTGACATCTCTGATCTAAGAAAGGGCAGAATAGAAGCCAAGAGCGTGACACACTGGTACACTGGGACCGCCACACGCGTACCCTCCCCCCCCCTTTCTTTTCCCCCTAAGTGGACGGGGAAAAGAGGGAGAATGGCGACCCGATAATAGGGTTCAGCACTACGCGGGGTACGGGACAATAATGCGGGAGGGGCATCCCTTGGAGGCTCACCATCAGCCTAAACCGCCTACCCTATGGTTAGGGAATTGCGGTGGAATCTAGCTCCATAAGCACACCAGGTGCTGCCTACCTTCACCCGACCCGCGCAGCCCAGGCTGGGAGGCATTGATTCACAAAGAGGACGGGTGGAAATAGTCCCGCAGGGCCTCGGGCTGTCAAGCCTGCGAGAGCGTGATACTTCATGTCTTCGCAGTTTCAGCACTGCAGAGAAATCTGGGGATTGTGGGAGGTCCTCCGGTATATGTAGGGCCGGGAGGAGATTGTTTTCTTCATGATCTGCAGTGCACGGCGCTGAAGGCGGAGGTATACCCATACGTTATGAATATGTTCTGGAGCAGGACGTGCTGTATGCTTAAAATAACATGCCCGCCCACCTTCATCCCTGGCGCAAGTGGTACAAAGTGCGGCCATTAAAAATGGCCGCCACCGCCAGGACAGAGTGCGGCTCCCGTAGCAAGCTCTGCGCAGCGCGCGTATCCTGCGCGCCGCCTGCACGCTCAGAAGCGCCGCACGAGTGGTGTCCCCGCCCCCCCGTCACAGCGTATGTGACTGAGTCAAGATGGAGGGGGGAGAGTCCAAGGCCCGAGAGGCACGGCGAGGAAGCGAGGGAGGTGAGCATGAAAAGTCTCCAGGGCCAGCCGGTCCAGCCATGAGCAAGTGCAGTAAAAACACACAGGCACACATACAATAAAGCTTGTGGGCAGAGAGGGGCATACAGGCAATCTACAGCCCTAGCCCCCGTTAGGCTCACCATAAGCCTATGGCCGGCTACCCATTAACAGAGGGTCTGCAGCCCAGAGCCTAGCTCTGCCAACGCCTGACCCCGGCGTTCTCCCTACCGTCACGATCCCGTAGCAGCCAGCGGCTGGGAGGCAGGAGTGGGTCAGACGGGATCAGTCAGAATGCGGCCCGCAGCGCCCGACGGGCTAGGGGGCCCCGCTCTGCTGCCAATATCCGAGAGAGAGTATCCAACGATCTTCAGCAGTCAAGACTGCAAGATGAACACTGGGGAATGATAGAGGGACACCTGCCTTTATAGGGGGCCGGGTGGAGTGACAGCTTTTGACCTTGCAGTCGAGCGCCCCCTGGGGGGCGGAATACCCACATGTCATCACTGGGACGACCTGGACTGGATATAAGGCAAAACACATTTAAGAAAACCAATCTGGTGAGCGTCTCTAATAGTCACATGTATCACTAGCGGTGGCTCAGTGTATAGTGTTGGCGCTTTAGGTTCAGCAGCGCCATGTAGCACCTGTAGCTCAGCAGCGTTATCCCATACATTTCAATGGTGTTCTTTTGCTTGTGTATAAATAGCGTTTTGCAATTTTTGGCTCAAATCATTGTGTGGCCTTTCCTGCTCGGCAACCAAACAATTTTATAGTTTTTTCTTTCTTTCATTTATTTATGCAGATTTGTATGTGCAGGTCGGCCATTTCAGTGTCATTGTCACAGTGTTAAAACAATGTAATTCCATGTGTTTTCGCTCTGGTGCTGGTGGACATGTGTTGAGAAAAAGACTTTAATCACACAGTGTCTGGCGATCGATGCTAGAGCGCCCAGCTTTAGAGCGCCGACGCTGGTTGTGTGTAGTTTTTTCTTAAATACGGGCTTCAGCGTCGAGTGCTGGACGCACTTTACTGGTGCTACCTATCACTCGCTGCAGCGTTGTCTTGTCAGATGTAGAGTAGTCTTGGGCGCTTTGACCTCGGGACACCACCTAGCGTTCCCGATTGGCTCCGCAGTGAATCAGGGAAATCGCTTCTATAGCGCCCCTTACAGACATCACATTTATCAATGCTGGACAGGATAGTACAGCGCCACTTGGCCACCCGCTAAGATAGGTTATAGCGCCACACACCCGCTTGCAGCCACCAGTGGTCACTTTAATGAATGGTGCAAGGAAAATGAAGAAGGTTACTGCACTCTGGAAGTAGATAAGGTAAGTAGGGTGCACGGCCCGGGGTGGTCCCAAACACCCCACGACAATTTGGCAGAATGTAGGCGAAGGGTCCGCACTCCTTAAAAGCTTGAATCTTTATTGTAGTAAAGTTAAAATCATCTCCATCCAAAAGATAATCAGCAAAAGCATAAAATCAAAATGACAGACCCAGACCAATGGGGGTATTGCAGCCCCCCCGACGCGCTTCGGGTACAATTGGCCCTTAATCATAGATATGCTTTTAAACTGGACCTTCACCATGATTTATTGAAATGCTCAAACCCTTATAAACGATTCCCAGGCATCTAAAATTAATATATTTTAAGTTTTTAGTCACTTATTATTCATTCCCCCCACTGGGCTGCAACTCTGTTCAGAACTTTAGGATACGGGCGCCGCCATCTTGACACAGAAGCATCACACTTACTCAGGAGAGGGGGATAAAGTGCAGGGGGTGGGGTTATAGCTATGCTTTGCTCAGACAGAGCAGAGCTGGGGTCAGGAAAAGGACAGCGATCCCAGAATGCAGAGCAGCACAGTCAGAAGACACTTCCTGTTTGCAGGCTGCCTGATGTTCCATGAGCCACCATATTGGATGTTTAAAGGCTAATAACATGCAGTAGATGCAGGTAGGATGATTTTTAATGTGGGCAATCTGTATGTACAGGGTGTGGGAAACATATAAGATAGACTCTTATTCAGAGTGAAGGACCGCTTTAAGGCGTGCAGACCCTTCACCTTCTTTCTGCCGAGACACGAATGGACCTACTGGACCATTCTCCTTATCCTGTAGAGAAAGCACAGGCCACATACTGCTTACATTGAGAGTTATTTACTTAAACGAGAAACACAAAACCAAAAAAATACAATTTTGTGAATACTCACCTGTAAAATGGGTATTATAAGTATGTCACACACCCCGCTTCAAACATTTATATTTACACTTGGGTTACTCCACCAGCAGGTGGCGACGTTGCAGAGAAGTCATGAAAAACGAGCCCCTCCTGATCCATAATACCTGGGACCTCTCACTTATCTCCCAGTTTTCAAACAGCAGTAAAGACAAGGTACCAGGAAAAAACCATTGGTAACCCTCAAACTGTAAACGAAACTTCACCCTATAAAGAATCCAGGATACCAAAAAGGGCGGGTGAAGCGGGGTGTGTGACATACTTATAATACCCATTTTACAGGTGAGTATTCACAAAATGGTATTATTCTAAGTATGTCACACACCCCGCTTAGAAAAGCGGTGTCCAGAAAGGACGGGTATCTAACAAGGCCATAATGCAAAACTCAAACCTCTGCAGCTTGCAGAACCTTGCGGCCAAACAGCATCCGCTGAAGCCCGCACATCAACCTTGGAAAGCTTGGAAAAAGCGTGAACAGAAGACCAAGTAGCAGCCTTACAAACTTGTTCAACAGAAGCCTGATGCTGAAAAGCCCAAGACGCTCCAACAGCACGAGTAGAATGAGCATTGATACGAAAAGGGGGAGCCTTCCCCTTGGCAGAATAGGCCCCAACAACAGCCTGACTAAGCCATTTGCTAATGGAAGACTCACGAAAAAGGCAACAGTCTTACGAAAAGGAGATGTAGTAAACAAATAGTACTTCACACAGCATACCACGTCCAAACAGTGCAAACCTTCTCCTTGTCATTCCTAGACTTAGGACACAAGGAAGGAAGAACAATGCCCTGGTTAAGAAGAAAAGCAGAGACCACCTTAGGAAGAAAGTCCGGTTTGGAGCGGAAAACCACTTGTCCTCTCTCAAGTAAGGAGTCTGAACCGGCAAAGCTGCCAACTCCGAAACGCGCCAAACCGAAGTGATGGCCACCAAAAAGGCAACCTTCTGAGTCAGAGTAGAAAGAGCAATATTCTGCAAAGGCTCAAAAGAAGGAGTCTGAAGAGCAGAGAGAACCAAATTCAAACCCCAAACAGGGAGCAAAGGCTTCCTAGGAGGCCGCAAATGCGAGACCCCCTGGAAGAAAGTCTTGACCAAAGGATGAAACGCAAGGGACTTTTGAAAAAAAAAACTGACAAGGCAGCAACCTGCCCCTTCAAAGTACTCAGCTGAAGACCAGAGTCCAGCCCCGATTGAAGAAATACCAAAATCCTGGAAACAGAAAAGACCCAACAGGGCAAAGATCTAGTCTCACATCAATCATATGAGATCTCCAAGTCCTATAATAGAAGGTAGAAGAGGACCTCTTCCTGGCACTAATAAAAGTCTGAATAACAGAATCCGAAAGACCTTCCTCCCCTAAGATGGAGGTTTCAGCAGCCAGGCCGTCAAAACCAGCGTTGGTAAATTGGGGTAACGCAGTTGACCCTGTGTGATAAGATCAGGCCGAAGAGGCAAATCGAACTGATCCACCGCCAGACGAACGATGTCTGTGAACCACACCCTCCTTCACCACCTTGGAGCCGTCCAGGGCCAGCTTTCGCAACACCTTTCCTAGCATGGGGATCGAAGGAAACAGATAAAGGAACCCCAGGTACCCCCAGCTCAGGGACATGGCATCCACCGCCAGAGCCAGAGGATCCTGAGAGAGCGACACGAATGTCGGAAGCTTGTAATTGTGACAAGAGGCAAACAGATCCACCTCCGGCGTCCCCCACCGGAGACAAAGCGACCGAAACACCTGGGGATGGAGAGACCATTCCCCCCAGCGGGAAGAGCACCTGCTCAGGAAGTCCGCCTCCGTGTTTTCCACTCCTGGAATGTACACTGCCGAGATGCAAGGGACATGAGTCTCCGCCCAGGCTAGAATCAGAGACACCTCTCTGAGGGCACTCAGACTGCGAGTCCCTCCTTGGTGATTGATGTAAGCAACCGCCGTCCGATTGTCTGACCGAACCTGAACCATCAAGCCCTGTAAATGCTGTGTCAGGTGAGACAGAACCAACCTGATGGCTCTCAACTCCAGAACATTGATGGGCAAGTGGGCCTCCAGAGGACCCCACCGCCCCCGGAAACGAAGGTCCTTTCAGAAACCTCCCCATCCCGACAAACTGACGTCCGTGGTGACAGTTTCCCAAAGAGGCGTCAGAAAGGACCTGCTCCTCAAGAGATTGTCCGAGACCATCCACCACTGTAGAGACTGCCGAACCCGGGAGGACATCCGGAAGGACCGATCCAACGACCGCCGGTCCCAAGACGCCAACAGATGAAGCTGAAGCGTCATCGTGTGAAACTGAGCAAAGGGAACTGCCTCGAAGGAAGCTACCATCAACCCCACCAGTCTCATCCCTAGCCGGATGGATGGGCAAGGATTGGAAAGAAGAAGCTGCGCCAATTCCTGAATCAAGAGAACTTTGGCCTGAGGCAGAAACACTCTGTGTTGGCAAGAATCCAAGGACATCCCCAGAAAGGGCACCACCCTGGCCGGAACGAGAGAGGACTTGGGGTCGTTGATCACCCAGCCGAACCTCTCCAGAGTGGATACCACCGTCCTGGGGTCCACCTCCGCTTGACTGAAGGAAGAAGCCATGATGAGAAGATCGTCCAGATAGGGCACAATGCGAATCCCCTGAGCTCTGAGAAGGGCCATCACGCCCGCCAACACCTTGGTGAACACTCTTGGAGCCGAGGTAAGGCCGAACGGAAGAGCCACAAATTGAAAATGCTGATCTTCCACCACAAAGCGAAGAAACCTTTGGTGAGCCGGAAATATAGGAATATGAAGATAGGCATCCTTGATGTCTATGGACGTCATGAAGTCCCCCTGCCGCCGAGAATTGATGGCAAAACGCAGAGTTTCCATGCGAAACTTCCGGGGACGAATAAACACGTTGAGGAACTTCAGATCCAGGATGGGACGAACCAACCCGTCCTTCTTGGGCACTGTGAAGAGATTGGAATAATACCCGCGGCCCACCTCCGAAGGAGGGACCGGGCAGATGACTGCCATTTCCAGAAGATTCCTCACCGCCGCCAGGAGCCCCTGCGCGACCAAAGGATCTGAGGGAACACGAGACCTGAAAAATCTTAGAGGAGGTCGGGACTCGAACTCCAGCTTGTAACCATCCGACGCCACCTCCCGGATCCACCTGTCCAAGACCGCCTGGTCCCACACCCGGGAGAAGTGTCGCAACTGTCCCCCCACCCGCAAGGGTGATGGCGCCCCCTCATTGCTGAGCGGCCTTGGGTTGGGCACCCCAGGAGTGACCGGGACAGCCACGGCCTCTACCCCTGTTCCAGCTTCCGAAAAGCCCGCACCTCTGCCAGCTCTGGCTCCCCGAAAGGAGGGATCAAAAGAGGCCGCCCCCGAAAGGAACGGCGAAGTTTCTTGCGCTGAGATAACTTACCTCCCTTGGCAACCGAATCCAATTTCTCACCAAACAGGCGCAGGCCCAGCAGGAGGAGAGCAAGCAACTTTTTTTTTTTAAATTAGAATCAGCAGTCCATTGCCGCAGGCACACCGACCGCCGGATAGCCCCCAATAAGACCGTGGTTCTACTACACATCACCCTGGCGTCAACCAGAGCGGCCAGCACAACGAAACAAACCGAGTAGGCAGCTCCCATCCTACAAGGATGACCTCAACAAAATGTCTCTGATTGGGAAACACCATGCGCGGCTTGGCCATGTCAAATAACTCCCCCGCAGGCGGGGGAGCCACCTCAGGGGAATTTAAGTATATATAATGACAGCGTAGGATCTGAACCTGCACCGCCGAGGCATAAAGCTCCATAAACTTATGCTCCAACCGCTGGGCCGTGCAGCCGGGTCTAATGCAAAAACCTCAAACTTTTGAGCCAGGAGCAAAGGGGTGTCAAGACCTCCCCCCCGTCGCTCGCTCACCAGCAGCACTAAACAAATGCTGGACAACAGGCTTATTCGATTCCCCAAGTGGGGGTCAATTGGACCAGTCTAAGGACTCAAACCATAAACATCACAGGACGGCGGAGCAGGGGAAGGATGTTTCTGCTAAGCCGGAGCCTTTTGGGCAACTGCAACGGAAAACATTTTCTCAAGGCTGGCCCACCTGGCGCAAACCTCGGATTGCGACTCCCCCCCATGACAACGTCACATGGGGTCCGGAAAAGGCGGAGAGGGGTAGGTGAAGACACGGGCGGCGGAGGACCGAATACCGGAGCACCGGACTGCCGCGTAATGTTCCGCTGTGCACATGAAACACAGAGTATGACCTCATCCCTCAGGAAGAGGAGCCCCAGAACCCCATACATAGCCTGAATTGCCCCGAGGGATCGTTTCCGGAATCGTTGGAAGCCTCCATATGGTGAAATTGTGGTATTCGCAATTACCCAGGGATTTATGCAAAAAGCAACCCGGGATGCCCCTTTTAATGTCCCGTGTGGGGGGAATTATATGGTGCAAATTTTTGGGGAATCCCACACTGGCAGGAAACTAAGTCCGGGAAAACCCCTTAAGCATGGGATCCCGGGATCTGCCCTGGAAAAAACAACAGTCACTCCAGAGACACATTTATGTACACGAGCATGCAATCAGGAACATTAAACCATACACTAAATATATGTATGATATATGACTCTATAGGCGTGTACCATGTATGTACACGAGCATGCAATCAGGCACATTAAACAATACACTAAATATATGTACAATATAGACTCTATAGGCATGTACCATGTATGTACACGAGCATGCAATCAGGCACATTAAACAATACACTAAATATATGTACAATATATGACTCCATAGGCGTGTACCATGTTGTACAATATATGTCTCTATATAAAAATTATATATGTATATAAAAAATTTTGCCCAAAACATCCATATGCACATGCTACATGGACCCACACACACGCCCAAGAGGAAGTAAAGCTCCTAAGCCGGAGACACGAACGGCCGTGCTAAGCAACACAATAATAAGCATAAACACTAACCTAAAACGGCGGCATAAGCAGCTGCGGCAGCAGCAAGACCAACTCCCAGGAGCGAGGAGAAGGAGGGCAGGCCGCCCCGACGCGTCCCAGCCCCGCCCCCTTCCTAACATACTGAACAGCGCGGGCCACGTCATGTAGAAGCTGCAAAAGGAAAGGGGAGACGGTCGCCCGACGCACAATGCGTCCGGCCCTGCCTCTCCAGCACACAACCACAAGGAGCCCGGCATAACCTGGCTCTCACAACAGCGTAATGCGGGAGCGGGCGGGACGCCGGTTCGCGCCTGAGACCGGCCCCGCCAAAGCAGCAACCTTACCCAGGCACGGAGCGGCGCAGCCGCCGAGTGCCTGAGGTGGGGGAGCTCCCCAGAAAAAAAGACTACGCGCCCAGGCCTCGGGAGAGGTCACACCAAACAAGCATAACACCTACCCGCCGCACACCTAGTTCAAAACACATGTAAAGCACAACCACTCACACAACGCGTGGAGAACCCCCCCCCCCCCCTCTAGCGTAGGGAGCAAAGGGGACCTAGCGGGGGACAGTGCCATCACCCATAGGGTGGAAACGGGACGGGGCATTCCAAATCCGGATCACCAGGCTGGATATCCGCGTTGCCCCATGGGGTCTAGCAGAGGAGCTAAGCTCCTAGGCACCTTAGGGTGCCGTCTACCATCGCCCGGCCCAGCAGCCTAGGCTGGGAGGCTTCACAAGGGGCATATCAACAAGAGCCGGGCAGAAATAGACCAGAAGGGGGGCCGGGGTGTTACCCCGGCTACCTGAAAGCAGGAGACTTCATTCTTCTGTCTTGTCGCCATCTTGCAGAGAAGAACACTGGGAGATAAGTGGGAGGTCCCAGGTATTATGGATCAGGAGGGGCTCGTTTTTCATGACTTCTCTGCAACGTCGCCACCTGCTGGTGGAGTAACCCAAGTGTAAATATTAATGTTTGAAGCGGGGTGTGTGACATACTTAGAATAGAGCACCTGTCACCACACCTGGCCTGTTGAATCAAGAGCATGTGCATAGGCCTTCTACTGCATATCTGCTATTTCTACCTTCTATCAGGCTGATTCATTACTAACGCCCTGTAGCGACAGATGAGCGTCTGTAGAGCGGATTTCAGAGCGCCCGCTAGTAGTCGCTGTGCTTGGCCATGGATCATTGTTTCAGAGCGCCTCAGTCGCTGGCCAGCATTGATGAATATAATGTGCGAGTCACAGTACCATGCTGTATGGCAGCGAACGGTAGCGCCAGCTCAGTGCTACTGACTCGCACCACATTCATCCAAAAAACAGCCTCAAACAGTTCAAAATCATGTAATTGTAGGCCATAGCGCCAGAGGCTCTGTGATTAAAGTCTGTTTGTGAACATGTATCCACTAGAAACAAAGCGAAAACACATGGAATTACATTGTCATGTAAGGACAATTCTGCATAAAAATATTATTAATAAAAAAAGTTAAAAATGTAATTTTCTTGCCCAGGATACATGGCAGAAGTTTTGAGGTTTTTTTTTTAAGCAAAAAAAAAAAATTAGGATCAGGAAAGGGATTTAAGGATCGTCCATAGAAATGTATGGGAGAGCGCCAGGTAGCGATAGGTAAGACGTGGTGCTCTGCAAGGCTGAACGCTGGCGCTGTATGCTGAGCCTGGGATAATAATGAATCGGACGCTACATGGTGTTGTTCCAGTCGCTCACCAGATTTGGCTTCATAAATGTGTAATTGCTGCCGTGTCCGGCGTGCACCTGCCGCTGTACATGCACTACCTGGCGCTATCCCTTCATGAATAAGGCCCTGTGTTATTTTGTAAAGGATTTCCATCTGCCCTGAATGTTTGCATCCTTGTGGTGACTTTTCCAGTCAGACCATTCAATGCATTTTAATGGGAGCTCTACTGATAGCTCATGAACAGGGTTGGTTCATGAGGTGAATAAAATCCTAGAGAGAGGTGATGCAATGGGTGACGATACCTGGTCCGGGGTTTTGGCCTTGATGTCGGCTTCTGACACTCCCAGGATATCAGACAGCTCTGGGGTCAGGTTCCAGCATCCGTTGGCATTCTGCAGAGAGATGAGCTTCACAAAAGCTGGGGTTTGAGGCTGGACAGTTGGAGGTGAAGATGGTCCATCTGCACAACCAAAAATAAATAATATTTTATACAAAAATACCATTTTGTGAGTACTCACCTGAAAAATGGATATTGTTGGTGTGCCACACACCCCGCTTCACTTCTTAAATATTCATCACTTCATGGGTTAATCCACCGCAGGTGACGTAGTGCAGAGAGGAAGTCTTATAACGAGCCCCCTTCCGGCCTATATATACCTGGTACCTCCCTTCAATCACCAGTATATTCAAAAAGCAGTAAAACAAGGTACCAGTATTCCACCAGTAACCTCCAAAATTAATTTTGATATAAATAAAAAAGGGCTTCACCATATAAATGCTTCGGTAATACCGAAAAGGGCGGGTGTGAAGCGGGGTGTGTGGCACACCAACAATATCCATTTTTCAGGTGAGTACTCACAAAATGGTATTATTCTTGGTGTGCCACACACCCCGCTTCACTTCTTAAATATTCATCACTTCATGGGACATCCAAAAGCAGTGTCCACAAGGGAAGGGCATCTCAAGGCCAGGTGAAGCATAACTTAAAGTGGACCAACACCCAGGGGTGATCGGCCCGGAAATCTATAAGATTCCCGGGCCGATCACCCCCCACCCCGCGGGACATCCGAGATCGGGATGTCCCGCGGGGTGAAACCCCCCAGAAACCCCAAAAACACCTTACCTGATCCGCCGCCGCTTCCGCCGCCGCCGCCTCCCGCGCACCCCTCCAGACGTGCGCGCGCCCGCGCCGGCCCTCTGTGAATGGCCGGCGGGGGCGCGCGCACGCCGAGAGTGACGCGCGGGAGGCGGCGGCGGCGGAAGCGGCCTGGACGTTCCTGATCCCCGCCTGGACGTTGGCGGGGATTGGCTGCGGCGCTCACGTGGGAGCGTTGAGAGGTGAGTTTTTTGGGGTTTCTGGGGGGTTTCACACAGCGGGGCACCCCCGATCGGGGTGCCCCGCCGAAGTGGACCAAAACCCAGGATAGTCAAAATCCTGGGTGTTGGTCCACTTTAAATGACTGCAGTCTGCAGAACTTTGCGGCCAAAAACAGCATCCGCTGAGGCCCGCACATCAACTTTGTAAAACTTAGAAAAAGTGTGAACAGAAGACCAGGTGGCGGCCTTACAAACCTGTTCAACAGAAGCTTGGTGCTGAAAAGCCCAAGACGCCCCAACAGCGCGAGTGGAATGAGCAGTAATACGAAAAGGGGGAACTTTTCCCTTAGCAGAATAGGCCGCAGTAACGGCCTGACGTATCCACTTGCTAATGGCAGATTTGGCTGGTGCCAAACCCTTCTTAGGCCCATGGAGCACAACAAAAAAGGAATCCGTCCTACGGAAAGGAGACGTGATAATCAAGTAGTACTTAACACAGCGTACAACATCCAAACAATGCAAAACCCTCTCTTTGTCATTCTTGGGATTAGGACACAAGGAGGGAAGAACAATATCTTGGTTCAAATGAAAAGCAGAAACAACCTTAGGAAGAAAGTCTGGCTTGAACCGAAAGACCACTTTATCCCGATGCCTCTCGAAGTAGGGCGCCTGGATAGTTAAGGCCGCCAATTCTGAGACACGCCGGACAGAAGTGATCGCTACCAAGAAGACAATCTTCTGAGTCAGGGTAGACAAAGCAAAATCTTGCAAAGGCTCAAAAGGAGGAGCCTGAAGAGCCGAAAGAACCAAATTCAAATCCCAAACAGGGAGTAATGGTTTCCTGGGAGGCCGCACATGCGTAACCCCCTGAAAAAAAGTTTTAACTAAAGGTTTAAGCGCAACACGCTTCTGAAAAAAGACAGATAAGGCAGAGACCTGCCCTTTCAATGTACTTAGCTGGAGTCCAGCCCTGATTGTAAAAACTCCAGAATCCTGGGGACCGAAAGGACCCTACAAGGAAAAGATCTTATCTCACACCAAGTGATATAGGCTTTCCAAGTCCTATAGTAGGTGACGGAAGAAGACTTCTTCTGGGCACTGATCAGAGTCTTAATGACTGAATCAGAAAGACCCTCCTCCTTCAGGATGGAGGTTTCAGCCGCCAGGCCATCAAACCCAGCGCTGGTAAATTGAGGTAACACAATTGACCCTGAGTGAGCAGATCGGGCCGAAGAGGCAGAATGAACTGGTCCACTGCCAGCCAAACGATGTCTGCGAACCTTAATCGCTTTCGCCACCTTGGGGCCATGAGAACGCCATACACCCTTTCCAGAGCCAACTTCTGAAGAATTCTGCCCAGCAAGGGCCACGGAGGAAACGGGTATAGAAATCCCAGAGCTCCTCAGTTCAGAGACCTGACGTCCACTGTCAGAGCCAGAGGATCCCGGGAGAGAGACACGAAGCTCGGGAGCCTGAGATAGAGATGAGGGGCCCACAGGTCCACCTCCGGAGTCTCCCATTGGAGACACAATAAGAGAACCACCCGAGGATGGAGAGCTTATTCTTCCAGACGGGGAGAGCACTTGCTCAACCGGTCCGCTACCTGTTCCATCACCTCTGGAATGTAAACCGCCGAGAGACAGGGAACATGGAACAGTGCCCATGTCTGGATCAGGGACATTTCTCTGATGGGTAAGTTGGGCCTCCACTGCCCCTGAAGCCGCAGCTCCTTCCAGAATCTGTCCCATCCCGACAGACCGGTGTCCGTGGTGACACCTCTCCAAGGGAGGGTCAGGAAAGACCTGCCCTATACAAGATTGGTCGAGACCAATCACCACAGGAGGAACTGCCATACACGGGAGGACAATTGGAAGGACTGATCCAACAACAGAGGTTGCTGGACCCAACACGCTAGCAGAAATAGCTGAAGTGTTCTTGTGCGAATTTGGGCAAAAGAAAGACACACAGCGTCTTGATGAGAGTTCAGGCCGGGATGAACCGACCCCTGATTGGACCGTGAGGGAGGGTGAGACTCGAATTCCAGGTTGTGACCTGTCGACACTACCTCCTGGATCCATCTGCCTAGAACCACATGGTTCCAATGGTAGAAGTGTCGCAATAGTCCCCCCACCCGCACGGGTGAGGGCAGCCCCTCATTGCTGAGTGGGCTTATCAGCAGGCTTGGGCTTGGTGCCCCAGGACTGAGTGGGCCGGCCACGGCCCCTCCCCCGAGTCCAACCTGCGCCACTGGTAGCGGGAAAGGACGTACCTTTTCCCGCTCCGAACCTTTGAAAGGAAGGCCTACCGGAACTTGTTCCCCTGAAGGGACCACGAGGCCTTTTGCGTTGTGGCATCTTACCATCTTTTGCGACTGAATCAATTTTCTCCCCAAACAGACGCAACCCCAAAAAGGGGAGGGCTGTGAGTACCTTTTTGGAAGCCGTGTCTGCTGACCACTGACGCAGCCATACTGACCTGCGAATAGCCACCAGCATAGCTGCCGCCTTGCTACTCATAGTCAGCGCATCGTCCTGAGCGGCTAGGACATAAGCCACAAAAGATTCACACTGCTTAAGTGCAGTGAACTGTTTGCAAGCGGGATCAAGATCCTCATATAGCCCCTGAATTAGGGACTTAATTGCCAATAGAAGAAGGGCTGAAGCACATACCGGGCGCAATGCTGACCCGGAATAGATAAAACCATGTCGAGCGTATTGGTCAATCCTGCGATCTTCCCCATCTTTGGGGACAGTGGTCTCAGCAGATTGTACCATAGCCGAGCTGGAGAGTCCTAGTACAGGGGTATCGACGTCCGGAGGGACAGACCACAGCCTCACCAATTCTGGTGGAAAAGGATAACGCTTTTCCCAAATGGAAGGAATTCCAGATAACCGTGTGGGATGTTCCCATTCCTTAAGAACCACCCTCTCAAAGTGGTGCTGTCTGGGAAAGACCAAACTCGGCTGAGGCTCTTTAAATAACTGACCCTTTGGCGGGGCGGCCGCCTCAGGCGTATCTAAACTCAAAATATTAAACATTTGAGCCAGAATGGAGGGGGTGTCAAAAACAACCCCCTCTGACCAATCGCCGATCTCATCAGCCACATGCTGACCTGTCGGCTCATCTGACTCCGACGGGAGTTCATCCTCGTCAGGGGATCCATCGGACCATTCCACAGGTTCACAAAACTGGTCCTGTGGAGCCGAAGGTACCTGAGTCAGGTGCCTTCGTTTTGTAGCGGTTTTAAACGCTGCTTTAACGGGCATCATTTTTCGGGGGCAGGGCTGTGCTGCTGCCTCGGAATGCGAATCCCCACTTTTGACAGTGTCATGCGGGGTCCGGAATAGAGATGGAGAGGTAGGAGATGATGAAGGATGCGATGGCATCGCAGCCGAAGCAACGGACTGGCGCGCAATAGTCTGTTTTGCACAAGGGATGCAAATAAAAGATATCATCAGCTGGGAGTGAAACCCCACAACCTACGCACCCCCCAAACGGAACAGCAGAACCGTTTCCGGAATCTACGGAAGCCTCCATATGGTGATTTATGGTATTCGCAATAATGGGACTTTTAAGGCATAAGCCGACCCGGGATGCCCCCTTTATTTTAGTAATGTCCCGGAAGGGAGGATTTATATAATTTTTTTTTTATTTTTTTTTTTAAGTTTAGGTCCCCTTTAATAGAAACTATATATATATACTTATATATAGTCTATGTATATAAACATTCAAATCAATCCCAATAATTAGCCAGGCACATAGAGCCGGAGGGCTAGCATAAGCAGGGATCCCAGGATCTGCAAGGCAAGAAAACAACCATCAGATCCTTCACATGTGTATAACATATAAGTATGGCACCAAGTGCCCTTAAATGACCCCCCCTTGATAATAGTGATTTCTCACTGTATTATTAAACAATATCTCCCATTTAACGGCCCCAACGGGAGGGGCCGCTTACCTGTACCGCAATCAGCCGGTAAGCCTGCAGCCAGCAGCCATGAGCCGGCAGAAGACAAAGTGCGAAGAACAGTCCAGGAGGGCAGGTGCACACTTACCTTGAGTATGTCGGGTGCCAAGGCCGCGGTGGCGCCGCTTTACAACAAGTTAGATAAAGGGCCAGCACACCAATAGTTAAATCAAATAGACTTGTATTAAATGATATCCAGCAAGATAAGGTACATACAGACCATTCAGCTGCATCAAAGTCCATAAGATAGGGTAGGTGATAGCAGAACAGTGTCCATAAGCCGACGTTTCGGGGGTGTAAAAAACCCCCTTCCTCAGGGCAGACAAACAACAGTGGCAAGACCGCAGCTTGCCTTTTAAAGGTCAGAGGTGCTGTGATTACCACCTGACGTGATATGACGTCAGAGGGTCAAACTGTAGCACACTAAATGGACAAAAAACACAAATTGTTAATCAAAAGAATGAAAAATACTCACCAAGCCGTCGGAGCGTGCCACTGGGGCACAACTCCGTCACCGCCAGAGACCGATCACATAGTGACCGGCATCGTTCCTGTCTGCCCAGGAAGGGGAGATGACGCTGGGCTCCAAATCTGCCCAGTAACCGGTGACAGGGCAGCAGGGGCGACCGGATAGGCCGCGCCTGCTGTCCGTCATCAAGCTCGCAGGGGCAGACGTCACCCTTGCAAAGCGTCCGCAGGCATGGAAACCATGTCAGCGGCGCCCTCTCCAGTGACCCTGCGCCGTCAGCTCACCTTACCAGCGGTGAGAGCTATAAGCTCCCGGCCTGGTCGTTACAAATAAAGCATTTACGTTGTGGCAATCATATTTTAGGAAGAAGAAGAGAAAGAGTAAAGGAAAGGGGGAGAAGGAACGTGAGAGAAAAAGGAAAAGGGGGAGCGCGTGAGAGAAAGAAAGAGAGAGAAAGAGAGAAAAGAAACAAAGGGGATGCACGCAGCAGAAATGAGCTGTGAGCCAAAAGGGGGGGGGGGGGGGGAACAGGTAGAGAACCAAAGGAAGGGACGCAGAAGAAACTGTGACTAGAGGGGAACGGAGACATAAGAAAAGGAGCTGAAGAGATAAATAGGAATGAAAGGGAACGGTCAAAGGTAAAACAATAGAAAGACACAAGGTGTAAACATACCAAGGGAAAACCACAGAAGGGGAAGTGAAGCAAAACAGAACACAAAAACCACAGAAGAAACAAAAAACAAAACAAGAAACAAAAAACACAAAACAAAAACCTAAAACAGTAAACAAAGAACAAAAAACAAAAAAACAACCGACTAAAAAGCCAAAAGGACAGAAACAGGAGGGAACCAGAGAGAAGGGGAAGAACAGGAAAGGAATGGGAAGAGCCACCATGTAGAGAGGACAAGGGTGGAAAAGGAGGAGGACTAGAGAAGGAAAAAAGGGAAAACTAGAAAAAGGGAAAAGACAAAACCAATAAGACAAAGAAAAAGAGAAAGAGAAAAGAAAAAAGAGAGAAAGGGACAAAGACATGATACTGAGACAGAAGGTGAAGCCAGAAAGGGGAGCAAAAAGAAGGAACGGAGCCCAAAGAAAAAAGAAGAAAGAAAAATGAAAAAAGGAAAAAAAAAAAAAAAAAAGAAAAAAGAAAAAGGAAAAAAAGAAGAAAAAGAAAGAAAAAAGAAAAAGGGAAAAAAAGAAAAAGGAAAAAAGAAAAAGGAAAAAAAGAAAAAAAGAAAAAAGAAAAAGGAAAAAAAGAAAAAGAAAAAAGAAAAAAGAAGAAAAGAAAAAAGGTAAAAGAAGTGAGCAGCAGTGGTACAGGTACTAATTCAATTATCAACGTTGTGTGAGAAAACAAGAGAAGCCAAAAGAGGTATTTAGACCTCTTGGTTGGACGGTGTCCAATTCATGAATCCAGTAAGTCTCGCGTTGCAATAACCGAAGATGGCGGTCACCGCCGCGATGTGGTCGTTCCACTTGTTCTATGACCATGCCACGGAGCTCTGATGTCTGATGTTTATGGCGTACAAAGTGGATAGCTACAGGTTTGTCATAGTCAAGAGTCTCACCATCCTGGTGTTTCTTGATGCTAATCCTCACATCACTTCGGTGTTGTTGAAATCGTTTCTTGAATGGCCCTATGGTTTTTCCAATGTAAAGTAGGCCACAAGGGCACTTGAGAAGATAAACACAGTAGTCTGTGAGACAAGAATAAGTTCCTCGGATCTTATAACGTCTCCCAGTGTGCGGGTGGGAGAATTCTGAACCCAAAATGAGCGAGTTGCACACATTGCATGAGTTGCATCTGAAACAACCCGTCCGGGAGGATATCTTGACGGGCGGTTTCCTGTATTTCTCCACTGGGTCAGCCCTTACTAGAGAATCTCTGAGGTTTCTACTTCGTTTATATACTTTCATAGGGGGGATCTTCACCACGGGGCACAGTGTTTTATCTGAGGTCAATATGGTACTATATTTATTCATGACGCGTTCGATCGTTGGAGCCGCCTGATTATATGTCACCATGAAGGGCACTCTCTCTACCTTAGGGGTCCTAGACTTTTCTTCCCCCAGCCATATTTGTTCAGCACGGCTTTGGGTCTTAATAAGTAAGTCTTCTGGATAGCCCTGTGTGCGAAATTTTTCAAACATCCGTTGTAGTTGTGCTTTCCGGGTATCAGGTTTGGTATTCACCCTGTATACCCTCAAGAATTGTGATATTGGCAAACTGTTGGGTGCGCGCTGTCAAACCTCAGCAGCGTGTTCCGGTCTGTAGGTTTAGTATAGAGACCCGTGGTGATAGTACCATCATCAGCTTTGGAAATTGCCACATCTAGGAAGGTTACATAGTTCTCAGAAATCTCCGGGTTAAAGGTGATAGTTGGGAAAACGGAATTGATGTGTTCGATGAACATATCCAAGGATGCTCTGTCTCCATGCCATACAGTGATGACATCATCAATATAGCGTCCCCAATACTTGACATGTGCTATATATAAAGGTGACGGAAAGATATACCGTTCTTCCAAGAATCCAACAAACAAGTTAGCAAAGGATGGAGCTATTGCACTCCCCATCGCGGTCCCGAGAATTTGTTTGAAGAATGTCTGTTCAAACCTGAAGTAATTGTTATGCAGGACGATCTCCAACCCAGTCACAATGTATTCCACTGGAATCTCTGGAGGGTTAAGCGTGAGGAAATGTTTGACTGCTTTTATCCCGTGATCATTCGGGATATTGGTGTAGAGAGAGGAGATATCCATGGTCACTAGCAGATCCTCTGGTTGAATCTCAACCTCTTTGAATTTCTGCAGAAAATCTCCAGTATCCTTCAGGTACGATGGTAACAAGCGTACATACGGCTGGAGATAGTAGTCAAGCCATTGCGCTAATGGCTAGAAGACAAAGTGGCTAGAAGACAATGGCAGAAGACAAAGTGCGGCCGTGCGCCCACGTGCCTTCCTGTTTTGAAGGAAGCTGGGAAGCTGGGACCCCCCCTACGCTGATCAGCTGGAACACTTTACAGCTGATCCAGCACGCGCGTCCAGGCAGCGGAGGGGGGAGGGTAAAAACCGCATGTGCTGACAAAGCTCAATGAATGCCAGGCGAGGAGAGGGGAGAGGGGGTAGGGGGCCACAAGCAACCAACTGCCAGAGAGGTGGCCAGCCCATACCCAGCGCAAGCTGCCCTAAAGCAGACCCAAAATATACACATGCTACAGTGAATGTATAAACATGACATATATGTTAACATGCAGTGATACAGTGAAACACACATACTAAAGCACACCCTCACCACCCCCCCAACAGGAGAGAAAGGGGCTACGGGGACCCTCGGGACAGGGGCATCCCATTTCCGGATCACCATGCCGGTTCGCCGCATTGCCCCACGCATGAGGTCGAGCGGTAGGAGATAAGCTCCTAGGCACTTAAAGTGCCATCTACCATTTGCCCGGTGAGCAGCCAAGGCTGGGAGGCTTCCTATTTCACCATAAAGGTATACAAACTCAAACCGGGCAGAAATAGACCAAAAGGGGGGTGGCGGGGTAAGAATACCCCGGCCTACCTGTAAGCAGGAGACTTCCAACTTCTGACTTGTCAGCAAGCAGAGAGAAAAAATACTGGTGATTGAAGGGAGGTACCAGGTATATATAGGCCGGAAGGGGGCTCGTTACAAGACTTCCTCTCTGCACTACGTCACCTGCGGTGGATTAACCCATGAAGTGATGAATATTTAAGAAGTGAAGCAGGGTGTGTGGCACACCAAGAATAAAGCTACTGACCCAGAACAGGTACACAGTAGCAGACAGTTATTTTTGGCATGGGAGCGCTCTTCCAAGGGGCTCACTGAGAGAAGCTGGAGCAGCAGGTGACAAGAACATGTTTACATGATATCTGCAATGGCAGCTCATCTCTCACCAGAAGAAAATCCAAGAGATAAACTGTCGGCTGAAACATTCGCATTCGCACTTCCAAATCTGGCCCCAAGCATTGCATCCGGCATAGGTGCAGCTGAAAGAAACGTAAGAGGGAAAAGGAGAAAGCAAAATGAATGTCTCTATGTTTGAGCGAGAGCCTGTGGCCCTGAAGAAGAAAGCTTCTTACATTTTTTTTCAGGAGTTAAAATACAGCATTCAAAACAATTCATGATAATGAAGGCATTTCACTGCACATGTGTTTTTAACACCTAAAACTTTCACTCAGAACAGGTAAAAACAGGTAAAAAAAATCATTAAACTGGACCTTCATTCTAAATCAGAGCCTATCTAATATGTTTTCCCCCTGTACATACAGATTGCCCACATTAATCCGGACCTTCACCCTGAATAAGAGCCTATCTTGTATGTTTCCCGAACCCTGTACATACAGATTGCCCACATTAATAATCATCCTACCTGCATCTACTGCATTTTCTGAGACTTTAAACATCCAAGATGGAGGCCCATGGAGTCTCAGGCTGCCTGCAAACAGGAAGAGTCTTCTGCCTGTGCCGCTCTGCATTCTGGGATTGCTGACCTTTTCCTGACCCCAGCTCTGCTATTCTTAGTATACAGTACGTCCTGCTCCAGATATTGTACTTACACTTGGGTAATCCTCCGCCAGATGGCGCTGCACTGCAGAGACATGCAAAAACAGGCTCCTCCCGGCCCCTCAAATACCCGGGGACCTCCCACAAATCCCCAGATTTCTCTGCAGTGCCGACTGCGAAGACATGAAGTATCACTCTCTCGCAGGTGAGCGGGGCTATTACAGCCTGTGGCCCTGTTGGACTATTCCCACCCGTCCTCTTTGTGATGTGCCTCCCAGCCTGGGCTGCGCTGGTCGGGTGAAGGTAGGCAGCACCATGTGTGCTCATGGAGCGCTGCTCCTCCGCAGTCCCCCACCAAAGGGTAGGCGGTATAGGCTGATGGTGAGCCTCTATGCCCCGTGTAGCAGTGGGCCCTGTACAAAGGGCCGCCATCCTCCCTCGTTCCCCCCGGGGAAAGAAAGGGGGGGGGGGTGTGCCCTGTGTATGGTTATTACACGTATATGGCCTTTGTTCTGTCTTTGGACTTTTATATATATATGGTGTCAGCCGGCGCGCCTTTTTGTATTTTACTCGTATAACTGCTGCCGCCGCGCGCGTTCTTTCCTTCGTTGGATGTTCTGCGCCGGGCGGCGGCGTTACCTCAGACGCCTCTGTGTTCTCATTGGCTGCTGGTTGGGCTTCGCGCTCTTCGGGAGGGCTCCGCGTCATGGCACGCTGTGGCCTGTCCTTCGAGGTACACGGCACCATTTTGTCTGTTCGCGCGCGACGTTCCTACTTACCGTGGTCCGTAAGTGCCCTCGCGGGCAGCTTATACTCATTGTAGTGTTTCGGTTCTGACACCATTCTCTTCTCATTGTGTCTTTCAGACTGGTGAACACCATTGGCTTCTGCCGGCCCGGTGTAATTGATAGCTTCCCTAGCGGGTCTTTGGGGCATCCAGGGTTGCTTATAGCGTCAATCCCTGCTGGCATATTGAGCCTAAAAAATCACCATATGGAGGCATCTCAGAATTATGTGACCGGGGTCCCCCTGGGACAAGACCGGCTGTGTATAGCGTGTGGTCAACCCCATGCTGGCGCTGACAGGGCACGGGTCTGCGTACCCTGTGCCGATCAAGCGCTGACCCTGCAATCAGGCTTGCCAGTGGCTGCACCTCGCTTCAATTCACCTATCTCCCCAGGCTTAAATCTCACTCCTGCTGAGTCGCATACAAGTGGGGATTTGCAGCCTGTTGTGTCTTCCAGACTGCCTACGGCTGAACAGATTATTGCGAGGTTGTCAAAGCGCAAGGGCCCTGGTAAGAAGCGGCACTTGACGCCTCATGTTACTGTTTTCCCTATGGGAACTGAGGAGTTTACTACTCTGTGTGGCTATACCCCTTCTGATGAAGGAGAGCTCTTCTCTGACTCAGGCTCATCTGATGGGAGGCCGAGGGGCCCAGAGTGACACTGACGATTTGTTGATCAAGGTCTTTGAGGTTCTGTCTATCTCTCTCCCTGGTGAGGCTCCCAAGCAGCAGAGAGGGGAGCGTTTCCATACAGCGACTGCACGTTTGGAATTCCTGAAGCAGGCACATTTTCATAATCTTGTGCTCAAGGAATGGGAGTGCCCCAGTAAACTTCCAGAGGTCCCAGGGGACTGGGATACGAAGTACCCTTTTCCCCCTGAGGTGGTTAATTGTTGGTCATCCCCCCCCCCCCCCCGTGGTGGATACCCCGATCATAGGGGTTCCTAACCCCCCCTTTATTGCAGCCCCCGCTTATACTACCCTTCGGGATGCTGAGGACCGGAGCATTGACCTGCTGGCCTCCCACGCCTTTACATGTGCAGGCACGGCGCTGCGCCCGGTCTGTGCCGCGGCTATAACTGCCGTGGCCGCTAGAACCCTCATCAGAAAGATGCTTGATCGTCCCCCTGATGATCTCCCCTGGGATGTGTTTAATGCACTCTCCAGTTGTGATGTGTTTGTAAAATTTATCCTATTAACATTGGATGACACCATTAGAATGTGTGCAAGAACTTCTGCCCTTGTGGTGGCTATACGTCGATTGGTCTGGCTGCGACAGTGGGGTGCTGACAATGCTGCAAAGAAGACTCTTACCGGGCTTCCCTTTAGAGGGCTACGCCTGTTTGGGGCCTGTCTAGACCTGTTTGGTAAGAAGGGTAAGTCACCCCAACGCAGGCGGTCGTCCCGGCCCCCTCAGGGCAGGGGCACCCCTCTTCCCCCCTACCATAGTGTTAAACAAGAACCAGGGGTGTCCTTCGCGGGGGCTCGCGCAGACTCCTGCCCCAGGAGCAGCAGACAACGCCCTGGCCCCTCCGGCGGGGCTAAGCCCAAATCTTCCACCAAGCCCCCTCAAGCATGATGGGGCGCCCTCGCCCGTCTGGGTGAGGGGATGGCTGCGGCACCTTGCTCTTGTCAGGAGGCATCACGCCTCATACTGGTGGATTCAGGAGGTAGTGTCCTCCGGATACAAGATAGAGTTTGCTGCGCGGCCTCCCCAAGATTATCAGGTCCCGGGTACTCCTGGTCTCTGTCTCTGTTCAGTTGCTGGTGCAGGCCATGCAAGGCCTGCGGGGTCTGGGGGTCACTTGCAGATTGCCCTTAACAGACAGAGGCAAGGGACGCTACACCAACCTTTCCACAGTTCCCCAAAAGGATGGGTCAGTCTGGCCCATTCTGGATTCACAGATTTTCGGCAATTCGTCAATTACAGGCAGTTTCTGCATGGATGCTCTGGGGGCTTCTTGCAGTCTGTGGAGATCAAAGATGCTTGTTTTCACATCCCTGTGTCTTCTGGGCACCGAGGGTCTTCAGGTTCGCGTTGGAAGTCCAACACTGCTAATTTGTGGCCTTGTTATCTGGCCTCTCTTCAGCTCCCAGAGTGCTCACCAAGGTGCTGACGGGGGTGATGTCTCTGATGAGACCAAGGGGCGTCCGGGCGATGACCTACCTGGACGTCCTTATCACTTCCCAGTCTCTACGTCAGGCTAAGTTGGATACTCGGCTGGTGGTGTCCATTGGGAGTCATTGGATGGGTGATCAATCACCCCGAGTCCTCATTGTCCCCTTCATTGGTAACTCCATTCCTAGGAATGGATCTGGATACTGTTCAGGCGAGAATCTTCCTTCCTCAGCAATAAAGTGGACAATCTGGTTGCATGGGTTCATCCTAGCTGTCCCTGTCCCTCCACCAGGCAGGGGATGCAGCTGGTGGGCCCGTTGGTGGCTTGCTCCGAATAGGTCCCTTATGCTCCGCCCCCCTTGGGCCCTTCTGCAACTTCTCCTATTGTTAGTTCAGGACAAGGATCCAGCATCCCTGGAGCAGGGTCTGTGTGCCTTCCCCCCTGGTAAGGAGGTCCCTCTTGGAGTGGATGAACTCAAGGAACCAGTCTAGGGGCAGTTCCCTTCTTGCTCCTTCCTGGAGACGATCACCATGGATGCCAATCTATCAAGTTGAGGGGGTTTCTTCTGAAACTCCCTGCGGTTCCAGGGGAGGTGGGCAGTAGGAGGTCCATACACCCATCAATGTTTGAAACAGTGAGCGTTCAGGTTAGTTCTAACTCGCTTGACTACTCCTCTTCGGGGGCGCCCGCCTGTTCGGGGGCGCTCGGTCTGTCTGACGACAGTGGCCTACATTAATCATCTGGGAGGGACCCGGAGCAGGAGGGTCCTCCAGGAAGTGTCTCTGATCCTGATCTGGGTGGAGGACAATGTTCCCTGCATATCAGTGGTATTCTCTCCGATGGGGGTCCCTCTGCGACAAGATGTGCTAATCCCTGTGTCACTATGGGGTCCAACCAGTTGTGGATCTGTTTGTGTCCCGTCACTATCACAAGCTCTCGGCCCTTGTTTCCCTGTCCCAGGATCCTCTGGCCGTGGTCATGATGCCTTAGTAACGTCATGGCAGGACATTCTGTTCTGTATGTCTTTTCTCCATTCCCCCTGCTAGGCAGGGTTCTGCGCAAGATTGCTCTGGAAGGGGGGACCAGTGATTCTGGTGGCCCCCGGGTGGCCAAGAAGAGTGTGTTTGCAGACGTGGTACAGAGGGCAGTAGATCTGTACGTTCTGCCAGGAGTGCCAGCTCTGCTCACTCAGGGCCCCTTTACGTCACCCCAATCTACAGACTCTGGCCTTGACGGCCTGACTGCTGAAACATCTATCTTGATGGAGACAGGCTTATCTGTCTCGGTGATTGAGACTATGGGAAGACTAGGAGCGAGCTTCTTCTTCTTCCATCTATTATAGGGTATGGCAAACCCATATTGATTGGTGTGAGTCTAGGTCTCTTCCCTGTCGGGCGTTCTCTGTTCCCAGGGTTCTAGAGTTATTACAACATGGGTTGGAGTTGGGTCTCCAACTCAGTACTCTGAAGAGTCTGGTTCTGCCCTGTCCGCCTTCCTTTAGAAGTCTTTTGCTCAGTTTTCCTTGGTTAAGACTTTCTTTCAGGAGGTTACTCATGTGCGTCCCCCATGTAATCCTATGGTCCCTGTTTGGGATTTGAACTTGATTCTGTCTGCCTTGCGGGGTGTTCCCTTTGGACCTATTCAGGATGTTGTCTGGCCGTTCTTACCCTCAAGGTTGTCCTTCTGGTGGCTGTTACTTCGGTCAGACGTGTGTCTGAGCTGGCGGCTCTGTCTTATCTGGCCCCCATTCTTTGAGATACACCAGGATAAGGTGGTGTTCCACTTTAAGACGGACTTTCTGCCTAAGGTGGTGTCTTATGTTCTTTGATTCAAGATATTGTTCTTCCTTCTGTGCCTTATTCCTAGCAACGCTGAGGAAAGGGTTCTGCATTCCTTGGACAGGTGTTGGAAGTTTTCCTTGGTAGTCACTGTGTCCTTTAGGAGAACTGATGCTCCTTTGGGCCTACGGCCACTCCATCCTGAATGCGCCCGATCTCGTCTGATCTCGGGGGGGGGGGCTAGACGGCGTTGGGCCTGGTCATTACTTGGATGGGATGGTTCCTTCTGGTCCTAGGAAAGGTTGTTTGTGTTTGGCTTCTGCCAAGTCTACTGTTAGCGAATGGATTCGTCAGGCTGTTACTCAGGCCTATTCCACTAAGGGGAAGAATCTTCCCTTTCGCCTTACTTCTTATTCTACTCGTGCTTTTGGTGCCTCTTGGGCTTTTCAGCACTGCTGTTAAACAAGTTTGCTAGGCCGCTACTTGGTCTTCTATTCATACCTTTTCAAAGTTTTACAAGATTGATGTTAGGGCCTCAGTTCATGCTGTCTTGGCCGCAAGGTTTTGCAGGTGACAGTGGTTTTAACGGTCTGCTGTTGCCTTTTTTGTTGAGGATCCCTACTTTATGGACACTGCTATTGGATGTCCCAAGTGTAAGTACTATATCTGGAGAAGAACGTACTGTATACTAAGAATAATACAATTCTGTGAAATACTCACCTGTAGAATTGATATTATTTGTATACAGTACGCCCTGCTCCACCCCACACTGGTTTTTGCATTATTCTGGATCCCCTGTATGGTGATTATTATCATTGTTATAGTTACCAGTTTTGGTGGTTAAATTCTCCCGGCTTCTTGTTCACTGCTTTTCAATGCTGGGGATTTGTGGGAGGTCCCCGGGTATTTGAGGGGCCGGGAGGAGCCTGTTTTTGTGCAGCGCCATCTGGCGGAGGATAACCCAAGTGTAAGTATTATATATGGAGCAGGACGTACTGTATACAAATAATATCAATTCTACAGGTGAGTATTTCACAGAATTGTATTTTTTTGTGCAAAGCACAGCTATAACCCTGCTCTCCTGCACTTCTGACCCCCCTCAACCCCTCAGTATGCGATACTACAGAACCAAGATGGCGGCGCCCGTATCCTAGAGTGCTGAACAGAGTTGCAGGCCAGTGGGGGAAAGAATAAAAAGTAAGTGACAGAAAATACCATTTTGTGAATACTCACCTGTAAAATGGGTATTATAAGTATGTCACACACCCCACTTCAAACATTAATTATTACACTTGGGTTATACCACCAGCAGGTGGCGACGTTGCAGAGGAGTCATGAAAATACCATTTTGTGAATACTCACCTGTAAAATGGGTATTATAAGTATGTCACACACACCCCACTTCAAACATTAATAATTACACTAGGGTTAACGCACCTCTAGGTGGCAGCATTGCAGAGAACTTCTCCAAAAAACTTCAACAGGCCCCTCCCGGTCTATACATACCTGGTACCTCCCAAGAACCTCCCAGTATTAGAACAGCAGTAAGACAAGGTACCAGAACCAACAATGTAACCCTCAACGTAAAGAACTAAACTTCACCAAATAAAGAGCCAGGATACCGAAAAGGGCGGGTGAAGTGGGGTGTGTGACATACTTATAATACCCATTTTACAGGTGAGTATTCACAAAATGGTATTATTCTAAGTATGTCACACACCCCACTTCAAACATTAATAATTACACTAGGGACATCCAACAGCAGTGTCCAGAAAAGGGTGGGTATCCGAACAGGCAATAACGCAGAAAAAACTCAAACCACTGCAGCCTGCAAAACCTTGCGGCCAAAAACAGCATCCGCTGAGGCCCGCACATCAACCTTATAGAACTTAGAAAAGGTATGAACAGAAGACCAAGTTGCAGCCTTACACACTTGTTCAACCGAAGCCTGGTGCTGAAAAGCCCAGGACGCACCAACCGCACGAGTAGAGTGAGCAGTAACTCGAAAAGGGGGATCCTTCCCCTTAGCCGAATAAGCACCAACAATGGCCTGACGAATCCATTTACTAATGGAAGATTTGGCCGGAGCCAAACCCTTCCTGGGCCCACATGGCACAACGAAAAAGGCATCAGTCTTACGAAAAGAAGACGTAGCACGTAGATAGTACCTGACACAACGTACCACATCCAAGCAGTGCAAAGCACTCTCCTTGACATTCTTAGGCTTAGGACACAAAGAAGGAAGAACAATGTCCTGGTTAAGATGAAAAGCAGAGACCACTTTAGGGAGAAAATCTGACTTGTAACGAAAAACCACTTTGTCCTGATGATCCTCAAAATAAGGAGCCTGAATAGACAAAGCTGCCAGCTCTGAAACACGCCGAACCGAAGTGATGGCCACCAGAAAGGCAACCTTCTGAGTAAGAATGGACAAAGCAACATCCCGCAAAGGCTCAAAAGGAGGAGCCTTAAGAGCAGAAAGAACCAAATTCAAATCCCACACTGGGAGCAAAGGCTTCCTAGGAGGCCGCACATGCGAAACCCCCTGGAAAAAAGTCTTGACCAAGGAATGACTAGCAAAAGATATCTGGAAAAAAATAGACAAGGCAGAAACCTGCCCCTTCAAGGTACTCAGCTGAAGACCGGAGTCCAGCCCCGACTGAAGAAAATCCAAAATCCTAGACACAGAAAAGACCCGGCAAGGCAAAGACCTAGCCTCACACCAATCAATATAAGATCTCCAATACCTGTAATAGATGGAAGAAGAAGATCTCTTCCTGGCACTAATAAGAGTCTGAATGACCGCATCCGAAAGACCCTCCTCCTTTAAGATGGAGGTTTCAGCAGCCAAGCCGTCAAAGCCAGCGTTTGTAAACTGGGGTAACATAGTTGACCCTGAGTGAGAAGATCTGGCCGAAGAGGCAGATCGAACTGATCTACGGCCAGACGAACGATGTCCGCGAACCACACCCGCCTTGGCCACCTTGGAGCCACGAGAATGGCGGGAACTCCCTCCAGAACCAACTTTCGCAGAACCCTGCCTAGCATGGGAATCGGAGGAAACAGATAAAGAAACCCCAGGTCCCTCCAGCTCAGGGTCATGGCATCCACCGCCAGAGCCAGAGGGTCCCGGGACAGGGACACAAAGGACGGAAGCTTGTGATTGTGACGAGAAGCAAACAGATCCACCTCCGGCGTCCCCCACCGGAGACAAAGTGACCGAAACACCTGGGGATGGAGAGACCACTCCCCCCGACGGGACGCACACCGGCTCAGAAAATCCGCCTCTGTGTTTTCCACTCCCGGAATGTAAACTGCCGAGATGCAAGGGACATGAGATGCAAGTGACATGAGACCAAAATCAGAGACACCTCCCTGTGGGCACCCAGACTGCGAGTCCCTCCTTGGTGATTGATGTAAGCAACCGCCGTCTGATTGTCTGAGCGAACCTGAACCGGCAGACCTTGTAAATGATGCGTCAAGCGAGACAGAACCAACCTGATGGCTCGCAATTCCAGAACATTGATGGGCAAGTGGGCCTCCTGAGGGTCCCACTGCCCCTGAAACCGAAGATCCTTCCAAAAACCTCCCCAGCCTGACAAACTGGCATCCGTGGTGACAGTTTCCCAAAGCGGAGTCAGAAACGACCTGCCCTTCAGAAGGTTGTCCGAGACCAACCACCACAGAAGGGACTGCTGAACCCGAGGGGACAACCGGAAGGACCGATCCAACGACCCCGGACACCGGTTCCAAGACGCCAAAAGATGAAGTTGAAGAGTCCTCGTATGAAACTGAGCAAAGGGAACTGCCTCGAACGAGGCCACCATCAACCCCACCAGTCTCATCCCCAGACGAATGGACGGATGAGGATGGGAGAGGAGCAGCTGGACCAATTCCTGAATCAACAGAACCTTGGCCTGAGGAAGAAACACTCTGTGCTGGCAGGAGTCCAATGACATCCCCAGAAAGGTCACCACCCTGGCCGGAATCAGCGAGGACTTGGGGTAATTGATCACCCAGCCGAACCTCTCCAACATAGACACCACCGTGCTGGTGTCCCCCTCTGCTTGACTGAAGGAAGGAGCCATGATGAGAAGATCATCCAGGTAAGGCACAATGCGCCCCCCGGCAGCGTCAGCGTCTGCCGGCGGAGACCGCGCTCAGACCTCAAGGACGGGACCGGCGGAGCAAACCGCCGGTTCCCAGTGCGCACAAACACAGACCCACACACTGATAATCAGATCCCCCCCCCCTGAGCAGACCGGACACGCAGGCTGCAAGCGCCGGACACGGCGCTCAGCCACAGGCGGGACCGCGGCGCAGCGCCCCTCCCGGCTCCTGAGGGGAGAGGACAGACACACAGACAGGGGGGACAGAGGGACACCCAGGCAATAAAGGCAGTCACAGTAAAAATCACGAAAAGCCTCACAATGTAGCAGCGCAGCAGCCACACTCACACAGCATGTCACCGTCCCCAGCGCGCCCCACACCCCGGAATGTGAAATAACGATATCCCAGGGCTAGGCACATCCTGACCGCTAAACTCCTATTAAATGGGGCATCCCACATCCGGATCACCACTCCGGGAATCCCGCTATGCCCCGCAATGAAGGGTCGAGCGGAGGAGCTAATCTCCTAGGCACCAATGGTGCCGGCTACCTTTTTGCCCGGCCTACAGCCGAAGCTGGGAGGCTGCCATTAAATAGTATACTCTCAAACAAGAGCCGGGCAGAAATAGACCACGGGGGGGGGGGGGGGCCGGGGGGATACCCCGGCTACCTGCAAGCAGGAGACTTCTTTCTTCTGTCTTGTCGCCACCTTGCAGAGAACAACACTGGGAGGTTCTTGGGAGGTACCAGGTATGTATAGACCGGGAGGGGCCTGTTGAAGTTTTTTGGAGAAGTTCTCTGCAATGCTGCCACCTAGAGGTGCGTTAACCCTAGTGTAATTATTAATGTTTGAAGTGGGGTGTGTGACATACTTAGAATAAACGAGCCCCTCCCGGTCTATACATACCTGGTACCTCCCACTCATTCCCCAGTATTCAAACAGCAGTAAACCACACACAGCGCCGGATAGCCACCAGCAAGGCAGTAGCCCTGCCACACATCAGCATGGCATCCTCCTGAGCGGCCAGGATAAAAAACAAAAAAGCATCGCAGCGCTTAAGCCCAAGGGACTCATCACTGGTGGGCTCGAGATCCACCCCCAAGTCCCTGACAATAGACCTGACAGCAAAAGTCAACAGGGCCGAAGCACAGACAGGCCTTAACACCGAACCCGCACATACAAAACCGTGACGGGCAAGCTGATCAACCCGGCGATCCTCGCCGTCCCTGAGCGAAGTCGTGTCAGGGGAATGCACGACCGCCGTGTTGGACAGTCCCAGGACCGGAGTATCTACCTCAGGGGGAACAGACCAACGCTTCATCAATTCCGCCGGAAAGGGATACTTCCTATCCCAACTAGACAGCACACCAACAAGACGTGTAGGTTGCTCCCAGGTTGCTTGAAAACAATTTCTTCAAAATGCTGTTGACTGGGAAACTCCAAACGCTGCTTGGACACCCCAAAAAGCTGACCCTTAGGCCTAGGAGCAACAACCGGAGGCTCCAAATCCAAAACCTCAAACATCTGGCTCAGAATGGTAGAGGAATCGAGAGGGAGGACATCATCCTGATCCCCCTCAGAACCCAGCAACTGCTGAACATCAGAATCTTCTTCCTCAATGAGCTCACCTTCTTCACGGGGACGATCCGACCAATCCAGATCTCCCACCACTTCCTCATCTGAATCCGGCGGAGGCGGAGACAGATGCTTCCGCTTAGCTGAAACCTTCTGAGCGGCTATAGCAGAAAACCGCTTCTCAAGGCTGGTCAAGCGGACACATACATCAGACTGCGAATCCCCGCCCAGGACAACGTCACACGGGGTCCGGAATAAACGAGGGGGAGAGGGAGATGGCGCGGCTGAAGAAGTGCTAGGCACCGGAGTACTGGACTGCCGTGCAATGTTCTGCTGTGCACAAGGGATACACAAAATGACATCATCTCCCTGGAGCGGAGTCCCACAACCCCCGCACACCTTGGATTGTCCCGAAGAACCATTCCCGGTATCTGTGGCAGCCTCCATGTGGTGAAATTTATGGTATTCGCAGAACCCAGGGATTTATGCGGTACGCGACCCGGGATGCCCCTTAATAACCTAACAATTGTCTAAGGATAGTCACAAGATCCTGACCCAGGGGAATAGCATAAGACCCTTATAAAAGTATATAAAAATATAAATATATATATATATTGCAATGAAAAAACACCCCCCACGAGCCAGGTATATATGACCGGGAGAGCCCTGCCAGACGGGATCCCAGGATCTGAAAAACACAAAGGGAGAGGGACAGGCGTCAATCCAGCACCATATACCAGCATAACATACAAAACCCCCCTTACACCACCACCCCCCTCATTAACCAGAGACACAGGAACTGGTTAATACAAAACCAGCACCTTAAAGATGCGCCGGAGCGAGGAGGAAGGAGGAGGAGGAGGAGAGGACGCAAACCGAGGGGCCATCGCAAGGAAACTAAAACGCCTACCTGAGAGAAAAACCGCGCAGCCAGGCACCGCAGAAGATGGCGGCCCGCACACAGCGCAGTGAAGGAGGAGAAGGCAAGCTCCGGGAGCGCGGGAGCCGAGAAGGCCCCGCCCCTCCGGGACATCCAATCAGTGCGCGGCCCGCGCGCGCGCGACCCCGCCCCCCGGCAGCGTCAGCGTCTGCTGGCGGAGACCGCGCTCAGACCTCAAGGACGGGACCGGCGGAGCAACCCGCCGGTTCCCAGTGCGCACAAACACAGACCCACACACTGATAATCAGATCCCCCCCCCTGAGCAGACCGGACACGCAGGCTGCAAGCGCCGGACACGGCGCTCAGCCACAGGCGGGACCGCGGCGCAGCGCGCCGCGAGGCCCCGCCCCTCCTGGCTCCTGAGGGGAGAGGACAGACACACAGACAGGGGGGGCAGAGGGACACCCAGGCAAAACTTGCAATAAAGGCAGTCACAGTAAAAATCACGAAAAGCCTCACAATGTAGCAGCGCAGCAGCCACACTCACACAGCATGTCACCGTCCCCAGCGCGCCCCACACCCCGGAATGTGAAATAACGATATCCCAGGGCTAGGCACATCCTGACCGCTAAACTCCTATTAAATGGGGCATCCCACATCCGGATCACCACTCCGGGAATCCCGCTATGCCCCGCAATGAAGGGTCGAGCGGAGGAGCTAATCTTCTAGGCACCAATGGTGCCGGCTACCTTTTTGCCCGGCCTACAGCCGAAGCTGGGAGGCTGCCATTAAATAGTATACTCTCAAACAAGAGCCGGGCAGAAATAGACCACGGGGGGGGGGGGGGGGGGGGGGGGGGGCGGGGGGATACCCCGGCTACCTGCAAGCAGGAGACTTCTTTCTTCTGTCTTGTCGCCACCTTGCAGAGAACAACACTGGGAGGTTCTTGGGAGGTACCAGGTATGTATAGACCGGGAGGGGCCTGTTGAAGTTTTTTGGAGAAGTTCTCTGCAATGCTGCCACCTAGAGGTGCGTTAACCCTAGTGTAATTATTAATGTTTGAAGTGGGGTGTGTGACATACTTAGAATAAACGAGCCCCTCCCGGTCTATACATACCTGGTACCTCCCACTCATTCCCCAGTATTCAAACAGCAGTAAAGACAAGGTACCAGGAAAAAACCCATAGGAAACCCTCAAACTGTAAACGAAACATCACCCTATAAAGAATCCAGGATACCAAAAAGGGCGGGTGAAGTGGGTGTGTGACATACTTATAATACCCATTTTACAGGTGAGTATTCACAAAATGGTATTATTCTAAGTATGTCACACACCCCACTTCAAACATTAATTATTACACTTGGGACATCCAACAGCAGTGTCCAGAAAAGGGCGGGTATCCAACAAGGCCATAAAGCAAGACTCAAACCACTGCAGCTTGCAGAACCTTGCGGCCAAACACAGCATCCGCTGAAGCCCGCACATCAACCTTGTAAAAACTTGGAAAAAGTATGAACAGAAGACCAAGTAGCAGCCTTACAAACTTGTTCCACAGAAGTCTGGTGCTGAAAAGCCCAAGACGCTCCAACAGCAGGAATAGAATGAACAGTGATACGAAAAGGGGGAGCCTTCCCCTTGGCAGAATAGGCCCCAACAACAGCCCGACAAATCCATTTGCTAATGAAAGACTTAGTGGGAGCCAAAAAAGACATCAGTCTTACGAAAAGGAGATGTAGTAAACAAACAATACTACACACAGCGTACCACATCCAAACAGTGCAAACCCTCTCCTTGTCATTCCTAGGCTTAGGACCCAACGAAGGAAAAACAATGTCCTGGTTAAGAAGAAAACCTAAGGAAAAAAGTTTGAAGCGGACAAACCACTCTGTCCTGATGTCTCTCACAGTGAGTAGCCTGAACCGACAAGGCAACCTTCTGAGTCAGAGTAGAAAGAGCAATAACCTGCAAAGGCTCAAAGGAGGAGCCTGAAGAGCAGAGATAACCAAATTCAAAACCCAAAAAGGGAGAAAAGGCCTCCTAGGAGACCGCAATGCGAGACCCCCTGGAAGAAGTCTTGACCAAAGGAGGAAACGCAAAGGACTTTTGAAAAACAGTCATACAAGGCAGCAACCTGCCCCATCAAAATACTCAGCTGAAGACCGGAGTCAAGCCCCAATTGAAGAAATTCCAAAATCCTAGAAACAGAAAAGACCCGACAGGGCAAAGATCTAGCCTCACACCAATCAATATAAGATCTCCAAGCCCTATAATAGATGGAAGAAGAGGATCTCTTCCTGGCATTAATAAGAGCCCGAATGACCGAATCCGAAAGACCCTCCTCCTTTAAGATGGAGGTTTCAGCAGCCAAGCCGTCAAATCCAGCGATGGTAAACTGGAGTAGCACAGTTGACCCTGAGTGAGGAGATCCGGCCGAAAAGGCAGATCAAACTGATCCACTGCCAGACGAACGATGTCTGCGAACCACACCCGCCTTGGCCACCTTGGAGCCACAAGAATGGCGGGAACCCCTTCCAAAAACCAACTTTCGCAGCACCCTGCCTAGCATGGGGATCGGAGGAAACAGACAAAGAAACCCCAGGTCCCCCCAGCTCAGGGCCATGGTATTCGCCGCCAGAGCCAGAGGATCCAGGGAAAGCGACACGAATGTCGGAAGCTTGTGATTGTGATGAGAGGCGAACAGATCCACCCCCGGCGTCCCCCACCAGAGACAAAGCGACCGAAACACCTGGGGGTAGAGAGACCATTCCCCCCGGCGGGAAGAACACCGGCTCAGAAAGTCCGCCTCCGTGTTTTCCACTCCTGGAATGTACACTGACGGAATGCAAGGAACATGAGTCTCTGCCCAAACTAGGATCAGAGACACCCCTCTGAGGGCACCCAGACTGCGAGTCCCTCCTTGGTGATTGATGTAAGCAACCGCCGTCCGATCGAACCTGAACAGGCAAGCCCTGTAAATGCTGCGTCAAGTGAGACAGAACCAACCTGATGGCTCTCAACTCCAAAACATTGATGGGCAAGTGGACTTCCTGAGGACCCCACCGCCCCCGGAACCGAAGATCCTTCCAGAAACCTCCCCCTCCTGACAAACTGGCGTCCGTGGTGACAGTCTCCCGAAGCAGGGTCAGAAATGACCTGCCCTTCAAGAGATTGTCCGAGACCAACCACCACAGTAGAGACTGCCGAACCCGGGGGGACATCCGGAAGGACCGATCCAACGACCGCGGTCGCCGGTCCCAAGACGCCAACAGATGAAGCTGAAGCGTCCGCGTGTGAAACTGCGCGAAAGGAACTGCCTCGAAAGAAGCTACCATCAGCCCCACCAGTCACATCTCTAGACGGATGGACGGGCGAGAATTGGAAAGAAGAAGCTGAGCCAATTCCTGAATCAAAAGAACCTTGGCCTGAGGGAGAAAGACTCTGTGCTGGCAAGAGTCCAAGGACATCCCCAGAAAGGTCACCACCCTGGCCGGAACCAGAGAAGACTTGGGGTAGATGATCACCCAGCCGATCCTCTCCAGAGTGGACACCACCGTGCTGGTGTCCCCATCCGCTTGACCAAAGGAAGGAGCCATGATGAGAAGATCGTCCAGATAAGGCACAATGCGAATCCCCTGAGCTCTGAGCAGGGCCATCACACCCGCCAACACCTTGGTGAAAACTCTTGGCACCGAGGTGAGTCCGAATGGAAGAGCCACAAACTGAAAATGCCGATCCTCCACCACAAAGCGAAAAAACCTCTGGTGAGCTGGAAAGATCGGAATGTGAAGGTATGCATCCGTGATGTCTATGGACGTAATAAAGTCCCCCTGCCGAAGCGAATTGATCGCAGACCGCAGAGTTTCCATGCGAAACCTCCTGGGACGAACAGGTTGAGAAACTTCAAATCCAGGATGGGACAGAAACGACCCATCCTTTTTGTGTGAAGAGATTGGAATAATACCCGCGCCCCAACTCCGAAGGAGGGACCGGGCAGATGACTGCCATTTCCAGAAGATTCCGTACCGCCGCCAGGAGCCCCTGCGCGGCCAAAGGATCTGAAGGGACACGAGACCTGAGCAACCTTAGAGGAGGGCGGGACTCGAACTCCAGCTTGTAACCGGCCGACACTACCACCCGGATCCATCTGTCCGAGACCTCCTGGTCCCATACCCGGGAGAAGAGTCACAGCACAGCCGTCCCCCCACCCGTAAGGGTGAGGGCGCCCCCCCATTGCTGAGCGGCTTGGCAGCTGGCTTGGGCTAGGCGCCCCAGACGTGAACAGAACGGCCACGGCCTTTACCCCTATTCCAGCTGGCACCCCTGGAAGCCGAGAAGGCCGCACCCCTGCCGGCTCTGGCTCCCCGAAAGGAAGGATTGAAGGGGGCCGCCCCCCGAAGGGAGCAACGAAATTTCTTGCGCTGAGGCAAATTACCTCCCTCGGCAACAGAATCAAGCTTCTCACCGAAAAATCTCAAAACCCAGAAAGGGAAGAGCCGTGAGCGATCTCTTAGAATTAAAATCAGCAGTCCACTGCCTCAACCACACTGAGCGGCGGATAGCTACCAACAGAGCCGTAGCCCCGCCACACATCAACATGGCATCATCCTGAGCGGCAAGGATAAATGAAACGAAGGATTCACAACGCTTAAAGCGGACCTTCACTCTGAATAAGAGTCTATCTTATATGTTTCCCACACCCTGTACATACAGATTGCTCACATTACAAATCATCCTACCTGCATCTATTGCATGTTATGAGCCTTTAAACATCCAAGATGGCGGCTTATGGAAGCCGCCATCTTATCAGGCAGCCTGCAAACAGGAAGTGCCTCCTGACTGTGCTGCTCTGCATTCTGGGACTGCTGACCGTTATCTGACCCCAACTCTGCTCTGTCTGAGCAAAGCACAGCTATAACCCGCCCCCCTGTACCTTATCCCACTCTCCTCTCCTCAGTAAGTGCGATGCTTCTGAGTCAAGATGGCGGCGCCCGTATCCTAAATTCCTGAACAGAGTTGCAGCCCAGTGGGGGAAAGAATAATAAGTTAGTGACTAAAAACTTAAAATATATTAATTTTAGATGCTGGGGAACCGTTTTTTAAGAGTTTGGGCTTTTCATTAAATCATGTTGAAGGTCCGGTTTAAGGGCAAGAAAACTCATCACAAGTAGGATCAAGATCCACACATAAATCCCTGACAATAGACCTAACCGCCAACAATAAAAGTGCCGAAGCACAAACAGGCCTCAAGACCGAACCCGCACAGGCAAAACCATGGCGGGCCAGCTGATCAATCTGGCGATCCTCGCCGTCCTTAAGAGAAGTCGTGTCAGGAGAATGTACAACCGCCATATTAGATAGTCCCAAAACCGGATGATCAGCCCCGGGAGGGACAGACCAACGCTCCACCAAGTCCGCCGGAAGGGATACTTTCTGACCCAGCTAGGCGGCACCCCAACGAGACGCGTAGGATGCTCCCATTCCTTAAGGACAACATCCACGAAATGCTGTTGACTGGGAAACTCCAAGCGCGGCTTGGACACCCCAAAAAGCTGACCCTTTGGCCGAGGAGCAACATCAGGAGGGTCCAAATCCAAAACCTCAAACATTTGGGCCAGAATGGAAGACGTGTCGGGGACCGACCCCGTGGCCTGGTCATCCTAGCACCCAGCAGCTGCTGAACCTTAGGATCATCTAAATCTTCAATAAGCTCACCCTCTTCAAGGGGACGATCTGACCAATCCCGAGCCTCAACAACCTCATCATCAGAGTCCGACAGAGGCGGGGACAAGTGTTTCCGCTTAGCCGGAGCCTTCTGAGCGACCACAGCGGAAAACATTTTCTCGAGGCTGGCCAGTCGGGCGCATACCTCAGATTGCGAATCACCCCCACACGGGGTCCGGAACAGGCGAGGAGGGGAGGGAGATGGCGCGGCCGAGGAAGGACCGGGCACCGGGGTGCCGGACTGGCGCTCAATGATCTGCTGTACACATGGAATACATATAATGACATCATCCCGTGGGAGCGGAGTCCCACACCCCCCGCACAACCTGGACTGTCACGAAGGACCGTTTCCGGAATCTTTGGTAGCCTCCATTTGGTGAAATTATGGTATTCGCAGTAACCCAGGGATTTACGCAGTAAGCGACCCGGGATGCCCCTCTAGTAATTTATATATATAAAAATATGTAGAGCCCTGAAATGGGGGATTAGTACAAAAAAACCCAAAAGGAAGGTAACAGCCAACCCCAACTAGCCAGGCATATAAGACCGGGAGAGCCCTATAGGATGGGATCCCAGGATCTGAAAAACAAGAGAGAACAGTCACTCCAAGCACAACCATAACAAAACTGTGAACACACATTTATACCGTACAGAAAAACAAAAGGCGGGATAGGCAGGAAAAACCCCCCAAGGGGCAGCATAGACAAGTACTGAATACATATAAAATATTATATATATATATATATATATATATATATATATATATATATATATATATATATATATATATACTACAACAGGGTGTTTGCCATGGGAGCCCTGTAAAACTCCCAGCCAAACTGCCTAGAGCCAGGCTAAAGGGAAACCTGCCGCCACCCGCCAGAAAAAACAGTTGAAGCCCCCAGCCCAGCACCGACCGCAGACACTCCTACCTGAGCCTAGCAGCGTGATATGGCGGCCAGCACGCTGAGGGAAGGAGAGAAGAGGGGGCGGGCCCAGCAGAACGCGGGAGACGCTGTGGCCCCGCCCCTCCCTCACCAGTCAGACGCGGCCCCGCCCACCGAATCAAAGCCGGCCGAACAGCGGGCGCCACCTGGAATGGCGCCCACATATGCCGCCAGGCGGGCCGGCGGCGCGCATGCCGCCCGGTCCCGCCCGCCTCCAGAACGCCATCCAGCGGGCGCCGAGACACAACCCTCGGCGCCCACACAACCAGGCGGGCCGGCGGCGCAGCACGCCGCCCGGCCCCCGCCGCCCTGGAGATCCCGCTGAGAGGCGGGTGCCAGAAAATGGCGCCTGCCCTCAGAGAAGAAACAAGCGGCGGGCCAGCGGCACACACGCCGCCCGACCCGCCCCCAGTACAAGTAAATAAATCCAGGGGCTCAGGGAGCCCCTGAGCAAAAGAATGACCAGGCAGACGGACGGGCCGCGCACCCGTCCCTGCCACATGTACCAAGCACAGCCACACACACACAGCACACATACAAGCCCCACAACGCAGGGAGAAGGCCAAAGGGAAAGCGGAATCTGAACACCTAAGGGCTGGGGCATCCCACATCCGGATCACCAACCGGATAACCGCATTGCCCCATAATATGGGGTCGAGCGGAGGAGCTAATCTCCTAGGCACCATAGGTGCCGTCTACACTTTGCCCGGCCGACAGCCTAAGCTGGGAGGCTACCAATAAAATCAGGGTTAATACAAAAGAAGCCGGGCAGAAATAGACCATGGGGGGGGGTCTGACCCCGGCTACCTGCAAGCAGGAGACTTCTTTCTTCTGTCTTGTCGCCATCTTGCAGAGAAGAAACACTGGGGAATGAGTGGGAGGTACCAGGTATGTATAGACCGGGAGGGGCTCGTTTTTCATGACTTCTCTGCAACGTCGCCACCTGCTGGTGGTATAACCCAAGTGTAATAATTAATGTTTGAAGTGGGGTGTGTGACATACTTAGAATACCATTAAATTAATTTTAGATGCTGGTGGATAGTTTTTTAAGGGTTTGAGCTTTTCATTGAATGATGCTGAAGGTCCGGTTTAACAAATTTGTTTTGGAGAACAGTTGCACTGCACTAGTGAAAGTATAAATAGTTATTATTTCAGGAGCTTTTGGTAATGACTATAACAAGACAGCAAGCAGCTCTCTGAGGCCTGTGCCACGCGCTTCTCTACCCCATTACCTAAAGCACGCTGTAGATTTTGTAGCAGGTCTCTAAAATATGCCCCATCCTTTCCATTTCTACATGACCATGCTTCTAATCTAGTTGCAGGGTCGGCCCTGTCAACGGCCCTCAACGCTCCCAGCTACCGGCGCTCATTCGCCATATACATTTTATACAGTGTGTAAATGTCAGGGTCTGCACCGTATAGTAAGCTCCAGAGTCTGGGGTCTGCACTGTATAGTAACCTCCAGAGTCTGGGGTCTGCATTGTATAGTAACCACCAGAGTCTGGGGTCTGCACTGTATAGTAACCACCAGAGTCTGGGGTCTGCACTGTATAGTAACCACCAGAGTCTGGGGTCTGCACTGTATAGTAACCACCAGAGTCTGGGGTCTGCATTGTATAGTAACCACCAGAGTCTGGGGTCTGCACTGTATAGTAACCTCCAGAGTCTGGGGTCTGCACTGTATAGTAACCTCCAGAGTCTGGGGTCTGCATTGTATAGTAACCATCAGAGTCTGGGGTCTGCACTGTATAGTAACCTCCAGAGTCTGGGGTCTGCATTGTATAGTAACCACCAGAGTCTGGGATTTGCATTGTATAGTAACCTCCAGAGTCTGGGGTCTGCATTGTATAGTAACCTCCAGAGTCTGGGGTCTGCATTGTATAGTAACCATCAGAGTCTGGGGTCTGCATTGTATAGTAACCACCAGAGTCTGGGGTCTGCATTGTACAGTAACCTCCAGAGTCTGGGGTCTGCATTGTATAGTAACCACCAGAGTCTGGGGTCTGCACTGTATAGTAACCACCAGAGTCTGGGGTCTGCACTGTATAGTAACCACCAGAGTCTGGGGTCTGCATTGTATAGTAACCACCAGAGTCTGGGGTCTGCATTGTATAGTAACCTCCAGAGTCTGGGGTCTGCATTGTATAGTAACCACCAGAGTCTGGGGTCTGCATTGTACAGTAACCTCCAGAGCAGGGGTGGGCAATTATTTTTTCCATGGGGCCACATGAGAAACTAAAAATATTGTGGAGGGCCGCTGAGCTATGGGCGTCTAAGCGACGTCTAAGCTCAGCGGCTCTGAGTGCGCTGGCGGCTGCATCTCGAGCTTCCCTCTAACAGGGAGCGCGCCCGCGCTGGCCATTCTCAAATGGCTGACACAGGCACGCGCCCTGCTAGAGGGATAGCGGGCATGAGGCCGCAGCTCGTGCATGCGCCGTTGAACTGGGAAAGAAGGTGATTTTATGGGCGACCTGGGGGTTTCACACAGCGGGGCATCCCGATTTTGGATGCCCCGCGGGGAGGGGATCTATAAGATTCCCAGGCTGATAAAGCAGGGTTTTGGTCCACTTCAAACGTTCTGATGTGATAATTTCCCAGCCAATCAGAGAAGCCCTTGGCTTCTGGCAGTCTGGAAGGAGAGCTCATATCAGCTGGGGCAAAGTGTAAGAATGGTGGGCAGCAGGAAGGGGGCATGGTGAGAGCATGATGGACAGCAGGAAGGGGGCATGGTGAGAGCATGGTGGACAGCAGGAAGGGGGCATGGTGAGAGCATGGTGGACAGCAGGAAGGGGGCATGGTGAGAGCATGGTGGACAGCAGGAAGGGGACATGGTGAGAGCATGGTGGACAGCAGGAAGGGGACATGGTGAGAGCATGGTGGACAGCAGGAAGGGGGCATGGTGAGAGCATGGTGGACAGCAGGAAGGGGGCATGGTGAGAGCATGGTGGACAGCAGGAAGGGGGCATGGTGAGAGCATGGTGGGCAGCAGGAAGGGGGCATGGTGAGAGCATGGTGGGCAGCAGGAAGGGGGCATGGTGAGAGCATGGTGAACAGCAGGAAGGGGGCATGCTGAGAGCATGGTGGACAGCAGGAAGGGGACATGGTGAGAGCATGGTGGACAGCAGGAAGGGGGCATGGTGAGAGCATGGTGGACAGCAGGAAGGGGGCATGGTGAGAGGGGGGGTCTGACCCCGGCTACCTGCAAGCAGGAGACTTCTTTCTTCTGTCTTGTCGCCATCTTGCAGAGAAGAAACACTGGGGAATGAGTGGGAGGTACCAGGTATGTATAGACCGGGAGGGGCTCGTTTTTCATGACTTCTCTGCAACGTCGCCACCTGCTGGTGGTATAACCCAAGTGTAATAATTAATGTTTGAAGTGGGGTGTGTGACATACTTAGAATACCATTAAATTAATTTTAGATGCTGGTGGATAGTTTTTTAAGGGTTTGAGCTTTTCATTGAATGATGCTGAAGGTCCGGTTTAACAAATTTGTTTTGGAGAACAGTTGCACTGCACTAGTGAAAGTATAAATAGTTATTATTTCAGGAGCTTTTGGTAATGACTATAACAAGACAGCAAGCAGCTCTCTGAGGCCTGTGCCACGCGCTTCTCTACCCCATTACCTAAAGCACGCTGTAGATTTTGTAGCAGGTCTCTAAAATATGCCCCATCCTTTCCATTTCTACATGACCATGCTTCTAATCTAGTTGCAGGGTCGGCCCTGTCAACGGCCCTCAACGCTCCCAGCTACCGGCGCTCATTCGCCATATACATTTTATACAGTGTGTAAATGTCAGGGTCTGCACCGTATAGTAAGCTCCAGAGTCTGGGGTCTGCACTGTATAGTAACCTCCAGAGTCTGGGGTCTGCATTGTATAGTAACCACCAGAGTCTGGGGTCTGCACTGTATAGTAACCACCAGAGTCTGGGGTCTGCACTGTATAGTAACCACCAGAGTCTGGGGTCTGCACTGTATAGTAACCACCAGAGTCTGGGGTCTGCATTGTATAGTAACCACCAGAGTCTGGGGTCTGCATTGTATAGTAACCACCAGAGTCTGGGGTCTGCATTGTATAGTAACCTCCAGAGTCTGGGGTCTGCATTGTATAGTAACCACCAGAGTCTGGGGTCTGCATTGTACAGTAACCTCCAGAGCAGGGGTGGGCAATTATTTTTTCCATGGGGCCACATGAGAAACTAAAAATATTGTGGAGGGCCGCTGAGCTATGGGCGTCTAAGCGACGTCTAAGCTCAGCGGCTCTGAGTGCGCTGGCGGCTGCATCTCGAGCTTCCCTCTAACAGGGAGCGCGCCCGCGCTGGCCATTCTCAAATGGCTGACACAGGCACGCGCCCTGCTAGAGGGATAGCGGGCATGAGGCCGCAGCTCGTGCATGCGCCGTTGAACTGGGAAAGAAGGTGATTTTATGGGCGACCTGGGGGTTTCACACAGCGGGGCATCCCGATTTTGGATGCCCCGCGGGGAGGGGATCTATAAGATTCCCAGGCTGATAAAGCAGGGTTTTGGTCCACTTCAAACGTTCTGATGTGATAATTTCCCAGCCAATCAGAGAAGCCCTTGGCTTCTGGCAGTCTGGAAGGAGAGCTCATATCAGCTGGGGCAAAGTGTAAGAATGGTGGGCAGCAGGAAGGGGGCATGGTGAGAGCATGATGGACAGCAGGAAGGGGGCATGGTGAGAGCATGGTGGACAGCAGGAAGGGGGCATGGTGAGAGCATGGTGGACAGCAGGAAGGGGGCATGGTGAGAGCATGGTGGACAGCAGGAAGGGGGCATGGTGAGAGCATGGTGGACAGCAGGAAGGGGGCATGGTGAGAGCATGATGGACAGCAGGAAGGGGGCATGGTGAGAGCATGATGGACAGCAGGAAGGGGGCATGGTGAGAGCATGGTGGACAGCAGGAAGGGGGCATGGTGAGAGCATGGTGGACAGCAGGAAGGGGACATGGTGAGAGCATGGTGGACAGCAGGAAGGGGGCATGGTGAGAGCATGGTGGACAGCAGGAAGGGGGCATGGTGAGAGCATGGTGGACAGCAGGAAGGGGGCATGGTGAGAGCATGGTGGGCAGCAGGAAGGGGGCATGGTGAGAGCATGGTGGGCAGCAGGAAGGGGGCATGGTGAGAGCATGGTGAACAGCAGGAAGGGGGCATGCTGAGAGCATGGTGGACAGCAGGAAGGGGACATGGTGAGAGCATGGTGGACAGCAGGAAGGGGGCATGGTGAGAGCATGGTGGACAGCAGGAAGGGGGCATGGTGAGAGCATGGTGGACAGCAGGAAGGGGGCATGGTGAGAGCATGGTGGACAGCAGGAAGGGGACATGGTGAGAGCATGGAAGGGGGCATGGTGAGAGCATGTGGACAGCAGGAAGGGGGCATGGTGAGAGCATGGAAGGGGGCATGGTGACAGCATGGTGGACAGCAGGAAGGGGGCATGGTGAGAGCATGGTGCACAGCAGGAAGGGGGCATGGTGAGAGCATGTGGACAGCAGGAAGGGGGCATGGTGAGAGCATGTGGACAGCAGGAAGGGGACATGGTGAGAGCATGGTGGACAGCAGGAAGGGGACATGGTGAGAGCATGGTGGGCAGGTACATGGTGAAAAAGAGACAGCAGGCAGGAAGGGAAAACACAAGCAAACTACATAATCTTTCTGAGCAGACTTACTGATGCTCTGGAGCTGCTACTCTGTCCTTCCAAAGTCCCCAGGTCTCTATCACCTGCTCATCGGGTCTGGCTTCCTCAGAGGAAGGGAGAATGTGCCAGACCCGACGAGCCGAGCGGCCGATCAGCTGCTGCTTAACCTAAGCCTCTCACACTGTACACAGGCGATCACCTAAGTTAAGCAGCAGCCGATCGGCCACTCGGCTCGTCGAGTCTGGCATGTTTTCCCTTCCTCTGCGTCTCTTACTGGCCAGCTCAGCCCGGGCCGGTAAGAGCCTAGCAAAGGGCCGAATACGGCCCGCGGGCCGTACATTGCCCAGGTCTGCTCCAGAGTCTGGGGTCTGCATTGTATAGTAACCACCAGAGTCTGGGGTCTGCATTGTACAGTAACCTCCAGAGTCTGGGGTCTGCATTGTACAGTAACCTCCAGAGTCTGGGGTCTGCATTGTATAGTAACCATACTGTTACTTGTAAAGTTTCAGAGCCATTCTGAAATACTCGCTCACTTACAGGCCATCTTCATTTTTCTCATAGGAGCAGAACACGCCATCATTCGGGGCATTGGTCTGTGGCCAGCGCCAAAAGACATCACTGGCATTGCAGGCATGGAGTACATGGCAAATGCTGAAAGACAGGAGAGGAGGTGAGTGACCGACAAGCTCAGAGACAGTGCACCTGTCATTTGCTTAGTTACAGACATCTATAAGAGACTGCTATACAAAAATACATAGTTACATAGTTATATACTGTAGTTTTCGCCCTATAAGACGCACTTATTTTTCCCCAAAAGTGGGGGGAAAATGTCCATGCGTCTTTATGGGCGGATGTTAAAAAAAAAAATGAACTCACCCGTTACGGGCGCTCCCGCACGGCTGTAGGGACTGTCTGACACTGTCTGCGGGAGGCCAGAAGAAGCTAGATGAGCAGCGGCCTTTGTTCCCCTCCCCGCTGCTGCTATAGTTGTCTTTTCCCACAGTGACAGCAGCGGTAGGGACAGAGACCGTGCTCGCCGATCCTCCGTCTGATGGAGGGCAGTAGAAGATGGAGGATCTGCGGGCACTGTCTCTGTCTCTACCGCTGCTGTCACTGTGGGAAAAGACAACTATAGCAGCAGCGGGGAGGGGAACAGAGCAGCGTTCTCTTTAAGATGAATTACTAAATCAATGCTGCTTACCACCAGCTGATATCCGCGCAGGATGTAACTTCTTTAACCTTTCCTCTCCCCTCTTATGATCGTCACTGTTCTCCTTTCAGCAGAGAGGAGAGTGAATGAAGCAAGCCGCACTCCCCCCTCTCTCTAGCAGCGCACTAACTTTTAATTTATTCACTGCACTCTGAATGCCCCCCTCCTTAACCCCCCTCTCTGCACGTCATCATCATGCTGCTTCGGCTGTGTCTTCCGGGCTGTGAAAGGAATCAGCAGCGCAGGGGATGGAGCTGGGACATGAATGGATGTGTGCACAGTAAGCTTATTTACGCTGTGAAAGTCATTGTTTCTGTTTAATCACCTCAAGCTACAGCCAGAATTACCTGTTCCACAGCCCCATGCTTGCCCAAGTTCTGTCCAAAACCTTGTAAAGCAGACCAAAACCTAGGAATTTCAATTACCTGGGTTTTGGTCTGAATTAATGGGGCATCCCTATTTAGTAGTGAGTGAAACAGGCAATGCCTGATAATGAGTTCTACATGTAATAATTTGCCTCTGACCAGCCACCACCTGCCATTTAAATATAATGCCACACTGCCTATATGGAGAATGGGATGGGGGCATGTCACACTGCCTATATGGAGAATGGGAGGGGGAATGCCACACTGCCTATATGGAGAATGGGAGGGGGAATGACACACTGCCTATATGGAGAATGGGATGGGGGCATGTCACACTGCCTATATGGAGAATGGGAGGGGGCATGTCACACTGCCTATATGGGGAATGGGAGGGGGCATGTCACACTGCCTATATGGAGAATGGGATGGGGGCATGTCACACTGCCTATATGGAGAATGGGAGGGGGCATGTCACACTGCCTATATGGAGAATGGGAGGGGGCATGTCACACTGCCTATATGGAGAATGGGAGGGGGCATGTCACACTGCCTATATGGAGAATGGGAGGGGGCATGTCACACTGCCTATATGGAGAATGGGAGGGGGCATGTCACACTGCCTATATGGAGAATGGGAGGGGGCATGTCACACTGCCTATATGGAGAATGGGAGGGGGCATGTCACACTGCCTATATGGGGAATGGGATGGGGGCATGTCACACTGCCTATATGGGGAATGGGAGGGGGAATGCCACACTGACTATATGGAGAATGGGATGGGGGCATGTCACACTGACTATATGGGGAATGGGAGGGGGGATGCCACACTGCCTATATGGGGAATGGGAGGGGGGGATGCCACACTGCCTATATGGGGAATGGGAGGGGGGGATGCCACACTGCCTATATGGGGAATGGGAGGGGGAATGCCACACTGACTATATGGGGAATGGGAGGGGGAATGCCACACTGACTATATGGGGAATGGGAGGGGGGGATGCCACACTGCCTATATGGGGAATGGGAGGGGGAATGCCACACTGCCTATATGGGGAATGGGAGGGGGGAAAGCCACACTGACTATATGGGGAATGGGAGGGGGATGTCACACTGACTATATGGGGAATGGGAGGGGGAATGCCACACTGCCTATATGGGGAATGGGAGGGGGGATGCCACACTGACTATATGGGGAATGGGAGGGGGAATGCCACACTGCCTATATGGGGAATGGGAGGGGGAATGCCACACTGCCTATATGGGGAATGGGAGGGGGCATGCCACACTGCCTATATGGGGAATGGGAGGGGGAATGCCACACTGCCTATATTGGGAATGGGAGGGGGCATGCCACACTGCCTATATGGGGAATGGGAGGGGGAATGCCACACTGCCTATATGGGGAATGGGAGGGGGGAATGTCACACTGCCTATATGGAGAATGGGATGGGGGCATGTCACACTGCCTATATGGGGAATGGGAGGGGGAATGCCACACTGCCTATATGGGGAATGGGAGGGGGCATGCCACACTGCCTATATGGGGAATGGGAGGGGGCATGCCACACTGCCTATATGGGGAATGGGAGGGGGAATGCCACACTGCCTATATGGGGAATGGGAGGGGGGAATGTCACACTGCCTATATGGAGAATGGGATGGGGGCATGTCACACTGCCTATATGGGGAATGGGAGGGGGGAATGTCACACTGCCTATATGGAGAATGGGATGGGGGCATGTCACACTGCCTATATGGGGAATGGGAGGGGGGAATGTCTCACTGCCCGTGGGAATGGGAGGGGGAAATGTCACTCTGTCTGTAATGGGTGTTTTAGCACATTTGGTAATAATATTAGTAAAAATATAAATATTCTTAGTATGTCACACACCCCGCTTCAAGAATCCATAACATGTGGGTAATATCGTCCTGAAGAGGGCGTTCCTGCAGAGATGATAGCAAAAGAAAGCCCCTCCCTGATCCATAAATACCTGGGACCTCCCACTCACTACCCAGTTTTCCATCTCTGCAGACGGCGAGCAAGTCAGAAGATGATGGCTCCTCCTTGCACAGGGGGATTTCAGGTAGCCGGGGTAACTCCCGGCCTCTTATTTTGTTTATTTCCGCTCGGACCCCTGTTTGTCCCAAAATTTACCTCATATTACATGCCTCCACAGTCTTGGCTGCTGGCCCGAGCGAGGGTACATTGGCACCTCTGGTGCTGAGGAGCAGAGCTCCACCGTGAGACCCTAAAAGAGAGGGTAGGCGGTCATACCGGGTAGGTGATCCCGGTTTGGGATGCCCCGTCCCTTGACTTTTCCCCTGGGGGGGGGGCCCTTCCCTTTTACAACTATGGGGGCTCGGGGTTCCTCTCATAGGGGTTAGCTTTATGCACTTTCTCTTTATTGATGTGTGTATCTGGGAGTAATTCCTCAATGAGTTTTTCTGTTTGTTACTTTGTTGCAGCACCGCGGCTGTCATTGCAGCCTGGTGCCGGGGTTTTTCAGTCTGTGAGGTGATTTTTTTACCTCACGCGCTTTGGGGGGGCGGGGCTGGCACTCGGCGCTCTGCCGCGGCCAGCCCCCGTTCTCTCCTTCATTCCTCGCCACAGCGAGCGGGGCTAGTGAAAGCGGACGCACCCGTTGTCACGGCAGCCGGCGCCGCGGTTGTCGGCGGCGCCGGTCTCTGGGCTGGTGTGTGAGGGACTTCTTCCCTCACGCTTCATTCTCACTGGAGGGGGGGCGGAGCCGGGCTTTCGGCGCGTCGCCGCGGCTCCGCCCTCCTCTGTACTGGCGCCGCTGCGGAGCTGAGCTTTCTGTTACTAGGCAGCTAAGGGGGCACAGATCAGCTTTGCGCGGGCTACGCAGACCACGCCCCTGGCACGACCGTTCTTCTTCTCTTCACTTCACCTCAGAGGTCGCCATTGTTCTGAGGCGGATCGTTCACCGCAGCGTCTGTGAGTGGCCCAGTGGGCCTCATTTATTTCTTCTTTTCTTTATCTGTTAAGTCTTATTGTAGGGACTTATGGGTCTCTCTTTATCTTTTAGGTGAAGGTTATTCAGGAGGATCTTCTGTAGTATTGGAAGGTCTCTCCTGATCCTGGGTCCCTGGGTCCATTTTAGCATCACAAATCCTCCCACTCGGGACATTAAAGGGGCATCCCGGGTTGTCTAACTGGCGTAATTCCCTGGGTCATAGCGACCACTCAAAATTCACCTTATGGAGGCATCCCCGGATACTGGGACTGGGACCCCTTCGGGGCATCCCAAAAAGTGTATGTTGTGTGGGATTTCCATTACTGGGGATGATGTGTTACTGTGTATACCATGTGCACAGCAAACTATTACGCGGCAGTCCGAACCCCAAGCGTCGGGGTCAGCACAGCCGGCCACCTCAACTCCCCCTCCCGCCTTGACTCGTGCCCCGTGTGACGTGGTCATGGGCAGGGATCTGCAATCTGAGATGTGTGCCAGATTGGCTAGCCTTGAGAAAATGCTCTCTAGCTCGGTCGCCCGTAAGGCTCCGTCTAAGAGAAAGCATTTGTCGCCGGCTCCGCCGGTGGATGATCTTGATGACAGAGATAATCTGGATTGGTCTGATTATCCCCAGCTAGAGGAGGGGGAGGTTGATGAGGGTTCAGAATTTTCGGATGATGAGCAGTCTGCTGGCGCTGATGCCGAGCTATCTGATTTAGGGAGATCCTTGGACTCTCCTCACGCTCTGTCTCTCATGCTGGAAGTTCTGAATATTTCCCCTCCCGAGGAGGCGTCACAGCAGAAAGGTGAATTGTTTGAGGAATCCAGGCCGCGCCTGGAGTTTCCTACGCAACGCCATTTTGATAGAATCATTGACAAGGAATGGGATAGGCCGGCTCGGCTCCCTGGCATCCCTCAGGGGTGGGATAGGAAATATCCCTTTCCTTCTGAGGCGGTCAAGCGCTGGGCATCTCCCCCCGAGGTGGATGCACCGGTTTTGGGGTTGTCTAACTCCTCGGTGTTAAACAGACCTGATTGTTCCACCCTCAAAGATGGAGAGGATAAACGTATTGATCAGATGGCTTCTCATGGCTTTACTAGCATTGGGTCGGCCATCCGGCCTGTGTGCGCTTCGGAGCTAATGGTGCTGGCCACCAGGTCTGTGGTCAGGGACCTGTTGACTTCTTCCGGGCTTCGTCCTGGTAGTAACGAGTTCCTTAGCCTTAAACGGTGCGAGTTGTTTCTATCCTTTGTGTTGACTGCCTTGGATGATACTTTGATGATGTGTGGTAGGACTTCGGCTCTGCTTGTGGCTATTCGGCGGTCGGTGTGGCTGCGCCAGTGGGCGGCCGATTTTATGTCCAAAAAATCACTGACGGCTTTACCCTTTGTTGGTCTACGGCTCTTTGGAGAGACATTGGACTCTGTCACCAAGGGTGGTAGGTTATCTCAACGTAAGAAACAACGCCGCTCCTTTCGGGGGGCGCCTGCCTTTACCCCCTCCTTTCGGGGGGCCAGATCTGGCAGGGGTTCTGCATTTCCCTCTTCCAGAGGAGATTCCGGAAACAGGGGCAGAGGACGTGCCCGTTCGGGATACAGTTGGGGCTCTAAGCCCAAACCGTGCGGGTGGGGGGACGGCTGCAGCACTTCTCTCAGATCTGGGATCAAGAGGTCTCGGACAGATGGATCCGGGAAGTGGTGTCTTCCGGCTACAAGCTGGAGTTCGAGCTCCGCCCCCCTTCCAGATTTGTCAGGTCTCGGATGCCGTCGGAGCCTCTGGCGGCGCAGGGGCTCCTGGTGGCAGTGGAGAATCTTCTGGACATGGCTGTCATTTGCCCAGTGCCCCCTTCAGATCGGGGCAGGGGCTTTTATTCCAATCTGTTCACGGTACCCAAGAAGGACGGGTTGGTCCGACCCATCTTGGATCTGAAGTTTCTCAACAGGTTCATCCGGCCGAGGAAATTCCGCATGGAAACGCTGCGTTCGGCCATTCATTCTCTTCGTCAGGGAGACTTTCTGACGGCCATTGACATCAAGGATGCTTATCTACACGTTCCGGTTTTTCCAGCACACCAGAGGTTTCTCAGGTTCGTGGTGGAGGATCGGCACTTTCAGTTTGTGGCACTTCCTTTCGGTCTCACCTCAGCTCCTCGGGTGTTCACCAAGGTGCTAGCGGGGGTGATGGCTCTGCTCAGAGGTCAGGGTATCCGCATCGTGCCCTATTTGGACGATCTACTGATCATGGCCTCTTGCTTCAACCAAGCGGAGTTGGACACCAGAGCGGTGGTGTCCACTCTGGAGAGGTTCGGTTGGGTGATCAACCACCCCAAGTCTTCTCTTTCTCCGTCCAGAATTCTGACCTTTCTGGGAATGTCTCTGGACACTTCACAGGCCAGGGTGTTTCTACCCCAGGCCAAGATTCTTTTGATTCAGGAGTTAGTTCGGCTTCTCTTGTCAACCCCTCATCCGACCATCCGGTTAGGGATGAGGCTGGTGGGGTTAATGGTGGCCTCATTCGAGGCAGTTCCCTTTGCGCAGTTTCACACAAGGACGCTTCAGCTTCATCTGTTGAAGGTTTGGGACAAGTCTCCTCTATCGTTGGATCAGTCCTTCCTGATGACTCCCCGAGTTCGTCGATCCCTGCAATGGTGGCTGGGGTCGGCCAATCTGTTGAAGGGCAGATCTATTCTGGCTCCGTGTTGGGAAACAGTCACCACGGATGCCAGTCTGTCAGGTTGGGGGGGTGTTTGGAAGGACCTCCAGTTTCAGGGTCTGTGGGGCCCGCGGGAGGCTCACGAGCCCATCAATGTTCTGGAGTTGAGAGCCATCAGGTTGGTTCTGTTTCGCTTGACTCATCAGTTGAGAGGCCTGCCAGTTCAGGTCCGGTCGGACAACAGAACGGCAGTGGCTTACATCAATCACCAAGGAGGGACTCGCAGCAGGAGTGTCCTCAGGGAAGTGTCTTTGATTCTGGACTGGGCAGAGACCCACGTCCCGTGTATCTCAGCAGTCTACATTCCGGGGGTGGAGAACACGGAGGCGGACTTGCTGAGCAGGGCCTCCTCTCGTCAGGGGGAGTGGTCTCTCAGTCCCAAGGTGTTTCGTTCGATATGTCTCAGGTGGGGGGTCCCAGCGGTGGACCTCTTTGCTTCTCGTCACAATCACAAGCTTCCAGTCTTTGTGTCTCTTTCGCAGGATCCTCTGGCTCTGACAGTGGATGCCATGTCTCTAAACTGGAGGGATCTGGGGTTCCTTTACCTGTTTCCTCCGTTCCCAATGCTAGCCAGAGTGCTGCGCAAACTGGCCTTGGATGGTGCGTCAGCAATTCTGGTGGCCCCAAGGTGGTTCGCAGACCTTGTAAGACTGGCAGAGGATCAGTTCGCCCTGCCTCTGCTGCCGGACCTGCTCACCCAGGGTCGGCTACGCTATCCCAATTTACCATCGTTGGCTTTGACGGCATGGCTGCTGAAACCACCATCTTGAAGGAAGAAGGTCTTTCTGACGCGGTGATTCAGACTCTTATCTGTGCCAGGAAGCGCTCTTCCTCTTCTATTTACTACAGGACTTGGAGGGCCTATATTGATTGGTGTGAAGGTAGGTCTTTCTCTTGTCGAGAGTTCTCCATTCCTAGAATTTTAGAGTTTCTCCAACATGGTCTAGATCTGGGGCTCCAGCTTAGTACATTGAAAGGGCAGGTTTCTGCCCTGGCGGTGTTCTTCCAAAGGTCTTTTGCACTTCATCCCTTAGTCAAGACCTTTTTCCAAGGTGTTACACATGTTCGGCCTCCTAGGAAGCCTTTTGTTCCAGTTTGGGATTTGAACCTGGTTCTTTCTGCTCTCCAGGGCCCTCCGTTTGAGCCCTTGAATGAGATAGCTTTGTCTTCTCTTACGCAAAAGGTGGCCTTTTTGGTGGCTATCACTTCGGTTAGGCGTGTTTCTGAGTTGGCAGCTTTATCCATTAAAGCTCCGTACTTCGAGAAACATCAGGACAAGGTTGTCTTTCGTTTCAAGCAGGATTTTCTTCCTAAAGTGGTCTCGGAGTTTCATCTGAATCAGGACATTGTTTTGCCCTCTCTATGCCCAAATCCCAGCGACGACAAGGAAAGGGCATTGCATTCCTTGGATGTAGTTCGTGTTGTGGAACATTATCTGGAGGTTACGTCTTCCTTTCGTAAGACTGATGCTTTCTTTGTGGTGCCCTGCGGGCCTAGGAAAGGTTTGGCTCCTGCCAAATCTTCCATTAGTAAATGGATTCGTCAGGCCATCATTGGGGCCTATTCTGCCAAGGGGAGGAGTCCCCCTTTTCGTGTTACTGCTCATTCTACTCGTGCAGTTGGTGCGTCCTGGGCTTTTCAGCACCAGGCTTCTGTTGAGCAAGTTTGTAAGGCCGCTACCTGGTCTTCTGTTCACACCTTTTCCAAGTTTTACAAGGTTGATGTTCGGGCATCAGCGGATGCTGTTTTTGGCCGCAAAGTTTTGCAAGCTGTTGTGGTTTAAGGTTGTGCATTGTTGCCTAGTTTTGGATCCCCGCCCTTGTTATGGACACTGCTGTTGGATGTCCCACATGTTATGGATTCTTGAAGCGGGGTGTGTGACATACTAAGAATAATACCATTTTGTGAATACTCACCTTGTAAAATGGGTATTATGAGTATGTCACACACCCCGCTTCAACCCGCCCTTTTGTATTCAGGATCCTCTTTATTGCGAACTTTGCGTGGTTGTTGTTTATATTTGCCTCTTCCTGGTCCCTTACCTTACTGCTTCTGTATACTGGGTAGTGAGTGGGAGGTCCCAGGTATTTATGGATCAGGGAGGGGCTTTCTTTTGCTATCATCTCTGCAGGAACGCCCTCTTCAGGACGATATTACCCACATGTTATGGATTCTTGAAGCGGGGTGTGTGACATACTCATAATACCCATTTTACAAGGTGAGTATTCACAAAATGGTATTTTTTTTATTATTTTCCTCCTACAAATCCTAGGTGCGTCTTATGGGCAGGTGCGTCTTATATGGCGAAAACTACCGTAGTTACATATATAGTTACATAGTTATATAGTTACATAGTTACAGTTATATAGTTACATAGTTATATAGTTAGTTATATAGTTACATATATATAGTTATATAGTTACATAGTTACGTTATACGGTTGAAAAAAGACATATGTCCATCAAGTTCAACCAAGGGTGTTGAGGTAGGGGAAGTTTTATTTTATAGGGGAAGCTATTTATTTTCTTTTTTGTTTTTTTACTGATAACAGCTATTAGTAATTGTTAATGTTATTTTCTTCTAAATAAGCATCTAATCCTTTTTTTGAAGCTGTCAACGGTTGATGCTGTAACAAGCTTCTGTGGGAGGCTATTCCACAGATTTATAGTTCTTATGGAAAAAAATAATTGTCGCCTCCTGAGACTAAATTTCTTTATTCTAAGTGTCACACACCCCGCTTCAAGAATCCATAACATGTGGGTAATATCGACCTGAAGAGGGCGTTCCTGCAGAGATGATAGCAAAAGAAAGCCCCTCCCTGATCCATAAATACCTGGGACCTCCCACTCATACCCAGTTTTCCATCTCTGCAAGACGGCGAGCAAGTCAGAAGATGATGGCTCCTCCTTGCACAGGGGGATTTAAGGTAGCCGGGATGATTCCCGGCCCGTTATTTAATTATTTCCGTTTGGACCAATTTAATCCTAGAATATATATGCCTCCCAGCCGTGGCTGCGGGTCCGAGGTTTTTTATTAGCACCTCTGGTGCTTAGGAGCAACGCTCCACCGTGAGACCCTATAAAAGAGGGTAGGCGGTTACTCCGGGTTGGTGATCCCGGCTTGGGATGCCCTGTCCCTTAGTTTAATTATTGCAATGGCCCCCCCAGGATTCCTTTTCATAGTGGGGATGGGTGGTTGTTGGGTCCCCTCCTTATTATTTCTTCAGTCGAGAGGCTGTCTTTTCTCACTGTTTTGTGTGTGTGTGTGTCTGTGCCTTTAAATGTCATTTTCAGCGCTGCGATCGTGTTTGGAGACCTCTGTCTGTTTTTTTTGTCCTTTCCCTCATTATGTGGAGGTAATTTACCTCACGCATTGCATAGTATATAGGGGGGGGGGGGGGGGCGGGGCCGGACCTTCGGCGCGGGCCGGGGTCCGTCCCTCCTTGTGTGTGACTGTGTCCTCCGTTTTTTATTTTGTGTCAGGTTGAGTGTCTCTTCACTTTTTGGGGTACCAAGCGCCCCGGCCGCATAGTTACTACGGCGCGGGACGGTGTTGGCGCTCTTTTTTCCTCTGAGGGAATCTTCCCTCACGTCTTTGCTTGGGGGCGGGGCCGGTATTGCAGCATCACGCGGCCCGCCCCCATCTATCTCCAAGCGCCGCTGAGGAGCTGATCGGTGCTTGGGAGGGGGGCGTGGTTTGACGTCTCGTTCGCCCCGCGCTGGCCACGCCCCCTTTCTCCTCATCTCCTCTTCTCATCTGACAGGATTTCTCTTCACACACCGCCATTACGAGTCCTGAGGTTATGTGAGTGGCCAGTGGTCCCCTAATCTTTTTATTATACTGTCTGCTTGTGTGCATGTCTTTTGAACTTCTCCTCATTAGTACCTTCTGTGTCTTTCAGGAGGAAGTTGTCAGGAGGATCTTCAGTAGCATTAGAGGGTTTTTTCTCCCGGTCCTAATCCCTGGGTTCCATTTATTGTTCTTAAATCCTCCCACTCGGGACATTAAAGGGGCATCCCGGGTTGCTTACTGGCGTAATTCCCTGGGTCTTAGCGACCACAAAAAATTTCACCTAATGGAGGCATCCCCGGATACTGGGCTCGGGACTCCTTCGGGACAACCCCGGAAGTGTATGTTATGTGGCGTATCCATTACTGGGGACGACGTACTTCTGTGTATTCCTTGTGCACAGCAAACTATTGCGCTGCAGTCCGAACCCCAAGTGTCGGGGTCAGCACCGCCGGCCGTATCATCTCCCCTCCCCACCTTGACGCGTGCTCCGTGTGACGTGGTCATGGGTAGGGATCTGCAATCTGAAATGTGCGCCAGGTTGGCCAATCTGGAGAAAATTATCTCTACCTCGGCCGCCCGCAAGGCTCCGGCTAAGAGGAAGCATTTGTTGCCGGCTCCGCCGGTGGATGACCTTGATGACGTTGATAATCTGGATTGGTCTGATTATCCCCAGCTAGAAGAGGGGGAGGTTGATGAGGGTTCAGATGTTTCGGACGATGAGCAGTCTGCTGGCGCTGATACCGAGCTTTCTGACTTAGGGAGATCCTTGGACTCTCCTCACGCTCTGGCTCTGATGTTGGAGGTTCTTAATATTTCCCCTCCCAAGGAGGCGTCTCAGCAGAAGGGTGAATTGTTTGAGGAATCCAGGCCGCGCCTGGAGTTTCCTACACAACGGCATTTTGATAGAATCATTGACAAGGAATGGGATAGGCCGGCTCGGCTCCCTGGCATCCCTCAGGGGTGGGATAGGAAATATCCCTTTCCTTCTGAGGCGGTCAAGCGCTGGGCATCTCCCCCCGAGGTGGATGCACCGGTTTTGGGGTTGTCCAACTCCTCGATCTTGAACAGACCTGATTGTTCCACTCTCAAGGATGGAGAGGATAAACGTATTGATCAGATGGCTTGTCATGGCTTTACTAGTGTTGGGTCAGCCATACGGCCTGTGTGCGCTTCGGAACTAATGGTTTTGGCTGCCAGGTCTGTGGTCAGGGACCTGTTGACTTCTTCCGGGCTTCGTCCTGGTAGTAACGAGTTCCTTAGCCTTAAACGATGTGAGTTGTTTTTATCTTTTGTGTTGACAGCCTTGGATGACACTTTGATGATGTGTGGTAGGACGTCGGCTCTGCTTGTGGCTATTCGGCGGTCGGTGTGGCTGCGCCAGTGGGCGGCCGATTTTATGTCCAAAAAGTCACTAACAGCTCTACCTTTTGTTGGTCTACGGCTCTTTGGAGAGACATTGGACTCTGTCACCAAGGGTGGTAGGTTACCTCAACGTAAGAAACAACGCCGTTCCTTTCGGGGGGCGCCTGCTTTTACCCCCTCCTTTCGGGGGGCCAGATCTGGCAGAGGTTCTGCATTTCCCTCTTCCAGAGGAGATTCCGGGAGCAGGGGCAGGGGTCGTGCCCGTGCTGGATACAGTTGGGGCTCTAAGCCCAAACCGGCGGCTAAGCCAGCTCAGCAATGAGGGGGCGCCCTCACCCATGCGGGTGGGGGGACGGCTGCAACACTTCTCCCAGATCTGGGATCAAGAGGTCTCGGACCGATGGATCCGGGAAGTGGTGTCTTCCGGTTACAAGCTGGAGTTCGAGCTCCGCCCCCCTTCCAGATTTTTCAGGTCTCGGATGCCGTCGGAGCCTCTGGCGGCGCAGGGGCTCCTGGTGGCAGTAGAGAATCTTTTGGACATGGCTGTCATTTGCCCTGTGCCCCCTTCAGATCGGGGCAGGGGCTTTTATTCCAATCTGTTCACGGTACCCAAGAAGGACGGGTTGATCCGGCCCATCTTGGATCTGAAGTTTCTCAACAGGTTCATCCGGCCGAGGAAATTCCGCATGGAAACGCTGCGTTCGGCCATTCACTCTCTTCGTCAGGGAGACTTTCTGACGTCCATAGACATCAAGGATGCTTATCTTCATGTTCCGGTTTTTCCAGCACACCAGAGGTTCCTCAGGTTCGTGGTGGAGGATCGGCATTTTCAGTTTGTGGCACTTCCTTTCGGACTCACCTCAGCTCCTCGGGTGTTCACCAAGGTGCTAGCGGGGGTGATGGCTCTGCTCAGGGTTCAGGGTATCCGCATTGTGCCCTATTTGGACGATCTACTGATCATGGCCTCTTCTTTCAACCAGGCGGAGTCGGACACCAGAGCGGTGGTGTCCACTCTGGAGAGGTTCGGTTGGGTGATCAACCACCCCAAGTCTTCTCTGTCTCCGTCCAGAATTCTCACCTTTCTGGGAATGTCTCTGGACACCTCACAGGCCAGGGTGTTTCTGCCCCAGGCCAAAATTCTTTTGATTCAGGAGTTAGTTCGGCTTCTCTTGTCAGCCCCTCGTCCGACCATCTGGCTAGGGATCAGGTTGGTGGGGCTAATGGTGGCCTCATTCGAGGCAGTTCCCTTTGCGCAGTTTCATACGAGGACGCTTCAGCTTCATCTGTTGAAGGTTTGGGACAAGTCTCCACTATCGTTGGATCAGGCCTTCCGGATGTCTCCCCGTGTTCGTCGATCCCTGCAATGGTGGCTGGGGTCTGTCAATCTGTTGAAGGGCAGATCCTTTCTGGCGCCGTGTTGGGAAATGGTCATCACGGATGCCAGTCTGTCAGGTTGGGGGGGTGTTTGGAAGGACCTCCAGTTTCAGGGTCTGTGGAGTCCGCAGGAGGCTCACGAGCCCATCAATATTCTGGAGTTGAGAGCCATCAGGTTGGTTCTGTTTCGCTTGACTCATCAGTTGAGAGGCCTGCCTGTTCAGGTCCGGTCGGACAACAGGACGGCGGTCGCTTATATCAATCACCAGGGAGGGACTCGCAGCAGGAGTGCCCTCAGGGAAGTGTCTTTGATTCTGGACTGGGCGGAGACCCACGTCCCGTGTATCTCAGCAGTCTACATTCCGGGAGTGGAGAACACGGAGGCGGACTTGCTGAGCAGGGCCTCCTCTCGTCAGGGGGAGTGGTCTCTCAGTCCCAAGGTGTTTCGTTCGCTGTGTCTCAGGTGGGGGGTTCCAACGATGGACCTCTTTGCCTCTCGTCACAATCACAAGCTTCCAGTCTTTGTGTCTCTCTCGCAGGATCCTCTGGCTCTGGCAGTGGATGCCATGTCTCTGAACTGGAGGGATCTGGGGTTGCTTTACCTGTTCCCTCCGTTCCCAATGCTAGCCAGAGTGGTGCGCAAACTGGCCTTGGAAGGCGCGTCGGCGATTCTGGTGGCCCCAAGGTGGCCAAGGCGCGTTTGGTTCGCAGATCTTGTAAGGCTGGCAGAAGATCAGTTCGCCCTGCCTCTGCTGCCGGACCTGCTCACCCAGGGTCGGCTACGCTATCCCAATTTACCATCGCTGGCTTTGACGGCGTGGCTGCTGAAACCGCCATCTTGAGGGAAGAAGGTCTTTCTGACGCGGTGATTCAGACTCTTATCAGCGCCAGGAAGCGGTCTTCCTCTTCTGTTTACTACAGGACCTGGAGGTCCTATATTGATTGGTGTGAAGATAGGTCCTTCTCTTGTCGAGAGTTCTCCATTCCTAGAATTCTGGAGTTTCTTCAACATGGTCTAGATCTGGGGCTCCAAATTAGTACCTTGAAGGGGCAGGTTTCTGCCCTGGCGGTGTTCTTCCAAAGGTCCTTTGCACTTCATCCTTTAGTCAGGACCTTTTTCCAAGGAGTTACGCATGTACGTCCTCCTAGGAAGCCCTTTGTTCCAGTTTGGGATTTGAACCTGGTTCTTTCTGCTCTCCAGGGCCCTCCGTTTGAGCCCTTGAATGAGGTTGCTTTGTCTTCCCTTACGCAAAAGGTGGCCTTTTTGGTGGCTACCACTTCGGTTAGGCGTGTTTCTGAGTTGGCAGCTTTATCCATTAAAGCTCCATACTTCGAGAGGCATCAGGACAAGGTTGTCTTTCATTTCAAGCCGGATTTTCTTCCTAAGGTGGTCTCGGCTTTTCATCTGAATCAGGACATTGTTCTGCCTTCTCTATGCCCTAATCCTAGCAACGACAAGGAAAGAGCGTTGCATTCTTTGGATGTAGTTCGTGTTGTGGATTGTTATCTGGAGGTTACGTCTTCCTTTCGTAAGACTGATGCTTTTTTTGTGGTGCCCTCCGGGCCTAGGAAAGGTTTGGCTCCTGCCAAATCTTCCATTAGTAAATGGATTCGTCAGGCCATCATTGAGGCCTATTCTGCCAAGGGGAGGAGTCCCCCTTTTCGTGTTACTGCTCATTCTACTCGTGCAGTTGGTGCATCCTGGGCTTTTCAGCACCAGGCTTCTGTTGAGCAAGTTTGTAAGGCCGCTACCTGGTCTTCTGTTCACACTTTTTCCAAGTTTTACAAGGTTGATGTTTGGGCGTCAGCGGATGCTGTTTTTGGCCGCAAAGTTTTGCAAGCTGTAGTGGTTTGAAGTTGTGCATTGTTGCCTAGTTTTGGATCCCCGCCCTTGTTATGGACACTGCTATTGGATGTCCCACATGTTATGGATTCTTGAAGCGGGGTGTGTGACATACTTAGAATAATACCATTTTGTGAATACTCACCTTGTAAAATGGGTATTGTAAGTATGTCACACACCCCGCTTCACCCGCCCTTTCTATATTCAGGATCCTCTTTTTTTGTGAACTTTGCGTGGTTGTGGTTTATATTTGCCTCTTCCTGGTCCCTTACTTACTGCTTCTGTATACTGGGTATGAGTGGGAGGTCCCAGGTATTTATGGATCAGGGAGGGGCTTTCTTTTGCTATCATCTCTGCAGGAACGCCCTCTTCAGGTCGATATTACCCACATGTTATGGATTCTTGAAGCGGGGTGTGTGACATACTTACAATACCCATTTTACAAGGTGAGTATTTACAAAATGGTATTTTTTTTTTCAGTCGAAGGGAGCACCCCCTTGTCTTTAGAGAGGATTTTACCTGAAATAGTGTTCTCCCATATTCTTTGTATGGGCCATTTATATATTTATACAAGTTAATCATGTCCCCCTCAGTCGTCTCCTCTCAAGACTAAACAGATTTAATTCCTGTAATCTTTCCTCATAACTAAGATCCTTCATTCCTCTTATTAGTTTGGTGGCTCTCCTCTGCACCCTTTTCATAGTCAGAGCGTCCTTTCTATGAATGGGTGTCCCGAACCGGATGCCATATTACAGGTGAGGGCGCACCAGTGCCTTGTAGAGACAAAATTACTCACCTATCCTGCGATTCCAGGCCTCAATTAATGCATGATAGTATCTTGGTGGCCTTGGAAGCAGCTGCTTGGCATTGCATGCTGTTATTTAGTCTGTGATCTACCAGTACCCCCAGATCTGTCTCAATACTCATACTCCTTCTCATACCTTTAATCAGTAATAATAATAACAGTGCAACAGTGGTCATTGGGTGCCAATTCACACATGGAATTCCTTTGTCTGCATGTTACCCATCCGTGCACTGTGAACACAACGACAACGAAGGGTTGGGCTGCCCTAAACTCAGTGCCCGGGGAGCAATTCGGGGGTTAGGTGCCTTGCTCAAGGGCACTTCAGTCATGCCCCATGGTTGGAAATCGAACCTGCCACCTAACGGTCACAGGCCTGTTTTCCTACCTCTAGGCCATAACTACCCCACCCCGCCCCCTGCCCCAATCATAGAGAATCATTCTGTAGGATGAGCTGTGCAATTGTATGCAAACTCAGGCCCCTAGTTTCTGTACAGGATTTGCTGAATATTATACAGTGATGATAGGGTTAAACTGGGTAGTAAATTGGTTCCTAGGCCTGAAAGATCCTGTATAAATAACAGTAATGGAGTAACTCCCTCACCCTTTTTTCTAGTCCTGGGGTATCCGGATTTAGAATGCCCTGCTTTTCGAAATCCTGATGGTTATATGTGCCTCACAGACGACCCATAAAGGACTGTGTGGCTGGCAGCATTTGCCCCTCTGCATCTGTCCCTCCAGCTTTTGCCCCTCTGTCAGGATCTGTCCCTCCAGCTTTTGACCCTTTGTCAGGATCTGTCCCTCTAGCTTTTTCCCCTCTGTCAGGATCTGTCCCTCCGGCGTTTGCCCCTTTGTCAGGATCTGTCCCACCATCTAGATTTTGCCCCTCTGTCAGGACCTCCATCCAGCTTTTGCCCCTCTGTCAGGGTCTGTACCTCCAGCTTTTACCCCTCTGTCAGGACCTCCATCCAGCTTTTGCCCCTCTGTCAGGATCTGTCCCTCCATCCAGCTTTTGCCCCTCTGTAAGGATCTGTACCTCCAGCTTTTGCCCCTCTGTAAGGATCTGTACCTCCAGCTTTTGCCCCTCTGTCATGACCTCCATCCAGCTTTTGCCCCTCTGTCAGGACCTCCATCCAGCTTTTGCCCCTCTGTCAGGATCTGTCCCTTCATCCATCCTTTGCCCCTCTGTAAGGATCTGTACCTCCAGCTTTTGCCCCTCTGTCACGACCTCCATCCAGCTTTTGCCCCTCTGTCAGGATCTGTTCCACCATCCAGCTTTTGCCCCTCTGTCACGACCTCCATGCAGCTTTTGCCCCTCTGTCAGGATCTGTACCTCCAGCTTTTGCCCCTGTCAGGACCTCCATACAGATTTTGCCCCTCTGTCAGGATATGTCCCTCCATCCAGCTTTTGCCCCTCTGTCAGGATCTGTCCCTCCATCCAGCTTTTGCCCCTCTGTCAGGATCTGTCCCTCCATCCAGCTTTTGCCCCTCTGTCAGGATCTGTCCCTCCATCCAGCTTTTGCCCCTCTGTCAGGATCTGTCCCTCCAACCAGCTTTTGCCCCTCTGTCAGGATCTGTCCCTCCATCCAGCTTTTGCCCCTCTGTCAGGATCAGTCACTCCAGTTTTTGCCCCTCTGTCAGGATCTGTCCCTCCATCCAGCTTTTGCCCCTCTGTCAGGATCTGTCTCTCCATCCAGCTTTTGCCCCTCTGTCAGGATCTGTCCCTCCATCCAGCTTTTGCCCCTCTGTCAGGATCTGTCCCTCCATCCAGCTTTTGCCCCTCTGTAAGGATCAGTCACTCCAGCTTTTGCCCCTCTGTTAAGATCTGTTCTAATTACTATTTATTTCTACCATGCACTTTTATTTACAACCACCCCCACCAACCCATGACTCTCCTCAATCCTAAGCTAACCATTCCATATCTGTCCGTGTGCCATGTGCCTTCCTTAGTGTGTAATTTGGTTGGTTTTGCGTGAATCGTAGCTGCTGGCATGACATGCTATAGGGCAACTCATGCTTACCCCCACTCCCAACTGACTAATTGTGGCTACCCAGGGAATCTAGGGACATGGATGGGAATAGTCCAATGTTCTTTGTACAGAGCTGCAGAATACTTCAGAACTTTATAAATATACAACAGTCGCTACGGGGCAGTGTAATGTGGATAAAAGCCTGTAGGTGGGTCAGTCACTCCTGTGTCACAGTCTTTCCTACATAAGGATGGCTCTAAAACAGAAAACAAATAAAAGCCACATACCTGGAGGTGGTATGTCCCTGCGCACAGGAGGACCCTCCACAGGTTTCTTAGTATCCTTGTTTACCGCTACATAAGCTGTAAGAGATGAGATGACGCCACACTGAAGACTGGTGTCCAAGATCTGCTTCTTTACCGCTTCAGTATCCGACTCTGTTCCATGTTCCAACTCTGAGATGAGAGTTTTGGCAGCCAGTCTGTGTATGGTGGGTCTGAAAAATGAAAAAAAAAAAAAAGGTTAAAGGAGCAGTATCGCGAAATTTGCAATAAAAAAGATAAATAATTAAATAGCCACACAATAGCTTATAACATGTGTATAAATAATCTGGCGATAGAAAAAGAAAAAAATATCTGCCTCTCTTTTAAATTGTATAATGACAATGGCTCAGTCCATTTGCTGAATAGGGGGATCTGCTGGGTTGTATTTAGTGAGCTGCTTCATTTAGCCCACTGGTCTCCTAGCAACACTTTACCTCAGAGGCTGACACTGTAATCAGTGGTAACGGCTGTGTGTGTGTGAGGTGCTGCTTTTGTTATGAGACCAGGTGACTGAAATGTGTAAAATCTATACAAAATAAACTAAACTGACTGAAAATAACTGAAATTCTTCTTTGAATAACTGTGCAGGAAAATCTAAAGGTATTAAAGTGGAACAAAACCCTGAGTTGCCGACCCTGAAGTCTATAAGACCCGGCCATTGACCTTGCCCCTTGGGCATTCTAAATCAGGATGCCCCACTGTGTGAAACGACCCCTTGATAACCACAGTTCCCCCCAGTTTTCTGGCGCGCTCACGCAGATAGTCATTTAGACAGGCCGGGCGGCCAGGAAGGTTACTGCTCAGGTTCCCCATCTGCGTGCAAACAGAGCTGATTGGGCGAGAGCCAGCGCAGGCGAACAAGGATTTCACATATCAGGGCATCCCAAGTTGGGATGCCCCTAGGGGAACAAAACAAACCCCCAGCTAGTGAAAATCCTGGATTGGGCTTTGCTCAAAATACACAAAGCTGAAAGAAAGATCATATGGAAAAATGAAAAATAAGAATATGAAAGAGAAAATGGTAAACTGAAAGATTCTGCAGCAGAGCCAACATGAAGGGAAAACTGTCAAAGTCAGCTAAATGACTTCTAGAGCTTTTCTCTCTGTTTTAGATATATAAGTTCTGGCCAGGCAATGTTGCAATGTTGTTATCTGATGGCTGCCAGCACTGAACAGCTGAGACTTTGATACATTGTTCTCCCCCTCTCCTCAGCATGGAACTGATACATTGTTCTCCCCCTCTCCTCAGCATAGAACTGATACATTGTTTCACCTCTCTCCTCAGCATGGAACAGGCAAGACACTCAGAAGACATAAACATGAGCTATTAGTCTCCAGCTGCTCAACACAGACATAATTTTTTTCTACATTTGTAATTCTTACTCCAACACTTACCTACATTCAAAGTACCATTTAAATATAAGTCACCAAGAAAAATTCGCGATACTGCTCCTTTAAGTGAGAAAACCAGAGCTCTGTAGCTTTGTATGCCTACAACCCCCAATCTCCGCAGCTAGCTTCACCTTTAGCCAAGCCTCCGTCTGCCGGGACGCTTTAAACGCCTCGCCGGACACGGTTGCCCCCAGGACTTATTAGCTCAAAAGATGTAAGCTCACAGGGGTCAAGACGGTTGAACCAAAGGTAAGACTGTGTGATGGATGGAGGTCAGAATCAATAAAATGAATATATGTGTGAACATTCCCTCCCTTTCCATTTACACCACTTGATTTTATATTCCTATCTCTGCATTGTATGCTTCAGTGCAGCTGTACTCTACTGGCGGACCTGGGTCCGAATGCGGACCTTGGTGACAGATTTCAGGACCCCTGCCCTGACAGCAATGTAGTGCTTTAGTCTCTCGCCAGTGCCATGATTCTGCTCCCTGGCACCTAGCATTGCAATATGAAGTACTGCATGGCTGGGAAGAGGCACTGCAAGGTACTCACAAACTTTGTCTCTTTGCCCCATCCAATCCTTTACCCCCCACCCCAGGTCAGCCCCATCCATCCCAGTATGGCCATCTCTGTCCCATCCACCCCTGTCCTCCCAGCTTTGCCCCATCTATTTGTTTCCCTTAGCTCTGCTCTATCCATTCCTGTCCTCCCAGTTTTGCCCATCCAATCCCCAGCCTCCCAGCTTTCCCAATCCATTACTCTTTCTTCCAGCTCTGGCCATCTTACATCTCCTCTCCCTGAACCCTATTTATCCACCCCTGTTACCAGACTTTATTGCCAGTAACATTTTGGGCCCCAATCCACCCCTGTACACGGCCTGCACGGAGGGGGGGTAAAAACAGTGTGCCGTGGGCCAGAGCTGGAGATTCTGTGGGGCCCAAAAATACCATTTTGTGATTACTCACCTGTAAAATGGGTATTATAAGTATGTCACACACCCCGCTTCAAGACATTCATTACATGTGGGTATACTGACCTGTAGATGGCGATCTTGCAGAGATGTCAATAAAAAAAGTAAGACCCTCCCGGTCCATAAATACCTGGGACCTTCCCCAGTATAAAGATAGCAGTAAGGTAAAGGAACCAGGAAAGCCAATTATAACTAATGAAAACTAAAAAAGGTTCACCATATAAAGGATCCAGAATACAAAAGGGCAGGGTGAAGCGGGGTGTGTGACATACTTATAATACCCATTTTACAGGTGAGTATTCACAAAATGGTATTATTATGTCACACACCCCGCTTCAAGACATTCATTACATGTGGGACATCCAATAGCAGTGTCCATAAAGGGCGGGGATCCGAAAACAAGGCAACAAGGCACAACTTAAACCACCTTAAGAACCTTGCGGCCAAAAACAACATCCGTTGAGGCCCACACATCAACCTTGTAAAACTTGGAAAAAGTGTGAACTTAAGACCAAACTTGCTCAACAAAGGCCTGGGGCTGAAAAGCCCAGGACGCCCCAACAGCACGAGTAGAATGAGCAGTAACACGAAAAGGAGGAATCTTCCCCTTGGCAGAATAGGCCCCAACAATGGCCTGGCGAATCCATTTACTAATGGAAGACTTGGCAGGAGCCAAACCTTTCCTAGGCCCAGAGGGCACCACAAAAAGGGCACCAGTCCTAGGAAAAGAGGAAGTAGCCACCAAATAGTACTTCACACAGTGAACCACATCCAAAGAATGCAAAACCCTCTCCTTGTCATTGCTGGGCTTAGGACACAAGGAGGGAAGAACAATGTCCCGATTAAGATGAAAGGCAGAGACCACCTTAGGAAGGAAATCAGGCTTGAAGCGGAAAACAACCTTGTCCTGATGCCTCTCAAAGTAAGGGGCCTGAATGGATAAAGCCGCCAACTCCGATACGCGCCGAACGGAAGTGATGGCAACCAGAAAAACAACCTTCTGAGTAAGCGTAGAAAGTGCAATATTCTGCAAAGGCTCAAAGGGAGGACCCTGTAAGGCAGAAAGAACCAAATTCAAATCCCAAACTGGGAGCAAAGGCTTCCTAGGAGGCAACACATGCGAAACCCCATGGAAAAAAGGTCTTAACCAGAGGATGAAGAGCAAAAGACTTTTGAAAGAAAACCGCCAGAGCAGAAACATGCCCTTTCAGCGTACTAAGCTGCAAACCTAGGTCCAGACCATGTTGTAGAGATTCCAAAACCCTAGGGATAGAAAACGCCCTGCAGGGCAAGGCCCGGACCTCACACCAATCAATATAAGACCTCCAAATCCTATAGTAGATGGTATATGCCAGAGCCAGCGGATCCCGCGAGAGAGACAAAAATGCCGTAAGCTTGTGATTGTGACGAGAGGCACCTCCGGAGTCCCCCACCGGCGGCAAAGCGACCGAAACACCTTGGGGCTGAGCAACCATTCCCCCCTGAAGAGATGAACCCCTGCTCAGTGAGTCCGCCTCCGTGTTCTCCACTCCCGGAATGTACACTGCCGAGATGCATGGGACATTGCCCTCTGCCCAAGCCAGGATCAAAGACACTTCCCTGAGGGCACGCCTGCTGCCAGTCCCTCTCTGGTGATTGATGTAGGCGACCGCCGTCCGATTGTCCGACCGAACTTGAACCGGTAGGCCCCGCAACTGATGAGTCAAGTGAGCCAGAACCAACCTGATGGCTCTCAGCTCCAGAAAATTGACGGGATCGTGAGCCTCCAGAGGCCCCCACAGTCCCTGAAACTGAAGATCCTTCCAAAATCCCCCCCAACCTGACAGGCTGGCATCCGTGGTGACCGCCTCCCAACGAGGGGTCAGAAAGGATCTGCCCCTCATCAGATTGCTTGGTTTCAGCCACCACCGAAGGGAACGCCGCACCCGGGGGGACATCAGAAAAGACTGATCCAATGACAGCGGGGACCTGTCCCAGGCCGCCAAGAGATTGAGCTGGAGCGTCCTTGTGTGAAACTGGGCAAAGGGAACCGCCTTGAACGATGCCACCATCAATCCCACCAGTCGCATCCCCAGCCGGATGGACGGGTGAGGGATAGATAGGAGACGCTGAGTCAATTCCTGAATCAGAAGAACCTTGGCCCGGGGGAGGAACACCCTGGCCTGAGAAGTATCCAGGGGACATTCCCAGGAACTCCAACCTGGAGGGTGAGAGGCAGGACTTGGGATAGTTGATCACCCAACCGAAACTCTCCAGAGTGGACACCACAGTCCTGGTATCTAGCTGCGCCTGACTGAGGGAAGACGCCATGATGAGAAGATCGTCCAGATATGGCACGATGCGGATACCCCGGGCTCTGAGGATGGCCATCACTCCTGCCAACACCTTGGTGAAAACCCTTGGATCCGAGGTAAGGCCACAAACTGAAAATGTCGATTTTCCACGACAAACCTGAGAAATCTCTGGTGTGCCGGAAAGATTGGAATATGCAGATAAGCATCCTTGATGTCTATGGACGTCATGAAGTCCCCCTGACGAAGTGAGTGGATGGCTGAGCGCAGAATTTCCATACGGAACTTCCGGGGACGGACAAACCTGTTGAGCAACTTCAGATCCAGAATGGGACGAACGGGCACCGTGAACAAATTGGAATAGAAGCCCAGGCCCCGGTCCGAGGGGGGCACCGGGCAGATGACAGCCATGTCCAAAAGACTTGCTACTGCCGCCCGAAGCCCCTGAGCGGCCAGAGGATCTGACGGCACCCGAGACCTGAAGAATCTGGGAGGGGGCCGAAACTCGAACGCCAGCTTGTAACCGGAAGACACCACTTCCTGAATCCACCTGTCTGAGACCTCTTGGACCCAGACCCGGGAGAAGAGTTGCAGCTGTCCCCCCACCCGCAAAGGTGAGGGCGCCCCCTCATTGCTGAGCCGGCTTGGCAGCGGCTTTAGGCTTATAGCCCCAACTGTGTCCTGGACAGGCACGACCCCTGCCCCTGGACCAGGAATCACCTCTGGATGAGGGGAAAGCCGAACCCCTGCCAACTCTAGCCCCACGAAAGGACTGAGTGAAGGAAGCTGCCCCCCGAAAGGGGCGACGCTGCTTCTTACACTGAGGTAACTTACCTCCCTTTGAAACCGAATCTAATTTCTCTCCAAAGAGCCGCAACCCCACAAAGGGAAGGGCGTAAGCGACTTTTTGGACACAAAATCAGCCGGATGACCAGTGCTTCACCGCGTCCACCAGAAAGGGATATTTTTTGTCCCAACCCGGAGGGACGCCCGGAAGCCGAGTAGGCCTCTCCCATTCCTTGAGAATGATACCATCAAAATGCTTTTGATAAGGAAATTCCAAGCACGGCTTGGTCATCTCAAAGAACTCCTCCTTCAGTGGAGGAGCCGCCTCAGGGGGAGAAATAGCCAGGACCTCAAACATATGAGCCAGGACCTTAGAGGTATCCAAGGAATCCCCCTGGCCCTGCTCGGTATCAGCACCCACAAACTGCTGATCATCGAACCCCTCAGAATCTTCAAACAGCTCCCCTTCCTCAAGCGGGGAACAATCAGACCAGCCCAGAGAGTCAAACTCCTCCATATCAAAAGCCTGCATGGCTGTATACAAATGCTTTCTCTTTGCTGTGGTCTTCTTGGCAACAGCACTGGAAAATACCATTTTGTGAGTACTCACCTGAAAAATGGATATTATCAGTGTGCCACACACCCCGCTTCCCCTTTAATACTTACGATCGGGTTACTCCACCAGCAGGTGGCGACGTGCAGGGAGAAGTCTTGAAAACGAGCCCCTTCCGGCCTATATATACCTGGAACCTCCCACTCAATCACCAGTTATTTGAAAAGCAGAAAGACAAGGTACCAAGAAATCCAACGGTAACCTCAAAATAAAGAAAAGCTTCACCATATAAAGGATCCAGGATACCAAAAAGGGCGGGTGAAGCGGGGTGTGTGGCACACTGATAATATCCATTTTTCAGGTGAGTACTCACAAAATGGTATTATTCTCAGTGTGCCACACACCCCGCTTCCCCTTTAATACTTACGATCGGGACATCCAAAAGCAGTGTCCGCAAGGGATGGGTATCCAAAGGCAAGGTGAAGCATAACTTAAATGAATGCAGTCTGCAGAACTTTGCGCCCAAATACAGCATCCGCTGAGGCCCGCACATCAACCTTGTAAAACTTAGAAAAAGTATGAACAGAAGACCAAGTAGCGGCCTTACAAACTTGTTCAACAGAAGCTTGGTGCTGAAAAGCCCAAGACGCTCCAACGACGCTAGTAGAATGAGCAGTGATACGAAAAGGGGGAACTTTCCCCTTAGCAGAATAGGCCGCAATAATGGCCTGACGTATCCATTTGCTAATGGAAGATTTGGCCGGCGCCAAACCCTTCCTAGGCCCACAGGGCATAACAAAAAAGGCATCAGTTTTACGAAAAGGAGAAGTAATAATCAAATAGTACTTAACACAGCGTACTACATCCAAACAATGCAAAACCCTCTCCTTGTCATTCTTAGGCTTAGGACACAGGGAGGGAAGAACAATATCCTGATTCAAATCAAAAGCAGAAACAACCTTAGGAAGAAAGTCTGGTTTGAACCGAAGGACCACTTTTGTCCTGATGCCTCTCAAAGTAGGGCGCCTGAATAGACAAGGCCGCCAACTCCGAGACACGCCGAACCGAAGTGATAGCTACCAAGAAGACAATCTTCTGAGTCAGGGTAGACAAAGCAATATCTTGCAAATGCTCAAAGGGAGGAGCCTGAAGAGCAGAAAGAACCAAATTCAAGTCCCAGACAGGGAGTAATGGTTTCCTGGGAGGCCGCACATGCGTAACCCCCTGGAAAAAAGTTTTAACTAAAGGAAGAAGCACAAAACGCTTCTGAAAAAAGATAGATAAGGCAGAAACCTGCCCTTTCAAAGTACTCAGCTGAAGACCAGAGTCCAGCCCTGATTGTAAAAACTCCAGAATCCTGGAGACCGAAAAGACCCTACAAGGCAAAGACCTAACCTCACACCAAGCGATATAGGCTTTTCAAGCCCTATAGTAGGTGATAGAAGAAGACCTCTTTCGGGCAGCGATCAGAGTCTTAATAACCGAGTCAGAAAGACCCTCCTCCTTCAAGATGGAGGTCTCAACAGCCAAGCCATCAAAACCAGCGTTAGTAAACTGGGGTAAGACAGCCGACCCTGAGTGAGCAGATCGGGCCGAAGAGGCAGAATGAGCTGATTCACTGTCAGCCAAACGATGTCTGCGCACCACACTCGTCTTGGCCCTCTTGGGGCCACGAGAATGGCGGACACCCTTTCCAGAACCAGCTTCCGTACCACTCAGCCTAGCATGGGTATCGGAGGAAACAGGTACAGAAACCCCGGGTCCCCCCAGCTCAGGGATATGGCTTCTGCCGCCAGAGCCAGAGGATCCTGGGAGGGCGACACAAAGATCGGGAGCCTGCAATTGTGACGAAAGGGAAACAGGACCACCTCCGGTGTCCCCCACCGGAGCGGACTGCCGAGAGTGCCTTCGCCCAGGTCAGGATCAGGGATTCCACTCTGAGGGCACCCAGACTGGAAGTCCCTCCCTGATGATTGAAGTAAGCAACCGCTGTTTGATTGTCCGAGCGTAGCTGAACCAGAAGGCCCAGACCATGACGGGACAACAGAGCAAGAACCAGACGGAAGGCTCTCAGCTCCAGAACAGACGGCCGAGGAATGGCAAGAAGTACCCAAGCCAACTCCTGAATCAGACAAATCTTGGACTGAGTGAGCAACACCCTGTGTTGACCGGAATCCGACCGCATTCCCAGAAAGGACACCACCCTGGCCAGAGCAAGGGGGGACCTGGGAAGTTTGAAAAACTTCAGATGCAGGGTGGGGCAAGCCGACCCGTCCTTCTTGGGGACTGCGAAGAGAATGGAGTAAAAACCGAGGCCCACCTCTAAGTGCGGCACCGGCCGGATGACCACCATTTCCAGGAAAAACCGTGAAGGAGGGCGAGACTCGAACTCCGGTTTGTAACCGGGCGACACCACCTCCCAGATCCACGTGCCCGGAAACTCCCGGCCTTAAATCAGGGAGAAGTGTCGCAATCGTCCCCCCACCCGCACGGGTGAGGGCAGCCCCTCATTGCTGAGCGGGCTTAGCAGTAGGTTTGGGCTTGGCGCCCCAGGACTGACCGGGACGGCCACGGCCCCTTCCCCGGGTCCAACCTACACCCTGGTAGCGGGAAAGGAAGCCCCTAAAGGAGCGACGC